>OY288205.1:15933552-16567972 GCA_958449745.1 Ochropleura leucogaster | reverse complement strand
ATAGAAACTATTTACGTTTTATCTCTCTCTGGTCAATGCAGAGGTACACAGCTATAGGTTATGTAAGTAAAGGAAAATTCTGTACAAATCAGGATTTACGCGGGCCTAAAATCGCCACGACCATTTTATTTGAACAAAGCTTAGTATTTTGATACGGTGTTTAATTAAGTTATTGCGCTATAGTAATTTAAAGGAAATAATCATGGTAAAAGGATGTGACACACATAATAATATCGATACCTAACTTATTTAAACTTATAGGATTTAAAACGATACATATTTTAACAACGACATAATTTTAATCGTCTAAGCATTAATCTCCTTAGTAAGGAGTTTATCAGAGCGGTCCCGATTACTTCAATTTCATTACTTAATTTGGTTGAAACTTCTTTATAAAAACAATGAAATCAATAACCACAAAATAATATTTCTCGGAACTTACCGAATCGGATAATAAACAACGAACTTTACTCAGAAGATCAATAGATCTTCCTAAAAACTTAGTAGTTTGCAATTAAAATGATAAAATATTGTATCGCCTTAAAGATTAACTCAAGCCTAAAGACAAGGGAAGTAGGTGGTAGTCATAAGGCTGATCCGGGGCTACCGCACGATTTCCGGCGAGGCAGCAAAGCCTCCTTGCCGGACTGCCACCGTGGGATCTGGAGGCGATAGTCCTCGCGCGCCTGTTTGAGTGGCGCGCGGAGGCACTACACCGGGGGGGAAACCCGCTGCCGCGGCAACTTGCCGCTCGGCGGGCAGACCTCCGGTGCGATCTCATGATGGCATGGAGAGAGCGACTGTCGCAACCCCGTGCAGGGCACGCCGCAATAGTGGCGGTAAGTCCCCTCTTTGAGGAGTGGCTGGAGAGGCGTCATGGCGTCCTCACCTACCGCCTGACGCAAGTCCTCACCGGACACGGAAGTTTCGGGAGGCTCCTGCACATCATCAGGCGGGAGGAAACGCCCGGGTGTCACCATTGTGACGATCGCCCGGAGGACACGGTGGAGCACACAGTGGCGATCTGCCCAGCTTAGGCGTGCCCTCCTGGAGGCGATCGGCGGCGGCGATCTCTCGCGTCCGGCCCTGGTTCGGTCTATGGTTCGGAGCGAGAGGGAATGGGAAGCGGTCACCTACTTTTGCGAAGCCGTCATGCTAGCGAAAGAGGTGGCCGTGCGTTTGAGGGAGAGGACCTCAAACCAACCCGACGTCGGCGAGACGCCCCGGACGTCGGGCAGCGCGAGACGACTCCCGGCAATTGTAGATGCGGGCCTGTGGACGGTGAGCAATGGTTAGGTCAACGTCCGTCCGTCTACGGGGGAAGTTATTTAATGATTACCCACCCCAAAACAAGCCGACAGTTTTTTTTTTTTATAAACGACAACAGTACTTAGACATCCGTATTCTTTATTCCCAGGACCCCGAAGCCCTAAGAATTCGCGTGCACCAAGACACTCGGCTGGACAACCGAGTACTAGACCTGCGCACTCCCGCCAACCAAGCCATCTTCAGGTTGGAAGCTGGAGTGTGTCGCCTGTTCCGAGACCTACTTACAGACAGAGGTACTGTAACGTGATTGTGTTCATCATCATTTTCCTGCCCTCGTCCCATTTTATTTGGATTTTATTTGGGGTTGGCGTAAAATTCTCGTGTCACAGTGTCCTCCGAAACGGCTTTTCCGATTTGTATGAAATTTTGTGTCTATATTGGGTAGCTCTGGGAATCGGCTACTATCTATCTTTGAAACCCCTCTCCAGAAAAGGAGCTGAGCAGTGGGTGAAACCGCTGGGCACAGCTATATTATATATAAATCTCGTGTCACAATGTTTGTCCTCAATGGACTCTTAAACCGCTTAACCGATTATAATAAAATTCGCACACCATGTGCAGTTCGATCCAACTTGAGAGATAGGGTAGGTAGGGTATGTAGGGTAGGTAGGGTATGTAGGGTATGTAGGGTAGGTAGGGTAGGTAGGGTATGTAGGGTAGGTAGGTAGGTAGGGTAGGTAGGGTAGGTAGGGTATGTACAATAGGTAAGGTATGTAGGGTAGGTAGGGTATGTAGGGTATGTAGGGTAGGCAGGTAGGTAGAAAGATAGAAAATTGCATTGCAACGCATGCCGGGGCACAGCTAGTATATATAATATATATATATATATATATAATATATAGTATATATATTAGATAATTCTTCTGTGAGTGTGTATGTCACTGAACTTCTCTCAAACGACTGGACCGATTTTGATGAAATTTTTTGTGTGTGTTCAAGGGGATCTGGGAATGGTTTAGATTCACAATTTTGTCCGGTAGATGGCGCTGCATCACATTTTTTTGTAAATACGTAGCGAAGCACGTACCGGGCCGCTAGTTTAGACAGATTGGCAGGAGACATGGCAATTTGCAACGGCATCCCCTTATGTATGTACCACTACAGTGATTATACGAAAGTCAAATTATAATTAAAGATAAAAAAGCTAAAATTAAAGTGCAAAAATAAGTTCCGATAAGTTTACCTATTCCAAGAAGTCATAGCCACTGTGTATGATGATGGTAATAAATAAAATTAATTAATCGAGGACTTTAACTAGAAAAGTTGATACGCATCTCTTGATGATCACAGTAAGGTATCGTTGTTTGTACAATAGGTAAACTTAAATATTTCCTGAACTTAGTGAAGAGAAAATATTTAAGTATTATATGTTGTATTGATTGACAACCTTTGAACATGGAAAGTGAATATGTCAACTGTGTAATATAACCGAACAGTAGGATATCCTTAAGTGTCCATAAGGACCTGCGTCAGGCGGTAGGTGAGGAAGCCATCGCACCTTTCCGGCTTCTCAAAATGGGACTTTTTTATCGCTACAATTGTGGCGTGCTCTGCAAGGGGTTGCGACAGTTGCTCTCTTCATGCCACCATGAGAGCGCACCGGAGGTCTGTCCGCTGAGCAGCAATTTGCCGCGGCTTCCCTGCCTTTGGCGATGTTCAGGTTTTTGTATTGTAATTGAAGAGTGAGCGGAAGGTTTTCAAGACAGTGGTCGGCTTCCAACGCAACGGCGCGTCTTGAACCAGGCCGGTCAGTTCAACTGTAGACGACAATTGACATCATTCTGTCCGTGAAAACAGGTGTACGTGTGTCACTATAATCGATATGGGTGTTTAGCTTAAACCACATGCCTACGACATATAACATATAAATAGTGTCGCAGTTCGATATGTAATTATTGAGTGACGACTACCTGTTGAGCCAGATTTATAACCTGCACAATTGCATAGCAATGGCCTGGACACTACACTTACTCGTTTGGATAACTGTTGTAAGATTATTTTACTTATTTGCATGATTGTTTCAACAAACTATTATAGGGCTGTTATTATAAAATATTTTTGCGTTTTCAAATTAGTTCGCAACTTTGTTATTCTTGCAAGGTTCCTCTCCTAAAAATAAAACAAAATAATACGTAGGTGACGTCATTATGTCCTATAGCGTTCTGCTGTAGGGATCAGCAACAGACGTCGATTTAGTTTTAAAGAGATCGATAAATTGACTCTGGCTTTTTTTTGGGGTGGGTAATCATCAAATAACTTATCCCGCTCTGGGCGGAGCGGGGAGGAGTGGGAGTCGTCTCGCAGCACCCGACGTCCGGGGCGTCTCCCGCGGCGGTTGGGTTGGTTTGGATTCTCTCCCTCAAACGCCCAGCCACCTCCTTCGCTAACATGACTGCTTCGCAAAAGGAGGTGACCGTTTCCCATTCTCTCTCGCTCCGGACCATGGACTGAATCAGGGCCGGACGCGAGAGATCACCGCCTCTACGAGGGCACGGCGGTACTCCGTCCAATCTGGGCGGACCGCCACTGTGTACTCCACCGTGTACTCCGGTCGACCGTCACAATGGTGACACCCGGGCGTTTCCTTTCGCATGATTATGTGCAGGAACGTCCCGAACTTCCGTGTCCGGTGAGGATCTGCGTCAGGCGGTAGAGGAGAACGCCATGACGCCTCAAAGAGGCCGCCAGTCACTCCTCAAAGAGAGGACTTACCGCCACTATTGTGGAGTACCCTAGCTTTACGGCCTTAAGCCAAAAAAAGGAAAAAGTTATTGAGTTTATATAAATCAACTCAATAACTTTTAATAAATACGTTGCCAACTGTTACTCAAAAAAGATTAAAACATCAGCAATAAGATTAAATCCCCCAATACTAATTAAGACGATCTGGAAAATAATCAATACTGAAACTAACTTAGTTAAGAATTTATAGATTTATTTTCCAGTATCCCACTCAAAACTACTGAGTTTAAATTGTCCTGTTGAGTTTCAATTTAACCGTATAGTTCGGTACGGTTCCCTTCAGGGGCTCGACATTCAAACTTCCGCTGGCTCGGTACTGGCCCCGAAAGGGGTCGAACATTTTAATTAATGCGACCTCCTCATTATTTTTGTAAATATTTCTTTTTCTGGTTAAAAATAATATGGGAGTGCATTCATTAAGATAGTGGAATAAAAATGTTATATGTAAACGTTTGTTTCTTTAATTTTTAAGCAAGTTTCATAATTAACCCTTATAAAATCAAAGTGCGTAAATTACGATCACCGCCATTGTGATGGCATTGTAGGTCGACGCTAAAAATCATAAAAAACTCAAGAAACTCAAAAACTTTCGGACATACAAGCTCCACATTATTGGGCATGATTAACGTGTCCTTTTATTACGAGAAGAAATCATTCGTAATTGAACTTAAATTAGCCGTGGTAATGATACATTTTTAAATCTAAAGTCGAAGATTCTCGCCAATCGTGCGTGTTTACATTTTTAATTCCACATTAGATTACCAAGATGTGAATAGATTCTATATCAAGTTAGCCAAATATCATTTCAAATATTCTAAATTAAACGCAACTAATTAAAATGCAAAGATCTTATTGTTATCCTTGCTATCCTTACTAATCCTTACTAATATTAAAAAAGTGAGTTTGTTTGTTTGTTTCTTACCTCGTCACGCTTACACGGCTAAACCGATATTGATGAATTTTGGTACAGAGATAGTTGGGAACCAGGAGACGGACATAGGCTAATATTTTTTGGAAAAAAAAATTGGAATGTGAGGGAGAAAGAGGGAAGAAAAGGGAAAACTTAGCGTTGCTATTACAAATCAATAAGGCGCAAGGGGAACTGTGTTACCCCAAATTTAATGCGGGCAAAGCCGCGGGTGAAAGCTAGTTTACAATAATTCACAACCACTACTCAATTCAATTCGAAATTGACGTCCATTTCTTTTTTTTTCATTTTGTTATATGTAGGTAATTGCGATTATTTCAATCGATTATTTTTTGTAAATCATTCAACTCGAATAATTAAATTAAGGAATATCAGAAATTGATAGATGAAAATTAAAATAATTTTGTGATACGTGTAAAATACTATAAATATTAATTATATAATGTTATTACGCTTCTAAAACCGACTCCACAGCAAAGAGTACAAACTGATCTATGGCTAAATTCGCGTAAATATTATTTTCAGATAAAAGTTTAAATAAGTAATGCGCTCGCTGTTCAAATTTTTATTATCTGAATGTGAATATCAAAGAAATAAATAAGGTTGAATATACAACGCCCTAATTATGATCTTGGTAGGCACAGTAAAAAATCAGCAAAGATAAATCATATTTGTACGACAAAATTGATTTCAGTATGGTTGGATTGGTTTTTTTGGAAACCGTATTTACTCTTTCCAAAAACATGTCTCGTGGCCCAAAGATTTCTTGGAGTGGAAGCCTTGGGGTAAAAAGGCCTAGAGGAAGATCAAAATTCTATTGAGATGGAAACACGACAAAAATATAAAAACTCCAGGATAAACTATCGGGGTTGCGAATTGTTCGAAAGATATACCGAGGCCCCGGGTAAAAGTAGAAAAATTGCTTTTTTAACACGGCTTTTAGTCAGTAAAAGTCCGCTCCGCTCATATCGGGGGAAGTTAGGCGCCGCGGCATCGTCACCTACTGCCTGACGCAAGACTTCATCGGGCACGAAATTTTCTGGAGGTTCCTGCACATCATCGGGCGGGAGGAAACGCCTAGGTATCACCAATGTGATGATCGGCCGGAGGACACGGTGGAGCACACTTTTAGTCTGCCCTTTTGGGCGGAGCACCGTTGTGTCTGGGGAGGAGGTGGTAGATGTTTGAAGGTGCGAACCAACCCAGCCATCGCGTGAGACGGTCCGGGCGTCGGACGCCGCGAAACGACACCTGGGGTCTAATTCTGCTGACTTAGGCCCCTGGCCACCGTAGACATCCCGACCAAGACGTCCCGTCTTAAAAACAAGTTTTTCTAAAGTTAAAAATAAAAACATTTTAACCGTGTTTGCGTATTATATCATAATACTATAACTAAAAATGCTGAAATAAAAACTTGTTAGTAATAAAATAAAACCGACTTCTACAAAAAAAAAAAAAAATTGGAAAATAACTTTATTTCCGGAAGTCGGTGGCAAATAAAGTCAACGAAACCAACAAAAGCCAACGACTTCCGGAAATAAAGTTATTTTCCAATTTTTTGTTTTTTTTAGAATTCGGTTTTATTTTTTTATATTCAGTGCAATAATAGTCGCCCTCGCCTCAATAATAATATTTGCCTGCATTTTGAATTTTGAGAATAATAATTATACTGCTATCTATTAAGCCACACGTCACCAACCAACATCTACAATCAATCGACAACGTTAATTCCAATCAAGTTAAATATTCTTTAGTTATTTTTTATGATCTATACCTCCCTAACTTCACTAATTGTGTGACCAAAGCAAACAACGTAAAGAATATAATATTTCTGTCCCATTACTACCAACCAAATAAAAACTTACAAAAGTCGTCAATTTTGCGTTAGATTTGAACTCTACCAGAATTATTGAATTCTATTTTCATCCGGACGCACTTAATGTGCACGTTTAACTACATCGTTCTCTCATATTTGTGTAATCTCGACATAAATGATGTATCCATAATTTTTAAGAAATATTATGATTAAAAAGTGTGTCCCTGGAGTTTCTTGCCCATTCTTCTCTATAGATATCTACGTTTTGAAATAGCCAACTACGTTACTTTCACAAGTTATTAATATTAATAAACCGTTAAATCATTGTGATATGGGCGAGCATATTATGTTAACCATTCTCTGTTATTGATAGAAGAGCCATTCCGATATATAATGGCACTGTTGATAAACTTATAAGATACCTCCTCAATACAAAACTCAAAGGCAGAACAAATACTAAAGATATATAGGTACTAAAGATCTTCACTCTGATTTTAGTGTGGTCTCAGCAATCTGCAACTAACAAATGGAACAGCCAACAAGAAATGTGAGTAACAGTGTATTTAACAAAGCAAGTAAACAAATTTTTCAGTCGAATTGAGAACCTCCTCCTTTTTTATGAAATCGGTTAAAAAGTAATAGCTGTTTCCAGAGTAGAGCATAATATGTCCTATTCGCTCCGACATAATACAAAAACTACGCAAATACTGGTGTAGGTATTACATCTAGAGCTACTATGTTATTGTAGTGACAGTAACTATGTAAATGAGTAACCATTCGCTTTATAGCTAAGTACATAAATACATTAGAAGTTTTGTTGAGTTGTAGCAATAAGTATTTTTGACATTAAATAATTGCTAAGAATTATTATGACCGTTTGTAGCATTTCCCTGGATATAAGTTCTTCCGCTGCACAAAATGATAGTGAAGTACGTCGCATCTTGGCACGGTCATCAGAAGGGCCGTTTGCGCATATTAATGCGACCCCAATAACCTACAAGTAATCCTTACTTTTGTTACGTCTTCACGCCGAAATGGCCAAACCGATTTTGATGAATTAGTTGAAACCCTGGAGACGGACACAGGCAATTAAAAAAAATAATAGAAAAGGGGGAGAAAGAGGGCAGAAACGGGGTCGGTCATTACGCGGGTTAAGATTAGCGTTAGCCCGAAGTAACTATGCCACGCGGAAGAAGTCGAAGGCGGAAGCTAGTTTAATATAATTGGTTGAATTCGTACGTATTTGAATCGAAAAAGTCATCAAATATTTTATAACTACGGTTTATTTGTAGCGTATTTATGACATCATTTTAAGATTGATCACACAATTTAGAACAACGTACAATAAAAATAAGTACTCATAAAGTGTGTTTCAAAACGTGTTTGTCTAAAACGTGAAAAACCTGAAAGTATGTAGGAAGTCAAAGCAGTCCCCCTACCACCGCGAACTTTTTTATGAAGTACATACTGTACTGTATAGATACAGCAACATTTGATCATTCATGAAACACCAAGATTCTAATTATTGTGTATGCAATCGCAGTTGATGACCCAGCTATCGTGTTCCCGGGACCCATACAAAGCGTTAGCAATCGTCTCGGAACTGTAAATGTACCAGAAGAATGCAAGGACAAAACCTTCTGCACAGTGAAACCTGATGACTACCCTCAAGAACTGTTCGACAACCTTTTTGAAGGAACCTTTGAGGTGAGCCTTAAATAGTTTGGGTCATAATAATAACATAACATCGCGCCTGTAATCCTTGAAAAGAATTAAGCAGAGGTGTATCTAGTTATAGGTAAACCCACATTTCGGTATCAGTTATGAAGTCCCTTGTAGGGGGGGGGGGGGGCGCAAATAATTGCCACAAACAGGGAAAACACCAGACTCCGTGATTACTACTGAGCGATTCCTAATGCTAAATCCCAATAACACTTTGCCCAATCTGGAAATAGAAACCTCGATGTATAGTGCTGAGGATGAGTCATACTAGTCATATAACAATACATACACATACACATACACATCTATAAGTATGTTCTCTTCTTAATTTTTGTTAGACTACGATTCTAAAGTTAACTTCAACATTATTTATTTTTGTACTTATTATCACGCTATGCAAAATAAGCGGGAGCGGAGTCTTCTACTACAGGCATAATTTGTCTAAAAGAAGATTTCGAACACAACTATTGTAAACTAATTATTTGACACTTTTTTTATTCTATTCTATTTCAAGGACTAAACGAAATAAATGCAATAGGTATTTCAATTAAATTCAAGAATATTCATGTGTTTCCAGGAGCAACCATTCCAGCCCACTCCCGTGATGACAAGTGATCGTGACGGAGATCCTGACGCTAACGATGAAGACAACTGTGAAGCCACTGTCTTGGTAAATGCTTTTTACTTCCATGACCAAATTTTGATGATTGAATTTAACTGTAGTTGCTGTTGGAAAATTGACTAACGAAAGAGCAATCAAATGTACTCAGACCGTTATTTGTAAAACATTAATTTTATAAACATCGCATAATCAGCATTGCATAATATCAAATTAGATACCTACGTGAACAAGTGGATCTCGCGACGCAAGGTTACCGAGGTGTTTTTCTCAATGATTTTGATAATGGACAAGTTACTACGGTATCATTTTTGTTAGTGGTACATATTAAAGGTTTATAAACCCCATTTAATATTTTAGAGATCCGTGCCATGATCAGATATTTTCATTAAAACATGTTTCACAATTTTTTTTAAGTCACTTATCTCATTGATATATGTATATATGAGTATGTGACCATGATGTCTTTTTTTGCGAATGGGAAATCATCAATTAACTTCCCCCGCTCTGGGTGGAGTGGGGGAGAATGTCAGACTTGTACTGACTAAAACCCACCCATGTTCCTTTTATCGCCCTTTTTGTTTCGGGGCGGGGTATCTCTTTTGAACAAGCCGCAACCCCGGGACCGTGAACCATGCCATAGTCTTTTAAAATACTAAACTAGGTGATATCGTTGACAGAAATGAAATCATGTATTTAACATGACACAGCGGAGCGCTATTTCATAAATCGATCCGTGTAGTAATCATTCTCATCTTCCTGTCTTGTTTCATGTTATTTAGGCTCGACGCAAATAACATGGAACATAAATACGTTATGTACTTCCATTAGGAAAATATTAATCTGCCCATCATCATGATATCATTAACGTCTACAAAGCTAATCCGAAAAAATTGGTATTAACAGCTTTAAAACTTTTTGGGCTTTTTGCTTTTATATGTTTTCCGCCATTCTGGTGCATCACGTCGCCTGCCGAAGCCTTCGCGACCTCGCGCCTTCACGACCGATTTCCAGACCAAGATGTATTTTTCATTTACAGTATGAGCCCCTCTACATAGTCAAGACAACATTAGGGGATTGGCGCACAGTCGTGCAAGCCCCTGCGAAGAATTTTGTACAGACCGTCCGGATAGAGACATGCAAGTGAGTACAACTACCATTCTTACTCTTATTGAATTATTTACTTTAACTACTTACCTGCGTAAAGTTTTGTTTTTTTTTTTTTTATTATTGATAGGCTCGCGTTTGACCACTATCTCACCTGATGGTAAGTGATGATGTGGTCGTTGATGAAGCACGCTTACCTAGAAATAACCTATTCACTCTTGACTTGAAGACCCCCAGGTTATAGCTGTCAGGAAATACAGACTCCGGCAGGGAATTCCACTCCTTAGCAGTACGCACAATGAAGGTATTCCCAAACCGTTTAGTGCGTGTGGGTGGGATGTCTACCATATAACGGTGGCGCATCGCCGTACGTCTTGTAGTCCTATGATGGAACGGGCTTGGCGGAATTAGGCTGTGCAATTCCATCGCACACTCTCCGAAATGTAACCGATAGAAAACCGAAAGACTGGCAACGCGCCGGCGATGCTCCAGGCTCTGGAGCTTTGACTCAACCAGCGCGTCGTTGCCGATGAGCCTCTTGGCTCGTTTCTCTATAGACTCTAGCGCTTCAAGCTGGTATTTGGCGGATCCGTACCAGAGATGAGAACAGTATTCCACACACGATCGAACTTGCGCTTGATATAAGTTCAGCAACTGTTCCGGTGTGAAATACTGTCTCACCTTTGCTAGGATACCCAACTTCTTAGCAGCCAGTTTAGCCTTAGCCTCGATGAACGGACCAAAATTGAGGGTAGATGTAAGCGTTACACCAAGAAGCTCAATATGGTCGGTAATTGGCACGGTTACATCACGAAAAGAAGGAGCAGGTTGAAATTCACTCCTCTTTGCGGAGAACAGACACGCCTGGGTCTTAGCAGCATTGAACTTGACCAAGTTGGCATCTCCCCAATCGGAGACAGCCCTCAAGGACAAGTTTTGTTTAGTTGATTGCTTGCTAAGCTAGTACAACGCATGTCTTCGCAATATTGAATGATAGCAATTAAATGAGTTAATTTAGGATGATCTTAACTTGAACTTCAACCCGGGTATAACTTGGATTTTAAAATTTGTTTCAATTTCACTTGCTGATAAGATTGAGATTCAGAATGTGTGCATCTATTTTCGCACGCATTGACTTTTTATTACTAGACAAACAAAAATAATTAAAATCTTATTTTCATAAATAAATAGTTATGTACAAAAAATCTGATTTTTATACTTTTTCTTTGTCTAGTAATAAGAAGTCATGCAATCCAGTACCATTCATAATTAATGCTTTATGTAAAAAAGACAAAACTTTTCTGCTGTCGTTCCCTTGATAAAGATAAGCAAAGATTTTCACACAGTTATTTAATTAGCCGAACTACACTCTGAAGATCCGTGTGGTGAACTTTAAAGATTCAGAGAACGTTAGTTGGACTTGTGAGTTGCGTAGGAGCTTGAAACCTTGCGTAGGATATTGAAACCTTGCGATTCTTGCAAGGTTTCACTTCACATCTTGACAGGAAATGGCGGGTCCGCTATTCAGTTAATGAAAAATCGTAAAATTCAGTCTAAGACCACCACACCGATCTTAGACAATTTTAAAACAATATGGAATGACTACGTCTGAATCGTTGTTATTATACTTTTAAAACTGTATTTTCAATAAAAAAGTGTATATAATTGACATCAGAGACGACACACACGTATTGGATACATCAAGTATCCAACGTTTGGCCCCCAAACTCGAGTGGGCCGGGGCTGCTTTCAAGCGGTTTTTGCCAAATCTGAGGGGCCGAACGAGTCGTCAGGTCCATGGACCTTTAAGATGCCCCGGTATGGACGCGTTCTTCAGGGCTACTACCTAAACGCGCCCCACAAGGTCATTTCTATTAGGTTTATCAGGGGCTACTGCACGATGTCCGGCTAGACGGCGCGCCCCCTTGCCGGATTGCCACCGTGGGATCTGGAGGCGATAGTCTTCGCGCACCTGTATGAGTGGCGCGCGGAGGCACTACTCCGGGCGGAAATGCAAATTGCCGCTCAGCGGACAGACCTCCGGTGCGATCTCATGGTGGCATAGAGACAGCGACTGTCGCAATCCCGTGCAGGGCACGCCACAATAGCGGCGGTAAGTCCCCTCTTTGAGGAGTGGCTGGAGAGACGCCATGGAGTCCTCAACTACCGCCTGTCGCAGGTCCTCACCGGACATGGAAGTTTCGGGAGGTTCCTGCACATTATCGGGCGGGAGGAAACGCCCGGGTGTCACCATGGTGACGATCGCCCGGAGGAAACGGTGGAGCACACAGTGGCGGTCTGCCCAGTTTAGGCGGAGCACCGCCGCCGTGCCCTCGTAGAGGCGATCGGCGGCAGCGATCTTTCCCGTCCGGCCCTGGTTCAGTCTATGGTCCGGAGCGAGAGGGAATGGGAAGCGGTCACCTCTTTCTGCGAAGCAGTCATGCATGCTAGCGAAGGAGGTGGCCAGGCGTTTGAGGGAGAGAAGCTCAAACCAACCCAGCCGCCGCGGGAGACGCCACGGACGTCGGGCGCCGCGAGGCGACTACCGGCTACTGTAGATGCGGGACGGTGAGCAATGGGTAGCTCACCGTTTATTGACGACAGGCCGTGTAGACAGCGCGTTTGTGTTTCACGAACGCCTCAAAGAGATGTCAGCAAAGCACTGCGGGTCCTGCCAGGGCCTGAGCGGGTTGTTCGAAAGAGATACCGCGGCCCAGGATTGCAAAAATAGAATAAATAAGAAAACATAATATGTAAATAGGAAAACGCGCTATCGCAGACGTGCGACAGCTGACTGGTGTTTAGTGAGGGTGCTCGCGGCCAGCAGGCGGTCGGTTGGAAACCCGCTGCCCCGCACCGCTCGTTCACTGCCGCTAGGCCAGACGCGCCGCGCTGAACACACCCCAATTAATATTCTGCCTCTCTTTTACAGAAACGCTGGAAGTCCATGCTTCACAGATGCCAAACTGCCTAATTTGTTTACGACGCTTTGCAAGCAGAAATACAGCGTATGGGAGTTCCTAGCTCTCGATCATACAAATTATGGCACAAAGAAAGTTCAAGTTGCGTTGCCCTTCTGCTGTTCCTGCTTTTACAAGAACAATGCATTAGATAATTAGAAAAGAGAAAACTAAAAAAGTGTTAAACTTGTCTAAGACTGATTCCAGAAATTCATTGCTACCAGTCCAATTATGATTATATAAAAATACAGATTTTCATCAGAAAGATTTATTATTTACTATCTGGTGGCCGCGTGATTATTGAAAAACCCAGCCAAGAGCGTGTCGGGCCACGCTCAGTGTAGGGTTCCGTAGTTTCCCGTCCGTCACAATAAGTGTTCCCACTTATGAGTTTATTATTTGTTTGACGTTGAACACTAGAGAATTGTATTTTATTATTATCCAAGTATGGGAATAGTGCGTTAACGTAAACTTCTGCGAATGACTTAAACTATTATATAAACTATCATAGACCCGTAATATTCCATTGATGTAATAAATGCAAATCCAATGCCCCACAAATCCGACTTCTCTCTCCGCCATATACAGGGTCATTGGAAAAATACCCGAAACCTCTTAATCCTGCCTTCATATCATGACCCTGAACAACATTTGTTCTACGACTTTGACCTCAACTAAACAACGTAGCCAAAAACAATTTGTTTTCATTTATTTGACGTCTGTAAAATTTGCGTATACTACACGCGTACCCATTTTGATAGCCGCGCCGCGCGCATGTTAAATTGGACCTTGTCGGCTGTCTTTCGTCGGTCACCGCACTCACCGCATAAATGATATATGCAAAATTTTGACAAGTTCATTTTTTTTTGTATGGAAAAAAAATGCTTCGAAATTTGAAAAGTCGTAGAACAAATGTTGTTCAGGGTCATGATATGAAGGCAGGATTAAGAGGTTTCGGGTATTTTTTCAATGACCCTGTATAATTTACTAGCTTTTGCCCGCGGCTTCGCTCGCGTTAAATTCGGGGTGACACAGTTCCACTTGCGCCTTATTGATTTGTAATAGCAACGCCAAGTTTTCCCTTTTCTTCCCTCTTTCTCCCTCACATCCCACTTTTTTCAAGAAAATATTAGCCTATGTCCGTCTCCTGGTTCCCAACTATCTCTGTACCAAAATTCATCAAAATCGGTTTAGCCATTAAAGCGTGAAGAGGTAACAAACAAACAAACATACAAATAAACAAACAAACAAACAAACTCACTTTCGCTTTTATAATATTAGTAAGGAAGTAAGGATAAATGACACTCAGGCTCTATTATTTTATTTATTTTATTTTATTTTATTTGGGAAAACAAACGATTACACATTACAGTATTACACAAAATTACAGCTATAAGATTAATAAATGTATAACCAACGACATTTTCCACATTTTATAAAAACAATTATTTACAAGATACAATGCGACGTGCGCTTAAGATTCAATATGCACACGAAATTACAATATGTGTTTTTATTTAAACCAAATTGGCATGCAAGTTAAAGAACCGATCGATCCTCCAGTGTAAGAGAACGATTAGAATAAAACAAAAACAACACTATGTCTATTTCAAAACGGTTTCACGAACAAGGCTTTTAAATTTTCCAATTGGTGCAGCAAAGATGTCGATATTTTGAAAGAAATCATTAAATTGACCAGTAATGCGACTTAGGGGTGCTCGTAAGCCCGCGTTCGTACGACTAGAAGATACAGCAAATAGGGGACGTGCGCGCACCCCACGGCTTCTAGTTGTTCTAGGTACTACATAAGTAATCCTATTAGAGATATCCATACAGTCACATGTGTTATTACATAAGTCATATAAAAACATTGTCTCCAAAATAATACGTCTGGCTTTAAGATTATGCAGTTTAAACTTATCCAATAGATCACTATAAGAAGCATAAGTACGAAAACAACGGTAATGCATGGCTTTCAAAAATTTGCTTTGAACTTTTTCGATTGCGTCTGAGTATTTCCTGTAGAAGGGATTCCACACCGCTACAGCGTACTCTAACTGAGACCTGATCAACGATTTATAAAGGTACAAATATGTATATGGTCGGACAAATTCAGTGGCCGATCTCATAACAAACCCATACATACGGAAAGCATTATTTACAATTTTATTAATATGAACATCAAGGTGTAGTTTGTCGTCTAAAATAACTCCAAGATCACGTACTAACTTTTCTCTTGTTAAAATTGTATTATTTAAGGAGTATAGATGTATAATTGAGTTTTTGTTTTTGGTAAAACTTATACAGCAACATTTAGATGTGCTTAGCTGTAATTTATTATTTGAACAATATGCAGAGAATCGGTCCAGATCCTCCTGCAGGAGTAGACAATCTTGCAGATTCCGAATAGGCCTAAAAAAGGGGTATGTGTACTTATGTACACGCGTTAGAAGTTATACTTCTTTGATGTAAAGAAAAAAAACTTTGGTAACCCCCCAAGCAGCAAAAACTAGTCCTATAAAGAACCATAGAACGTTTTGTAAAAAACTGTTATTGGTCCTATAAAACCCCAAATAACGTATCTTTTATTCGAAAGTGGCGCATTTACATCTCTGTTCAGTGACAAAATAATTTTATTGCAGTATTCCTAATGACGAAACCGTCCAATAAAATCTATGTAATAGTAATGCAGGTGACAAAATAGTGATGTAATGGATATTATCAGACCTTTTATAGTACTGTTTCGTACTATACAAGAGTTTAGTTTCCTTTACTTCACCTTTTTGAAACAAACCAAAAAATTTTACATTGCAGTATGCAAAAAATAAGTAAAATAATTTTATAAAAGGATACACGCAATCTGAGATGACTAAGATTATTTATATTTTGTTATCATAATATTAGTCTATTACGGTGGAAATGATGTGCGACTGCAAGTTTACTGATAAACTAGGGATAGGTTTACCATGAATTTAAAGTGCCCCCCTCAAATTGTTGAGTTTTTACAAAAATATTTATCGTATAAATTAATTTCGATATCCTAAGAGCCATTATAGTACTTGCTGTGATAATGTTTTCACTGTCAGTCATAGTGGATTCAACCTAAAATTGGGGTTCTGTGTGAGCATGTCTAAAACTTATATAATATGTACACAGTGTTTTTTTAGTATTTTTCTGAAAACCATAAGTAATGGAAAAAAACTGCATTATACTGTTTACTGACGTTTATGTGTGAATTAATCATGTAACCAGTTCTTATTTCTTCATGTAATTTTTTGTTGCTTCATGCGAAATATTACAATTAATAGCCCAATTTTTCACACCGTCACGAAATTGTTGGTCTTTTTCAAATGTAGAATCACAGCTTGATGAGTCAGAAAAATCGCTGGAGCAAGGGCTTTCTTCAGAAATAATATCTTTGTAAGATACATTTTGTACGGAACCGTTTCCTATAAATGCGATTCCAACTTCACTATGGGTACTGTCACTGCTTTGATTGTTTGATGATGACGAAGTTGCTTTAAAAACGTCTATTAACTTCTCTTCTATAAGTTTCACTGCGTTTATATCTTAACCAATTCTTTAAATCCACTTTTTTTGTTTTTGGGGCAGAATACACGTTGCATTAATTCCGTATCAAAATGTCTGAATATTGTTGTAAAAGCAAGCCAAGAATCCTTTTTGGGACTTAGCTGACATTTAAGAGAAACATTTATCTACATAGATGTGCCACATTTGCGTCATTTTAGTGTTAGATACCCATTTATAATACCAACAAGCGAATTACTAGGCACCAAGAAAGTTGTTATTCAATAACTCTGCTCTATAATAGGGTCTGTATGATATGCTTATCGATTAAATTATAATTTGCATTTAAAAACTATTATTATACACTAACGGTCTATTAGCGTGCCCTGAACCTAAACTACATCACAAAAACGCTCTATTGAAAAGTCTTTGTGACTACTAACGCACACGTACTATAGCAGCGATCTGAATATCCACAATATCACAATATCGCCCTGTAGTTGAATGTTCATCACTGCTATAACGAAACTACTATTGCAGTTCATTTGGAACCCTTATTACGTTAATCAGATAAATAAAGGTACCTGTTAACAATTTTATAGAGCAATATTATTATGTGCTGGTTATATTAATACTTGCTATAGTACTTGACTATAAAGGTAGTATAAAATGGCGTAGTAAACGTTTACATGCTTTGTTTATAGGTATTTTTAGCACTTTAAGTATTTAGAGCAATAATGTACTGTCGAACGCTTTTATACAACACTGTGGCACCACTAAAACCTTAATAAATCGTTTATAGAGCTTTTTAGAGTTATGAGTTGAAATAATAGGACTGAATTGCTTGTTGGGCCATCCATTTCCAAACCTCGGCAAGGGTTGCTTAACCTGGCCCCCTGTGATAACCCATCCATTTCCAAACCTTGGCAAGGGTTGCTTAACCTGGCCTCCTGTGGTAGCCCATCTATTTCCAAACCTTGGCAAGGGTTGCTTAACCTAGCCCACTGTGGTAACCCATCCATTTCCAAACCTTGGCAACGGTTGCTTAACCTGGCTCCTGTGCTAACCCATCCATTTCCAAACCTCGGCAAGGGTTACTTAACCTGGCCCCCTATGGTAACCCATCCATTTCCAAACCTTGGCAAGGGTCGCTTAACCTGGCCCCCTGTGGTAACCCATCCATTTCCAAACCTCGGCAAGGGTTACTTAACCTGTCTCCGTGTGGTAACCCATCCATTTCCAAACCTTGGCAAGGGTTGCTTAACCTGTCCCCGTGTGGTAACCCATCCATTTCCAAACCTTGGCAAAGGTTGCTTAACCTGGCTCCGTGTGGTAACCCATCCATTTCCAAATTTTGGTGAGGGTTGCTTAACCTGGCCCACTGTGGTAACCCATCCATTTCCAAACCTCGGCAAGGGTTGCTTAACCTGGTCCACTGTGGTAACCCATCCATTTCCAAACCTCGGCAAGGGTTGCTTAACCTGTCCCCGTGTGATAACCCATCCATTTCCAAACCTTGGCAAAGGTTGCTTAACCTGGCTCCGTGTGGTAACCTATCCATTTCCAAACCTCGGCAAGGGTAGCTTGGAATGTGAAATTGATTTAAAAGCTATGCAATAGCTTAATAAAAACACCAAAAGAATATTTATTTATTATGAAACACGTGCTCTAAATATAAAAATACTAGAATATACAACATGAACATAGTTACTAGAACACCTATAACTAACTTCACGATGTCGCTGTGCGCGCGCAAATCACTCTCATCATTTTTCTCCATCGCGCCAAAAGAAGTATAACTTCAAAAATTTTTAGATCGTCTGCATAAAGTAATAATTTAGAATTAAGAAAACATTTGCTAATGTCATTAATAAATATGACGAATTATATATATATTAATAATAATATATATTAATTGCGGGTAAAGAAAAAGAAACACTTCTGCTGTAGGCCGAAACCATGTGTGTGTTGGCTTGTTGGGATAACAAATCATGAAAGGCGCGCACAGCGTCGTCCTCAACATGATCATCACTGTTCAAAATATACGAGAACATTTTAATACCGGACAAATCAAAATCAAACCTCGACAACTAATTAGATTATGCACTCATATATAAAATTACGAATATATTTAAGTGCAACTTACTTTACCACGGTAGGTCATGAAAGCACGGAAAATCTTAACATCGACTTTTAAAAAATGACGTCATTACACAACGCCATCTATCGAACCATTTATGAACTGGTTTTTACCTTAACATTTGATGGTGTTAAAAAAATGAATTTTAGTTTTGTTCTAAATTGCCTTAGCATGTTCTTAATAGAAGTTTGATGTAGTTATGAGATACCGCCAATGCCAAGGAGAGACCAACCGAACAATTCGGTAATACCCGATCCAATGTAATAAGTACCTACAGCGCCATCTCTCGGGGAAAAAATGATTTTAGTATACCCCTATTCATTTTTAAATACCTTTCCAACAATATATCACACGTTAGGGTTGAAATTAAAAAAAACACTTCCCACTTTACATATAGGGTGGCTACCCTAATAAAACATTTTTTTCCAATTTTTATTTTACCACTTTGTCGGCGTGATTGATATGCATATTGGTACCAAATTTCAGCTTTCTAGTGCTAACGGTCACAGAGATTAAGCGAGGACGGACGGACAGACAGACATGGCGAAACTATAAGGGTTCCTAGTTGACTACGGAACCCTAAAAAGAGTATTCTATGTCTTATTCCAGACTATAATCTACATCTGTGCATAATTTCATCACGATTCTTTCAGCCGTTTAGACGTGAAAGAGTAACAAACATCCATGTATCCTCACAAACATTCGCATTTATGATGTTAGTAGGATAGTAGGATTTACCATAGCTAACATGCAGCCGAATAGATCTCTGCTGTGCAACTGACGACGTAATGGAAGTAGCGTAGTTTTTGGCTAACACAATATAAAATAGTCGTGCCAGCGACACGAAAAAGAAAACCATAGCTTTACCCAGTCACCGGCGAACGATCTTAATTAATACTCATTCCCGGCTTCCCCTAAAAGCGGAGACGAGCGGAGCGAAGATATATGCAATGTTCAGCCAATCACAAGAGAGACGAGATATGCGACGTAGATTTCAACCAACGTTAATGGTCGCTTTCGGGTTGTGTCAAGTATATGCTTCCCTACTGAAAATGTTATGCCTAGACGATGATTCCATTCGTATAATTCCACTAACCATTGGACACCCAATACCATGAGTTGAATGTTCTGTTGTCTGCAAAATAAAGATGACGAAGTGAAAGACGTATAGGATGAATCTATAAAGAAACGGTTAATTTTGTAACCGAACAATAAAAATTGTATCAAGTTAATACATTGATTGTAATATACTTTACAAATCCCCATTGCATAAGTTCCATTGCACTTTGCAGGCCACAGTACAAGTCCGTATTCTTACCATTTATTTTGTGCTTCTTCTTCTCGTTCCACAGATGGGCGTAGTAAAACTCAGGCTTTTTAGGGTTCCGTGACCTTATTACTAAGGCTCCGTTGTTTATCCGCCCAATCCTATAAACTACCGCTTGCTTATTTAGAAGTAATTTTAACAGAGAAAAAATTTAAGAAAATACTATGATTGCCTCTTAGGATTTATTTTTAAGTCGAGCGAATTGGTCTTGGGTTCTTCCCTTATAAATTTCTAGCGGGAGTCCAACGGCACGAAAGGCCGCTCTCCGCCTGATCGTAAGAATATCGTGTCCGAACATGGCGCCATCGGACGATGCATCTAATTCTGTGTATTTACTAGTCTCTATTATGATCATTAGCATCAAGAACGAATGACAAAATACGTGTGCAAGCTGAGATCCCAATCACCTTAACTCAGTATTTTGACATCAGATTACTGAATAGTTAACTCACCTCTTTACATAAAAGGTGTAGGTACCAACACAGGTGTGAAAATAAGGACTGAATCTTTTACATGCGACGTAAAAGTTTGTTTGTCACCATGTTTTAAACTAACATCATACTATAAGAAACTCCAATCGATTTCCTGTTTAACGATATGGCACAAATTACCTTTTAAGTACCACCGTTTTGTCTTAGAGCTGGTTCGGGCCACACGGCAATTTGCGAAACTTTCACCCAGATAAGCAGCAACGAGCAACGTTATTGACTTCGTGATTTGATAAGTGCTACGATAAATACGCACCGGTCGTATAATTTCACTGCAAGTCGATTTCACTGCAGCAAGTCTTTCTTATCTTGATGTAATTCTGATCTCGGATAACAGAGTAACGAACTCTATAGATTATATTATCAATCCCAGACGTTTTAAAATACCGTACAACAATGACATTTCAATACAAGTTTTACAAAAATCAGAAAAGCAGTTTCGGATATTAAAATGCGAATGTAATGACAGAACCGCCTTAGGCATTATGTGCTATGGAAATATTAGATTGCGTGTCAAGGAACTAATGTTATATCTCATTATGTGGAACACTAATCTTAACAGCAGTCGAACAAAAAGTTTCGAATACTGGGATTCCTTTAAACAATTTGACCGTAATAGTCGTGTCCGTATCCTTCACATTAAAACAAAGATTGCATTTATAATAAGAACTTTGCATCTTACATGAACGTGGAATTTGTTCCCCGAATATTTTAATAATTTGCATTGCATCTTACGTGAACTTGTGGAATTTGTTCCCCGAATATTTTAATAATTTGCATTGCATCTTACATGAACTTGTGGAATTTGTTCCCCGAATATTTTAATAATTTAATCTAAGCATATGTACACTTAATTTCAATTTAATGACCCACCTCTCCATCCATTTTATTTCAAAAATATTTTTTGTTTGTTTCATTCACTTTTTCAACGAAATGTTTGCATGGAATGCATACATTTAGCGGATGAGAATGTTAAGATGGATGTGTGGAGTGACAAGATTGGATAAAGTAAGGATTGAGTATATTAGAGGAAGTTCGACAGTTGCGCCTGTTACAGAAAAAAATAAAGGGAGTCGTTTGTCTTGGTAATGTAATGAGAAGTGAAAAGAATGATGGATTTGAATGTTGATGGACGGAGAGCGAGAGGAAGGCCAAAGAAAAGATGGATGGATGGTGTAATGAACGATATGAAGGAGAAAGGAGTAAAATAAGGAAGTATTTATACCCGGTTTCGGTCCGCAGTAGAACTTAAATGAAAAATAAATAAAAAAATACAGTCATAGAACTTCCTCCTTTTTCAAGTCCGTAAGATAGAAAAACTCGTTCGAATTTTTGAAAAAAATCAAGGATCTGTAAAGCTACGGATTGACTTACACCGATCTGGATCTTCGTTATTGAAAGTCACTAACCGAGCATCTTCCACCTCCAATAAATGTCGTCTAACCATGGTTGAAAAAAAAATACAAAAAAGTTTTTAGTGCCAGGAATTAGTTTTGAAAAAAAAACTGTTGGATTTGCCAAATATTCGAGAAAAGTAAAGAAAAACAATCTCCGAAAAACTAGCAAAAATGAGGAAAAAGTATGAATTTAATATTTTACTCATTTTTAAAAATTATGAGCTTTTCAAAGCAAAAATCATGATACTTATTTTTTTTTAAATTCGATCGAGTGAGCCATGCATGAATGTCATGCTTACTTAACTGTCTCGTTGATGGTGGCGGGTGTGTCGAGTAATTTAGTTCCCTTCAAAATGGTTGACGTGAATGGGCCGTTCATTCTTCTCCATAGAGATCAACGCTTTGGAATGGGCAACTACAGTACTTTCACAAGTCTTGTGATCGGGATTGTAGATTTATTTTGTTTCTTGACATTGAAAAGTACCTGTCATGGTTTAATTAAAATAAATGATGTGATTTAATTTGCTGTACTTGCAGCATGCCACGGCTACGTGGGATCCTTTATAAAGTATGGCATTATATTCTGGAGCAATCCTACCAATAAGGATAATGGCCTTTAAGTCGCGAAAGCGTTGTATTAGAGGTATGCTTAATATAAATCAGACTGATAGCTGTACCATATTTTGGGTCTGTTTAAAGATGCTGAGGTACGAGGGTCACGTGGCAGAATCGGTGCGCAACTGATTTTATAGGCTCAAGGTCCTGTACAATATAAGGCGGTATCTGTCGGTAGAGCTGCGTATTCGACTGGTTGAGTCACTAGTACTTTCTAACCTGAACTACGGAGATGCCGTTTTCGGTCCTCGACTACTGGCAAGGACTGAGCGACTGATCTAGAGAGTGCAATACTCTTGCAATATCAGTTCCGCCTAGAACCCATACAACACTTTGTTTAAATCAACACTCCTTTCTTAAAATAAAGTCACGCCGTATAATTACTATACAGTTAGCGAGTCTACTGTTTGGGTTATTAAGCACAAAGAGCCGGCGTATCTGTACAAAAAGCTAAGCTGGATCGCTAGTAGAAGAGAATGCACAGACAGTGCTCTCAGCAACTGTCTACAGAAGTTCACAAGACGGCAGCCTTCAGAGGCAGTTTCAGGTATGCCGCGTCCAAATGCTGGAACAACATTCCCCCGCCGATAAGGAATTTAAAAACACTCAGTACCTTTTGTTTTTCGGGTTGGAAATCATCCAATGACTTCCCCCGCTCTGGGCGGAGCGGGGGGGCATGTCAGACTTGTACTGACTAAAACCCACCCATGTTCCTTCTATTGCCCTTTACGTTCCGAGGCCGCGGTCTCTCTTGCGAACAACCCGCAACACACTCAGTACCTTTAGAAGTTGATTGCAGCAGTATCTGATCGACTCTCAGAAGAAACTGGGCCTGACCGTCACAAACACTTTAATAAAATAGTGGTTTTCTGGTCCTAACGGCTCGCTTTGTCCTATTGATAATAAACACAAGGCAACTGTGAAAAATTTAAAGCATACACGAAACACATTACAACTATACTCAACGTACATTATGATAAAAACCGAAACGTAATGATACCTACTCCAATAAGTAAACTCCTACAAACACTACTAGACATAAACCCCATACAACTTAAATAACACTCATTCATTATACATATATTATATCCAAATCTTTCCTACTGACAACCCTCCTACATAATATTTGCTGCACGTTTTCTCGACATCCATGCGTCACTAGCAGAATTGTGCAGAATACCAGCGTCAGGTACCTGACATTACGCTGAGCTGGACTCCTATTTGGTGCAAACTTGAGACACACAGCGCCCAGTAGTAGGCGACCTTTATAAATGTATGTGATGTGTCTAAATACTATGGGTCAATCTAACTTAGTCTACCCTACTTTTTTTTTAATGTGTTCCTTTTTTCTGTGTGATGTATTTTTTTTTTGTATTAATTCTTGTATTGTATCTTTTGCTGCATCAAATAAATGATTTGTATATCTATCTACTCTTCTTCTCACTTTTACATTTTTAAATATTTCTTAAATGGTATTTACATTAAAAAAAAATAGGTCTCCGCCGGTATCGGAAGCAGCGTTCAAGCTCTATCACCACTATGTCAGGCATATAGGCCCAATAGTCCTGTCAGTAATGATGAACCGATCATAGTACAGCGTGACATGGTCTTTCTGGGAAACTGGGTCGAGGACATACTTGTAGTACCTTACTAGATTCATTTATAATATTTCATTGCTATTTGCCATGGTTATACTGATAAAATAAAATGTGCTTTTAATGTAAATTATTTCTGCAAGTATATCTGAATTATTCCCAATAGTCCCCTCTCGGCCTGTCCTCCGGGGTGACAGCTGGGAATTGTCTTCCCAGTTGTCTCTGGGGTGACAATTTGTGCCGAGTGTTCCCTTTGAAAACTGACTAGAGGGAACAAATGGGAAGTCTGTTTCTCAGTTGTCACGGGGGGGGGGGGGGTGACAATTGCTACGATTCCTTCCTTTCCAGAAAAAAAATATAATTACCATAGATTACAGCTTTTTTATTTCTTATGCTACATAGAATCAAATAAAAAAATTAACACAATGTCAACACGCTACAACAATAGAAAAATATTAACTAATCAGTAAGTAAATAAAAATGTCATAAAAGTTATATAGAATAAAAAAAAAAACAACATTATGTTTCCTATAATAGGTACAATCAGAGATTAATAACTTATATTAACACCAATCGTATCATCACAGATAATCACTAAGGGTATAAGTTACACGTGCTTTTTAGTCGCATGCTTATTTGAAATCTTGCTCATTGATTTTGTGCCTTGCAAGATGTCATGACACAAAATAGAAAATCGGTCGATCTCATTTGTACTTGCTTATTTCAAGAGTGCTTCGTCAGTCGTTCGATTTTGTATCATGCTACCTTCGGCACAAGGCACAAAATCAATGAGCAAGTTTACAAACAAGCATGCTACTAAATTAGCACGTGTAACTTAACCCTAATATTTACAATGATGTTTTTTGAAACACTAAAACTTAATGTCTACGTGTTTCCAAAAAATGTCCAACAGACATATTCCCATGCAGAAATTCCATCTGCATTTCTTGGATGAATTCGTCCTTGAGTACATATTTCTTCAGCCTTTCTTTAAAAAAATATAATTTGTTTTTTATCATCGTGTGTCGGACTGTGACCAATGATGCATCCTTGTGTATAATATTAAGAAAATGTATGATATTGGGCTTCTTTTTCCCTACTTCCCGATTCAATTTGTTGTGCCAGCCTTCCAAACAGTTAGTGGTGCGATGCTGACTTCCGAATACATTCCAAATTTGTATAAAATCTTCTTTTAACCATTGCTTTGCCATATAGGCTCGAAACTTTATCATGTTCTCGTCTTCTGTTTGCTTCCGTGTGATATATGACCAACCGTTCATAACTTCGGATGGTGGTACTAAAGGGAGTACAGCGCTCAATGCCACTTCCCTGATTTTTGCTGGATTGCTCGATTTCGTGATTTCGAGCTCGCGCCCTTTACGCCAAATTGCCTTGTTAAAATGATAGTAACATCCGCTCACTATTACAGATGGAAAAACTTTAGCGATAGCGCTCATAGCTGGTTTTTCATAATCAGTTTTGTATTTTGTGGGATTCCATCCAGGTACTTGGGATTTTATTAAAGAAAATAAAGCCACGTAGGACGATTGTTGTCTATCACTCATTAGAGCGTACACAAGTGGCACGATGTTTGTACTGTTCACAGTACTTCCAATATCACCATGTATAGTGTATAGTTGATCAAACGGCACAGAGCATCATATAATACCGGTATAGAGTGCCAACTCGCGGGAATTTTATGCCAACCTGTCAGTAGTAGCGCCACCTGGATTTCTTGTTCCTAACTAAACTATACATACCTACATACCTGCTATATCCTTCATTTTCATGGTTGCTTTGTAAATATTGCCCATAGTTATAGATTAATTTATGTAAAACCATGTTTGGTAGTGTAAATTAATTTTACAGTAGTTTGAAAATATAAACCACTCCACATAAATATTAATCAATCTATAACCATGGAAAATGTGCTCATTTATGCCTTAAAATACTTTGTAAAGGTTAATTTAGTTTTGAATAAAAGCAAGTTTGTTGTTGAATACTCTTTATTTGTGTTACTGTACCTATATTGTTCATGTTTACCTATTCTTGTGCACATTTTTCACTTCAAACATGTCGGCAATCCTATTTACAATTATGTAAAATATTATTAAATAATGACATAAAGATTGGCAAAATAAAATACAACTTAACAGTTAGTGCCAAATAAATATTCTATGTCAAAATCAGCGTAGACAACACGAAAACAATTCAGCGCACACGCAACTTGCAAAACTAACGGCCATTTTCTTTTGACATTTTGTTTTTTTAAAGCAATCGATAAAATAAATTGATAAACCAAATATTTTTTTTTTGGCCTGTAATTTTATTCTTTCAAATTAAACTAAAATAAGGAAAATAAATTAGAAATTAAAATAGCAATTTTCAACAACTGTTAGGTCTAAGTCGTTAAGTAGAGACATCTAGTACGTCCTATATGAATTATTTGCCTTTAGTAAGGAACAAGATTCATAGATGGCGCACCTAAAAATATTGCTCCAAAGGTGAAGGTAACTTTACCCCCCCTGTCAAACGGTCTTGGACAAATTTTAAAGGTTCCATCGCTGTAATAATCCTCAACTGTCAGTAATAACTCTCTTGCTCTTTGTGAACAGAAGATAATGATTCGTTTATTATCGTAGTAATAATCTGCCATTAAGAAATCTTCATATCCGGGAATTTGCACTTCTTCTATTTTGTCGCATTGGATTTTATCAACTCCTGCTACCTTATTTCTATATCTATACAACGATGATTTGACAGATTTGAAACTTGGCATTTGAGCAATAAGTTGGAGTCCTCTATTTTCGTACGAAGCTACCATAGCATTATAAGTTTGAGGAACTGCTGGGTAATTTTGTGTAGTCAAATCTTGCTTGCATCGGTAGAGGTGTTCGTCGATTTGGTTTTTGTCAAAGTTGGGTGTGCATGTGTGAGCAGTTTCTTCTACAATATTTCCGTCCTGAAAATTAAAATTCTTTCCATAGCATCTTATATAAATAACTAGCTGTTGGCCGCGACATCGACCGCGTGGTCCCTACATAAAATGTAAATCCTGTCTTTTTCCTAGTTCTAAGCTACCTCCTCACCAATTTTCAGCCAAATCAGTTCAGCCGTTCTTGAGTTATAAATAGTGTATCTAACACAACTTTCTTTTATATATATATAAGAAGAAGAAGAAGATTATCCTCTAATTATCGTATACTTATCTACTAATAAACGTTGACCCCATACCAATCAACCTAATTAACAAGTTATTAGTACTTTCTAATACCTTCTTTATATCCCAAAACTTTATTGACATGTCATGTATATAGTAAGTAGGTAGTTACAGAAATCTATACTTAAATACTCACTTTTATCCTAATACGCCCTTTACACATTTTCCTTCTCTGACTACACTCCCATATTGAAAGACCAGTATTGTACTGTTTTTTCTTATAAAATTGATGTCCTGCTCGAAGCAGAATGTTTCCAACTCCTCTTTGTATTATCACAAAAGTCGATTCACCCGAACTGGAACATGCACTATTCCCAGACATTATTTATAAGTAGTATTTTAATAACAGTGAGTAACACAACGGGCGGAACTAACGAAGTTTATGGTAGGAAATGTATCGTCAGTTTAAAAAATATGTTTCTACCTACATTTTGAAAAAAGAATTCTAACCTCGGTGTTGCCGTACAAAATAAATTCCGCAATATGTAAAAATTATATACAATTAAAAAAATGATTGGTGTTAATATAAGTTATAATCTGTGATTGTACCTATTAAAGGATCATAATGTTGTTTTTTTTTAATCCTATTTATAACCTTTTGATATTTTTATTTACTTAATAGATAATATTTTTCTAACCTTTTTTTTTGTAAGCGTGTTGACATTTTGTTAATTTTTTATTTGATATAATCAAATAAAAAAATAACAAAATGTCAACACGCTTACGTAGCATAAGCATAAGAAACAAAAAAGCTGAAACCTATGGTAATTAATTTTTTTTTTCTGAAAAGGAAGGAATCGTAGCAACTGAGAAACAGACTTCCCATTTGTCCCCTCTAGTCAGTTTTCAAAGGGAACACTCGGCACAAATTGTCACCACAGTGACAACTGGGAAGACAATTCCCAGCTGTCACCCCGGAGGACAGGGCTAGAGGGGACTATTGGGAATAATTCGTATATCTATACCAATATTATAAAGCTGAAGAGTTTGTTTGTTTGACCGCGCTAATCTCAGGAATTACTGGTTCGATTTGAAAAATTCTTTTAGTGTTGGAGAGTCCATTTCTTGAGGAAGGCTATAGGCTATATAACATCACGCTACGACCAACAGGTGCTGAGCAGCGCGGGTGAAACCGTGGGGAACAGCTAGTGTTATCATATGAAACTTGGACGATTTCGTGTTTTAATAGCACCATTTGAATAAGCTATGTTAAGATTTAGACATTTATAGGTACTTGTATCCCTGTGATAAATAAACGATTTTAAAATGAATTTAGTTTTATTAAAACTCAAAAAAAATTTAACAACACGTTTTTCACCCCTGAATCACGTGGTTTTTTTGTTCACCATCAGTCAACCACCTAAACCGATGGAGTATAACTGGGTTGCTGGAATCAGATGGGCAGTCACTCCATGTCTGGCACACAGGTCCATCTGGTTATTCTGGAAACCGACTCCAAAATACTTGAGAAAAGGGTAGGCAGGTGACGATCTGTCGAAAACCCTTCATTATATTTCTTATAGTTATGTTTTCTATGTACCTAAAAAATAGTGTAGATGTGTCCAATAACGGCTCTATTAATTATATTTATTCATTACGGTTATCAAAAGTCATACCGTATTTAAAAATTTATCACACATCACGCTGGAAAAGAAAAACCCTAATATAAGACCTTATCGCTCGCAAGTTGGGTTTAATCAGGAGTAACTAATTAATACCTGTTATGGACTCATGAACAATGTAAAGTTGCTATTCTAATAAATCTATATACATAAAAGAGAAAATTACTGACTAACTTATTAAAAAATCTGAGAAACTACAAATATTAGGAGTCTCAAATTGAGGAATTCTTTTAAAACGTAAGCGCTCACTAAGACAAGATTTGCAAAATTTAAGCCATTTTCGCGGGCGGAAAATCATAAAATAACTTCCTCCACTCTGCCCAGAGCGGGGGACTGTCAGGCTTTTACTAAATAATACCCTGAGTGGGTTTTATTTAGTAAAATTCTGTACCTTCTTTTGCCCGTTAAGTTTCGGGGCCGCGCCGGTATCTCTTTCGAACAATCGGCAAACCTGGCCACGGTAGCCCTGGCAGGCCCCTCTGCTTTGCTGACATCTCTTTGAGGAGCGCGTGGGACACAAACGCGCCGTAGCGTCGACTTGCAATAAAGGATGCAAGTTTGTAAGAATGAGATTCTTGGATTCTTGGAACTTACTGGAATTGCATAAAATTGACGGTAGTATTTATTCCAAAAGTTTGATCAGTACATGGGTAGGTACAAGTTCTGCATAAAACCTACTAAAGCTTTCTTACGGTGTACGCGGGTGTAACAGCGGGGCGCAGCTATAGGCTATATAAATAAAGGAAAATTCTGTAGAAATCAGGATATCAGCGGGACTAAAATGGCTGTGACCATTGTATTTGAACCGTATTTAGTATTTTGATACGCTGTTTAATTAAGTTATTGCAACAAAGTAATTTAAGAAAAATAAATCATGGTAAAGGGATGTGATACATAATATCGAGTTAAACTTGTAGGATTTTAAACGATATCCTTAATATCCTTACTAATATTATAAAAGCGAAAGTGAGTTTGTTTGTTACCTCTTCACGCTTTAATGGCTAAACCGATTGTGATGAATTTTGGTACATAGATAGTTGGCAACCAGGAGACGGACATAGGCTAATTTATTTTAAAAAAGTGGGATGTGAGGGAGAAAGAGGGAATAAAAGGGAAAACTAAGCGTTGCTATTACAAATCAATAAGGCGCAAGGGGAACTGTGTTACCCCAAATTTAACGCGGGCGAAGCCGCGGGCGAAAGCTAGTATTATAATATTATAAAAGCGAAAGTGAGTTTGTTTGTTTGTTTGTTACCTCTTCACGCTTTAATGGCTAAACCGATTTTGATGAATTTTGGTACAGAGATAGTTGGGTACCAGGAGACGGACATAGGCTAATATTTTTTTGAAAAAAGTGGGATGGAAAGAGGGAAGGAAAGGGAAAACTTAGCGTTGCTATTACAAATCAATAAGGCGCAAGGGGAACTGTGTTACCCCGAATTTCACGCGAGCTAAGCCGCGGGCAAAAGCTAGTCTAACATAATTTTAATCGTTTAAGCATTAATCTCCTCAGTAAGGTCAGATGCTTTCATTAGAACGGTCCCGATTACTTAACCTAAAGCTTATAATTCTATTACTTAATTTGGTATATACTTCTATATAAAAAACATTAAATTATTAATCACTAAATATGTATTTCGTAAAAGTTACCAAACGGAATAATAAACATCTAACTTTTTTAGAAAGATCTATGTCGTTACTATTAAAAATGATAAAATATTGTTTTTTTTGCTGATGGGAAGTCATTAAATATCCCCCCGGATAACTAAGCTTAAGATTGGCACGAGACATCACAATTTGTAACGGCATCCCCTTATGGTATGTACCTATAGCGATTACGATACAAAATTATAAAAAAGTTATAATTTAACGGTAATAAATAACGTACATAATAGTTAATTAATGAGGTACTTTAACTGGAAAAGTAGATGTTTTTCTTGATGCGACCAGTAAGGTATTGTAGTTGTTTTGTACAAATAGGTATACGTTGGCAAGTTAATCCTAAACTACTGTCTCGATTTCCTGAACTTAGTAAAAGAGAGAACAATAACATGTTTTATATCGAATTGATAGCCAACCTTCGACCTTGGAAAGTGAATAGGTCAACTGTATATTCGAACTATAGGATGACCTTACTGAAGATTATGAGATTAGGGAATTTTCAGCTAGGAGCAGAATACACTTAGCGTCTCGATAGCACAGCGTGTATTCGCAGACTAGCGCGGCGGTGGTTAAGATCATAAGTTATAACTAATTATCAACTTATTCTAAATATTAACAGACATCACTCTTACAAGTCCGATGAGGACTGCAGGTCCTCAGGCGGTAGGTGAGGATGCCATGGCGAATTTCCAGCCACTTCCTAAAGAGGGGACTTACTGCCACTTTTATGGCTTGCCCTGCAAAGGATTGCGACAGTCGCCCTCTCCATACCACCATGAGATCACAACGGCGGTCTGTCCACTGAGCGGCGATTTGCCGCGGCCTCCAGCCTCCCGCCTCTGGCTATGTTTAGATTTCTGTACCGGTGAAACTTGAAGAGTGAGTGGAAGGTGCTCAAGACAGTGGTCGGATGACAACGCAACGACGCGTCTTGAACCAGCTACTGGCCTGGTTCAGGACGCGTCGTTGCGTTGTTTAACTGTATACGACCGAACCAACTGTATACTGTATAAATACGTGTGCCGCTAGTATCGATATGGGTGTTTCACTTAAACCACATCCTTACGTCATATCAACACATAAATAGTGTCGCGGTTCGATATGTAATTATTGAGTGACCACTACCCGTTGAGGCCGGATTTCTAACCTGCACAAGTGCATAGCAATGGCCTGGACACCACACTTACTCGTTTGGATAACTGTTGTAAGATTATTTACTTATTTACATGATTGTTTTAACAAACTATTATAGGACTGTTATTATAAAATGTTTTTGCGTATTCAAATTAGCTTGCAACTTTGTTATTTTTGCAAGGTTCCTTTTCATGACATGGTTCTTAAAGTAACAATAACTTCATGAAAACAAATTGGCCCCTCTGCTTTGCTGACATCTCTTTGAGGCACGCGTGGAACACTAGAATGCTTTTTTCTAGGTTCTTAAACAAAGAATTATATACCTTAAGGGTCACTAGGGCTGTCTATTGTTCTATGTCCGCGTCTTTGGTCTTTAAACTCATGATTTCCAAATAATACTGAACTTAGGGTACGTTCACACACAAATATGGAGAAGCTCGTGGCTAAATCATAGCAGCCGCTCGGATTGATCTTCAGGTTAAGCCGCACTTGCCTGGGTTGTTCCTTGAATTCGTTCGTCCATTACAGACCATTAAGCAGTTGGTCCCGGCTGTCAATTGTTGTGTAGTATTGAAAGTTTGTCACACAAGTGTTATCGTATTACCCAGCGCTAACTGAGTTAAGGAACTCAGACAGGAATTATATCCATACTACGCAGTACTAATAGCACAAATATGGTGATGTTTTAGTAGGTATGCGTGGTAAGTAGTAGTTTTGTAGGTGATCTTTGATGCGTAAGCCTGGTAAGTATACTTAATGGTAACCTGGTATACTTAAATGGTATTGAAGAAGCTTATTTCGTGGTTAGGTGACTACACTCAGAGTATTATGAAGTTATGGGGAGGCTCCGCTCGCCTCTTAAAATATCGCCTTTTTTTGATAAAAATGTTCCACTCACCCCGCTTTTTTAAATATTGGTGTTTTAAATTTTCACAATTTTTTTTTTTTTTGTTTTAGAAGTTATTCAAAGGCTAACTGTTCAATATTATCATCTTTTATTGTTTAGATCTATATACCATCTTTAATTCATGCTTGCCTAGTACTTTTAAGAGTATTATGAATAACGTTAGAAGACGACATGGAAGATTTATGAAAATAAAAATATTTATTTAAGTATCTATTTAAAAACATAGAGTGCTAGGTAACGGAACTATCAACTTATTAACAATCGGGAGCGAGCGATTTAGGGTATCGAATATTCAACGGGGCGAGTAACTACAATTAGGCAATTAGGGGCAAGATCCAAGGGGCGAACGGAGCCTACAGAAAAGTTTGTCCGTTAGTCGATCATTCAGTTCTTCTTCTTTCTTTCCCGTATGATCAGTGCGCATCCTGAAGCAAGTGACACTACACTAATGTCAGAGTTTGCTATGCTACTACTCATGGGCCTCTAACTTGGCTTAACATGCTGTCGGGAGATATCTCTCAGGCTCGTCACGATGAAGTGATAATAATAGTTTTACAAAACTCTTAAGAATGCCAAAAATCAGAGCTCGGTAGTAAGCCTTGGGTTTGAACTCGAGATCTATGTATGACTTGGCAGTCCGACGGTCACATCACTAGGATTTCAATTAATAAACAGTTAAATCAATGTTGATATAGACGGGCATAGGTTAATCATTCTCTGTTATTGATAGCACTTTTAATATAAATAATGGCATTTCTGATAAACTTGTAACCTACAATACAAAACTCAAAGGCAGAACAAATACTTACTAAAGATATAATCTTCACTTTGATTTCAGTGTGCACTCAGCAATCTGCAGCTCACAAATGGAGCAGCTAACAAAAACTGTGAGTTTTATTTATTAAAGCAATCTAAAACAATCAGTCGAATTGAAAACCTCCTCCTTTTTATGAAATCATTTAAAAAGTAATAGATAGTTCCGTCATAATACTAAAACTACCGATCGATAAACTACCGTGTCGATATCACATCTAGAGCTACTATTTTGTCGTAGTGACAGTGTCTATGTAAATGAGAAACCAACGAAAGTTATACATTATATCATTAGAAGCTTTGTTGTGTTGTACCAAAAAGTATTTTTGACAATAAATAATTGCTAAGAATAAAGATAGTGGAGTACATCGCATCTTGGCTCGGTCATCAAAAAAACATTTGTTCACATTGACGCAACCCCAATAACCTATGTAATTTAATTTTAATCGGTTAAATATGTGCGTATGCAAATCATAGAAGTCATCAAATGTTTTATAACAACAGTTTCTTGTTAGCGTAATTATGATATCAAATGAAATAAATTACACAATTTAGACCAACGTACAATAAAAATAGCTTAGTGTGTTTCAAAACATATTTCTCTAATTCTTTGACATGAAAAACTTGAAAGTATGTAGGCAAGTCAAAGCAGTCCCACTTTTTTTCGGATGGGAAATCATCCAATGACTTCCCCCGCTTTGGGCGGAGCGGGGGGGCATGTCAGATTTGTACTGACTAAAACCCACCCATGTTCGTTTTATTGCCCTTTACGTTGCGGGGCCGCGGTATCTCTTTCGAACAACCCGCAACCCCCGCAGGCGGAAGCTCTGACAAGTCCCTCTTCTGTTTGAGGCGCGCGTGAAAGACGAACGCGCCGTCGACACGGCCTGTCGTCAATAAACGGACGGACGGTGAGCTACCCATTGCTCAACGTCCACAGGCCCGCATCTACGGTCGCCGGGAGTCGTCTCACGGCGCCCGGAGCGTCTCCCGCGACGGCTGGGTTGGCTAGATGTTCTCTCCCTCAAACGCCCGGCCACCTCCTTTGCTAGCATTACTGCTTCGCAGAAGGAGGTGACCGCTTCCCATTCCCTCTCGCTCCGGACCATGGCCTGAACCAGGGCGGGACGCGAGAGATCGCCACCGCCGATCGCCTCCACGAGAGCACTGCGGTGCTCCGCCCAAGCTGGGCAGATCGCCACTGTGTGCTCCACCGTGTCCTCCGGGCGATCGTCACAATGGTGACGACCGGGCGTTTCCTCCCGCCCGATTATATGCAGGAACCTCCCGAAACTTCCATTTCCAGTGAGGATCTGCGTCAGGCGGTAGGTGAGGACGCTATGACGCCTCTCCAGCCACTCCTCAAAGAGGGGACTTACCGCCACTATTGTGGCGTGCCCTGCACGGGGTTGCGATAGTCGCTCTCTCCATGCCACCATGAGAAAGCAGTCCCCACAGCAGTACCACATCGAACTTTTTTGTGAAGCACATACTGTATTGTATAGATACAGTAACATTTTACAAGGCCTGTTATTCATGAAACACCACGATTCTAATTATTGTGTATAAATTCCAGTTGATGACCCAACAATCGTGTTCCCGGGCCCAATACAAGATGTTAGCAATCGTGACGGAACTGCAGATGTAGCAGAAGAATGCAAGGACAAAAACTTCTGCACAGTCAAACCTGATGACTACCCTCAGGAACTGTTCAACAAGATTTTTAAAGGAAAGTTTAAGGTGAGCTGCTTAAATGCGGATGGAAAATCATCAAATAACTTCCCCGCTCAAGGCGGAGCCGGGGAGTGTCAGACTTGTATTAACTAAAACCCAGTCATGTAAATTTTTAGCCCTTTATATTCCGCGGCCACAGTATCACTTTCGATCAACCCGCAACCCCGGCAGACGGTGGCGCTAGCAGACCCTGGCATCTCTTTGAGGCGCGTGTGAAACACTAAGGCGCCATAGACACGGCCTGCCGTCGCTAGACGGACGGACGGTGACCTATACATTGCTCTCCGTCCGCAGACCCGCATCTACGGTGACCGGGAGTCGCCACCGCCGATCGACATTACAAGTTGGGCAGACCGTCACTCTTTGTTCCATCGTTTCCTCCCGCCTGATTATGCGTCCGGTAAGGATCTGCGTCAGGCGGTAGGTGAGAAAGCTATGGCGCCTCTCCACCCACTCATCACAGAGGGGATCACCACTATTGTGGCCTGCCCAGCACGGGGTTGCAACAGTCGCTCTCTCCATGCCACCATGAGATTGCACCGGAGGACGGTCCGCTGAGCGGCGATTTTCAAGATTTCAAAGAGCGCGCCCACACCCGGGTCCTAAATAGGGACCGCACGAATCCGTCATAGAGCCTACGGCAGGAGGGGTTTGGCCCTCTCAGAGTGGACAGGACCCGCTTGAAAGCAGCCCCGGCTAGCTCGAGTTGAGTCAAACGTCGGAAATGCGCCACGAAATTCCATCGGCTGTCGAGGAGGAATCCCAAGTACTACCATTCTGATCCCAACCTTTCGAAGGCAATAAATATTTTTAAGACTGAAATACGACGACAATGTAGTAAATATTTCAAATAAACCAGATTATTTGAATCAATGTCATTTTTTAAAGACCAGTTCGTGAAATTAATGAATATTTATGTGTTGCCAGGAGCCAGTATCCCAGCCCACTTATGTGATGACAGGTGATCGCCAAGGAGACCCTGACGAAACAAACAACTGTGAAACTCAAATCACGGTAAATGCTTTTTACATCTATGACCAAATTATGATAATTGGTAACTGTAGTTGCTATAGAAAAATTGACAAACGAAAGAGCAATCAAGGCAAACATTTATTTTATAAACAACGCATTATCAACACTGCATAATATCATATTAGATACGTGAACAAGCGGATTTCACAACGCTGTTCCCTCAATCGATCCGTATAATACTCATCATCATCTTCCTGCCCTTGTTCCATATTATTTGGGCTGGGCGTAACAGCATTTTTTCTTCCATTAGGAGAATATAAATCTGCTTCTCGCTATGACATCATGAACTGTTTTAGTATTAGCTTAGTAGACATCCGGAAAATCCGGATTTAACAGATTTTAAACCCTTTTGGGCTTTCTCCTTCGATATCTTTTATCCACCATTCTGGTGCATAACGATGCCTGTCGATGCCTTCACGACTGATTTCCAGACAAGGATGTTTTTACATTTACAGTATTCTCCAATTTACAAAGTCAAGTCCAGAGAAGGTGTATGGCGCACAGTCGTACAAGCCCCTGAGGAAAATTATTTACAGATGGTCCGACTAGAGACATGCCTGTGAGTACAACTACCATTCTTACTCTTATCGAATTATTTACTTCAACTAGGTACCTGCCTAAAGTTTTGTTTGTTTGCTTAACTAGTACAACGCATGTCTTCGCAGTAATGAAACAAGTTAATTTAAGATGATCTAAACTTGAACTTGAACTGGGGTATAACTTGGATTTAAAAATTTGTTTTAATTTCACTTGCTGACAACATTGTGATTCAGAATGTGTACATCTATTTTCGCACGCAGAATTTTTTATTACTAGACAATCAAAATGAATTAAAATGTTATTTTGGTTAGTAAAAAAGTAATTACAAAAATCTAGTTTTAATACGTTTTGTTAAAAATATGAATACCTACATGGGTATAATGCATTACCACGGCATGTATGACCAATGGCAATGCATAACCATTCATAATCCTTTATGCAAAAAAGACAAAACTTTATGCTTTCGTTCCCTTGATAAAGTTATAAGGTTCAGTAAAGATTTTCACATAGTTAATTGAATAGCCGAACTACACTCTGAACATGCGTGTGCTGAATCTTAAGGATTCAGAGAACGTTGGAGTTGTAGTGCTTGTGAGATGCGTAGGAGCTTGAAACCTTGCGTAGGATATTGAAACTTTGCGATTCTAGCAAAATAGTGACAAAAAAGGCGAGTCCGCTTTTCAGTTAAGAAAAAACTAATGGTGTGATCTTAAACTGAACACACCAAATTTCAATAAGATATAGTACCTACGACTTCTTCTGAATCGTTGTCATAGTTTAAAACTGTTATTTCAATAAACAAAGTGATATTATTACATCAGCGAAGCGCCTGAAGAAAAATAATAGTTTCAAGTTAACGCCTTAAAAAATTGGGAGATACATAAAATTATACATTTTATGTATCTCCCAATTTTTAAGGCGTTTAGTTTGTAACCGTTTCATGGTCGGTGAGACTACACGCGACTTTTTGCTTTTATTATGTAATTAGCCTCCGCCCGCGACTTCGTCCGCGTGGCATAGTTACCTACTTTGGGCTAACGTTTGCCCGCGTGATGATCGAAAAAAAATATCTTTTTCTCCCCTTTTCTTCCCACTTCCTCCCACATTTGTCACTTTAAAAAAAAACTGCCTATATCCGTCTCCAGGGTACCAAGTATCTCTGTACCATCAAAATCGGTTTGGTCATTTAGGCGTGAGCAAACAAACAAACTCACTGTCGCTTTTATAATATTAGTAAGGATTTATAAAATAATTGAAAGGCATTCAGTTACAGTTCAATCCAAGTGCCTACTTAAATAATAAAGTGATCCTAAATAAATCCTTAAATCAAAAATTAAATTCTTAAAATTATATATCTAAGTAGGTATCTAAACTAAGTCTAATAACCTAACAATAAATTAAGTACTTACTTACTAAATTATATCTAATTATGCCTAAATAAGTATAATTATGATTATCTATAAGAACCTATTAATTACCAAATTATGTAGGTACTAAAACTTAATAATTCTAATAGAACTATACCCAGAAATATGTACCTAGGTAAGTACAACTTGAAACAAAAAAAGAAATGAAAATACAGCTAAAACACCTGTCCTATACTTACTATTTACCTATACCTACTTCACTTAAAAATAAAAACCAATAACTATTATAATTAATAATAACTATAAATTAAAAATGGAAGTACCTACGCTTATACCTACATAATATAAAAAGAAAACTCAACATAAATTAGCCAAAACTTCGCCTAAAAATAAATGAATGTAAACTATTAATAATAATTTGTAATTTGAACGAATATTAAAAAAAAAACAAAATATCTAATACTTATCTCTTTTATAAAATAACAACAAAAGAAATCTAAAAAAAAATATTAAAACACTAAAAGTTGCGCTGATCAGCATCATAAGGTCGAAAACTCTGAACGTCTATTCGCATCAACAGCCAAATATTACGGTAGCCGCGTGGAGTGCACACAAAAATAATCCTTATGGCATAATTCAGTATTCACGCGCGATGGCTTATTAGCGTATTTTTCATGTAAAACTTAGGTGTTTCTTTACCGATTTATATGATTCTTTTTATATTGAATAAGTAATAATGTTAACTGTTTTTAATAAGAGATGAGTGAGAGTTATAAACGTAAGATTAGACAGACAAATATTATAATCAGAAAGCTCCGAACTGCTTAGCTATCGGGAGTTACACGTGTTATTGTGAGTCAACCATTAAAGATAGACATATGTTGCAGTAGGATATTTTTTATATAATTTTAAGGAGAACATTTCCGTCATACATGATTTCTGTGTAGCTTTCACCATTAAGGCTACACACGCGACGGAAGCTTAAAAAATGGAGTAACTTCTCCCGTTTTCAAAACTTTTCACTTTTGTTTTCACTGCTCTGCTCCTATTGATCGTAGCGTGATGAAAAGTATACTATAACCTGCCCAGGAGTATGAAAACTCGCCGTCGACACGGCCTGTCATTAATAGACGGACGGACGGTGAGCTACTCATTGTTCACCGTCCACAGGCGCGCATCTACGGTGGCCGGGAGTCGTCTCGCGGCGCCCGGCGCCCGGGCGTCTTCTGTGGCGGCTGGGTTGGTTTGAAGTTCTCTCCCTCAAACGCCCGTCCTACTCACCCTTAACTTTTGCTGGTGTATTATGTTATTGTTTAACGTGACACCCCTATTAATGTTCTGCCTCTCTTTTACAGAAACGTTGGAAGTCCATGCTTCACGGAAGCTGAAATGCCTTTTGGTAAGCCGCTTTGCAAGCAGAAAAACAACGAATGGATGTTCCTAGTTCACGATGGTAATGAGGGCACAGAAAAAATCACAGTTGATTTGCCCGTCTGCTGTGTCTGCTATTACAAAAACAACCAATGATAAAAGGCAGAACATAAACCTTCTTTGGGGTCAAACTAGAACTAAACGACGAATAATAAGTCTACGTCCTGTATTATTTAACCTGTCACAACCATCATAAAAAATTTAGTTGAATGAGAACGTATATTATATCTGTTGTAATGCCCGTTTCACATTATTAGTGCTGAACTAGATCATATCGACATTATTCCAGTCATTATTATGAATTAAGAAATTACAACAATCGGAATCTTCTAGGCAAGCTTGTTCCACTCTAGGCCGCATCATCGCTTCACATCAGGCGAGTTGTGGCCAAACGCAAGCCTATTAGTAGTAGTAAAATACGTATAAAAAACGTTAAACAGTGAACACGGACAGGTGTTGTGCGTAATCGTTGTTCAACGTTTAATCTACCACTAATTTGACTGTCCACACGATTCTAAGATGTAGTCCAGTAACTGGTCTAGATCTCTCACTCGATCCTGCCAGGGACAGTTCAGATTATTCTACTTTGATAACCAGCGCTGGATTTTATTTATTATGAAGACAACAGGGGTCCAGTGTGTTAGTAACAAAATTCTTAGCCTATGTTAGTACTTAATAGTGAACAGCGATCTGGTTCGATCGACCAGCGAATGCATAAGCGGGCTGTCTGCCCTGGCGGCAATTGAGTGAAGGATGCTATTACGACTGCCGAAATGGATTGCTCCTGAAATTATGTGAACTGGACATAACAAAGAACATAAAATTAAAAAAGTTCGCACAAAATAACAGAGCAAACTGAACAGAAGAGGCAGTTAAATGAAGATATAATATTGTCGTCTATCACTTTAAAACACAATCTGTTTATTTATTTTCTATTTTCTGTTTGTGACCCACCTTCAATAAAAAAATATTTTTCTATTACTTATATATTTGTTCAACTTTCGTTTTTATTCTATTTTTGTAAGTTAACTTAAGGACAATTTTAAGGAAGGTTTTAAGCTTAAACTTGTCAATGTCAGATTCAAGAAATTCATTGCTACCAGTCAAATTATGATTATTCAAAAAATAAATATTCTTAACAAAAAGGGTGGTTTTTTACTCTAGCTGCAGCGACACGAAGAAGAAAACCATGGCTGGTATAGCCATGGTTTTCTTTTTCTCTTCTTACTGGCCAACGATCTTAATCAATATTATCTTAAAAATCAGGGGCTTTTCAAAATTAGAAGCGATTATCATTATAAGTATAAATACACGCAGTAAGCACGAAATTTTAATTCTCTTTAGGTCAACAAAAACCAGCAAGTAAGTTACAGAACTGACCAATCGAATGTTTAAAAACTACATTAAACGTATCCCTAATTATAAACAAAGATTTTTCAAAATTAAGGACTACGTACGAATTCTGTATATTTTACTAGTCTCTTTTAAGATTGGCCGTACGTAGATGTCCCCGCAAGAACGAATGATAAAATACGTGTACCAGTTGAAATCCGAATCACTTTTACCCAGTATTTTGACATCAGTTTATTAAAAAGCTGTCTAATCTTTCAACATAAAAAGGTACCTATACTAGCAATGTAATATTAAAATTATGGACTGAATCTTTTACATGCGACATAAAAGTTCGTATGTCATCATGCTTTAAATTATCAGAAACTTCAATAGAATCCCTATATATATAGGTATTATATATATAAACTTTGTTCATAATTTAAAAAAAAAACTTTGTCCCACACTAGGAATTTCTCCTGTATCGTAGGTGCGTTTGCAAACATTTAAACTCACATACACATCAGCCAGACCCGAAACAACTATCTGCAACAAACATTTGTTCCGTGCGGGAATCGAACCCGCGACACGCAGCGAAGCATTCGATCGCTCAGCCACTGCGCCAACTGTGCCGTCAATACATAAATAAAAGGCTGAGCGATCGACTGAACGGAACGATAGACGGCAGCAAGTGCAAATAAATGGTGTTAATTCAATGGGTTAAAAAAAATACTGCGAGGCTAGTCTATTTTATCTAGTTATGTTCATGGCATAATGTTATACGGTATTTTACTATGGGGATGAGCTGCAGACATCGAGTTTTTATTCTGCAGCAAAGAGCCATCAGAGCCAATAACTTACGTAGACGAGATTCTTTAAGCGAACAGTTCAAGTTTATGCTGTTCTCACATACTTAAGTACTAACGCTGTAACAACAATATTGTAAAACTAAATGATTTAAAAACAGTAACCATGGTAGTTTCCTGCTAGTTTTTCTCCATAGAAAACGACCAACCCGCACCGTGGGCCTTTTTTTTTTGGGTGGGAAATCATCCAATGACTTCCCCCGCTCTGGGCGGAGCGGGGGAGCATGTCTGACTTGTACTGACTAAAACCCACCCATGTTCCTTCTGTTGCCCTTTACGTTTCGGGCCGCGGTATCTCTTTCGAACAACCCGCAACCCAATTGGTCGTGGCTTTATCCATTATATTTTTTTTTGTAGCAGTCCAAAAGGCGAAAAGCCGCCCCCCACAATTGATTGTCCGACTATTGTGTTCAATAATCGCCCCATCGGACATTGCATCAAATTCTGTGTATTTTACTAGTCTCTATTAAGATTGATTGTACGTAGATGCTCCGCAAGAACGAATGACAAAATACGTGTACCAGTTAAAACCCGAATCTCTTTAACATTGAAAATAAGGACTGAATCTTTTACATGCGACGTAAAAGTTTGTCTGTCACCATGTTTTAAACTAACATCATACTAGAAACTCCAATCGATTTCCTGTTTAAAGATATGGCACAAATTACCTTTTACCACCGTTTTGTCTTAGAGCTGGTTCGGGCCACACGGCAATTTGCGAAACTTTCACCCAGATAAGCAGCAACGAGCAACGTTATTGACTTTACGATAAATACGCGCCGGTCATATAATTTCACTGCAAGTCAATTTCACTGCAGCAAGTAGGGTTATAGTCTCTCTTATCTTGACGTCATTCCGATCTCGGATAGCAGAGTACAGAAGCAACTATGTTCCATACCAAAAATGAAGAAATTTGCTATTCTTTTGAGGAAACCGGTTTTATATATTACCAAATATCAATATAATTCATAAACACTTCGCTTCTAACATGAACTTTAACATGTCATTTGTTCTCCGATTATTTTAATAATTTAATTTTAAGATTATTTAGAACCTATGGTAATGTACAAATATTTAATAACAAAGACACCATGAAAAAAATATTTTATTAAAGTTATAATGTTCACATTTTATCAAAGGTTGTCTGAAAATACACACCGCCCAGTAGTGGGCGACCTTTATAAATGTATGTGATGTGTCTAAATGCCTATAGGAGCCAATCTAACTTCTACCTATTTTTATTTATGTATTCCTTTTTGTTACTCAGTTTGATATTAATTGTTTTATGTAAATGATTTACCTACGTATCTAAAATCAAAATAAGATATAAATTCGTTGGTTCGATAAAAACACACGATGATTTGGAACGGTTTTATTCTATGAATTTGTGTCTTGGAAGAAGTATTTGAAACTTAAATAAAATAATGAAGCTTGTTTTCTAATAGGGCTTAATTATACCAACATTTTTGAATAGATACAATTTTTAAAAAGTTTACATACACTCGACCGAATCGATCTATGAGGTCCTCAAGTCACAGGAAGTGATTACTTTATTCTAATAACACTGACAAAAAGTAAAATTTAACCAGTAAAAAACCTTGTCAGTGACAGTCTTACTAACAGTCATGGAGTATCGTGCCCAGATCTAACTGGGCTGTGGAAATGAGATAGGCAGTAGCTCCATGTAAAACACTGGAACTCAGGTCCATCTGGTTATTACAGAAACCAACTCCAACGTATTTGGGAAAAGGGTAGGCAGGTGACGATCAGTCGAAAAACCTGAATTATATTTCCTGTAGTTATGTTTTCTATGAAACTGAGAAAAGTGGGTATAGATATTGCCCATGGTTGAAATAACGGCTCCATATTTTTCATCACGTTTATCAAATGTCATAATACCGTATTTAAAACTTGTCTTGTACATAACAACCTGTACGTACAGGAAAATCCTAAAATGGGATACATGGGAACCTTATCGTTTAAAAGTTGGGTTTAATCAAAGTAACTAATTAATGACTGTTATGGACCCATGAACAATGTTTGTGTGTTGCTATGCATTTAAATCTGTATATATATATAGATATATATGAGAAAATTACGAACTATCTATCAAGAAATCTCGGAAACTACAACTGTTAAAAGTCCCAAATGAAGGAATCCTTTTAGGACGTAGGTAGGTGGAGACATTCACCTCTTAAGGATGCAAGTTGCCGGGGTTGCGGGTTGTTCGAAACAGATACCGCAGACCCCGGAACATAAACGGTAAAAGAAGGAATATGGATGGGTTTTAGTCAGTTAATTTCCCACTCTCCCCACTGTGCCCAGGGCGGGGAAAGTGGATTTGACGATTTCCCATACGCGCAACAAAAAGAAGGATATAAGTTTATAAAAATGCGATACTTGGCCAGATTGTTTTAGATGAAATTACTGCACATGCAGTTATGCATAAAATTGACGGTGGTATTAATTCCAACAGTTTGATCTGTACATACAAGTTCTGGATATAAGCTACTAACGTTTCATTCCTGTCTACGCGGGTAATACCGCTGGGCACAGCTAGTTTAATTCCATGTCAGACAAAACGAGATAATAAAATACGATTCGTTATAAATCAAAATCAGTGACCGAGACTATTTTATTTGAACAATACTTAGTATTATTAAACGACTTCAAAAAAAGGAGGATGTTCTCAATTTGTCGGAATCATTTTTTTTTGTATGTTCACCGATTAACTTAATCCAAAACATTTGGATAAACAATATTTTTTGTTTTTCCATTTTGAGTGTGAATAAACAAACGGCTGGGGGTACTGACTCTGGAACAGGCAACATAAAGTTGGCCATGTGAAAAACATGATTTTTCCAAATTCACACCTCAAACGTGAAGTGTTTGCGCTTGGGCCTTGTTGATGAACATCGCAAATGATAAACGAACAGTTGGTATCATAGGGATACGCGGTATCAAACAAACTTCAACTTTACCAGTTAAGATCGTAGTTTCGATCAAAGGCAATAACTTTTTCACTGGCAATCTGGTGCCATTACACAGTTTTGGTGGATTAATATTTCGCAATAATATAATTAAAAAACCAACTTTCAGATTTAAGCAGTGCGGGTGGCTGGCATACCAGCCGGTTCGATTGAATTTAAAAATCAACTGGAAAATTCAATGCCTCATCTTGATTCACTGATAGCACTGTCAATTGATTTTTATGTCGTGACTATATCTGGCATTTTCTCTTGAATTTGAAAATTAATAGCATTGATATGAATGTTCTTTGGTGTTAAAATGGCGCGTTATCTCAACCAATCATGATTATATAATTTTGAAGAATATTCGGAAAAACATTGCACAATAATACAAAAGTTGTTCGGTGTAGCGATTAATCCATTGGTCCTGTCGATTTGTATAATTACATTTGAAAACTCATGGGCAGCTGGATCATTTTGTAGGTGAATACGCAAATTAATGTTTAGTGTACATTTTTGTACTATGTCTCCAAAGAATCAGTTCTTTGGAGACTTCAAACAGGCATTTATTTCATCAGCAGAAGTTGATCGAGGAATGACAGGCAATGTTTGACGAAAATGCCCTGACAGCAATATCAAAGCACCACCAAAAAGCTGTTAATTACCATGTAAATCTTGCATCGTTCGATTAAATGCTTCTTTCTAGTGATTTTTTATTCGCCATTGTTCACTCATCCCATCCCATCCCATTTTGATAAATTTTGGTACAGAGATAGTCGGACCCTGGAGTCAGACATAGGCTATTTTAAAAAAATGAGATATGAGGGAGAAAGTGGGGGAAAAAGGGAAAACTTAGCATTGCTATTACAATAAATAAGGCGCAAGAGCAAAAACTACAGGTAGCAGGTACCTATTAATCAGGAAAAGGGAACTGTCTCATCCCGAATTTAACGCACGCGAAGCCGCGGGCATAAGCTTGTTGCGGGATGGACTGTCAGACTTTTATTAAATCAAACCAAACCAAACCAAACTTTGATTTTTTTCTTTTGCCCGTTATGTTCCGCGGACGCGGTATTTCTTTCGAGCAACCGGCCAACCCGGCAACGGTGGCCCTGGCAGGCCTCTCTACTTAGCTGACATCTAGAGATGCAAGTTTGTAAGAACGCGATTCTTTGATAACTTTACTAGGATTGCATGATATTGACGGACACACCAAACAGACCAAACTGTTCGCATGAATATCAACTCATGCGAACAGTTTGGTCTGTTGACAAGTTCTGGATAGAACCTATTTACGTTTTTTCCGGTCAATGCAGATAAAACAGGGGTATACAGCTATAGGTTATGTAAGTAAAGGAAAATTCTGTACAAATCAGGATTTTAGCGGGCCTAAAATCGCCACGACCATTTTATTTGAACAAAGCTTAGTATTTTGATACGGTGTTTAATTAAGTTATTGCGCTATACCTAATTTAAAGGAAATAATCATGGTAAAAGGATGTGACACACATAATAATATCGATACTTGGTTAACACGTTCGCTGCATTACGAGATCTATCAGATCTCTTGCGGGACTTTTCTATTGTGCGTTGAATAAAATCGTGTTGTTTCACTCCTTGCGGGAGGATCTAACTTGTAAAGTTCTTTATGTATGAGTAAGACAAATATACATATTTGCTTTCTACTAAAAACTGAATTTAAAGACATTAAAAAATAAATTAGAGATGGATTAGGTCCCTAGTAGTACTATAATTATTTTCATTTCTTGCGTTAGGTGATATGTCGGTACTCGTGGAATCATAGGCCTCGTAGACGCAAGAGAGGAAGGGAGGGCGGCGCGGGCGCTCTGTGACTCGTGTTAGTGTTGTCCTAGCATCGACGTGCGCGCGACCTGCGTGCACGTTTTGGAAATAACACTCGCGTATATACGTCGTGTACGTGTTGATAACTTTTTATTAACAATGAGTGATTTTAGAAGAAAAAAGTGTAGAAAATCTATTTGTTTTGGTGAGGTTGCCAACGAAAAATCAACACCGGATTATAACGCTACATCGTCCAGTAAAATAAAATTTTTGGATAATATTCAAATTTGCCCCCCATTGGCTAATAATGACAGTGATTTTGATTGATTGATTTTTTTATTTATTATTTTTTATTAAAGAAAATTCCCCGCACAAAGAATTAATCCTGTTTTTGTTTTATATTGATTTGTTATGATTGATTATATTGAAATAAGAATTGAATATAAAAATTTAATAAAACTTTTTCAATCGACAACTGAGATATTATTTTATTCCCATCACTACTTACTACAAATATTGAACTATCTTCGGTTGCGGTACGAGATACAATCGATACCTTATTTTTTTTTTGGTATTTGTAGTTTATTCAAATGTCATAACTGCGTGCGAACCTAGCAAAATATAGAGCAATAGGCTATCTTTCACCCACATAAACTTTAAAATATATGTCATTGGTTTTCTCGAAGATATAAGTTATTTTCAAAACTGTATTTTTAGGAGACTGATTAGGTCTCAAACGCACCAAAGGGCAGATTAGTTTCGAGATCTTTTAGGTCTCCAAAGCACCAGCTGAAAGTTCTTTCAAAATGATGGCGCAGTGAACGTGTTAAACTTATAGGATTTGAAACGATACATATTTAAATAACGACATAATTTTAATCGTCTAAGCATTAATCTCCTTAGTAAGGAGTTTATCAGAACGGTCCCGATTACTTAACCTACAGCTTTCTATTTCATTACTTAATTTGGTTGAAACTTCTTTATAAAAAGAATTAAATCAATAACCACAAAATAATATTTCTCGGAACTTACCGAATGGGATAATAAACAACGAACTTTACTCAGAAGATCACATAAATCTTCCCAAAAATCTTAGTTGTTTACAATTAAAATGATAAAATATTGTATCGCCTTAAAGAATAACTCAAGCCTAAAGATTAGGGCACGCCACAATAGTGGCGATAGGTCCCCCCTCTTTGAGAAGTGGGTGGAGAGGTGCCGTGGCGTCCCCGCCTGCTGCCTGACGCAGATCCTCATCGGTCACGGAAGTTTCCGCCGTGCCCTCGTAGAGGCGATCGGCGGCGGCGATCTCTCGCGTCCGGCCCTGGTTCGGTCTATGGTTCAGAGCGAGAGGGAATGGGAAGCGGTCACATAATAGCGAAGGAGGTGGCCGTGCGTTAGAGGGAGAGGACTTCAAACCAACCCAGCAGCCGCGGGAGACGACCCGGACGTCGGGCAGCGCGAGACGACTCCCGGCCACTGTAGATGCGGGCCTGTGGACGGTGATCAATGAGTAGCTCAACGTCCGTCCGTCTAAGAGGGAAGTTATTTAACGATTTCCCACCCCAAAAAAAGCCTACAGATTGGCAGGAGACATGGCAATTTGCTAAGGCATCCCCTTATGTTTGTACCACTACAGTGATTACTTATACGAAAGTCAAATTGTAATTAAAGATTAAAACAAGCTAAAATTAAAGTGCAAAAATAAGTTCCGGTAAGTTTACCTATTTCAAGAAGTAGTAGCCACTGTGTATGATGACGGTAACAAATAAAAGTAATTATTAATCGAGGACTTTTACTAGAAAAGTTGATACGCATCTCTTGATGATCACAGCAAGGTATCGTTGTTTGTACAATAGGTATACTAAAGCACGTACATACTAAAATATTTCCTGAACTTAGTAAAGAGAACATGTTTTATGTTGTATTGATTGACAACCTTTGAACATGGAAAGTGAACATGTGAACTGTGTTAAACCAAACAGTAGAATGTCCTTAAGTGTCCGATAAGGACCTGCGTCAGGCGGTAGGTGAGGAAGCCATCGCGCCTTTCCGGCCACTTCTTACTTTTTTTTATCGCTACAATTGTGGCGTGCTCTGCAAGGGGTTGCGACAGTCGCTCTCTTCATGCCACCATGAGAGCGCACCGGAGGTCTGTACGCTGAGCAGAAATTTGCCGCGGCTTCCCTGCCTTTGGCGATGTTCAGATTTTTGTATTGTAATTGAAGAGTGAGCGGAAGGTTTTGAAGACAGTGGCCGGCTTCCAACGCAACGGCGCGTCTTGAACCAGGGCGGTCAGTTCAACTGTAGACGACAATTGACGTCATTCTGTCCGTGAAAACAGGTGTAAGTGTGGCACTATAATCGATATGGGTGTTTAGCTTAAACCACATGCCTACGACATATAACATATAAATAGTGTCGCGGTTCGATATGTAATTATTGAGTGACGACTACCTGTTGAGCCAGATTTATAACCTACACAATTGCATAGCAATGGCCTGGACACTACACTTACTCGTTTGGATAACTGTTGTAAGATTATTTTACTTATTTGTATGATTGTTTCAACAAACTATTATAGGGCTGTTATTATGAAATATTTTCGCGTTTTCAAATTAGCTCGCAACTTTGTTATTCTTACAAGGTTCCTCTCCTAAAACTTGGGACGATTTTTAAAGTAAGAATAACTTCTTAAAACAAAATAATACGTAGGTGACGTCATTATGTTCTATAGCGTTCTGCTATGGGGATCAGCAGCAGACATCGACTTAGCATTTGTTCTCCGATTATTTTAATATTTTAATTTAAGATTATTTTGAACCTATGGTAATGTACAAATATTTAATAACAAAGAACACCATGAAAAAAATATTTTATTGAAGTTATATGTTCACATTTTATCAAAGGTTGTGTGAAAATACACACCGCCCAGTAGTGGGCGAACCTTTATAAATGTATGTGGTGTGTCTAAATGCCTATATGGGTCAATCTAACTTCTACCTATTTTTTTATGTATTCCTTTTTGTTACTCAGTTTGATAGTAATTGTTTTATCTAAATGATAATATATAAAAAATATATAAAATAAGATATAAATTTGTTGGCTCGTAAAAAAAAACACGATGATTTCGAACGGTTTTATTATATGAATTTGTGTCTTGGAAGAAGTATTTGAAACTTAAATAAAATAATGAAGCTTGTTTTCTCATAGGGGTTAATTAGACTAACATTTTTGAAAAGATACAATTTTTAAAAAGTTTACTTACACTAGACCGAATCGATCTATGAGGTCCTCAAGTCACAGGAAGTGATTACTATATTCTAATTACACTGACAAAAAGTAAAATTTAACAGGAACAGGAACTGCGCAAAAGGCTGTTAACTGCTTTCTAAGTCGAGGAATTTTGATTCAATAACTGCTGAAAAAACCTTGTCAGTGACCCGAAAGTCTTACAACAGTCATGGAGTATCGTGCCCAGATCTAACTGGGCTGTGGAAATGAGATAGGCAGTAGCTCCATGTAAAACACTGGAACTCAGGTCCATCTGGTTATTACAGAAACCAACTCCAACGTATTTGGGAAAAGGGTAGGCAGATGACGATCAGTCGAAAAACCTTAGTTATATTTCCTGTAATTATGTTTTCTAGAAACTGAAAAAAGTGGGTACCTATAGATATTGCCCATGGTTGAAATAACGGCTCCGTATTTTTCATCACGTTTATCAAAAGTCATACCGTATTTAAAATTTGTCCTGTACATAACAACCTGTACGTACAGGAAAATCCTAAAATGGGATACATGGGAACCTTATCGTTTAAAAGTTGGGTTTAATCAAAGTCACTAATTAATACCTGTTATGGACCCATGAACAATGTTTGAGTGTTGCTATGCTTTTAAATCTATATATATATGAGAAAATTACGAACTCACTCATCAAGAAATCTCGGATAGTTTCCGAGATTTCTTGATCAACTGTTAAAAGTCCCAAATGAAGGAATCCTTTTAGGACGTAGGTAGGTGGAGACATTCACCTCTTAAGGATGCAAGTTGCCGGGGTTGCGGGTTGTTCGAAACAGATACCGCGGACCCCGGAACATAAACGGTAAAAGAAGGAATATGGATGGGTTTTAGTCAGTTAGACTCCCACTCTCCCCACTGTGCCCAGGGCGGGGGAAGTGGATTTGACGATTTCCCATACGCGCAACAAAAAGAAGGATATAAGTTTATAAAAACGCGATACTTGGCCAGATTGTTTTAGATAAAATTACTGCACATGCAGTTTTGCATAAAATTTACGGTGGTATTATTTCTAACAGTTTGATCTGTACAAACAAGTTCTGGATATAAGCTACTAACGTTTCATTCCGGTCTACGCTGGTAATACCGCTGGGCACAGCTAGTTTAATTCTATGTCAGACAAAACGAGATAATAGAATACGATTCGTTATAAATCAAAATCAATGACCGAGGCTATTTTTTTTTAACAATACTTAGTATTATCTTACTTCAAAAAAAGGAGGATGTTCTCAATTTGTCGGTATCTTTTTTTTTTTGTATGTTCACCGATTACCGAAAAACGCCTGGACCGATTTGCAAAATTCTTTAATTGTTATAGTCTCCGCCAGATAAGAAAAAATTAAAAGTCATTGACCCGACTTGTACCAAAAAACTCCACAAAACTTCATTAGCGATCGCTCGTCATTCAAAACTGTCGGCCATACTGCACCGGTCGAGTTTCATAATACCAAACACTCATCCCAACGGAAATAAGTAAGAAATACGTAAATTTGAAGAATAAATTGTGGTACTTTTTTAAGCTTCAAAAAATACATTTCAAACATTGAAATATGTAATCGCTGTGGTCTATGCATTTCAAAAATAATTTCCTTGGTGTATTTTTATTTTTCGATATTTCTTATGTTTTCAACTTATATTTCAATAGCAGAACATGCAATAATTGGATTTATTTATCCAGCTTTAACTCATATTCGTAGAAGTATACAATGAATTTAAATAACCGAATTTTAAAATTCATACCAAAAAATCTAATTTTTTAGGTTATGCCCTCATACTCATGCGCTGAGTGTGACGTCAGAGCAAGTCAGGGGTGCAGTACCTATCCACCGTTTTGTAATTAAGTACCTATCGCATCCTTCGTCTCGAGTGTCATTCCAAATTGGTTTGCGCATGGGATTGACTGAGCGAATTCATACTCGAAAACTTTGTATTTGTTATCTTGCTGTTAATTGTTCTTACTAAAGGTCGAGGAACGATTTTTTCAAGGTCAAAGTTATTGCTAGACCCTTATGAACTTAGAGGATTGTATTGATGCTTTGGATGATTATAATTCTATAACTACATACATTCTTATATTATCACGGATGAACTGAAGTAATTGCGGGTGGATGTTTATGTGCAGGCGAAACGGTCTACCCTCTTTCTTGTTCGCTTTTGCGATCAATGCCGCTGCCATTGTCACTTATGTCACTCACAACACGGCTGCTCCCGACACACAATTCTCACTGTAACTACTATAACACTGTTTTCGGTTTTTACACAATTGTGTGACTCGTCTCTTAGTTATTTTGTGTTTGCAATATTTTTTTATTTTTTTTTTTTACTCTTGTATAGATTCTTTTCTACCAATCCAAGTGGACATGGTTGGCCTTGTAGATTCTTGGACGCTTGTTAACTTTTGTTAACGTATTATTTTATTTTATTTTTTGTAAAGTAAGCAATGACTTATTGTCGGGCCTACGTTGTCTTCTCATACTTAAGTGCTAACGCTGTAACAACAACATTGTAAAACCATATGATTTTAAAATAGACAATGGAGTTTCTTGCCGGTTCTTCTCCATAGGAAACGACCAACCCGAACCGTTCCGTGCATCTTTTCTCGACGTTTTATAAGTGCCCATGTAGGCCTATGTGAAATAAAAATATTTTGATTTTTGATTTTGATTAATTTGGGCCCGAAATGGAAAGTGCTAGAGGGACTGTTGTGTGTTCCATTATTATTAAAAAATATGTAATTCGTTACGACACTATGTGCCTATTTTTGTTTTTATTTGAAATAAATGATTCGAATTTGAATTTGGTTTAAGGGTTTCATTGAGTACTACATATTAGGTACCTTCCAAAATAAATACGATTGACTAATAATTATGGTTTTGGCCAAAAGGTTTGTAACTCACACATCAAGGACGCCCCGTACCGCGATACGTTTGTTTACATCGTGTGGCGACACTTTTTACTACAACACTTTAAAATTTTTCGTATCGTTTAAATACATTGGTACACGGGGGTTAACGACCTTTATTTTTTTCTTATCTGGCGGCGACTATAGGGTATATACTTCCCAGGTGATCCCATATCAATTTTGTTTATTTTGTTTGGTTATTTTATGAGTTATCGTCTATAATACACATTTGTGATTCTTTTTATCTATGTCTATATGGTAGATCTGCTTTTATTAAGAACTAGCTTCCGCTCGCGACTTCGTCCGCGTGGCATAGTTACTTTGGGCCAACGCTAACTTTAACCCACGTGATGATCGAAAAAATGTATCTTTCTCTCGCCTTTTCTTTCCTCTTCCTCCCCCATTTGTCACTTTAAAAAAATTGCCTATGTCCGTCTCCAGGGTACCAACTATCTCTGTACCATAATTCATCAAAATCGGTTCGGTCATTTAGGCGTGAAGCCGTAACAAACTCACTGTCGCTTTTATAATATTTGTAAGGATTAATGAAAATAATTGAAAGGCATTCAGTTACCTAACAAAACAAGGTACGTTAGAGTTCCTAACTATAGCTACCTTTCACTTAAAAATCCAAGTGCCTACTTAAATAATAAAACTGATCCTAAATAAATACTTAAATACAAAATTAAATTCTTAAAAATATATACCTAAGTACCTAAACTAAGCCTCATAACCTAAAAATAATTATAGTACTTACCTACTAAATTATATCTAATTATGCCTAAGTATAATTATTATTATCTATAAGAACCTATTAATTACCAAATAATGTAGGTACTAAAACTAAATAATTCTAATAGAACTATACCCAGAAATATGTAGGTAAGTAAAACGTGAAACAAAAAAAGAAATGAAAATAGAGCTAAAACGCCTGTCCAACACTATCTACCTATATCTACTTCATTTAAAAATAATAACCTATAACTCCTATAATTAATAATACCTACAACTATAATTAATAAAAGTACCTACGCTTTTACCTACATAATATAAAAAAAAACTGAACATTTAGCCTAAACTCGGTATCTAAAAACCTATGCGGTACTACTACTACTTCACCTAAAAAGAAATAAAATGTAAACTATTAATAATTTGTATTTGTACGAATTAAAAAAAAACAAAATAACTAATACCTATTTTATAAAATAACAACAAAAGAAATCTAAAAATAAATTATTTAAAGACTAACACCGGTATTCAAGAACGCTACTTTGTTCATGAATACCGGTGTAAAAGTCGCGCTCTTATGCATTGTCTGTCAATAAGGTCGAAAACTCTGAACGTCTATTCGCATCAACAACCAAATATTACGGTAGCCGCGTAGAGCGCACACAAAAATAATCCTTATGGCATGATTCAGTATTCACGCGCGATGGCTTATACTAGCGTATTTCATGTATAACTTTGGTGTTTCTTTACCGATTCTTTTTTTATTGATAGGTAATAATTTTAACATTCTTTAATAAGAGATGAGTGAGAGTGTTATAAACGTAAGAGTAGACAAATATAATCAGAAAGCACCGAACTGCTTAGCTATCGGGAGTTACACGTGTTATTGTGAGTCAACCATTAAAGATAAACATATGCTGTCCTAGGATATTTCTTATATAATTTTAAGGAGAACATTTCCGTCATACATGATTTCTGTGTAGCTTTAAGCATTAAGGCTACACACGCGACGGAAGTTTAAAAAATGGAGTAACTTCTCCCGTTTTCCCAACATTTCCCTTCACTGCTCTGCTCCTATTTATCGTAGCGTGATGAAAAGTATACTATAACCTGCCCAGGAGTATGAAGAATAATTGTATCAAGTTTCGTTAAAATCCGTCGAGTAGTTTTTGTGTCTATAAAGAACATACAGACAGACAGACAGACAAAAATTTTACTGATTGCATTTTTGGCATCAGTAATCACCCCCTGATAGTTATTTTGGAAATATATTTCATGTACAGAATTGACCTCTCTACAGATTTATTATAAGTATAGATATAGATTGCAAAATAAATACTCAATAAAAAAATATGTGCTAGGTACCTATATTTTTTATAATAAAAATATATGTATGTATTTATAAATAAAAAAATATGTGATATATTTTTTTTATCATTAATACAGTAACAACAGTACCTATACTACCAAACATAACAAAAAAACAAAACATGCAGTTTTTTTTGTAAAAATTAAACCGACTTCCAAACAGAAAAAACAATTGTCACCGACTTCCGGAATTAAAGTTATTTTCCACTTTTTAGTTTTTTTTTTGGAAGTCGGGTTTATTTTATAGGAAAAGTTTTTTTTGCTAAGTACGCTGTTTAATTAGTTATTGCATTAAAGTAATTTAAGGAAAATAATCATGGTAAAGGGATGTGATACACATAATAATATCGATACTCAGTTAAACTTATAGGATATATTTGAAACGATCCATTTTTTTTTATACCTTGTTCGTAAGTCCTGCAAATATTTTAATCGTTAAAGCATTAATCTACTTAGTAAGGTCAGCCACATTCATAGAAACGGTCCGATTAATTAAACTAAAGCTTTCAATATCATTACTTACTTAATTTGAATGATATTTTTTTTACAAAAACAAATACATTAATACTTACAAAAAATGTACTTGGTGGAATATAATATATATTATATTCCACCAAGTACATTTTCATGTAAACAAATTTGTGTTTATAAACAACCTTTTTTTATTAGGAAGATCGATGTCGTTACCATTAAAATGATAAAAAAATTGTATCGCCTTTTAAATATCTTAACTCGGACCTAGGATAGTCAAGAAACATCGTATTTTGCAAAACCCTCTTATGTAGGATGTGTTACTATATTGATAACACTATAGCCAAAATTATAATTATAGTTCCTAATCTATGTGCCGAGAAGTTTACCTATTTCAAGAAGTAATTAATATACACTGAGTATGATGATGGTAATTAATAATTATAATTAATTAATTGATTACTTTATTCAGAAAACTAGATCTATACGTATTTCTTTGAGACCAGTAAGGTATCGTTGTTTTGTACAATAAGTATACTTACTAGGCACGTACATACTAAAATATTGTCTTCGATTTCCTGAACTTAGTAAAGAGAGAATAATAACATGTTTTATATTACATGTATTGATTGTCAACCTTTGAACTTGGAAAGTGAATAGGTCAACTGTGTATTAAAATCGAACAGTAGGATGTCCTTACGGGCAACCAACGTAAGAAGGCCTTCCCCGCCTCGGTCATGTTCAGATTTTTGTATCGTGGGGAACTTGGAGAGTGAGCGGAAGGTTCTCAAGACAGTGGTCGACTGACTACGCAACGACGCGTCTTGAACCAGGCCGGTCAGTTCAACTGTAGACGGCAGTTGACATCTGTCCGCGAAAACAGGTGTACGTGTGCCGCTATAATCGATATCGGTGTTTCGCTTAAACTGCAAGCCTACGTCATATCAACACATAAATAGTGTCGCGGTTCGATATGTAATTATTGAGTGACCACTACCCGTTGAGGCCGGATTTATAAAAATATGTTTTGAGTGCCACAAGTGCATAGCAATGGCCTGGACACTACACTTACTCGTTTGGATAACTGTTGTAAGTTTATTTTGCTTTTTTTGATTATTAATATGATTGTGCCAATAAACTATTAATAGGACTGTTATTATAATATGTTTTTGGGTATTCAAATTAGCTTGCAACTTTATTATTCTTAAAGGTTCCTTTTTCATGAAATTTGGATGCTTTTTAAAATACCCTTAACTTCATGAAGACAAAATCATAGCTATACGTAGGTGACGTCATCCAATCAAAGAAAACTCTTCGTTCCTCTCACACATCAGCATGACATTCAATGCAGAAAATGTTCAGCATGGATACTATGTATTGGTTACTTACTCGTATATTCGAATGGCATAATGCAACTTAAGCGTAACAAAAAGAAAGCTTTATGCATATTCAATTCAATTGAATTTAAATAACGATATAAAAATATTGACACAGAGCAATTCACTTATACTTTTAGTGTGTTCATAACGGCAATGTCATGAAAGTAAAAGTGGAGTCACTTTTACCGCGCGTGTTATGGACAAGCACGAACGATGATAATGATATTGAGTGCAATCCGAATTAATTGCTTTATAGTGCGTATTTCATTATTGTTTATAGGTAAGTGAGGTTAGGTATAAATATCCAAGGTTTTTACTTTATCTGGGCTTTTAATAACGTACTCTTAAATAAAAAAACGGAACCTTGAATTAACTCATAGTACACATAAATAGCAGCACAGGCTTGGGTCTATGTAACTATTTAGACTATATCTAAAAACACTAGATAACTTCACCTGCTCTGGGCGGAGCGGAAAAGGGTGTCAGACATGTACTGACTAAAACCGGTACATGTTCCTTCTTTTGCCCTTTGTATTCCGGGGCCACGGTTTCTTTCGAGCACCCTTGAAGTTACTTTGAACATTGAAACCAATTTTAAACACTTTTAGTAAATATGCATAGGTACTTTTATTCTGCTTTACAAGGATGAAATGATTTTTTGTAAGTACTTAAAAATAAACAGGTGTTTTAATTCAAGTCAATATGTACCTGTATATCAGTCAGACATAATTATGAATCATTAGCAAATTAATGGCATTATTAAGTTGATGGCGAAAACACAGAATTAATTAGCGCATCAAGGAAGCCGGCTTGACTGGAAAATTAGAACATAATCAGATGAAATCATTAACGCTAAAAATGCCAAGTTTACTATATGATTTGAGTTCCCGAATCTCGACAGTATTGCAAACACCATAATAACGGATAACCCGAACTACACACAGAACAAAGCAGTCTCGAAATATCGGGAACTCTAACCAAATACTAAAGTTGTCAACTATCCTGTTTTAAGTTTTGTGATAGTGACCATGTCTGTTTAAAACCGTGTAGGTAGGTATTATCAGAAACAGTCTATGACGAGTTGAATATTTACGTCTTCCCAAACATAACAATATGTAAGTAGGTATAGGGAAAATAAAACAAATGCCTGGGTTATAAATACACAAAGTTACCGATAGTGAAACAAACTAGGTAATAAATTGGTTTATATGTTCTACATACTGCTAGGTGGTTACTGCATAAATTTTAAGTTGGTCTCACCAAGTTGGTCGCATAAACTCGTATTTGTTATCACCTCTTAGCACTATGTCTAAGCATATAATAGAGGCATCTCAAGGACAACCATCGACATATAATAGAAACAGTTATTATGCAAATACTTGACGTATTTTCTACTCACTTTTGCTAACAAACCACTATAAATAGCGTTGAACTTAGATGCCATTGTTTTAATCGCATCTGTAGTCTGTAGGTAAGGTACCTATGTTTAATGAACTTGTTGTTTTCATTTCATAAATTATACTGCAATTGTACGCGGATGTGTTTTTGTTTAAAAATTTACTATTTTTTCACGGCATTGTCACTACAGTATCAACACTGTACAGTACAATCACTACAGAACCAACTTGTCGAAATGTTAGTAGGTAATTGTAAGTCTTTAAAAAGCATTAACCCGTGAGCTTTCTTATTTATTTTACAATACCTGGGCGACCGAGCTCAACTCGTGTGACAATATAGAAAAGACGTTTTCTGCTTCCATTCTTCCCTAAGAGACGTCACGGCATCATTTACTCCTTTCTCCTCCATATCATTCCTTTCGCAATCCATCCATCTTTTATTTGGCCTTCCTCTCGCTCTCTGTCCATCAACATTCAGATCCATCACTCTTTTAGTCACATGTCGTTCATCCTCATTACATGTCCATACCAAGACAAACGACTTCCTTTAATTTTTTCTGTAACAGGCGCATCTTTCAAACTTCCTCGAATATATGCATTTCTTACTTTATCCATTCTTTTTAATAACTTAGGCTTCTTAAATGCAAATAAGAGCTTCTGGAAAATTTTGTCAATAACAAAATTTCCCAAACATTTTATTAGATCTTCATTAAAAAGTGGATTTCACGATGGAAATATAAATTGCTAATCTTCTAATTATCATTTACAAAAACCCCATTTTTTTAAGTGGGTACCTGTTGTACACCATCTAAATAATTTGATGTCAATGGACTATAAAAATAATTTGCAAAACTCGAATGGAAAATACTAACACCATTAAAACTATATTTGGAAAACCCTAAAAATAAATGACGATCAATCTAATCGGTATCAATAGCATTATCAATCTATAAATAAGTTGTTTAAGAGCCGATTTCTGTATAAGAGGTATTCCCCATGCTGATCAGGTTTTGTCACACATATTACATAGCGATGTCAAATGATATTTTCAATTATTACCTCTTGATTAATGGAGTCACCGGTTGGTGTGAAGGAGCTCTATTAATCAAGAGGAAACAAAATCTAAAGTTATAAATATTCACAATTGAGGTGAAAAATCATAACGATATGACGGAAAATATCTGTCAATACTACGTTACGGGGTATACATATGGGTACTAAGTATACATATAGGTTGATAAAAGGCTAGTTGACTAATTTTGAAAAACTAATTTCATCGTGTGCCTTAGTGCCTTATTGGCCTAATTTAGCTGAAATATTAATATTTTAGTAAAATACAAACTAACATATTTTATTTTATATTTCTATGAATTATTTGACATTATCACTACAAAACGCGTCAAACTGTCATGGCGACTCGTGTTACGTCACAAGTTGCAAAACAAATAGCTGGTTGGTTGAGTGGTTAACAAGTATATACAAATCATCTATTAAAATGGATCACAAGTTTTATAAATATTGTATAAATAAATTAGAAAAAGTGAAATGTCTCAGGCGGGACTTGAACCCGCGATCTTTCTCTTACAGGGAGAATGCTTTTCACTTTTTCTAATTTATTTCGATTTAAATAGCATAATTAGTGCTTTCAAACCTCAAAATAAATATTGTATAGTACCTCAGTGTGAAAGTCCAATAATCATTTCACCAAAAAATTTATTTGTGTATGTGCCTCGAAAGGAACAAACAATATTAAATTATCTGATTGGTACTCTATACTTTTGCTGAATGGTTAGTAAGCTAGTTAGTTTTACATACACCGAAGTTTTAATATTTCCGAATTCTGCAGAGCAAAACTTGGTGTCAGTTGCGAAAAATGCACCAAATATTACGAAATCGATCTTGGGCCAATTACTGCTATTTGCTTTTGTAAAACCTGTTTCCATTGTAGCAAACTCCTTTTTACTAGGAATTTTGAGGAATAACGATTTATTAATTAAGATTTACAACAAAATACATCGAAACACAAATAGATGCACAATAGAGTAATGACCACGATATGTCAAGTTTGTTTTGTGTTACAACTTATTACGTCACGCGTCTTCATTGGCGTTCGTTGTCACTTGACTAATGACAGTATTTCCGGAATTTTATGCCTCAAAATTTTCAAATAATCAATAAGGTCGATTTTTCACATTTATAAATATTAAGCTACCATAAAAAAGAAATCTTCAAAATATTTGCTTACTGTCAACTAACCTAATAAATTGTTACTAGTCGTGACGACTGACATGGGACAATAGAAGAAGAAAACTTGTTATGCCGATTCCCGATATATATAACATGATGGGACAAGGGCAAAAAAATGATGATTGATAGTGTAGGAAACTTTTAAATGATAAATGATAAATGATAAATGATGTTTATTTTGCAAGTAGGTTTTCACAAACACTTTTACACGTCTTTTTTTTTAAAACTAGATGAGGCCGGTGTTTCGTACCCGACTACTCTGAGAAGAAACAGCCGAAACAAACTCAGAGGTCATAGTCTCTTTTAAAGTCCAGACAAAAAAAAATCTTGGTCAACTTACATGAGGACTATGCAGATTAGTGTCTGAAGTGGTCTTTTTAAGAAAGCACCACACAGATTGAGTGGACCTGTCCAGTCAGTGCAAGCATTTGTCAGTTATCGTGTAGCTCGACTCATAACCCAAGGAGCTCAACGAAACGACGAACAATACCAAAAAAAGGACATTAGCGTAGGTCACTAAATACTCAACTGCCAGAATCGTCAAAAGCAAAAAAAGGTAAATAAAAGTTATGATCCACATGGTCCTCACATTCACAATAAACAACTACTTAGAGACTAGAAAATATTTACAAAATTAAATTAATGAGATCATAATGAAATCATAACATGTCACAATAAAAAAGTAAAATCAAATAAATAATAAAATAGGTATAAAACAAAGTAAATATTAATGTCAAATCATTAAATGTCAGTGTATAAAATAAAGGAATGAACAATAAATAAATGAAACAAAGAAAAATTTTGACACTCACTGAGTAAATTAAATTGGAGCAGCTTAATCCCAAGCCTTTTTATCTTCAAGGTAAAAATTAATATTATAGTAAGCTTTAAGAGTTAACTTACGTTTTACAAAAACTTTAAATTTATTGAGGCTTAGTGTTTGAACGTCGTTTGGGAGTTTGTTATAAAAACGTATACATTGACATGTGAACGTGCCCCCTATTTTTTTTAGCCTCGTTGACGGAACGACAAATTTGTGTTTGTTCCTCGTATTTATGTTGTGGATATCACTGTATTTTTTAAACAATTTTATATTTTTATGCGCGTACAAAAGGTTTTCGTAAATAAACTGAGAGGGCACAGTAAGTATATTAATTTCTTTAAATTTTTCTCTGAGGGAGTGTCTGGGACTTAATTTATACATTGAACGAATTGCCCTTTTTTGCAAAATAAAAATAGTCTGAATATCGGCGGCATGACCCCACAAGAGAATACCATACGACATCACACTGTGGAAATAACTAAAATAAACTAAACGGGCTGTCTCTAAATCAGTTAAATCACGAATTTTTCTAACGGCGTATGCTGCAGAGCTTAGTTTTTTTGACAACTTATCTATATGAGGGCCCCACTGAAGCTTAGCATCCAAGGTTAAGCCTAAGAACACTGTGTTATCTTCCGGTTTCAACTCTTCATCCTTGATTAGTACACTGGTTTCCACTTGTTTTACATGAGGTAACGTAAACTTAATGCATTTGGTCTTTTTCTCATTTAGAAGTAAGTTATTAACATTAAACCAATTAACGACCTTTGCTAGAGCGCTATTAACATCGTCAGTAGCTAGCTGCTGACGTTTTAGTTTAAATAAAAGAGAAGTGTCGTCTGCAAACAACACTACATCATGATTATCCTTTATGAGGTAAGGCAAGTCATTTATATAAATAAGAAACAAAAAAGGGCCAAGAATTGAGCCTTGTGGTACTCCCATTCTTACTACAGATCCGGGAGATCTTTTCCCGTTAACATCAACTCTCTGAATTCTACCACTCAAATATGACGTAAGAAGATTCAGAGAGGCGTTCCGGATTCCGTAGTGGTGTAGTTTCCTGATTAATGTTTTATGGAAAACGCAATCGAAAGCCTTGGATAAATCACAAAAAATGCCCAAAGCATCGCATTTATCTTCCCAGGCATTATATATGTGTCCTAAAAGTTCAACACCGGCATCAGTAGTTGAACGACCCTTTGTAAAACCGAACTGTTTGTTATGCAATAACTTATGTTTATTAAAAAATCTTTGCAGTTGCTCTAAAATTATTTTTTCAAAAATTTTACTAAATGTTGGTAGCACTGAAATTGGTCTATAGTTAGTTGGGTCTAATGTACTACCCGATTTAAACAATGGTATTATTTTACTATTTTTCATTAGATCAGGAAACTCACCACGGTCAATACAATCATTAAATATAACAGCTAATGAAGGAGCTACAATGGTTATAATGGACTTAGCAACGTCCACAGAATGACCCCATAGATCAGCGGTCTTCTTAACATTTAACATATGAAAAGTTTTAATTATATCATTACAATTGACATATTGAAAATTAAATTCGGAATCATGGAATGGAACGTTTTCTTTTAGTAAAGCATCTGCAGCAGCAGGTGACGAGTCTAGCGATTTAGTAGTCGATACAGGAATATCCGCAAAGAAATTTTCAAAGGCTGTAGCAACTTGAATATCTGATTTTATAATATTATCATCGATAGCAAGGCTGTAGTCACTATTTCGCTTGCAAGACCTTCCTGCTTCGCTATTAATAATGTTCCAAGTGGTTTTAATTACGTTACTACTATTTTTAATTTTTGAACTCAAATAACGTGACTTAGCTATAGTACAAACTTTTTTAAAAACTTTAGAATAATTCTTAACATACAAATTAAATTCTACAGTATTAATACAAATTCGCTCTTCATACAGCTCATATAGCCGTTTTCTACTTTTATGAATACCAATGGTGGCCCAGTCATTGAAAGAAGCGTTATTATTAACCGAAATAGTCTTAGGAACAAAAGTGGTATTAAATTGTGTGCAATACATACTAAAAAAATTGTTATATTGTTGATTGGGGTCATCATTAGTTGACAAAAGTGGTAATTTAGTCGAGAGTTTAATTTTAAAAGTTTCTAGGCGACTTTTAGTTTTTGGGTTAACAATGATATCCTTTTTAGCTACTTTTTTTATAACATTTGGAATTGTGATCAGTTGCCCACAATGATCTGAATCTAATAAGTTAATAATTACTTTGTGGGTTGGTATAACATCTGTATAAATATTATCTAGGCAAGTGGCACTAGTCTGGGTTATTCTAGTGGGCTCCAAAAATTTGTTTTTAAGATTGTATGACTGAAACAGGCTTATAATTTTAGTACTCAACCCAGATTTTTCTAACAAATTAATATTAAAATCACCACAAGTGATTATAGATTTCTTTGTGGTACAAATTTTATGCAACACTTCATCCATTATCTTTTCAAAACAATCATACAAACCTGAAGGGGGTCTATACACACTTAATATGATAAACTGCTCCAATTCTATACAGGCTATTTCAATTGTTCTCTCAACAGACATGCTTACAATATCCTTGCGTTCTTTAAATTTGAGCTGATTATTTACCAAGATTAATGCGCCGCCATGTATAGCATTTACTCTACTGAATGAGCTACCAACCTGGTGATTACTAAAATTAAAAATTAACTGATGACTTTTGAGCCAATGCTCTGTGATACAAAGAATATCTATGTTATTACAGTTCAGGAAAAGCCCTTTATGTAGGTATTGTATTTATTGAAACATAATTATGGCAGTTAAATAACATGACATTGGTTAATTTAAATATATTTGTTTTAAAGATTAATTATAGAAAAACACAATACAACGGTTTATTTAAATAAAATATGACATGAAAACCATAAACAAAGCTCGTAGAAATGTTGTAAAAAAAATAAAAATTAGGAAATCCTACTTAATATATATGAATGTTTTACGTTAAAACGGCTTAACGGATCTTGATGAAATTTAGCACAGCAGGCACAGAGGTAGATTATAGTCTGGAATAACACGTAGGATATTTCTTTCCGATATCACACTGGCGAAGCCACAGGCGCCAGTTAGTTGATACTAATATTAAATTAATCATGTAGCAGCAATACCCAGGAGTTAATTACTATCGACTTGTTTAATTATTGCTCGTCTAGATCAAAGCCAAAAGGAAGTTAAAACTTGTTTTATCTATGTACATAATTATGTAAACATTCATCTGATTCGACGAGGTCATCTTCCTACGCAAACTGCGAGAGTCAATCAACTGAGGGAATAAAAACAAACGCGTGCGTTAGTAGAGTAGGCGAAGGGCAACATCTTATTTGTGACCAAAGTTCTCGTGCGGTAAGTGCCTAACCTGGTGTGTCAGAAGTTTGGGCCGCTGACTTGACTCTACATGTCGTCAGGAAATATTTCTCAGGTATGCTGGTTTCACAATATTTAAATGCACCAAAGCAAATACATTACGCACACGAATTAATAAATGTTATGGATCTGAAAAATCAGGTCAAAGTGGCTAAGAACTGTGCATATCACACAAATGCACATAATTATATGCGACTCTTAAGCGTGGTTGCTCGGCGCCGAAGCATTCGTTGGGCCTGGAGCGAAGAGCATCAGAAACTTATGTATTGTATTCTCTATCATTAGTAAACTCTATTACGATCTTATTTTTATAGCGGACTAGGTGAGAATAGATATACATATTTTAAACATACATACATTTTTATAATATGATACATATTTACATTTTTTTAAATGCACTAGATTTTTAAGTTAAAATCGAACCATAACAACAAACATTAGGTATAATTTTTCATAGACCCGAATGATTTTTAAGAAACTGAAAACTGATGTCCTAAATTTAGCTAAGTATTTGTATTACTTACCTAGATAATTAGTAGGTACCTATGCATATCTAGAGCCTGAATGGGTGTATGTATGTGCAACATTAAAATGCACAGAAACTATTCACATAATTGTATATAACATAGGTAGGTACCTGTTTTCCTAACATTAGGCGTAGATGGCGGCTGGCGGATGTTATTAGTCGCGTAAAATACTATAAAATGTACATTTTGGCACACAGCTCGTCCGTGTTACAGAAATATTCGCAAAATATTCCGATACTATTTATTGCATTGGACCATTTTGGGCGTAGTCTTTTTTCTTCTAATTTAGGTACATGGAAGATATATGCTATTCAATCTTTATAGTAATGGAAAATGAATACTCGATAAGAATTTGTGTCAAACACCATCATAGCACAACTGAAAAGGCTGAAATAAGCTGAGCACAGTTAAAATATAAATGATTGATCGTAATAATTCCTCAGTAGGCTAAAACCTTGTACAAAATCGTAAATCACAAAAAACAAACATATTTTGCTACTGCTAGTAGTGTCCACAGATCTATGGGTGTGCCAAACGTTATTTTAATTAGTCAATATTTGCTTTATTTGTTGAACTTACATTAACATGGCGAAGTTAACGTGGTTATAATATAAGAAAATTTATTCAATAGAATTATTAGCATCGTTGTTGTGATAATAATCTTGGTTATTGCTGATCTTATACATGTTTTTATAACCTGGACGGCGTTGAAACAAAGACGTTTGATATAGTAATTATCGTATTATGTTATGATGCCATGATACACACTGAATCGTGCTACGTGTTTCATTTTATAGATTAGTTTTTTTTTTGCATTATCTTCATCAGTTCGTATTGATGGTTGACAAACTGTACAGGTGGTGAAAAAATGTACGGGTGGTGACTTAATTTGCCGTAAAATATTAATAATCCTTTAGAAACTTTTTTTAAAACACGGAATGCTTTGAAAGCGTTTTCCCGTAGTCTGCTGTTTATGGCAGTGATAGTGACCGTCGGACTGCCAAGTCATAAGTCTCGAGTACAAACCCATGGGCTTCTCTAGTTTTTCCGATTCATATTCGTATTGTTTAATTATTACTTACTAGATTCCGCCCGAGACTTCGTCCGCGTGGCATAGTTACTTTGGGCTAACGCTAACTTTAATCCGCGCGATGATCGAAAAAAAAATATCTCTCTCTCCCCTTTCCTCCCTCTTTCCACCTTTTTTTTTAAATTACCTATGTCTGTCGCCAGGGTACCAACTATCTCTGTACCAAAATTCATCATGTTTTATAATTCCTTGTGACCAATTGAAGCCTTACTTTGGTTCAAAAAGAGCCTGTACTGCAAAAATAAGAGATTGACGTACTCGTAATTGTCCCACTAGTGCCCGAGGTATCATTCTTGTTTAATTCAAACATTCGGGTTTTTCCAGTGACGTTTTTCTAAGTCATATGCCACTATATAATCATGAATAGCGTAGGTATATGGATGTATCATGCCATAAAACAATGACTTACCTATATGGATGTTTTCTGAAACAAACATCTTTTACAAATGTTGTTGGTTCCGTTCTAATTTATTTAATTAAAGTGTCTGTCTTTAATCAGTTTGTGTAGTCACTTTATATATTGAACGGTGGATATGTGGCTGTTAATTTTATAGTGATGGTCATTAAAAAATTGACAACTAGTAGGTACGAAACCGTTAATTATCTACTTAAAATATGTATCATTTAATCATTTTCCTCTCTTTAATAAAATTATGGATATGACAATGAATATAAATACTACCTTTCAACCTATCTACCAATTACGTCCATGTAGTTTTCCATAAAAATAGGGACGTTTTGGTTACGAATGAATTTTTTTGTACTTTATTTAGTATTATGTAGGTAGGTATCACATTCCTTTTTGTTTACACCATCGAATGTTATAATAGGTAGGACAACAGCTCCTGTGTTCATTTCCTATTTACGAAATTAAGGTTATCCAAGTTAGCCATTTGTTTTCGGGTGTGAGCTTTAATACTAGATTTGATCACGAAAAGCTATCTCCAATGAATTTAAATGACATCCGTGATTGAATTGTATTAACTCAATAAAATATCCATAATAGCCATTATGACTTCACAAACGACGTAAACCTGCTATTCTCTCGAATTCAAAGATGTCGTAATTATAATATCGTTTTATTTCATTAGTGGTTTGAACTAATGTTTTTTTTACATACATTTTTATCGAGATGTTAAGATTTAACAATGCATACGTTATTTTCTTCAACTACTTATATTCAATTTTTAGACCTGTCTTGTCGTTTTAATTTTGTAAGTACTGACTTTTAGGGACGAAACCCTATTGAAATAAGTACCTAATCATCAAAGAGTAAGTAAACTTACATAGTTTTAACCTTTTGAATTAAAGAATGAATGACTTGCAAAAAAAGAGCTGTTAATGTCTACTAATCTAACTTTACTACTTAGAATTAGGTAAGCCAATGAATTGTCAATTTTGTTTAATTAGTCATTGTACATATTTAAAGGCTAGCTAGCGGACACTAGCTTTGAACATGTATTTTAATTACTTACTGTTTATTTTATTTTATGTACATATGCTTTGCAAGTCCCTCCATAGTGTGATACTACTTAACGGCTTCTTTCTCCTGACACTGCAGACACGAAACACAAACGACACGAAACGAACGAAAACACATTTTAAAATTGAAATTTCTATGTGTTACTTAGACTTTTGATGTGTGTAGTTACTTTAAAAAAAACAAACAAATCAAATATTTGATCACATAGCCCGCGAATCTTATTACAATCGCGTACCGCACACCACAATCTTTGATCTCAGTTATAACCAGTCCAACCCTCCCTTCGCCAACCAAACCGAGGATTAATTAGTTCTATCGCTAATTACTTAGCAGGGCACAAGTGACGAATATTTCAAGCATTCCATGATTTATTGCCAGGCACTATCCAACGTCTTCTTTCGCTAGAAACTGCAGTTTCGGGCTTCAGGTATTTATTTATGAATTTCAAAATGAACTGTAGGTACAAAATATTACTGAAAATAATACATCATTTAGAATACGAACAAACGTCAATTGATTACGTCAATCAAGTAGGTAAAGGTTTGTATAATTGTACAACAAGAGAAACCAATTCGACGATCGAACGAATTGGTTATTTTGCAATAGTGAATCATAGAATTCTCTATTCCGAAATTTCGCATTAAATGTTGATGTTTATAATATTTAGAATAAACCATGATACGTTATAAAATTTTATGGGCATCTTCTGTTGTAAATACTGCTAAACATAGTTATTTTAAGGGGGATGCCGGCTAACGGCACTACGTAGTTCAACCTACGTTTTTGGCAATTTGCAGGTTAGCTTTAGGTCGTGTGTTGATCAAAATATGATTCGCTTTTTTTAAAAAAACATTGCCCCACACCAGGTATTTCTCCTGTATAGTGGGTGCGTTTGTAAACATTTAAACTGACATGCACATACAATCGGACCCGGAACGACTATCTGTAAGCCATACAGATATTTGTGCCGTGCGGGGATCGAACCCGCGACACGCAACGCGGCAGTCGATCGCTCAGCCACTGCGCCAACCGTGTCGTCAAATTGGCGACTGAATTGAAGATGCATTTACAAAATAAAGATCGTAATAATCTTACATAAACAACAAGGGTGGAAGGGAAACCGATGCAAAAATGGTTGCCACGTATTTATTTAGTACATCATTCTGAACCTTTTCTTTTCGCATACCAGACTATTTTTAAGTAGGCGCACTTAATTTGAAAAACATGGCAAACGATTTTGAATTAATGGTTGTTTGGAATCAAGCGGTATTTGAGTTTGAGTTTAATGGCTAAAATATTTTTGTATAATTTTTAAGTCATATCTTATAGGATTATGAACTAGAACTTAACTAAATACGTGTTTATATAAACATATAGACACCTTCCTAATATGCAACCAGGCGTCTAGGTACTTTTCCTGCCTATTATTTATTTTACGGTCTTTTGAAAATACAATAAAAAATATGTGGAGAGACCTGCGCCTGTGTAAGAAAGCATCCTATTTACCTTATTGTGCTTATGTTTAGTGTTCATGCCATTAGTTCCAAAATATTTAAATCACCTACATAATTATATACATAGTTTGATTACGCCTCACTCAAAGTATGCTCCGTTAATACACTCGGCGTTACAAATGCGTTCCTCACTGTAAATAACATTTAAGCACATCCACTATCCAGCCTTCAGCGCATACGTTAAAGCCAGTTAATATTGGTTTCTACTGAAAGTATGTTTAATTAAATTTACCATAGTTATATTTTATAAATAAATGTTAAGAACGCATATCAGTTGCCACTAATTGCGTCTCTCTAGAAGGATGTAGCCAGTCATTAGCCATTCGCTATCCAGGCCTTAAGTGAACACACTTGAACAGTTGCAGTTTAAAAACGACTTTTTAAATAAATACCACTGCAGATGAAGCCGCTCAAGTGATTGCTCTACTGCAATCATGGAAGCGGCAGTGTGATGTTGCTCGAAAACTGAATTTAAGCACAACGGTTCCAAGAAGATGACATGGTTCTGGCAGTCAACGTTGCACATCCGAACGAGACGACCATTTCATTTTATTGACAACTTGACGCAATCGGTTATCCAATGCTGTTGAAGTGCAAAAACAGCTTCAATCAGTGCGCAGAACTTGTGTGTTGCATTTCCACTGCTACGGGAAAAGGAAATTGCAGCCCACAGAGCTGCTTCAGACTCAAAAATGACTGCACTGCATAGGAGAGACCGGTTGTAATTTTCCCGAGACCCTGTTGATTGGACAATAGAGCAATGGAGGACTGTGCACTTCTCGTATGAAACAAGGTTGTGTCTTCTCTGGTCGTACTATAACTTTAACGTCAACTATAGGCATACAAGAATGTACAGGAGGTAGGGGGAACGACAGTATCAGTAGAATACGGCGAACAACTGCCAAATTCAAACAACATACTCAATGTTAACTATGGAGTTTCTTGCCGGTTCTTTTCTAAAGGAAACGACCAACCCGAGCCGTGCATCTTTTCTCGACGTTTTATAAGTGCCCATGTAGGCCTATGTGAAATAAAAATATTTTGATTTTGATTGATTTTGACACTAATAAAATTCCAAAGGGTTTATTTTCACCGGTATTACTAAATATAAACAGACAATAATAGTGGTAATAAAGCTTAGAAACGACTTGTAAATAAAGCGAGTCTAATGACCGTGAAGATAAAAACACAATGCTCCCATCATTATAAAAAAGCAAAAATAAATCAAAGCAATTATTTTACGCTCACAAATACATTTTTGCTGTCGTTGGATCGAGGCCATGAGCTGATAAATTAGTTGATCGCGTTTAGTTTACTCATCCAACAAAGTCGATATGTATGGGACCATGATGGTGGAACACTTATTATGGACCGGAAACATGATTGTGGTAAATTTTCAAAATTGTGGCTGTTCTCATCAGCATTCACACATAATTTTGTATGGGAAAATTTCCTGAAATATATGAATTACTATTATCAGTACTTTTCTTGTAAAATATTTTTACCTAAGCATGTGATGTTACAGTTCATGGGTTGATGACGATATAAAAAAGATATTTTCGCAGCATCACGTCATTTAGAACAGCTACCCTACCATGACGTCTCAAAGCACGTCTAGCTAGCGTCTAGCATAATCTCTTTCCCTCAGTGGAATAAGTTCTTCTTTAAGACGTCATGGTAGGCCTACTAAGCTAGTTATTCACCCACTTACTGGCCTAATAATAAAGTAAACTTTGGCAAAATTTCCCTTTCGTTGGAAACGAAAACGAGAGCAGAGGAAAACAAGTGATAAAACTGCTTGTTTTGAGTTCAATGACAGCTCTATGACGAATTGTGAATGCGATATAATTCGGCACGTCTTTTATATAAATTGCTTTTAATAAAGTTCTCAAACCAATAATAATGAACTTAAAGGATTCCGTCGTTTAGACGAAAGTTCCTGCTTGTAAGTCTGTTGTAAATGTAAAAAGTAGGGCGGTCCATTGCTGAAGAATTATATGTTCGGGTCTTTGGTCTTTAAATTCATGATTTCCAAATAAAACTGAACTTATACGTAAGTTGAATATGTATATGGAGTAGCTCGTGGCTAATAATGGCAGCCGTTCGGGTTGATCTTCAAGTTAAGCCTCACTTGCCTGGGTTAGTCCGTAGATGAATTACCACCCATTACAGACCATTAAGCCATTGGTCCCGGTTGTCAATTGTAGATCTCGTCAGTCGTTATAGGCTGTCGGTGGCCCGAAAGTCTGTCAACTAAAAGTATCGTATTACCCAGCTTGCGCGCTTGCCTGAGTTGGTCCGTGGATGAATTACCATCCATTACAGATAAAGTTTCCTCCATATTTCGGAAAGGAAGGTAAAACGTAGTCGGCTGTCTTTTTTAGATCTCTGACAGACGTAACAGGCAGGTCTGTTTCGTATTAACCAGCACTAACTGGGTTACAGGACGTCACACCACATAAAATATTGTTGATAGGTATTACGCAGCATTCGATCAAACTGGAAGCCCACTCCAACATATTTAACTAGTTGGAAAAAGTCTAAACAGATGATGACGTAAGTTGAATATAATAATACTAGATGCGCCCCGCGGTTTCACTCGCGTTGTGATAGAATATACAATATATCTTTATGGTGTTATTCTGATATGCAAGCTATATTATTGTAAAGTTTTATTAAAATCCCTCTTTAAGTGTGTGTGTGAAATGTAACAAACATCCATACATCCTCACAAACATTCGCATTTATAATATTATAGTAGGATGTATGTAATTACTTTCATACCTTTGACAATCTACGTCGCGAAAGCGATAGTTTAAATCTATCTTCTCTTCTTCTTTTTAGCCTTTTTCGACCATTTTGGTGTAGGCCTCCTTCAACTTCCTCCATTCCTCTTTGTGTTGCGCTCTTTGTGCCCAGTTCGAACCAGCGACTTTCCTCACGTCATCTTTCCAGCGCATTTGTGGTCGTCCTGGAGGGCGCTTTTCACCCCATGGCTTCCATTCCAGGATGCGTTTGCACCAGGACATCTCATTTCGGGCCACATGTCCAGCCCATTTCCATTTGAGGTGCGCTACCCGTTTCGTCACGTCTGCGACTTTGCTTTGCTCTCGAAGCCATTTATTCGTTTTGCGGTCCATCAATGACACTCCTACCAGTTTTCTCTCAACCGCCCTCTGGGCTACTTCCAGTCTGTTGATGGTGTCTCGAGTGAAAACCCAAGTCTCAGCACCATGAGTAAGCACTGGCAGGATGCATTGATTGAATATTCTGGCTTTTTGATTAGGAGAGATTTTCATCTTGAAAGCAAAGTCAAGCTTCGAGTAGGCAGCCCACATGAGCCTTATTCGTCGGTGGATCTCGTTATTTTGGTTGTCTTTACCCATTCTGATGTCCTGTCCTAAGTAGACGTACTTATTAACTTGCTCTATGGTGGTTTGGTCAATAGTAATGTTGATGTTATTACTATCAATATTTGTCATTATCTTGGTTTTGTCCAAGTTCATTTCTAGACCAACTTGTAGTGAGACGTCACTTAGTTCCTGTATCATCACCTGTAATTCCTCAGGATTGTCTGTTAGTAGAACAATGTCATCCGCAAACCTAAGGTTATTCAGTCTAGTACCTGCTATATTTAGTCCACGTTGTTCCCGTGACAGTTTTTTAAAAACATCTTCCAGAACCAGAGTGAATAACTTTGGAGAGAGTGTATCTCCTTGCCAAAATTAAATCTATATCTACTAATAATAATAAAATATTGTAATGAGGTAAATTTTGTATGTTTGTGAGATTGTAGAGGGGGATTTTCCCTACAATCTCATCCTCAATCTCTGGATGTACTGAACCGATTTTGTAGATTATTTTACTAATAAAAAGCCACAGTATTGTAAGAGTATATAGGCTATATAACATCAAGCTACACCACTGAGGAGCTAAGCAGCGGATGAAACCGCTGGGCACAGCTAGTAGCCTTTACTTGTTCTTCCTGACCCGGTCCGAAAGAAATGTCCACAAGACTGTACCCTGTCGGCTAAAGAACTACATGTAAAGGGTGTAAAACTACCCTTCAAAAATCCAAAAGGCACGTGTTCTACCCATCATTGAGATAATTTATTTGTTCTAGATATAATTTATTTGTTATACCTTCTAGTTGCGTAGATATCGAGGTAAAAGTTCCATATTTTTTATATCCAAATTTTTAATGCTATGCATCCATCAATCAGCTCAATGTTTTGTGAGTGTAAAATTACTCAATGTACCGTACCGTACTCTACCGTAAAACATAATTTTTCGCCCCCAATAAAAATGTCGTTTCTCAGCAATAAATTTTGCGTAGAGTAACTTAGTTTAGTCACAGATAATATAATACTAACGGTTTAGTGTACAGAATGCATGCAATTTTAAACTAATTGCCAACTGTTGTTTCGAAGACAACAGAAGTCCTGACCAAACAAGAATCAGGCGGAAGTAATACCAGTTTCGGATTTCTCCTCATACAAGCCATGACGTCGGTTTTAATTAATCGTATTATTTTACATCTATATTTACCTGCTTTCGTTATTTACTACGCTCATATACAGATTTGCAGTTGCCAAAATCAGCCTTGGGCGAGTTCTTTGAATTCAATTTGCGCTGCACATTGCAAACATTACAAAAAATGAGCACAAACAAACATACGACAATTAACATACGATTCACTGAAATCTTTTAGATGGAAAGGTATAGATAATGGGTGGGAATATGGGTTTTTTCCAAATTTACATTTAAAGTGGAATTGAAGTACTACTTCGCTAGACATTTAAAAAAACTAGTTATCTCGTATTCGTCGTAGTGTATTCGTTGCGTTTAATACTAAAATAGCATAATTCACATACCTACGTATTTAGCATCAGTGGACATTATTTACTACCTACAATATAGGAAAGATACTTTTAATTACCATAAAGTTTGTTTTTGCAACAATTATTATTGTTCATGGAAATCATAAAATATTATGTATTAAAAACCTACCTACTTGTTCACTTTTAAGACTGCAATCGTTAACTTTCATGGTCAGTTTTCTGTAGATTAAGGTTGAATTATATGTAAAAAAGAATACATAGTACCTACCTAGACGCTACAATTCATACACGTACTAATTTTTGAGGTTAAGATTATACCTAATACAATATGACTTTCATTTAAAATTTGAACTACTGTAGGTACCTACCCTTAACAGTTGAAATTTCAAAGTTGAAAGAAAGTTTCCCGCGACACGCAGCGCAGCAGTCGATCGCTCAGTCACTGCGCAAACCATGTCAATTTTCGTAATTCCTTAAAAATAGGAGACTTGAATAAAACATATTTTAAGCAATACTTTTGTCAATTTCAGATGACAGCATCAGCATACAAATGCAAGCAAATCTCAGAATCGTACACGGGTTCAGATACCGACTCCCGCCATCACTACAACTATGCCAACCAAGAACCTGTAGGACTCCCAAACAACCGTGCCCTTGAACGGACTAACACACGAACAGTTGACATCTCTCCCGCCAGCTACTCGCCAAACGTTTCTGATGATGTGAAATCCGCACAACTCAGAATAGGAGAGCCAATACAGACGAGGACTGAAAATGAATCCAAAGTTTTAAGTTGGAAACCTTACGCAGAGAGCAGACGAGGTAAGACCAGCTTCCACCCAGCATTCATATGGTAAATAATTATTAATGGAACAAATTATAGCTATATGTTTAAATTCCTACAAGTTTTGAAGAGACAACTAAACTCGACTAAATTAAATACCGAGATGTTTCAGGATACAGAGTAACTGCTATTGGAAAACTCTTTAGGTTACATTAGGCTATGAACTATATAAGATATTAGAAATCTTGTGTGTGCCTATGTTACCACATGCATAAGTACCAAAACTCCGTGCAAATGGATAACATAACATGTTAATATATTTCTATTCTGTATCCTAAGTTCACCTTTCGGTGGCTACATAATACCAAACCTCATTCAAATCTAACTGCACCGCACAAGGTCGGCCATTTACATCACTTGCAACACAAAGATTATTTTAGCACTAGCGTCATTATCGGTAATTTCCTCCTTTTACGCACTGAATATGGTCAACCTACCGGCTTATCGACGAATGTTGCAATAATTCAATGGCGTAAATTTTAATTGAAACATGGTTTTTTCCTCCTACACCAACCACAATGCAACATTTAATAGCATGTTTTTGAATGTTAATAGTAATATCTACGAGATGTAAATTTCACTAATATATCGAAACAAAGTAATCGTGGAATTTTATTGCGGTTCTTTATAAGAATAGACCAATACAAAACCTTGTACCTAGTTTGTGATCGTTCATAAATGCTTATTGAGGTTTATGTGAAATAATAAAATATTTGAATTAATTTGTCAAGTTATAAATTAGACAATGGAAAAAAAGCTTGGATTATTCAGTCATTAACCATAACCATTTATAATATAATCAAATAAATGGCTACTGGGGCTTTATTTAAATTACTTATATATATATTTTTATTTAAGAAAAAAACGTTGCCCCACACTAGGATGTATCCATGTATCGTGGGTGCGTTTACAAACATATATACTCACACAAACAAACAGCCAGGCCCGAATCAAATATCTGCAGGTCATACAAATATTTGTTCCTTGCTGAATCGAAGCGGCGACACGCAGCGCAGCAGTCGATCCCTCAGCCACTGCGCCAACCGTGCCGTCAAAATGTTATGTAATAATGATGCAGGCAAGCTTTGAAAATATCCAGTTAAATGATAAATATGGGTCAGTTCAATGGACATATTTTTATGCTTATTTTATTACCAAGAAACAAACACATTTTTGTTTTTAAATTGAGAAACGTTTATTTTTTTATGATGACGTAAATCCGGTAACTAAGTACTACACGTATTACTTATATACACAAAAACTCCAAACACATCAATTTTAATATAAAAAAACGATATTACTTGCTTGCAAATTACCTTATAATCACATTGTCTCCGGTTTTAAGGTTAAATTGTACTAGGTTCATAAAAACGGTCATTCTAACACGGATGTATAATTGTTTTTTTTTCTTGCTTTTATTACAATGAGATAACTATTCCACACGCTTTTTCTTAACATAGTAAATATTGCATTGTCTTACAGAGATCTTATTGTTTTGGATATTCTCCTATGTAGAAATTAGCAATCTCTTATGTGTCATCATCATTGTCCTTACGTTTTCAAATGGATCTACTACCTGTATATACCTATGTATTTGAATTTCATTTTCAAACAAATTGTTTATATTTATCTTATTTCTTAAAAAAAAAAAAAACATTTAAAAAATATGTGCTAATTTTCCTAATGTGTATTATTTTTTTAACTTATATACTGTTTACATTAACACCATATAAAGTATATGGAAACAGATTCCCGCCGGTATCGGTAGCAATAACCAAGCTACCGGTTATTACCGGGTACAGGCACACGACTCAAGGAAGACGTGTAGAGTTGCATCTATCTTGTAGGTATAACTCGAGCACCCTCATGAGCCACGTACATATGTGCGTCGTAGGCTTTCTAATAATGTATGCATCTTGTGGGATCGACGAACCTGTTGGCTAATGGCCATGTCGACGAGGACTTGTACCGCGGGACCCATTCCTACGTCCATTTTGAGAGGCAGACATAATAGAACTTTTGTTAATTTTCGCTCTCGAAATGGAAATAACAAGTTTGTAGACCGTCGAAAAACTCGCGTTCGGTCTTTAATTCTTGGGTTCCACGGAAACACCAGACATATAAAGCATAGTTAAAAACTGTGGTAGAGACCCGTAGGTACACTGGCACAGTATTTCTGGAACTTTCACATATACGCTCGACATCATCCAGGCACACTCAGTATGACGGACCGGCAACGACCAGATGCTGTTCCAGAAAGAATTCGTGGACACATGACACATCACACGTTTGACTTATTTGCTTCATTTTTATAGTCTTTAGAGATTTTAAAGCAACTCCATAAGCATCTTTAATATTCCAGGTCAAAATAACGACAAAATTGTATTCCCTGGGCCAACGTCTGAAGAATTCCAGCTGGAGATACCAGAACATTGCAAAAACCTTGGGATTTGCGAAGCAGTTCCAAATTACCCGAAAGAACAAGCCAAAAAACTTATTGCGGAGGTATTTTAAGTGCTTTCTATTTCTACGTTTTAAGTTCTGTTGGGCTGTTCCACCTGCATCCATAGTATTCCATTCCCGTAGCACTGCTCACTATGACCGAAGAAGTTGGTAACCAAGAACATAAATATTTGTCCATAATTATGTGTTGTTCGAAATCTTAAAAACCGCAATTCAATTTATAGAATTGTGTAAATGAATAGCAGAATAGCATTTGCACATGCGAGTTTGTAACACAATCCCAAAATTCTAATCCAGTGAGATGATACCTATAATATAAAGCCCTTCAGTTTGTCAATGGCGCAATTGTTCAGTTTTTCATGGACGTCATGTTAAACTATTAATTTAATGAAACAAATGTTAATACCTTATAATCAAAAACACTCCACTACCCCTTGCAGCACTAACCATGATTTACGTTCATGTGATACCTATTTACAACCCATTTTCTCTTGTTCCTTACAGCTCTCCGGTTTAGGCATGTTCCCAGATGACAAACTGGACGCGCCGGACGTACCAGACATCGCCCAGAGGGTTGGACCGTATGAGGAAAACATAGAGTTGTGCCAATTTGAGTCAAAGGTATGTTATGTTTGGATCAATAATTCTGAAGTCATCATCTTGTGCCTTGCGTTTTCCACACTATCATGAGGTCGGTTTCCATTCTAACCGGTTAGTTGTATATTTTACTTCCCCGCTCCCGTGGGTAGTAGCGTTTTATATGGCCTGCCACTCAGTAAAAATGTAGCTTTCTAATGGTGAAAGATTTTTTTAGATCGGTCCTATTCAATCAAATAATCTTTTCTCTTTAAAATATTATATAGATAATAGATATTATATAGATGGACCTGCTACCTCTCTGACCTCCACAACCCATTCAAAACTGAGTAATGCGATACCCCATGGTAAGACTGGTTGTCAGAATTTCGGGCCATTGACTAACTGTTACAACTTATTATTTTTCAAATATACATAACAATATAACAAGGATTCGACCTATATGTATGGTAATATTGCCCTTTATTGATATGTTAGTCAATACTAGTAAATTTCATAACTGTATAATAATAGATATACATGTATGTTTCTCCGTGTTTATCTTAAAAAACTGTTTTATAATAATCCGAGTTAGGCAGTAGTGCTAGGTTCAATAAAAATCGGTTCAGTTCTTTTTAGATACAATTAAATTGTGTATCGATAACTAGGAAAACGAGGACGATTTTAGTAGTAATGGAAAATGAATACCTGACAAGAATTTGTGTAAGATACCATCACAACAATTAAAGGCTAAAATAAAATGCCTGCAGTCTTAGAATCTATTATGAATTATATATTTCTGTTTATATGTAGTAGCATCATGTGAAAATTACAAAACCTATAAACTTACTTTAATTTATTGTGATAATTTTGATTTTTAATATTTATTTACTCTGGACGTACTACTCTCAACCTAAATGATGTAAATACGTTTTTGTAATAATATTGTAATTTAAAAGAGTGTTCATTGAGTTTCTTGCCCATTCTTCATAGGGATCGACGCCTTGGAATGGGCAACTACAGTACTTTTATTAGTTATTATGCCTTGTGACCGGGACTGTAGATTCATCATTTTGTTTCTTGACTTTCAAAACTGCCTGTAATTGTCTAAGAAATAAATGTTTTTAGTATGAGTGTTTGAGTTTAAAATTGGTAGGGACATACCCTACACATGATGGTAAAGTAATTGGAAATATCACAAGGCGGGGATCCTCCCTTTTTAGCGAAGGCTGTCGTACACTTTCTCTAAGCGACACATTGTTATTTACCGACATTCACGCGAACCAAGTCGCTGGCACAGCTATTCTGCTTCAAATATGTGTTTTTTTGTTTTTATTTTTGGAGCAATTACTAAAATGATGTAAATTATGATTTATTCAGGTTTTGTATCCAGAAGCAGCAGTCGACGCCTCTGGGAAATGGCACCTAGTGCTGAATCAAGCCGACAATCCTGTACAAGGATTCAAAGTAGAGATTTGCAAGTAAGTGACGTTTCTTCGTTTAAAGCAAGCTACTGCCTATAAAGCCCTGAGTTCGAATCCCAGGCTTGCACTAGTAAGTTTTCAGTAGCAGTAACGGTGTCTGGATGAACCCGGCTGATGACAATAGGCTCGCCCCTTATAATAAGGCCCTAAAGCATAACTGGTGAAATGTGTGTGTGCTGTAATGTACACCTTTGCTTAACCGTAACCCTTAACCGAGCTTACAAATAAAAAGTGCATGCTAAGTTTACAAAGGACTTCTGCTAATTTGTACTATTCTTGTATAGAATTACTTTATTCTTTCTGTAAATATTAACCTTAACTTCTATCAACTCGATTTATTACAGAGATGTGAGCACCAGCGATGGGGAAACTTCGGAATTGAAGATAAATGAGGGGGAATGGTATTTTTACAAATATTTTTCATCATAATATATTTACGTCAAAACTGTACGGCTTAAAATAATCAATTATATTGTGTTTTTTTTACGAAATATTTCCATCTAAAAATTCAATGATTTAAATTGGTGCTTTTTTATTTTTTGGCAGTAATTTATTAGATAATAACATCACAAACGGAATTTTGAGTTAGATTACTTTATACATTTGTCTGGTTTTATATTTTTAAGGCAGTAGTGGAACATGTTTTTTTTAAACATGTTTCTGTATTAAGAAATCATCCAATACAGTAGCAGGTAAGGTTTAGATGTTACAAACAAACATAATGTGTCAAATCAGAGGCAACGACTACTTGCAGTCGGTTTTGAGTTTAGCCAAAACCTTTCATGGCATGCTCAAGTTAATTTGATGATTTCCAATCCATAAAAAAGCCCTCATGTCTTAACACAAACAATCTTGTATAAACCAATAAAACCCAGTCAGGAATAATGTAACGTTATGCAATCTTTCGTTACTGATGTTAAATTGAACCTCATATGTAGTAATTACATGGACCCTAAAAGAAAAGGCACTACTTCTCCATCATTTTATTTTAGTAATTACAATCCAAGTTTTAAGCCTATGGCATTTTTGATTTTTTGGTTAAGCCGCTGTGACAGACATATAGACAGACGAAATAACAACATAACTGTTCCTTTTTATGTAAAAAATAAGAAAATCGTGTACAAGGTGATCCCTTGAGGATGAATTCTCCAAGCTGCGGGATGGTTCCAGAAAGATACCGCGGCCCCGGAACACAAAGGTCAAAAGAAGGAACATGGATGGGTTTTAGTCAATACAAGTCATGACACTCCCTTTCGCCCCGACCAGAATCCGTTCCACCGCGTCAATTGATAGTAATAAGTTTATTCATCAAAAGAAACAAAATATAAACAAAATTATCGGTGAGCTACATACTACAGTGAGCAACGCTTGTATTTTGTGGCTCAATGATTTTCCATCTGAAAAAAAGAGAGAAAGCTAGCTAGTTTAAACGATATTACCTATTCTATTTAATGTAGATATTAAAGTTCGTTTTTCCCAATAAATTAGATACTATTTACTCAGACCGCCATTTCCAATAAATTAACACAGGCGCGGCGGGTTTAAGAAACTACTTATTACAGAAAAAACACCTAGATGACGTTAATGTTTTAATCAATGCAATCGATATGGATAATCTTACCTCAAAGGATCATCTTGTACTCGTTACCTCTAACCCACGTGTTTTGAATTCAGGGTTGAACTACGCAACCACCGCTTGTACAGATATAAAAATAACCGCTCTGTCAGAGTCAAATTGTTACTATAAACTGGAGTTGACTGTAGGTCTTCACAAAAATGCATCTAATATTTTAGAGTTACTAAAATTGTGTCTTGAATTGTTTCAGGCAAGACTTAACGAAATGTTCCGGAATCGCTGTATTCGTGAAAGGATACCAAGGCCGATGCAAACAGAAGTATGTGTACCGCAAAATGCACGTACTTGAAAAAGGAACTAAGGTGGAGCAGGCACTAAAAGTGCCCAGTTGTTGCTCGTGTGTTGCCAGAGTTGTCTTAACTTAATATCGAACAGTTTATGAATTGTGTGTTGTGTGAATAATTACTAATTTATATTAGAATAACAATTGGTGAGTATATTGACCATCAGTTCTATGTTATGGCAATTAACATCGGAATTCTTTGATTTTCGCTGTTAATTGTCATAACCAGCACTACCACCATTATAAACACCGTTTAATCTATTGTAAACTGTTATCTACATCCCTAGTCGATTTCGAATTATTGTAAAATGTATTTTATTGTCTTACCTATGTAAGACTTCTGTTGTGTAATAGTTCTAAATAAACTGTGAATCTGTGCATAATCGATAAAGAGAACACTAAATAAATAAATTATGGCAAACCTTATAGATCTACAGATCTTATACTTAATCCATTTATCAAACTTGATGATTTCAGCAAAATCTATAAGTAGATTTTTTTTAATATGAATACCTACAGGTTGATTAAAAGCCAGAGTTTTCAACCGTACTATAAGCGCTACGCCTGCAACGGTTCATAACTTTTTCTTGTTTTGTAATTGAATAAAAGAAAATAAAGTTTTGGTAAGCCGGGCTTTTGTTCTTTTTACGTTGTCATTCTCCAACCTAGCTAAGAGGCTATTTAATTAGTCATTACAATTTATTATTCTTATACCCTTTAAAACCCTCACAAGGGTCGGACATGATTGTTCTGTGATTGTCTAACGGTATCAATAAAATTATGATACATATTTTAGACAATTAGATATTTCAACAACCAATTTTGTGGATAGTTGAAAGCTTTGTGTCAAATTTATCTAACTTTAAAAAAAGGATTTAAGTACCTAATAATATTATTATGTGTATATTTGTAGATATTTATTTCTGTCAACATAATAAAAAAAAAACTCATTTGGCATAAGTACGAATCTATGTTTTTTTCTTATTTAAATGCTTACCAAGTTGTTATTGTTAACGATATAAATAGATAGGCAACCAATCTACCTACCTATAGGACAGATAAGTCATTTCTAAGAATAAACATTGTCTAGATTAAAAAATAATAAACGAATATCAATTTAAACTGGTTTTGTTTCTTGAGTGTTGAGATACAGTGGCGTATGACCTTCACTGTTTATTTCCTACGGCTTAACGCTGACAGTTAAATAGGTACGTAGTTCAGTTTATTACTAACCTACGTAGCCTTACTGTTAAGTAATTGCACACAGCTCCGCTGATTAAGATATATTTACAGTTAATTAAATGTAGATATTTGTGATATTACATAAGTAGAGTGAAGAAAATTAAAAAAAAAAGATTAGAGAAAAGAAAGTTTTAATATTCTAGATACCAACCTACAAAAATAGATAGCGCCAAACTTTTACAGTTCCTAATTTAACGGTTTGACGTGGATAGATTGAAAAATTTATAATATGTTACTAGCGGCCCGGTACGTGCTTCGCTACGTATTTACAAAAAAATGTGATGCAGCGCCATCTGCCGGACAAAATTGTGAATCTAAACCATTCCCAGATCCCCTTGAACACACACAAAAAATTTTAATCAAAATCGGTCCAGTCGTTTGAAAGAAGTTCAGTAACATACACACTCACAGAAGAATTATATATATAAAGATAATTATAATATTGTAAGCATACATGCATTTATCGACTGTTTACAATCTCGTGAGAACGTTTATGAACAAATCGGTAATCACAAATACGCGTTGACATCCTTATTTATCCTTACTTAATATTATAAAAGCGAAAGTGAGTTTGTTTAAACAAACAAACGTTTTTTACCTCTTCACGCTTTAATGGCTAAACCGATTTTGATGAATTTTGGTACAGAGATAGTTGGGAACCAGGAGACGGACATGCGGCAAATGCGGCTAATTTTTATTTTAAAAAAGCGGGATGTGAGGGAGAAAGAGGGAAGAAAAGGGAAAACTTAGCGTTGCTATTACAAATCAATAAGGCGCAAGAGGAACTGTGTTACCCCAAATTTAACGCGGGCGAAGCCGCGGGCGAAAGCTAGTAATAAAATATCATAAAAGTGAAAGTGAGTTTGTTTGTTTGTTACTTCTTCACGCCTACATGGCTTAACCGATTTTGATGAATTTTGGTACAGAGATATTTGGGACCCTGGAGACGGGCATAAGCTATTATTTTAAAAAATATATCGAGATGTGAGGGAGAAAGAGGGATTAAAGGGGAAAATTTTGCATTGCTATTACAAATCAAAAAGGCGCAAGGGCAAAAACTGCAGGTAGCAGGTACCTGCAAATCAAGAAAGGGGAACTGTGTTACCCCGAATTTAACGCATTATTAAGGGAATACATTTAGGTTTATGATGTACCTACAATGTTATTTATGTTAAAACTCAAGGAAGTAGTTACAACCTCAGTGGCTTTATCAAATCATTGGAGAAACACAGAGGAAACTCGGTTGGTATGTAGGTAATCGTTGCCCATCTGGACCATCCAAACAAATCCAGGTAGGTACTTTACCTAAACATCGTCCCGCGCGGCTGTTATCATTTAGCAACAAGCTCCTCCAAATAAGTGGTAGGTCCCTACCCAACATAATCTAATATTAATTAAAAAACAAGCAAGCAAACAACTTATGTGTGGATTGGTAAGCAGATGCTAAGTCATGTACCTAATAGGGCGCCTATTGCCATGCCTGCCGGGGTTGCGGGTTGTTCGAAAGCGATACCGCGGACCCCAAACGTAAAGGGCAATAGAAGGAACATGGGTGGGTTTTAGTCAGTAAAAGTCACTGCGTTGCCAATTTAGCCCTATCGGGGCTAGATCTAGCCCTTTTTTAGCCCTTCAAATAATTCTTCTTCTTAGCCGGTACGCTCTTGACAGAGCGGTCGTGATCGCTATGAACTTGTAGTATTATTGGAGGGGGCAGATGTGATGCGCTTCACGATGTTTCGCCATTGCTGCCTGCTAGAGGTCATCCTGCTGCACTCGTTTAGTGAACCTCCAACGGCTGACTTGATCTGGTCAGTCCATCGCGTGGGTGACCTTCCGCGCGGTCTAGTACCTTCCACCTTTCCTTGGACGACAAGGCGTTCTATGAACAGATTGCCACGCCGAGAAACATGTCCGAAGAATGTTAGGATGCGAGATTGTACTGTCGAAAATAGACGCTGCCTGATACCGAGTTCTTGAAGTATCGAGACGTTTGTGCGAAACTCGGTCCACGAAACCCCAAGCATTCTTCTCCAGCACCACATTTCCAAAGCGTCCACTTTCTGCCTTTCCACATCTCGCAAAGTCCACGTTTCAGCCGCGTATAGAAATATGGGGAATATAAGTGTCCTCACAAGTCTGGTCTTTGTGGCTTTAGTAATGTTTCTATTCCTCCATATTTTCCGCATCCTGTCCATCGCTGTTCTTCAAATAATTATTGCTAAATAATTATTTGAAGGGCTAACAAATAGGGCTAGGTGCTAACCTAGCCCTATTTCTAGCCCCCAAATGAAAACCCTAAATTCAAAAAAAACTAAACGCACTCACAGTCTCACACACACACCATTACTCAAATTCAGCACAAAGTGAGAGCGTAATCTTGTGTGGCGAAGAGTCTTCTGATGAGGACTTGGACATTTAAGTTGTTTTTTTTTAAATTAGGTTAGATTGTTTTTAAATTTTTGATTGTTTGATCCAAAAAATATATGTAATAAGTAAACAATAGTTAACAAAACTCAATTATATTATTTATGTTTGTTAAAAAAGCAATTTAGCCCCCATCTAGCCCTTTTTTGACTCTGTTTATCCCCGAATCTTAAAACCCAGTTGGCAACACTGAAAAGTCTGACACTCCCCACCCGCTCCGCCCAGAGCGGGGGAAGTTATTTGATGATTTCCCACCACAAAAAAAATGCATATTGCCGTCAATCGTGCACAAATCGAAACACTGTGGCTGCTACTAAAAAAAACTAATGGAAAATTTACTGTTAACGATCCGTGAATCAAAAGTATGCTTAGGTACCGTAACTACCACACTGCCCTTCCTTATACCTAAACTATAACATACATACATACCTGAAGTGACCATGGAGCCTTTTCAAAGTCACCACAGTTGCAGCACCTACTAATGCTGCCAGCTGCTTGCTTTAAGACCTGTAGTGTGTACTGGCTAAGCCCCCCGTCTTCAGTTTTCAGTTCTATGAAAAAAATATAAAACCTATAATGACTTAGTTAAAACCTAAGGCAATGCGGAGGTTATATTTGAGTTACCGTATTGCAAGAGTACCACTTGGTATAAAACCTAACGGTCGCCAAAAGTAGGATAGCTTTCATCTACTTACACTTCAAAATAATAGATAGGTACTGTAAAAAAAATGTACTGAAGACAAAAGAAATGTTTGGGTGCCCCGTAAACGACTGAGTAAATCTGCGTATCTATTGTTTCAATTATCTAAGAGAGTTAATTCTGAGACACTGTTAACAGCCTATCATGGACTTGTAGTCTCTATTCTCCGTTATGGTGTTGTTTTCTGGGGGCAATCAACAAATAGGGAACTGATATTTAGGATGCAAAGAAGATGTGTAAGATCCATGTGTAATTTAAAGTCAACTGATAGTTGCGTTCCCTATTTCAAGAAATTAAAAATATTAACGTTACCAGCTATATATATATTAGAAACTGCATTATTTATAAAATCAAATGCACATTTATTTACAAAATTTTCAACAATTAAGAAGACCCCCATTCGGAGTCAATATGAAAATCAACTATGTACGTTGAAATGTAATACTGCGTTAATGAAAAAGAGCTTTTTTGGTGTTGCACCAAAAATTTTTAATAAAATACCTGATGCTATAAAATGTATGCCATTAAAGAAATTCAAAAAGTGTCTTCACAAGTTATTAGTTGAGAAATGTTATTATACCTTGGATGACTATTTTAATGATAATACTATTTGATTAAATTCTGTAATTTTATAATTTTATGTTATTAATGTTGACTTGGATGACTATTTTAATTTTTGATGACTATTTGATTAAATTCTGTAATTTTATTAATTCATATTATTAATGTAACGGACGAATAATTTCTCGCATGTTCTTTTGTTATGATCTTCTTCTGTGTGTTTTTTGTTTTTCTTTCTTGTAGTGGACATTATTAAATTGATTATGTTAATGTATTTGTATAAAATTGATAGAAAATTTTGTTAACTTTGATGAACCTGACTTCAATATTTGTATGTCAACAATGACAAAGCATAGTGCAACACTTATCTATTTAAGACCTTGACATGTATGATTAATGTATATATGTTCTTCACCTATGTTTCACAAATAAATAATTCTGATTCTGATTCCGTGTTATAAATATTGGGTCTTAAAATGTCCAAGCTTTTTCAAAAAACAAACTATTCTGAGACTTAATACACGCTACATCTAGGCATGAATCAGATTTTTCATAAAAACAAATGACTATAGGTACTTACTAAAAAAGTAAAACCTTTGTTGATGTCGGTCTAATTTTGCAAACATTTTACCACCTTACATTTCTCTCTCTCTGTTTTATTTCACTTCACTGATTAAATATCACAAGTGATGACGTAAACTTAAACTAATTCATGAATTTTTTAAATAACAATGAAAAAATAATTCAAGAAACCCGCGTCGCTGACCGTTAATTTAAACAAAAGACAATTTTTTTTTCATTTGTATTATTCAAATTTATGAATAGCCAGTGATATTTGGATCATCATTCTTAATATCGAATTAAAAAAAAAGGTATTTATACTAAAAAAAAAAGGCAGTTATAATATATATTTTAAAATGTTTCGCAAGTTTTCTAAATAATGATCACAGTTGTGCTGAAAGACCGATGACTAGTTCAAAAAAAATTGCTAAAAGAGCGGAATGACAATAATTCTACCAGCGTTGCCAGTTTAGTGATTTTGTCACTAGATTTAGTGATTTTTTGGAGTTGGACAGTGATATTTTGAATAAAAATGTCACTGAAAAATTCTTTGATGATTTTTAGTGAAATTTTTATTAAATGGAATGCTACACATAATGTTATTGATTTCTGGGCGGAAGTGCGAAAATATAAGAATGCTGCTAAAATAAATACATTTCAAGAATTATCTTATCTCGCTATATCCGTATTATCACTTCCTCACTCAAATGCTGAAGTGGAAAGGGCATTTAGTGCTATAAATATCGTAAAAAACAAATTAAGAAACAAAATGGCCGTAAACACTCTAAATAGCATTCTTTTTATAAGAAATCAGCTAAAGATAATGAAGAAGAACTGTTACAGTTACGAGCTGCCGGCTGATGTAATTACTGCTATTGGAAGCAATTCTAAATACTCTTTTAAATCACAGAAGTCTGACGAAACTGATGATCCATCTCAGCCGACTACATCTGCAACAATAATCAATCAAGACGAAGAAGAAATACCAGCAGAAGTATTTGAAGTTGATTTTTAGTTTTGCATGTAATGTTTCATTCACTGTATTCACAATTAAATAAAAATAAAATAAAATTAAAATATTATTTTTTTGATTTACCTTGTGATTTTATTTAGTGAAATCTAGGGATTTTTTTTAGTTAAAAATATCCCTGAATCTAGTGACATTTCAGCTAAATGCTAGTGAGAAAGATTTCTGCAAGGTGGCAACACTTTTCTACTGTCAAAAGTGATCAAAACATAAGTCGTGGTGCTAGGCTTAAAATGCTATTCACTTTAAATAAAAAGAATTTAATAACATTATACTTTTCATTTCTGGAACCTTACTTAGTATTTGCTCAAGCTAACATGTCTTCTAATATTGTGGAGGCGGGTGAGTTAATCTTCTGGAATGAATTAAAATGAAAAAAAAAATTCAATGAATGATTGCCATTGAATTTTAATATAATAGGATAAAATAAAACAATACATATTCCATTTTTTGAAATATTAGATCAGTGTACAAACAGTAGGTACAAACTAAAGCTTGAACTTAATTCAATATTAATTCACATTGTTCTGATTTATTGCCACACCATTGCATGTTATTGACCCCACATCAATAATTCTTTAATTGAACGACATAAATTATATTTTCCAGATAAATACTCGGTAGCTTATGTGACTGTTCCAAACACAGACGTCGGCAAGACTATTGGGCACGGTCTAGTCAAAAACAAGCTAGCTGCTTGTGTCAATGTGATACCACAAATCACATCCATTTATGAATGGGAAGGAAAAATCAATGAGGACAGTGAGGTAAATATACTTGTTTTCATTCAACCACTCAATGCTGAGTGTATTTTTCCTCCAGTATTTGTATACTCTCACCAACTAGGTTATTTCTCCACCGGGCTCAAGCTCAGTTCTAAGTTTCAATTCTTTGAAGTGGCTAGGCAAAAGGTTCATATTAGTATTAAATAAGGAGATTCTGGTTTAAGATTACTATTGGGTCTGTTAAGTGGCCCCTTTTAAATTTTGTTGAATTATGTAATGCTGATGTTTCTCGTGGAGCTGGGGTGGATCGAATAATATTCCCACTCAGACGTGGAGTTGCAGACATCAGCCTGTTATACAATACCATCATATTGTATAATTTTTACTAAAAAATACTACATAATCGTAAAGTTACTAATTTAAGAAATTTGTCATTGGTAGATTGCACAAGGGTTTGTTAGTAAAAAGTAGATCCTGGGTAAATTCAAGTTGGCAACCACTGCCATAGACCTATCAATACAACCATATTCCAAATGTTATTTTACGTTTTAAGTTCCATATAATACGGAATAAGACCTTTGCCATCTGCTGGGCACATATCCAGACAGTTAATGAGAAAATCCTGATGGAGTCAAAGTCAAATTCTTTATTGCTAACTAAGTGTAGTAATTTAGATCTTAACAAGCGGTAGGTTCTTAGAACTTAGTTACCTGTTTAGGCAATGCTCAATAACACTGCCCAACCTGAAAATAATGCATGAGCTCAGCAGTCATTATTGCAATCACTAAACCAATAAAATAAATAAAAAATAAAAATGTTTATTTCATCACTTTTGAAAACAAGTTTTTTAGGTTTTGAGTCACCTTTTAAGCAAAGATTTGCTTGTATTAGTTAGTTCCGCTCCTCCATTTTAAATACTCTAACAGACGTGTGAGAAATACATAAAAATAGAATAAAAAGTAAAGGTTAATAATTGCAATCACTAAACCAATGAGGCAGTACATACCTTAAATTACAGCCAATAACATTTACTAATCTCCACCTTCTCTCAACTTCCAGGCGCTGCTGATGATCAAAACAAGAACATCCCAAGTGGACAAACTGACAGAGTTTGTTCGCAGCAACCATCCATACACCGTATGTGAAGTAATCTCACTACCAATCAAAAATGGAAACCCTCCTTATTTGAAATGGATTGGGGAAAGCGTGCCAGAGAACTAGTGTGTAATCAACAAATAAAACAGTTTACTGCTGGACAGAGGACTGGGATACTGCAACAAACACTATCTACTCATCAATGTATATACTATACTCATAAATACAATACTATAATTAATAAAAAAATAGATAGCGTGAATTGAAATGTATTGACTGTAGATATAACAAGTAAAAGAGAAGCAAACAAAAAAAATGTTTGACGGCACGGTTGCCGCAATGGTTGATCGATCGACTGCTGCGCTGCGTGTCGCGGGTTCGATCCCGAATATTTGTATGACCTACAGATAGTTGTTTCGGGTCAAACTCAAACTCAAATCATTTATTTCAATTAGACCATGACAGGCACTTTTGAATGTCATAAAAACTAGAACAAAGGTCTGACTGTTTGTGTATTTGAGTTTAAATGTTTGAACACGCACCTACGATACGGGAGAAATCTTAGTGTGGGACAATGTTTAAAAAAAATAACACACTCAACCTGCATTTAAATTAAAGCATCATTACTTTTAGTTCTAGAAACCAAGTGATACCAATTTTGTTTAAGTCTTTTACCGAAGTTGGACCTAGTCTTATTTAATTTTCCTGAAAAACAAGCAAGCAAGAAGCTGCCCCGTCTGTAGTGTGCTTGTTTAAAACATTTCTGTTTCATGTACCTATTTGGTTGTACATTTGTAGAAAGGATGTATCATTCTGTGAATCACAATGGATAATAATAAGCCAGTTGTTTAGAAACAGGGACAGATTTCAAATTGCGTGACACAAACCTAGCAAAAATGTTAGGGCTGAAACTGCGTTAAACGGTCAATAACGCATGATGAAATGCTTGTGAAAATGTCTTTCGACAGAAAAAGAGCAATTGTGAAACTGCAGTGTCACTCTGTGATATGAGGCCAAGCGAATGAACTGTTTAGGTACCTGTGACAGGGTCCGTCACATACCCACAGAGCCCATGCTTGCAGACACGCGGCGGGTTTTAGTCGCGGGTGCCTGTTTAACGCAGTTTCAGCCATTAAAACCTTAAACTTAGTGGCTAGCCATTGGTTCATTACTATATTGTAACTAATTAACATTGTGTATAATATGAAGAGCCTTTTTTACACATGAGTGCAGCGCAGTGTTTGATCAATGAATTAGTTGATACAAGAAATCCCTCGCAAGTTGATTAAAACTGAAACTGAATGTGAATGTGTTGATCACACATTTCAACTGCATTTAAGAGGTGTTATTGTCAATGAGGGATACCAATTATGACACTGATACCTTTTTATTTAATGGAATTCGCACTAAGTGTTACAAACAGAAAACTTGTTTTGTTTATCAATTTTTATTTGTAGCCATTGTCTTGTACAGAAGTAGTAACTTATACCGAAATCTAAGTAAATTATTAAGCCACCTACCTACCCACATACTTTAAATCTGTAAAAAATAAATTATTTATATGAAACAGTAGCTTTATTAACCAGTAATGGAAAAAGATGGACTAAACAAATTAGTAACACCTAAAAACAATTGGGGACGGGTACTGTTACGATAATCAAGGCAAACATGATCCTGCCGGGGTTGCAGGTTGTTCGAAAGAGGTACCGCGTCCCCGGAACATAAAGGGCAGTAGAAGGAACATGGGTGGGTTTTAGTCAGTTCAAGTCTGACACTCCTCCCGCCCGCTCCGCCAAGAGCGGGGGAAGTTATTTGATGATTTCCCACCCCAAAAAAAGGCAAACATGAGTCTATTGAAGATCGTGTCAGTGGCAAATGGCAATGTAGAATATAGGTAAAAAGGTACCATGTCAACAGGGGAATGCAGCCTAAACTCCCCTCAGATCTGTAAATTTACCTAGCTATCGATAACTCGTACATACATAGTAATTAGGTAACTCCATACATTATGGTAGAACCGACGCTGCCAAAAACGGTGTTAAAATTAATTCCCATTTAAAATATGTTTCAATTAATTTATCTTCAAGTGTTAGTAAGTTTCAGCCGCGGCAAATGTGGTACTTATGGTAGGTGTTGGAAATGAGCCAGCTACCTGTTACCGTCACAAAGTAAGATCCAGTAAGCAGTTAACAGTACCTACCTTGCTTTAAACCTTTTGTTTATTCTGTGGGTTTTTTTATCACAAAGATCATGATAAGTACCCCTTTATTAGAATTCATTCAAAAACAAACTAAACGACGGGTTAATCAACACAGTAAGCGTTTCCCCAAATCTTTCAAGAAAAGCTAGATAACTTAATAATGTAGGTACATTCTAGCAAACAAGTCTCTAACTCCTTCCTGCCCTTGTTTCTTGAAGTGCGCAAAACTCGTTTTTTTTTTCTCTTATTCTCTCCTGTCAACCGTCACGCATTCAATGACTTTTGTTTTTTTTAAAGTCATTCCTCACACAATTCATCCTTCGCATAATTGGTCTTTCTCTCCTCCAGTTATCGACATTCATATTCGTCACTCTTTTAGTCGCATGCTATGCGCCCCTCCTCATACAATACCTCCTCCTATCATACCTCTTCGACATATCCGTAACAAGACATTCGATTCGAAATAGGTCCATACTTATTTGCACTAAGTATTATAGTTACTACATCTTGGATATTACGTAGATAGTAGGTACCTACATAATTAAGTAAAGTCCTTACACAGAAAAATAAACAGTTGTTACAGGTAGGGGTACCTGTTACCTTATACCCACCTAGGAGCAACTTTTGGTGAAGAAGCTGCCACTTTTGGATAACAAAGTGGTAGTCATCAAAGGCGTCGCCGGGGGTGGGCGGGGGCTGCTCCTCTAGAGGTTCAGGAGTTTTTTTTTTAGTTAGAATTTTCCCTGCCTAGCAACATGAAATTTGTAAGAATGTAATACATTTTAGCCTTGTAGCATACCGCAGTAGAATCACGTCTCTGCCTCTGGATTGGCATTTGTATTGAATTTTCGTATAATCCGACCAGCATAGACAGGCTGGAATAAGTTAGAAAATCCTTCCCCGAGGCCTTAATAGACAACTATACACAAGGATGCAATTGGAAGTTGATCTCCCTAACGGAATTTATTTGACGCAACATGTGAGAAATGTCGAGCTCGCTCTTACAGCCAATATCTTCTTATTTTTTAACTACGTCTAAATTACGACCAAGTAACGCCTGTACATCGAAGCGATTCCAAACTGTCTAAGGCAGGGTGTCAAAACATTTTAGACCTCGCTTTTTACATCCTGCTTCTTCGCGGCTCCTGGATCTCGACTTTGTAAGTCAAGCAACTAATTCTTGTATGAAGGACCGAACCATTTCTAACTTGTCCAAGGTAGGTTGCCAAAGTATTGAAATACAAGCTTGGCGAGTACGAAAATTTACATAATATACAGCATTACTTACTTAAATATGACATCTAAGTACTTACATATTTTTAAAGAAAATCTAACTACCCTGGATTGGAGGTCTAAAATTTTGTTTTAGTCCTTCATTTACATTTTTAGAAGAACGAAACGAGAAAGAGTAAAAGTCTTTTATTTTTGCAATTTTCTGCCACCACCTGGCTGGTTGTCATTGATAGTCAAACACATGGTTGACATTACTCATAATACCTATAGCGAGCATCAACAGGGACTCGAAAGGATCCGATTGTCAACATTCGAAGATTATTCAATAAAGGATCATGGCCCGGGGGTATCGTGACCGTTGATCTTATTGTTAATTTAATCAAATAATTCCATTGACAGTGCTAGCACACTACACAAATTGGTTTATTGTAGGTACAGTCAGCATCAAAAGTCGATGACCACATTCAGATTTTCAAAATCACTATGCATTATTTCACCCATAACTCGCTCAACAAGATTTTGCGTCAGTATTGAATGAACATCATTAAAGTTCAAAATTAACTGAACACTACTCGTCAAAGGTCACTGAACACCATTTTGTCAAAATTGCTAATCGTTATAATATCCAAAAACATCTTAACATTCAGTTTTACAAAAGTCACTGAACAATATATAAACACTTCTTTTGGTTTTCTAGTGTAATCACGGCAACGTCCAAAAATATCTTAACATCATAAAGAACAAAAGTTACTGAACATTACTTTGTTTCGGAAACGTAGCGTGTAAACTTATACTAACGACGACACGGTTGGCGCAGTGGCTGAGGGTTCGACTGCTGCGCTGCGTGTCGCGGGTTCGATTCCCGCACGGAACAAATATTTGTATGACCCGCAGATGGTTGTTTCGGGTCTGACTGTTTGTGTATGTGAGTTTATGATTGTAAACACCCTTGAGAAGTTCCTAGTATGGGGCAAAAATTAAAAAATACTGATACTATCAAAAGTAGCTTAACTGCAAACTAAAAACGTGCGCGTTACTATCTTCAGAGTTTTAAAACCAATCTTGTCCTATCCAAACTAAATCATGTAAAAAAAAGTAAAATGGATAGATCTTTACTACCAGCCTACTTGAAATGAGTGAAAATGCATAAAAAAACATGGCAGGCAGCTGTGAACGCCTCTTTTTCTTTTTGTTCTAAAAACAAAAGACGACAGAAGAATATGGCATCAATTATCAAATTGCGCTCTAGTGACAAATAAATATTATAATGCCATTTAATATTCCTGTTGGTATTGCGTCAAGTTTGAAATAGGATTGATAACTGTCACATGTGCTGGAGAGATATTTTTTTTCTAAATAAAAAATAATATTAACGGTATTGATTTATCGAAACATTTAATTTAATTTTGTTGAGGGTGGTGATTTACATTTGCATGTGTATATTTAATTTATATACCAAGCACATATTCGTACCGAAATACACACACATAAAACCCAAAACATATTTCATTTTGTTCAGGGACTTTAGAAATAAACGATGGTATGTTATTTTTGTCAAAAATTTGTTCAGAGACTTTAGAGACGAAGAATGTTATGCTTTTTTCTACTATAACTTTGTTTAGTGACTTTTGAAAAGTGATGGTCACCTACTTATGCCTTTTTATAATAATCATTTATTTCTGGCGCTTGTCATGTTCATCGATTTAGGTGTAATACGGTGTACAGTGATTTTGAAAATCTAAATGTGATCATCAACTTTTGATGCTGACTGTACCTACTTATCCACCCTACAAAGGATATACCTGTACTTCAAAGAAATAAAGTTAAAATGTAAAACGTGGCAAAATTTACAATTGATACTGTTCTAATCTATTTAATTTCCAAAATAAAACAGATAGGTATCTATAATGGGATTCCAAGATACTCGCAGTGTATTCTGGAAGCCTACGACATAGGTACGTTAGTATATTTTATGATATGTAAATTACAGCAGCTATATATTACACTAACGTGTTTATTGACTAAGGTGTATTAATGGCATTTAACTAACTATCGGTTCGTAACAGTAGGACCCAGTTTAATAATTCTTCAAGAATTTAAAACGGAATTTATTTCCAAATATTTTTTCATATTTGGAAATTTTCATATTAAAATACAATTTAAAACCGTAGTAGAAAGCGGTGCATGAACATGGCATATGAACACGCGTTTGGCAAATATTTCTTCCTCCATGGAGAACTAAGCAATCCATATGCAATATTTATGCCACCCATTTGGCAACGAACATTAATATACGATGTGGCCCCAACTTGCCATTGTAGGTACATTCAGAGCACAGTAAAGGTCGCATGTACTATGTACTAGTTTTGAAGTTTTTGCCTATTTGGCGTTCTGCCAAACTGTGGTTGTTTCACCCTATGATAATGCACGTGATTACAATTAAAATATCTCTTTTTGCTCGCAAATTTTGGCTGAAAATAATTTTAATTTAGTAATTTCGGTTTGTTGATTTTTATGTATATACCAGTTAAATGTTGGCAATTATCGTATTTAATAACACTCACCGGTAAGACACATTGATGCAAATCAAAATTATTTTGCTTAGGCACAGTATAACTATCCGCCTTGTCTATTAACATTAAAATATATGTACCAGATTTAAAAATAAACAAGATAGGTACTACGGTATGTATTAATGACATTTCCAGTATGCAAAAGTCTTCAGAATCTTTGAAAAGCATATTTTCATCGCTGACTACCAATAAGTATGTACCTACCTACTTAAATTAAATTTAAATATTTGGGTAGTCGTTCCCGCAACTATATTTGGAACCAAACAACATAATAAATAATTCGACGAAAATACCTCCGCGATTCAGTAAGTGTTCTGTTCAGTGTCAAAACATTTAATTTAAAAATATGTGACACTATGAAAGATTCTTACGCGGCTCACTTACGTAACGTGCAATAACATCTCTGTTACATAAAAACTACCATTATCTACTAATTGCCTCATCTATATTAACTGGAGACGTACATAAAACATAGACCGCGTGTAACAAAGAAAAGACAAATGGGTACTTTTGGAACGAAACCGAACACATCTTCGGTCGCATTTCGCCCGACCAATCGTAGCGTTCGTAGACGTCTACGAGTTTCGTAGCGCCCGCTGACGCAGTAGGGCGGCGTAGCACTACGCTTATCGGGACACAGGCTGAATACATTGACCTTTGTTATAATCGCCGAAATTCAGTTTCAATTAGGTACCTTATACTCAGTTAGACGAGAAATAAAAGTACTCGTGTGTCGGCAACGCGTGGCGTCGGACGTAATGTAGGAGCCGTTCTGTTATGGCATCAATAAAAATCTTTACGGAAACATCTGCAGTCATAAAAGCTGTCGTATTGGTTTCGGCGATGCTCACGGATCGCGACGAGGAGTGAGGCTGAATCAGTTGGCGTCGAGGATCGCAAGCGAGAAGGTGGTGAACGGGGTGGAAGGATGGTCATGGTTCCGACGGGTCGGTAGTGCAGTGCGGCTCGCGCCGGCGCGGATCGATCGCGCGAGTTCGACCGCGCGGGGCGCGGCGCGCTCGCTCAGTCGCGCGCAGTCACGGCGTGCGGGCGCGCGCATCGCTGCACGTGCATGGCGCGCCTGACTGGATGCCTCGCGCCCTCGGGGAATGGCTTCGTCCGAGGAAGAGGCGACTACAGCGTCGACCGACTCTTATCCTGAAGATGACTGCCTCAGTGTCCGAAAATGGTGGTGCTTTCTGCTGTCGTCGATATTCACCTTCATATGCGGGTTACTGGTGGTGGTGGCATGGCGCGTGTGCGCGTTCTGCTGCTGCCGCCAGGAGCCGGAGCTGGCGCCCAACGACCCCAAGCAGAAGGAGCAGAAGGCGGCACGGCAGGGCAAACAAGAGTTCGAGGGCACGTTCATGACCGAAGCGAAAGACTGGGCCGGCGAACTCATATCCGGTCAGACCACCACCGGACGAATTCTGGTAAGTGCTGCTTATCAACTCCACCAACTTGTCTCGCTTGATGTCACAAGTTACCTAGTCCAGAAGGTCCCTCTTAATATTTCATACAAATGTTCGCCAAGGTGGGTGATTACTAATTCGCGTGGCATTGTTACATTAAATTCGTGTGATACCTACCTTGTGACTTTCGATTTAATATAACGAGGTACTTTAGTACAAATTAGTTGAGATGGCCGTATCATTAACGAAGGTTCATCGATTGCTTTCGTCGTTAAGATTAGAAGCCCCAGTCGGTGTATCAATTAAACGTAAGCGAGTATTTTGACACCAATCGTTTTACTATAGTTTCACATTGATTGGTGTTATGAATTTTATTAGTAAGGTAGATGACTTTTATCTTGTTAATATAGTATATTGTGTTCATTCCTTTCAATCGGAACGTTGTTCGATTATCTATCACTCATTATATTCTATGCGGGTAGATTGTATTTGGGTAGGCACTCGAGTTTATATTCATAATAATATTTATTTAACGCGAAGTATATTTACAGTCGAATAATTTCAGTTTTATTTGCAAACATAAACCTCAATTTCAGCAAATCAATTTCGAAATTAGTTGAATCGTAAAACTTCTTGGTGATGGACGTAGCGGGCAAATTTTTCATTCCACCCCCGGTAAGAGGCGATATAAAAATATCGCTGAACATTAACCCAAATGTGTTCCTTGACTTAATGGTCCACACCCCTACGGCCAGTGATCACCAATGTCATGACGTCACATTGCCAACCTTGTAGATTATCCACTAGTTTGTACCAATATTGGCTGTTTAATATTTACTACTTGATTAATCTTTAATACAGTACCCATTGACATAGTGAAAAGCAGATCTATACATATGTTATTATGAGAACTAATAAAGAATAGAATAGATACAAAGAGGCGTGCCCACAACGGTATATTTGGAGCACTTCGGGCAAAAAGTTTTTAAATTAATGTGTGTGTTGTATATTTACGTAAAAATAGGTGTAGTTTTAACGGGTGCAAAAGCAACCATTGAGCTATTGGTACTACTCTTCATACAATACTCAGCTACTTGTAGAACTTAACTTGTATCAAGCTTTTTAGATTTTACTAAAAACGATTACTTTGCGCATTACTGGTGAGACAATCATCTTATTCATCTAAATCATTATCGTTTGTAGATTTGCTTCAATGTGCTGTATAATTCAAAGATGACTCTGCATAATTAATACAATGTGGGTATAGAACACACAGGTACATGTAGGTACCTAGGTACCTATTCATAATGTCTTCAAGGCCAACACAATAGAAACTAGATTACAAACCTTTTGCTTGTTGTTTTAAAGCTTTATGGGATGGGAACAAACACATGCTGACACAATTTTCCAACTAAACAACAACATAACATAATTTATAGAAGAGGTAGGTAGATACTCAAACTTTACGTGTGAATAGGCGTGCCTATAGTATAGCATACAAATGTTACAATGATTAACACCTCATTTCAGATACATTATAAAACTAGCTTATTCATTTGGAACCGCCAGGGTAGCCCGCGAAAAAATCTAACGTTTTCTTTGCAATTTGTAGGTCAGTGTTAGGCTGTAGGTAATAATACTAACCTACAAATTTCTAATATCGTATTTACAGAATTTAATGAATATTTGACGAAAAAATCTTAATGGGATTAAATTAACTTTTGGGTTGTATAGCCATATTTGTTACGGTCGCGAATGAGATTTGAATCTATTTACAACCAAACATTGACCTGCAAATAGCAAAAAACGTAAGAAAAATTGAGTTTCGCGGGCTACCTTAGCGCATCCTCTTAAATATTTAATGACTGCTATGCAGGACCTCGTCTTACTCGTCATATCCGCCTTATCTGCAGATAAGGCTGGCGATCACGCCACGCTTGCTCAACGTAAGTTCACGATTTCAGACTGTTCGTTCCCATACTCCTCCGAAACGGCTGCAGAGATTCTTAAAAAATAAAATTATGCATATTCAGTAAGTCTGAATCGACAACATCTATTTTTCATACTCCTAAGTGAGCAGTGGGTGAAACCTTTAGGCATAGCTAGTATCATGTAAAATTCATAGCTTTGCTCAAAATATTTCGACAAAAAAATACGTATTGAATAAATTTTGCTATATTTTCGAATTTATTTCTAAACATGGCTTAAAGTTACCTAGTTCTACTAATATTATAAATGCGAAAATTAAATCATACATTTTTCATATAAACGTGTCTTTAACTAGCTTTTTAAATAAACACCTTGATGTGTAAGTTTTAAAAACACTATACAAAAAAGCGCACTTAATACCTGAAGCTTTTCTACCAGTCAACCTCATCAAAGCACAAATTCTCTCAAGAAAAGAAAAGTGGGCTTGGCTCCACTAAAACTAACAAAGGTTTTTTGACTAACTAATTCGATTGCACCCTGTTCAACTACCTGAAAACGGATCGTTAGGTGGAAATCGATGGAAACCTTTAGTTACCTAAAGCCTACTGATCCTTAGAAAGGATTCTGAAGGTTACCAGTTAACCTGTTAACGCTCCTGAAGGATAAAAGGGTCCTCTGCTACGGTATGATTTATTTAGGGTATGACCAGGAAAGGTAAGGGCACAGAAATCGGTGATTAGGGACATCTTAAAGTATCTATTTATTTTTCTCGGAAATGGATAGTATTATTTCTTTGTTTGTTTATACTTCACTCTTTTACCCGCAAATTAGCTACAAACGTGTAATACAACAGTAAGTAAAAAAACTGGAAATTCCCCAAAGGTTTTTTGAAAACTTAATATACGAAAATTATGTTGAAAACCTTTTTCCACCTTGGCCAAATATTATTGATAGATTGAAGCTATATAGAAATTATAATAATACCTATAACCTACTGTCCTACTGCTGGAAAAAGGCTTCTTCTCAAACAGAGAAGGAACGAGCGTTGATCACCACGCTTGCTCAAACGGGTCTGCGATTTTAGACTTATGTTAAGTGAAACTCCACGATGTTTTCATTCACCAATATCTGTGATGTCCATATACCTAGTTCCTGTGGGCTAATCACTCGTCAATGTAACCTCGCCTCCTCTCCTCTCCTCAGACCATTCTTTCCAGCAATTTCTGCACACAACATGATTAACACAACGAATACTTCTCACTGACACAATAAAACCATTTCCTAGGTAACATTTAATAAACTAACTGTAAATGACATTATTAAAATTGACGACTTGCAAACTCAATATGGTAACTAATAATGGTTTAATGGCAATTCAAAAGGGATTTTAATTAATTGTTTTGTTGTCGTATCACTTTTTTGAATAGATTTGTTGTGTGAACAAACTGTTGTCGTTTGCAAACTAGAGGCAAGGCGAAGGCAATCAGACGGGCCTCTCAGGGCCACTGACTGCCTGCTTGGGTTGCTAGTTATGCGAAAGAGATACCGCGGCCCCGGACACAAAGGGCAAAATAAGGAACATGTACGGTAATTAAGTTAAAATCTAACTTGAATTTAAAATGGCGTGCTATTAACTATCCTTATTCAGCTTTCGTTGACTAATTTATTTGGCCAAAACATACTCAACGATCGGGTCTAGCGAGCGTCTTACAGAATGACCGCACTAACGTAATATGAATCACAACCAATGACCTAATACCCGTAAAAACTCAACATAATGAGATTACAGTAGGTACAAATTACAAGTATTAAGTACACTTAGGAGCACAAATATGTATATACGTTATACACGTGACGATTTTTTTTTTCGTTTCCCAAAACGACTTTTTGTTTTTACGAGTTGATTTCTTCTGTGATCAGTATGTAGGAAGTTACCAACTAAATAATTGGCTTTGTTTTTAGAAGATGCAGGTAGTTGTGCAGTTCTCTTCTATCTTAAATCAAATTAGCAATCGTTAGTCCCTGAGAAAGTCACTTTTGAATTTTTCTAAATAGACACATTTTCGTGGTTATGACTGTACCCACATTCTGTTGCTATGGAAGTATCGCGGTTTACGTTACTCACTCTCTTAAATGTATTAGCATAAACAGTGGATTGGGATGTTCGAGGAAATGAGTAATAGCTATACAAGGAAATAAACTACCTACGCATAGGGTATCGAAATGACTGATACATCTTAGAAATGTTGAAGACACTCGTATTAATCGACTTCTCTTAATATAAGAAGATAATGTTGTCCACCATGTTGTCCATTTTAGGCCTTCAGGATAAACCGTTATGGAATTTAAGTTATGTTTTCATCCTTACTCATATAAAACCGAAAGTGAGTTTGTTTGTTTGTTACGTCTTCACGCCTTTAGGCTAGGCTAAACCGATTTTGATGAATAATGGTACAGAGATAGTTGGGACCATGGAGACGGCCATAGACTATTTTTTGTGTAAGTGAAAAATGAGGGAGAAAGAGGGAAAAAAGGGAAAGCTTAGCATTGCTATTACAATAAATAAGGCGCAATAGCAAAAACTACAGGTAGCAGGTACTTGCAAATCAGGAAAGGGGAACTGTGTTACCCCGAATTTAACGCGAGCGAAGCCGCGGGCAGAAGCTAGTTTATTATATTTCGTCGATTCGAGTGTTGTATTAACAAATTAACACTAATAAACTAAGCCTTTTCCACGCTGTGGAACCACGGCGATACCAAGCCTAATAAATTGTCTATTATGTACAAGTCCCTTGTAAAAAAATGGGTATAGATGCCTATGTAACCTTTTATTTAATTTGCCTAAATTATCTTTAAACATTGCTTTTATTTCACTAATTGAATTTACTAAAGTAACATAGAAAATTACGTAATCGAGCACATAGGCTTTTTGCCATTTCAAAATAAACTGCGACCAATTCCACAATTCACAAATATGTCCTCCTATTCCCAGTAAATGGACTAACTAGGACAGATTAGTAGCCAAGTGTGTGTACAATATTAGTTGAATGTCATTCACAGCTTCAGCGCTGGCATCCGATGCATCCACGAAGCGCCAATACTACGCCCACCGTGTTTGAAGACCATCACACACAAGCGTATATCCCGGCAAAGATTGACTTCGATTCCGACATTCAATGGAAGATAAATGGCTTTGTGATACTTCCTCGTATTTGCGCGATGAGTGTTATAAAGATGACATGGACGTACAGAGTATTCAAATCAGGAACATAACATTAGTCGGAAGTGACTTGAAATGCGCACTGTGAAACTACTTCAATTATCTCATGGGAACTTAATACTTACAATAAAAAAGTATTATTTATTCTAACTTTTGATTTACTTTTACGTTAAATAAGTAAATTCTATGGGTGCAAAGCGCGGCGACGGCATAATGAAATACAACCCGAAATACCAACTACAGTTTTTGTAAAAACATTGAAAAAACCAGTAACTGGAACTAGGTCATATTGGTCATCATGTAACTTACGAACGACGAATCACAATGAACCTTTATACTGAAAATATTTCACAAAAAAAGCTTGTTTATATCAATGTGGATAGATAGTTCCCGTAGGATATAAGATGATAAATGTAGCAATGATCCGACACCGAGTTATAGGAATTTTAAAAGTAACTTGTATATCGAGAATAGTTTACGAGTTCACATCCAGACAGTACGACATAGGTACTATGGACTGACTATCAATGTACTTATAACATTTTTACTTCATTCCTTCGCTATGCATTTTCTTTTCTTTTTATAAGTTATTCTTAATTATGATATATGGCGCGTATAAAACCAAGAAACATGTAACTATACCTACAAGTTACAGTAAACCCGAAAAACCTCCAAATTAAACCTAATCGTAAAACGTAATCACACGAGCGTCTACTAAGTACACTCCAACACGCTCTAGCATTACTCCTGTAACGTTAGGCCTGGCTTACATTAAACCTGAGATCAAGAGCGGAGCGGAAAGCAAACGTCTAAGAGAGGCGAGAGCCGCTATATGGATTTAAACCAATTATATTGGTTTATTTCCGCACGCCTCATCTCCGCTCCGCTCGTGTGCGTGGAACCCAGGCCTTACGGTCCCGGCACAGCTCCACCCGGCCCGGCCCGGAGTCCGGGCACCACGCGATGGCAGACCGTGACCCACTTTCCTTTATCGATGCGCTCCGCCCTGTAGTTCAAGTACGTTTTCCCTTTCGCCATCCATTGATGCGTTTTGTCTCATGCCTCATTACTACACAAAGAATTTAGGGGTAATGGTGTGCGTGCAAGGGATATGACGTCGTTTAAACGTTTTCCTTATCAAGTCGTAGGTATCTGCCTATGTGTAGACTGTAGGGTATTATGAGAAGATTGAGGGTAAATCCGGATGACGTTTGAACACGCTGAGATATGAGGATGATTAAAAGTTATTAAAACGGAAAATGCTGATATTAGTTGATGGCTATTTCAAGTAAACATATACGTACGTTAATTAAGCATACGTTTTGCATAGTCTATTCTCATGGGGTTTTAGTAGCTTTAACGTACCTCTAAATACATTTAAATAATATTCTAGTGAACAAACACATGAAGAAGATTCAATGTTATCTAGTGTACATATAACAAAAAATAGTAGTAGATAGAACAAAAATTCTCAAGTTTACCTATGTAAATGATTTATGCTAATGGATAAAAAATACCTAGCCTACTATCTTATTTTGAACTATTGCCGGCTGCGAATTTTTTTTTCGCTTTATTTTAGGCAATTTCTATCTATATATTTGGCGTTTGTTCAACAAAGAGGTCCAAGTTATTCTCGATAAGATAGACTTACCTATCGCAAATCAAGGTATGATAGTTTATTTTTTAATTCCTATTTTTTTATCCAACTTCTTGTATTGTAGTTTATGTACCAAAGCGCGTCTTCACAATCACAAGGAGTTACTATCCGTGATAAACTGACCATGAAATTATCTTATAACAAAAAATGTTTCTTACCAAGTTACAAATCGTGTATCCTTGGAAAGATATCAACGCATGCGTACTAACTTGTTTTTGCTTAGTTTTTTATGTCGTCGGTCCATTGAATCACAATACCTTTTTTATGGTTTAAATAACTTTGTATGAGTATGTTTAGACATTGCTTTGAATCAATACATAGTGGTTATTACATAATCGTTTTGATTAGTTCAAACTGTCACCCAAAAATCAATATCAGTCAATACTATAAATCTTTGATAAAACGTACCATGTTTTTAAACGTTATTATTTATTTAAGTGCTGTCACATATCTCGGTTAAATTCTTTTATTTTTTACATAATGTTGCCGCGAATCCCATCAGATTAACGTTGCAACAACTAATGAAATCCATCTTTGCTGTGTACCCGATACAACCAAAAAAAAAACAATAGACGTAAAATTCAAACAAATTACTTTCGTTTTCTTATTCAAAACTACCCTCAAGCTGGAAACATTGCGTGACGACCCACACTTGTCCTTGTTTGGACGATACCTATTTATTTATGATAAACACACGCCACTGCAGTCTTTTATATATTTAATAAGGTTACACATTACACCTCGACACTCGCCGTATTGTATTGTATTGATTTTTATTAGAAGCCAAATGAAATAAATTATTTAAGTCCGGGCAACTGATAATTTCTTTAGTTCTAGGAAAGAATGGTTAGTTAAGGGGTGATGGGTTTAGTTTCGTTATAAGGTTGGTAAAGTATGAGTAGTTATCAGCTACCTGGTAACTTGAATGGGTAAAACTCAATAAAGTAGATGAGATACAAAAACGCTTGCTTCCTTTAATGTTGTCTTTAGTACAGTGCCATTTGACGTTAGTGACATAGACTAAACATAGACTAAAATGTTGTTCTGCCAACAATGGTATTGGGTTGAAGAGCTGACTCCTGTAGCCTGCTTCCATACCTACAGGCTTTTTCCTAGCTGTTGTAGCTATATTTTATCATCCCAATTTATTTATTATTTCATAGGTATTAACAAACTATTCTATCTGAATTGAGTTCGATTGAGTTTGATCTAAATTGTACTTTTGTCTGTAGAGCCTTATTAAAATAGAACAAACAATTAGTGTGAATTTTAAAAACTGTTTCACCAAAAACTAAATAGGTTTTCCACTATAAAATGCCAGCATTAAACTACAACCACGCGACAGCACAAACTGAATGCTATCGCTAGAAAAGCGCATGCAAAAATGCATCTAAAATAGAATTGCACACAATACCTTCAACGGTGACCCATTAAACTTTAAACTGGGCGTCTGGTGTACAGTCAACCGCACGTCAATGGAACACTTCACTTGAACAGCGCGAGCGTCTCTATCTCATAGCAGTAAAGGCGAATTTCATAGTTCCTTCGCTGTACCTATTCGAACGAAATGGAGCGAATTTTTCTCCAACGATATCTTTGGTAATATACCGACTATATTCTAGATCTACCCACCAGAATGTAAGTCGCAACTTACGGGTTACGATTCTCGAAAATTCTGGCGAACACCCAAGTGGTTCCACGCAGAAAGGATTAATATTTTCTTCCCATTCTTCACTATAAGTGAAAATAGACTTGAGTGTAAATAGAAGCGTTATTTTTAGTTTTCTCATTAAATTTCCTAATTATTTTCATTTTAAATAGTTTCAATAATTGACGGCACAGTTGGCGCAGTGGCCGAGCGATCGACTGCTGCGCTGCGTGTCGCGGGTTCGATCCCCGCACGAAACAAATATTTGTATGACCTACAGGTAGTTGTTTCGGGTCTGGCTGTTTGTGTATGTGAATTTAAATGTTTGTAAACGCACCCACGATACAGGAGAAATTCCTAGTGTGAGGCAACGTTTTTTTTTTAAGAAAAAAAAAATACATAACACTTCGTTAAAAACTTTAGTTTTGTAGTTTTCGCCTCAAACAACGTCTTCGAAGAAAACCGGTCAAGTGCGAGTCTGACTCGCGCACCGTAGGTTCTGACTTGTGAATATGGTTTTAAATTAAAATAGATACATTAATGCGTTTCCGAGATAAATGGAAAAGGGTCTTGACATACAGACTGACGGACCACAAAATGATCCTATAATTGTTCCGTTTTTTTTTTCTATTGAGGTACAGAACCCTAGAATGGAGTAGATTTGTAGTTTCTGTTTTTTTTTCTAATCCTCTTGAAATAATGCAAGCCAAGAATGCAACAACTTTTCATATATTTTCGTACAAACAAACCCTGGAAGTACCTCACCCAAGTGGTACCCTCTAAACGAGTAGAAAGGGTAACAAAGAGGCAATATTGCAGGAAAATAACAAACTTATTCGAATTTATGTCAACTGCGGCATTAACTTCATTTTTGGAAGAGGCTCATATACAGACGAGTATGTTAGGTTACTTCGGCTATGTTACGTGTTTGTATATTTGGATGTATGAGAACATTATAAAACTGAAAATGTTAGCAAATTTTAAATACGGGAAACTACTAGACTAAAACGTTTTACGGTATGCCTACTTGGGGCCAACAATACGGAAATCCGCTTAGGTGAACAGATTGGTCAGAGTCCATCATCATCGTGAAAAGTAGTAGCTTATAAAGGCAAACCTAGCAGGTTTGTATCGCTCTTTATTCGATAAGCTAAGCACAAAATACTTAAATTAACTAATTTCAAACGATGTAATTTAGCATTTAGCAATTAAAGTTGCTTACGGTGTTAGTGTGACCGCGGTGTTGTTTCTCGGTTTTCACCAACATTTATTTGCTTCAAAATATTTACATTTTAAACTCATATTATTCACCAACTCAACTCGTCTCACTATGGGCTTCTTTTGGGTCAACTCGTTCCACCGTCGACCGCATCGCTGCCCATAGGACACGATTGAGGTCAAAAGTAGACGCATTTAATGTAAAAAGTTATTAAGGCTTCAAAACCTTGCGTAGCTGAGACGGGTTGCAGGTTATTTATAACCACATCGAAGGCATTTTCCGCACAGTGCTAGGGCACAACATTTGCAACATATTTAGATGTGACCTTAACATTTTCAGAAACCTTGTCACCATTTCCCGTCACTAGGTTGCATCGAAAGCGTTACATAAGTCAGATGGACCCGAATTCAATATCGACCTCCGTATCGTAAACTGGGTCTTCTATTCCTGATATAGCCACGTCAGACCTGCCCTCCATCTGTCTCTGTATTTATTTAAAAATATACCCGTTTGTGCCGCCATTTTTGGTCAACTGTCAGTGGCCTGACCTTTGAGAGCGGGAGTTATTGTTTATTCCTGGGGTTGTTTGAAATCGATTTTGTCTCGAGTGGAAGGCTGCGAGAGTTGTCTCGGAGTTTTGAATACTTGAAGACAAATAACTTTGTTATTTTTTCACTTAAGCTCGATGCTTCACGAACTGATCAACCGTTCACTTTAAATTTTTATTTATTAAACAAATGAAAACCTAGCTTTTATAATTTCTGTGCGGTGAAATAGATACCGACTGGTATCTAGCTCACCCATTCTACGCACTTTTAATTAAACCTTTAAAGAATGATTGTTTTTAGCAATATTAAACACGCCCTCGTACTTTTTATTACAGGAAATTTAATAAATTATAACTTAAAAAAATGATATCAATGCCTAATAATAGAAATAATCTTCTTTTCGTCATCGCTTAGTTTTCAATCTAAAAACCTTTTTTCCGTATATTCAAAAGCGCTCACCCCACCCAGGGGTTTCAACGATCAATCAATAACCTAAATTCTGCCATCTATCACTCGGCTATTCTGCAGGCGAAAGCCAAAATCACGGACCCTAAACAAAGAGGCCACATAGCCCATAGCATATAGCCCACGTATGAGAACAATCCGCCCCTACGGGCTATTACGCATTCCAATGGCGATAAAAGCCTTTATTTCGGTGGCAAATTCGTTCGAAGTTTGGCCAAAGTCTGAATCTGCAATATCGGTAAACGTAGTCGGGTAATATTTGGAAATGTCCCCATATTTCTGCGTGTGCAGTGTATTTGAACGGTTCAATTGCTCATGCGAAAATGTTTGGTTATTTTTTGTTCGGTAGCGAATTTCAACATTCAAGGAAGTTTCTTTTTTACCTAGTACATAGTAGAAAATAACTCAATCTTGTAATTGTTCTAGAAATTTGCATTTTATGTGTATTCAGAGTTCAGACACTAAGACTGTAAAATACTGTCATCTTCCCCAACAAGGTAACAATAGCATCTTCTAAACAAAATGATAAGTAATACAAATTCAAATGAGCCAGTGTTATCAAGATTTCCTGAGTAAAGGTCAAATGTATTTTAAAATGAAAGATAGTCGGTTTATGTTAATGTCTTCATTTTGTGGTTCGTGCCCTTTGGATGTAAGACCCAAACCGCCGCGATATCTTTGCTATTTTTAATCTTCAAATAAATGTGTCGGCGTTTTGTTGTGAATGCTTGGTTCGTAACTTTATTGCAAATGTTATTTCTGCGGTAGCTTTCATATTTAAGACTTGTATTTTTATTCAAGAGTGGAAACGGGAAATAGTGCGCTTGGCACTTAACTCACTTTTTTCAATACTGTACATTTATTTGTACATAATATGTTGCTAACAAATCAAATCAAATCAAATCATTTATTTCAATTAGACCATTACAGGCACTTTTGAATGTCAAGAAACAAAATGAATCTACAGTCCCGGTCACAAGGCATAATAACTTGTGAAAGTACTGCAGTTGCCCATTCCAAAGCGTTGATCTCTATGGAGAAGAATGGAAGAAACTCCATGGACACTCTTTTAAATTCTAATATTTTTACAAAATAGTATTTACATCATTCGTGTTGAGATTATAGAAATATGTGAGAACGATGTAGAAAGACGTGCACAGTAAGAGCGTCCAGAGTAAATAAAAAACAAAATTCAATTTAAATCTAAATAAATTAAAAATGACCGTGGTGGTTAAAAAATGACCAGTCCCAACTGACAGCGCCCGGTCATTCTACCTGCATGGCCTAGCCAACTCACCATTAACCATTTAAGTTATTTTATTAACAAACTTTAACACTCTGCTCTTTTAACAAACATCTCAATTAATGAAAACTTTAATTAATTAAATAAACTTATAAGATAAAAAAACATATATGAACAGATGAACACTTCTTACACATTATAAACCTACGATGGGACATAGACAACCCCTGTCTGCACACACGGTACATGCGTACCTATACCACCTATACGTCTATAGCTAGTCTAGGTACTCAGTCATTATAGCTTAGAGGGGAAAACCTTGCTCATCGTGAAAATTGTACACTGAACAGCAGCTGGGTCACCTGTTTGACCATTTCCACTCCAGTTAGCTTCCCGTTAACCAGCGCTCTAAATACGCTACTCTTTGCCAGATAGTAATGTCGATGATCGATTGAATTAAATATACCGTGACTGAATAAACGGTATTCATATTTTTAAATAATTACATTGCCAATTTTAAAATCAGACACAAATCAAGGCTTGATTGGATTTCTTTAGAAAACAACAGAATACAGGTCAGTAACTAATTATATAGGGCAGAGATTTATGTAAAGCAAAGACAGATGTAGGTAAGCTAGTAGTAGCGTTCATCACTCACACGCACAATGCCGCATTCCCCTCGCCGCGGTTACAAGGCTTCTGAGGTTTCCCCATTTAGGACACCCTTACTTACGTCGCGTGACACACTGCCACCAATACATACACTGTGTAAATATAAGTAGCAGTTAAATAAAGAGAGTATAATAAAACGCCTTTTAAGAACGAATTTCATCCATACCCATCTGAAATAATCCTTTCTACTCGATAAGACGTTTGTTTTTATCCCCAACTGAGAGATAACCAACCAAAATAATTCATTGTACTAAACCCATACAATTCTGAACGTCTATTCCTTATCTGAGAAATAAAGCCTTCTTGACGCGAGACAAAAACAAGACATCTCGGGCGAGCTGGCCTCTTCCTAATCTCTGCTATATAGGTCAGTGGGCGGCGCCTATCGATTGCCAGCACTTGTGCGTTCGCAGGAACGTTCGTTTTGTCGTTAAGTTTGTAGCCGGCCTAAGCTGGAAATGTTGAATTATTTATATATTATTTATTGGTAGTTCTGTATTGTGGAGTAGTTCGTATGCTGCAGTAGTGCCGTCTGTAGTGTTGGTATCTACTTGAAGTATAAGTTTAGTTGAGAGACTCCTTAAGTGGACCACTTGAGAGTGGGATTAAGTGAACGGATAACATCGTTTTCGGATTGCGATAACTTAATTAACAATTCACCCAATATAAACCATCTAAAATTGAGAGCTTTGCTGACAATGGAGAATCAAGCAATGCAAGTATGCAAAGCAGAGCAGTAGACTTTATACTACTTTCTTCAATCGAAAAGAAAGTCATGTTTAAATTAATCAAACAATGACCAAAGACGTCCTTGTTTGTCATTTAAAAACATTCTAAATCTTTGCCGTTTTAAAATGACTTTAACAACAAAAGAACATGACTATATTAATAGACCTGTCTCATGTGAAATCAGCACACCAGCTATATTACTGTTGAGTCTGGCGGTCATGTGGCTGATGTGTGTCGTCAACGCTGCTAACCCTGAGACGTGACTAGGAGTCAGTATCAGTGGGAATGCCTCCAGCAGTGATGTGTGACGTCAGCGCTCCTACCCTTGAGATATGGCTAGGATGGATCAATTTAAAGGCTAGACATTAGTCTCGTCGGTGCCACTGAAATGTTATACGACGACGCCATTATATGGCTGGCCTAAGAGCTTTAAGATCTCGCTGGAGTATGTAGTTTTTGATTCATGTTTTTGAAGAATATTCATGGAAATCGAAGTCGCCTGAGTTCTTTTATATTAAATATGTATTTTATTTTTGAGCCATATTGGTCAGTCTCCAATAATAGATAACCTTAAGTCTAAAACATTATTTGTAAAGTAAAATCAATCAGAAAACGCCCTTTCCAATGTTGAAATAACTAAAGTTTTCCAATTTGTGAAATGATGCAAAGACAAACAATCTTACAATCAATCTGTTCTTCAGTTATCTATACAAATGCATCTATTCGTAGCTCTATAGGGATGTTTGCAGACGATCGTGAGTGGCGCCTGGAGACGCGGCACTAATGACATCAGACAAACACTAACCATCTCGCAAACGAGGTGAGAGCTGTTGAAGGATCGTAGCAGTTTAATGGTCTGTACAAGGAACCCATTAGATGTTGAAACTAAACAAACTCTTTAAAAGCAATTTCATTATAGATATTGAGGCAAGTGACAGGCGATCAGAATCACGTTTCACTTAGCTTGAATTTGACGCACCCTTCGCAATCAGATATCGATGTCACAAAACAGATGGCCGAAGGACAAAGGGCGAAGCTTTTACCCGGAATGTAACCTTAGCAGCTAGCTGTTTACTTTAGGTAATCAATACACTATGTTTAGTTAGGTAAGCTGTAGACCTACCTTTGTCGCAAAGCAGGGTATGGTGTGCTGCTGACAGCTAGTTATGTCATTGTTTAGATGGCTGCAATAACAAAATGTTTTGACTACACGGTTGGCACAGTGGCTGAGCGCGTGGCTGGGCTCGATTCCCTCACGGAGCAAATATTTCCATGGCCTACAGATAGTTGTTCCGGGTCCGAAGGAAAAGAGAAAATCCTAGAGTGGGGAAACATCAAAAAAAAAAAATTAAAAACCTAATGTTGTACCTATATTGGATTTCTTTTTGGAAATTTTTCGTAGTCAATTTCTAGGACTACCTACATTTTTCGTTTTCTTTTCGTGGTTGAGTGCTTGATTTTAAAAACTTGGATTTTGGTAAATGCGGTCTGTCAAAGTTACGTCACCCATCACTGGATTCGCGTTTGCTACATTGTATCAGGGGTTATTTTCTTGTTTCGTGAAGGCCATTTCTATAATAGTCACGCGATACGTAAAGCCGAAATTTCCTAGAAAATCGTTTGGAATGCTACAGTTTAGAATATATCTTCGTGATTAGGTGTGACGAAGTTTTGTTCCGCATCATTACTTGATATTTTGTTTAAATCCGTGACTAACGTGCGCGCGTGATTTTATGATGCATTTAGGAATATGGTTAGTTTTAGTAGGTCCTTGATCCCGTGTTGGTAAACCAACACACAAAACAATTAGAAACATAATTTGAGTGGCGATCGCCCTCGGCCCTGGTTCAATCCATGGTCTGGAGCAAGAGCAAATTGGAAACAGTTACCTGCTTGCGTGAAGCAATTATGCTAACGAAGGAGGTGACGGGACGTTTGAGGAAGAGAACCACAAAATGTTCCAGCCGCCGCGGTAGACGCCCTATGCGTCAGGTGCCACAAGATGACTCCCGGCCACCTTAGGCGCTGGCCTGGGAACGGTAAACAATAAGTTTACTGTGCCTCTGTCTAGTGACGACCGGCCACTTCGATAGCATGTTTATGTTCTATGCCTTTCTCAAAGAGATGTCAGCAGATGTGAGGCCGCTGTCTACCGGGACTGCGGATTGGTTTGAAAGACATATTGTGGCGGCCCCAGACCACAAAGTGCAAAAGAAGGAACATGGATAGCTTATAGTCAGTACAAGTCTGACACTCCTTTCCGCACTACCCAGAGCTGGGGGATTTATTTGAGGATTTAACAATCGAAAAAAAAAAACCTGTAACCTTACATTTGTTTACTGGAGTATAATGCATAAGTAGTACCTATTCTATATTCATCCAAGTATTTTTATTTTCAAAAGAACTGAGAAAGAATCATAACGTTCTATATCTTTTATTACCAAATTGTACTTTAAAATGAAACTTTCTAGTTACACATTTTCGGGACGTAAATAATGGCGTTTTGGCCCATTGCCTAGGAGACTATTAAGTAAGCCATTGCACTCGAATGACACCACAACTTGCCCCGAGCTGTTCCCACATGCGTACATTCACGCCGGATGCCTTTCGGTGTTGGCAGAGAGAACAAGGTAACACGTGTGTGTATGCTGCTAGCATTAGAATTTTAATTACCAATGAAAGTGTTTTTAAAAATAACGGTGGGCGAGACACTAATTAAATAGTGAGGAAGGTCAGAATAAAAACGCCACAGAAGATTTTAAATTAAACCTAGATCATTTAAAAAAAAATGTATGCTTGCTGGGGTTTTTCTGGAAATCAGGTATATTGACACGTATAGGAATTAAATTTAAAATAAATTAAAACATCAGTCATTGAAACGCTCAACTTCACGGGCAAACCTGAAAATTAAGACATGCAATTTATTAAGAAATAAAATACAAAAAACTCAGATCGTCGACACTCCCACTTTTATGACAAGTATATATTATGACGTGTCAGGGTGTTAGAGAGAGAGAAAAGACCCTCTGACGTCACAGACGTACGTTGGCAAATGGCATAGTACACTCCCTGGCAGAATGCCACCACAGCTGTCTCCGAATGTCCCCACAGTTATTAACAGAGGATATTATTAATAAAATTGTATTTGTTTTGAATCATAATCTGGTTTCACGTGACCAGATCCACTATATCAACTTGTAATGTTGATGACGGTATTGGAAGCGCAAAATAGAGTATGTCAGGTGCTCTTTCTAGGGTTTTATGAGTGACTATGGAAAGTAGGTTATTGTGGTATTGTTAGGCGAAGGCAAAGTATTGCTGACTGAGAGCAAAAACCGACTTCGAAAAAAACAGAAGTTACTGCGATATTTAAAACGACTTAAAAATATGCAGTCAGTTTCGTTGGATTTGTTTTTTTCTGCTACCGAATCCCAAAGCAAAACCCACTAGAAAGTCAGTTTATCAATCTCTTTAAAACCCCGACAAATCACAGTTTTGCTGCTTGTAGCTTTCAATCTGTATCCTCATACATTTCATGCCGGCGTCATGCAACGCAATCCATCTAATATTCAGCGGAGAGGCCCAGGGCCCTGACCTATTACTTTGGTAACGCTTCTACCATGATTTCATCTGCGTAGTTTTTATGCAACGATATGTACGTCGGTTTGGTTTCACTAGATACTATTTAGCAACCTGCTCCTACTTCGCACGGTTTTTACGACTTAACAAAACATCCGGATTACTTTGTAGTATTATTTAAGTTAATTAATATAAAACCTTACGGAATAACTTATGTTGAAAACAGCATTTAAATCCATTATCCAGTAGGTTTAATAGAACAACGCACGTAGCCGCATGACAAAAAAAAACAACTTTAATTTATGTATGAGGTAGAAACCCATAACCACGTTCAAGTTGTTAGTTTTATAAAAATAACACTACTGTAACTAGCTCCTGGCCGCGACGTCGTCTGTTCTATGGCATTTCCCGGGATGTTATATAATACAAGTAATAAATTATATAAATGCTCATTCAAACCCCTTCAGGTGCTTTTGTGTGACTGATAAAGATACAAAATTTCGATTAGGTTAACGATTTCATAATTAGGTTCATTTATTTACTATCCAATCCTTACTTCCTTACTAATATTATAAAAGCGAAAGTGAGTTTGTCTATTTGTTTGTTTGTTACCTCTTCACGCTTTAACGGCTAAACCGATTTTGATGAATTTTGTATTATATAGATAGTTGGGAACCAGGAGACGGACTAATTTTTATATTAAAAAAGTGGGATGTGAGGGAGAAAGAGGGAAGAAAAGGGAAAACTTAGCGTTGCTATTACAAATCAATAAGGCGTAAGGGGAACTGTATTACCCCAAACTTAACGCGGGTGAAGCCGCGGGCGAAAGCTAGTATAGGAAATAAAAATTATATTATATAAAAAAATTATATGTTACTAGCTGTGCCCAGCGGTTTCACTCGCTGCCCACTTAGGGTTATGAAAAATAGATGTTGGCCGATTCTCAGACCTACCCGATATGTACACAAAATTTCGTTTAAATCGGTCCAGCCGTTTCAGAGGAGTATGGGAACGAAAACTGTGACACGAGAATTTTATATATTAGGTAATTATAATATTGTAAGCATACACACACAGTAGTTCACAATTTACCTATCGACTGTTTACAATCTCGTGAGAACGTTTATGAACAAATCGGTAATCACAAATACGCGTTGACATCCTTACTTATCCTTACCTAATATTAAAAGATGTTATGTGTTGTTATATGTGATGTTATGAAAGTGAGTTTGTTTAAACAAACAAACGTTTGTTACCTCTTCACGCTTTAACGGCTAAACCGATTTTGATGAATTTTGTATTATATAGATAGTTGGGAACCAGGAGACGGACTAATTTTTATATTAAAAAAGTGGGATGTGAGGGAGAAAGAGGGAAGAAAAGGGAAAACTTAGCGTTGCTATTACAAATCAATAAGGCGTAAGGGGAACTGTATTACCCCAAACTTAACGCGGGTGAAGCCGCGGGCGAAAGCTAGTATAGGAAATAAATATCCATAAAAAGCTTAAATGAAAATTTTATCAGATCTTTATAAAGTAAACGTATTTCAATCAAAACAAATTACCTATAGAAACAAAGCCAAACACAGCGACACCACATATGTGCGACGTAATTAATTCAAGACTACTCAAATATTATTTTATTTGAGTCAACAATTCAGAAAAATGCTCAGTATAACATGTAAAATCCGTTCATATATTCTCCGATGCAATCATTTCCAAACTCTAGTCTATGTAGGTATTAATTAAGCGTTCGTGATGATTACTAAGATCATCAACGGTGACATCAGTTTGTGTACCGTTCAATTTTCTAGAACGTTGAACTCCTGTTAGCACTAACAACCATAGCTGTAAGTTACATGATGCGAACCGCATAAAGTCAAATATACATCAGGAAAATTATATGATACGACTAGCTGCACCCCGCGGTTACACCCGCATAGACAATAGTAGCCTGTGTTACTTAAGTACAAGCTACCTATCTCTCCAAGAAAAATAATCCAAATCTATAAAGACATTTAAGTTTGACGTGATGGAGCAACAAACATACAAAATTTAACAAACACACATACAAACTTTTATATTTTATAGTGTGATAAAGATTGACATGTTAAAACTCGAAAGACTAGGCCTATGATAATGTTGTCGAAGTTAGAAAAAAGCGAATCGCGCTAAATCACTTGATTTTTAACCGACTTGTAAATAGAAAGAGGTTCTCAGTTCGCGCTATAAATACAGGATGTGCCTGGTAGTAAATACTAAATTGTATACGGGCGTGGGCAATGTCATTTCCAAACGTTTTCACCCTGAGAAAGTCAGTCCAATTTTTTAATGTTTGGAAATTAAGACTAGTGTTTTATTTAAATCAATCACATAGTACCTATAATTTACTTGACTGCAGCTGGTTGTTATGCGTAAAAAATAACCGGTTTCCAAAAAAACACAAAAAAGTGAAAAATAACTAAACTCGGTAAAATCTGGAAAAGATTTTCTTCTCGCCTCTCGACGAACAGGAAAATTAATCTCCTCTTGACGGGCGAGAGCATCGACTCCTCGTGTTAATGAGCTTTAACTGATATTACTGTTTGCATAACTAGGTTCTATAATAGATACCGACCAAGGCAGGGTGAATTATCGCTTTGATGTCGATGTAGCATTAGCGGGGGCCTTAGCTTAGCAATTTGTATAATTAGTCAATCAATACCCACTTTCTATAGTATTGTAAATTTGTAATGCTTACAAATTTACAATACTATAGATTGTTGTTCATCATTAAAAGTTCTTCCTTTTTAATAAATGCTTAAACGATATACGGTGATCTATGTCAATAAACACAACTTATATTAACTCAAAAACGTTTTTCGTTGACATGACACATGACATCACACCTGCATTCCCCAAAGGGTTAGACAGAGGAGTACCAAAACCACACCCACATTTCGATAGTCATGTTTATGTCCGACGTAATAGGCGAGTCTATTGCCACTAACCGGGCACGAATCCAGTCGCCGTGGCCTATTGAGAAATTCCTAATGGATTACTCAATAAAAGTTTGCCAAACTCAGGAATCGAACCCATAAGCTCACGCTCAACAGTAACACTTGCGACCACTAGACCAACGTAGCAGTCGAGAAATTAAGAATGATTTAAAAATAAATTTCGACTAAAATATCTAATTAGACCACTCAATTCTTTTGAGCTTACTGAAAATGACAATTTGAATTGTTTTCGCTTCCACTTTTCTGTTTTAGAAATAAGTTTCCGAAGAAAAACCGTAGCGTCAAGAAAAAACACAGTTCATTAAAGTTTTCATCAATATTTTTATTTACTCGAAACCTGAAATTTCGAGCCCCGTTGAAAACATGTTTACAGCCGAGCATCGAACACGGTACATTACTCACAATCACTCACTGTCAGGAACTAAGAAGTTGTGTTTTCACAAAATAATGTGTTTATCAGTTTACGAGTTACTAGTAGATCTCACTTTTGACTTCCATCAACTTCTATTATTAACTGCCGCAGATACCGGATGTAGGTTCAACGGCGGAACGAGATGGTTTAGTAATTTTCACACATACCAATGTGTGAAAATTATTTGGCTCCGCATTTCTAATATGTTTGACGTATTGTTAAACTATTTTCATATTTGAATGTATATTGTGTTCGTTCTCTGGCGAGATCGATACTTGAATAAATGCTCGTGAGGGTTGGAATAACCTCGCCTTGCTATGGTGTTCTGTTACCTGAATTCATGGTTTTAGCTATATCTTTGAAGGATAGGTGTTCCAATAGAATATTCAATTTATTTTTGGATATGTACTGTATATGGAGTAGAAGGAGTAGGAAAGACAAGGCTACGAAAAAATTGGAGTGCACGCGCGAATAATTGTATGGCTAAGGTACTTAACATTCTTAACAAGAGTAAGTGCTCAACCAAAGGATATGTGTTAGTGATCATGTGCCCATTAAAAAATCTATCATACCTATCACGAAAATGTAATGAGTTAGGTTTCAATATCAATCGGTTATTTCAGAATATTAAGTTCCTAATTACCTCCATGTAGGGGCGTGCATTTTGGGGCTTTCACAACACTGGACGTGCCTAATTTTTGGCTAAATTTTGGTCTAACTGCTAATTAATTGCATACTTATAGTCTGTTACCTGAATATTAATTTGTTATTATTTCTTTTTAGCTACCTTACTCTTTGCAAGGTATAGTTTTGAAAGATTTATACATTCAAGATATTTAATAATTTCATTAAAAAATCATACATACTGCGTCATGCTATTGTCATAAGTAATGGTTTTCTAGACACAATACCCATGTAATTAAAATCAACCACTTGTCAACAAACTAAGGCCTGTATTTAAGGTACTTTACTTGATAATGGCTACACAGTAATACAGGTTGTTATGTAATTGCGTTGCATGACTGCGCACAGGAAACTCCTAATCAAAGAAAATGTCATGTCTGTGAAACTCAGTATGTCTTTACAGGTAAATGAGAGATAAGCAGCTGCGTTTTAGTTACATTTCGTTATATTGTATCTTTTTTTCTGAATAAAAACAAAGTAAGGAAAAATCGTGCTTAGTAACAAATATGACAAATCCAGTGTCGTGTACCTACTTAGATCTATTTTCTTTGATAGAATCCAATAGATTTGTCTTGATATTCGATCGTCATACTGGAACACTTTACCAACTAGCATCATGTTTCCGTCGACTAACCCTTACGTTATTTGACACAGGCTCAGGGCCGGATTAACTATCTCGGGGCCCGTAGGCACAGCTCGTTCTCCCCCCTCCCCCTTTTTCATGCCACAACAACGCAATTTGGAAATATTTACCGTCTACTTTACGAAATAGAATGAAGGTACCATCATCATCACCAACAGACATCAGTTATCACATTGCAAAGAAAATACGCCTTCCTTCAAGTGAAAAAAGTTTCACTTTTACCAGGGTTTGATAAACCCACACAATCCCCCTTGTTTTCGTTTTTTAATCGGCTGTGCTGGGCCCCTGGTCATAGTGGACCCCTAAGCCTGGCCTGGCCTTATGGATAATACGGCACCGCACAGGCTTACAATGAACACTTTGAAAATGTAGTTAGGTTACGAATCTTATGTTTATGTCACACAGTTTCGAGGATATAATATAACAGAGCTTTTCTTAGATTTAGGCTCTATAATAACTAGGTTTCTTGACTGTACACTATCTATAATGAATGTAAAAACACTCGTCTTTTCTTATGGAGGTCACTACCAAATTTTGCCTGCTACGATGCTAACATAGGTACATAAATTATTTCATCCAAGTTCATACAAATGTACCTATGTTTATTTATAAAATACCTATGTATATGTTGTTGATATAAACCATACATGAAGACTGGCAGTTTCCACAGCTTGAAAACCACTTAAGTCATCGCGTACGAAATCTTTATACGCCATTAGATATTAGACCTGTTCGTGACGTCAGAAATGGGGCGCCAGATGACGTCACTTGTGGATGATTATCGCACATTACCGCCTGGGGAATGGGGCACTGAGTGAACTGAGAACAGGAGCTAGATAGTGAAAGTTATGACTTTTATTAGGAACTAGCTTTTGCCCGCGGCTTCCCTCGCGTTAAATTCGGAGCAACACCGTTCCCCTAGTGCCTTATTGATTTTTAAAAGCAACGCTAAGTTTTCCCTTTTCTTCCCTCTTTCTCCCTCACATCCCACTTTTTTAAAATAAAAAATAGACTATGTCCGTCTCCTGGTTCCCAACTATCTGTACCAAAATTCATCAAAATCAGTTTAACCATTAAAGCGTGAAGACGTAACAAACAAACTCACTTTCGCTTTTATAATATAAGTAAGGATTGAATAACTACTTGGATCTATATATAAACTAATTGTTTGTTGTAAGTTCGTTTAAACTTATCATAACCTTTTCACCGCCACGAACTTCAATATCACTTTTAATATAACTGTCATAGAAATCCATGGTAGTCCTATTTTTATTAAAAAGAACATTCGTTCCTAATTCTTTTCTGAAACAATTATAATGAATAAAATAATCGATCATGTATTGCTAAACACTATTTTTAGAAGTCCTTCAGCAATCGGCACTCTCTCTAATAGGTTAACCTATTTAGGAAAACAATAGTGATAGCAATATTATGTATGTATTATTCATAACTAGTTTTTATTCGCTTCCTAAATATGTATTATCGGATGTTGCCAAATATTTTATTATGAGTTACCATGCTCCTTGCCTATAAGAGGGTGGTCTTGCTACGACTTCTTGTCACGTAGAACAATAACGTGTGCCCCAAACATTATTATTGCTCAACACATTACGTAGTGGTTTATTGACTATCATTGAAAACAAAGCGTCATGAAAGTAGTAAAGTGAATAAAGTATATTCACTTTGTTCGTGGCAACATCTTGATATACTTTTATTCTACTCCCGTGTTCATGTGTGCATTATTGTGCAATATTTTCTCGAGTCTAAATATTTACTAATTAATTATTGGTTTACTTGCTACTATAAATAATATTGTAATTGCAGAAGTTGGTGAGTTTGCCAGATTTAGATAAAAGTCCCGCGGTCTGATAGATATCTTTATTCCACACGTTTTTTTTTTTGTAATCTACGGCATGACTACCTACCTCATTTACGAAGAGAAGTAGACACATAAACAATAATACAAGTAGGTACATTTCGCTATTTTCATCTCATATTTTATATTCCACAAAATATCCCATACATAAGGGGAAAATTCTAACAAGGCTGTCCTCGTATAGAAATAAATCCAAATTACGGTTCCGTAGTCTGACTCAGTTTATTGTCTAGACCAGAATGTATAGGCCACTATTCTCAACTATTTTTATTAAGTTGCCTCGCCTGTCTGCCTCGCTAAATTAGGGAAACTATTGTCGTTCCCGGAATGTCACATCCCGTGGCCTAGTTACTAGAAATACCTCCGCTTCGGTGAAAATAGTTTGATGTACAGGTGAATGTAATTCGTGGTAACTGAGTAAAACAGTGTCCATAACCGAATTCGTAGAAGCTGATTTGTATAAGGCAATTTTTATAAAACTCCATCGTCAAAACAATGTGTGCCAAGTTCTTCAACTTGCCACATACTGTTAATTATTCTACATTAGCCTATTAGGTTTCGGTGCTTGAATTTTGCACCAATAATATCTTATAAGCACCGATACACTCAATTGCTTTTGTGTAAAACAAAGTGCCGTTAATTTGCTTCTGGCTACCGCGGATGCGCCCCGTATTCTTGTTGTTGTTTTCAGTTACCGAAAACCAGTGGTCTCATTATAAATAAAGGTTCTAGAGAAACAATCTGATAGTGCTTCAAACGACTAACAAACACAACGTATCGTTACGTGTACGCACGCTTAAACCTCAGATTTGGCGACATTGTTCAAAGTTTGGCACAGGTGACGTAATCATAACAGGTCATTCCCATTGGCAGCATGAGTGGCACCCACACCACGCTGACTAAGTCCAATATTGATCTAGTGTCAGTCACCCTGTAGGTAGTGTTCTAGGTAAACGATGTCTAGAAACATGTGGCACTTTACCACGTCATATTTTATCACGTTTTCCGCATTTTAAAAGCACATTAGACCAGTAATATATGTTACTTAAATGAAATATTTTAGCACATAATTCTTTAGTTGTATTAAACTTAGCTCTTTTTACTTTTAAAACGTCTTCTTAACTAACCTAATAATATCCAAAAAACCACTAAGAAGGTTTTCAATGTACTTTTCTCTTACTTTTCTTGAACAAATTGTTTTCATTTCTCCTTTCGCAGGTCTGCTGCAGAAGTTCTAAAATATAAGCAGTACCTTTGTACTCAATTTTAATATATTATTTTCCTGTATTACCTGCAGTTTGCAGTTTGCACAAAACTAAATAACTAAGCGTCGGATTATCGCAGTTTACTGCTTGAATTATACAAATTGAGCCAGTATCCTCAGTTTCCCACCTTCCCTATGGTAAAGCCCCAATAAATTCGGGATGTTATTGCCTTTCATCCGCATTTTTGTTTTTCTCAGATCCATTACGATAACACACCAGGAATACGCAAAGAAAGTGATCATAGGCTTATATAAAGCGATCGTCAAGGCCAATGATGTTGGTTCTACTAATAGAATTATATACCATGGTATTTTGTCGCTTGTTTTTGTGGACATTAACATGTGTTCCATGTCAAATGGAGGATGAATTTAGAAAATTTTGCATAGACCGTCTGTTTAATTTTTCTAGTCCTGGTTTTTGAAAGGACAATCAAGAAAAACAACTAATTTCAACTGCTTTATTTCAGTCTCAGTTTATATCAGTCCATGACCTTTACAGTGACTGAAATGACGGTAGCAATCGAAAAAAGTCAGACATGTATCATTAACGATATCATCAGCAAAATTGCAACCACATAGTTGCAACAATAACAATTATTGCAACATGCAACTGATCCACCCATTATATCTGATATTGACACAACCGTTAATTGTAATAAGCTTCCAATTAACAACAGTGTTAACTCATTAAATATTATGCCGCAACCGCTACTCACACAATTATATGCTATTTATCACGTCGCTTAAATTAAATGCACATGACCTGAACTGTAGCAACGAATGAATAAATATGTCTAGCACTACAGTGAACATTATTAGTATTATTACCTAAGTCTTAACTGGATAGTGAAATGAAATGGCTTTCGTTGTTAAAAAGTAATTTCAAAACACGGTAAGAAAGAAAAATATTTATTTCGGACTAAACATGCTACATATTCAGCAAGATAGACACAGGAAATACGTGAAGAAAAAGAAAAGAAAAACAGAAATATGCGCCTCACAGCTGCGGCAAATAGTAATTGCTGATTTTGACAAAGTTTTCTTAATAAAACTGACTACTAGCCATATTTTCTGGTTTTTTTTCAATGTCTTCCTTTTTATTCATATTATTAACACATGTACCATCAAATTTATGGCAGCTCCATCCTCATTAACATTTTCACGACCGTGATCACCATTGTGACTAATAAATCAATGGCAGATACTCTGAGTATCATCAAATCCAAAACTCGACTAACCCGTACCACGTACATTCTATATTTACCGAGCTATATTTGAAACCGTCGTGTCACAGAACGCGACATCGTCTCGTTATTGCTTCAGTATAATTGGATACACGACTTTAGACTTTATTGACATCGGAAAAAAATACTCTATTTGATGTCGTTTTATATACGAATATTGATAGAAAAGGTTTTATCGACTTGTTTCTGTGTCAGGGCAAAATAAACTGACTTTCTTGTTTTAAACTTTTATTGTCTGTTGCCATCATAAGTAAAATAACAATTCATTAAGCCAGTATGTTTTGGTTTAATATTTAAAAAAGAAGTGTATTGAACCATATATCAGTAATGTAGAAAGCAATAGCTTAGTTAAAAAAATAAGTTTAAAGCGTTTTTAATCATTATCTGCGACTATTTTAATCATAAAAAAACTGAAGGAAAAACAATCTTCATGTAACATAAAGAAGAATTAGACAACTCTTCTTAACATTTGCGAGAAAGCTAACCTAACTCTAGAATATTTGTTAAAATTACAAAACGCTTACACTGTTCTAATATAAACTTCCATGACAAATGAAGTGCAAATGTCAAATGCTTTGTAATGTTTACTGGAGCTGTTAACGAAATAAGTGTTTTCGTTTGGTTGGATACAAGTGTAGATGAGCATGTCATTAACAAGTTTACGTGGGTAATGCTCAGGTGAGCTCACTTTCAGTAGTTTCAGAATAACATAAAATGAATCATGAAAAGTGAATCAGAGATAAATCGGTTCAAACTATTACCAGTCCAGAAAATCTCATTTTTTTCCATGAGAGTAGGCAATGACTACCCGAAACGACCCTAACTTAGTTGGGAAAAGACTAGGCAGATGATGGGTAGGCAAATACTACACAATGCCATGTCTTGTCGTTTTTGTAAAACACATAATAAAGTTGACTTTATACTTTCATAGACAGTTTTTAGAATATCTCTATAAAAGCTAAGAAAACGTTACCTAAGAGAAATAAATGCATGTATTTCAAAGGTAGCTGACCTCAACAAAGTACTTACACGAATTGTGTAGAAATAAGGTGTAGAATCTACGATGTCGCTGTTGAATTCCCAGTAAAAGCATTGTCAATAATGCAATTGATTCAGGGATCGCTCGGTGTTCGGGGATTGAAAATATCAAACACGATGCCGAGATGTTGTCGCAAATGTAGCTTTGTGGGTAAATGGAAGATATTTGTTGTTTGATAATTCCCATGATACGGAAACAGGATAAAAATAACATTCTCACATGAACAAGTTTTATGCTAACATGCTAGTTTTCCACACATAGTTTAGGGGTTGTATATAAGGGGTTTTATGAGTAAATGCGTATAACTACCATAAAATAAATCATTCTAGATATAAAACAACAATAAAGCTACACCCAAATTAGGTGCTTAGCATAATAGGAGGTTGCGAGTAGCATTCATATGCAGCAACTAACAAAAGATACACAGTTGCATTATGTGAGGACAATGGCAATCGTCCCACACTTCCTGCAGGCACATTATAACTGAAAATAGCAATTCCGGTTGTACGAAATTCAGATTTTTTGTTAATGTCTTCTGTGTTCCCGAATTGCTTAATTACCCGCGTGTTTTTATTCTCTAACGGAATTTAACAAGCAGTATGTAGTTTTTGTCCATGGTTTTTAAGTAAATCTGTAAAGATTTTTCACAAATCGATAGCAAAAATGGCATCATATTGAATATACAGTGCTTTCATAGAGACGCATTTTTGCGAAATTTCTCATCAACATTTACGTCATAGCGTATAAGCCCAAAAAGCTTTTCCTGAATTTCATATTTTTTACATGAAGCAAAAAGGCAAACAAGCCGACGGGCCGCAGCTTATAGCCACCTGCAGCGGTTATAAATCATGGAAGTAAAAATCCGTTTATCGATACGGGGAAACGTGTAGGAGTAAATATGTGTAACCTTTATTCAATATGCTGACCGTACGAAGTAAGAGTCGTAGCGGTTTTCATGTCGATTTGCTGAGTAAAGAATGTCTTTTTTTTAAGATCAATAATATAGTATGAAACATTCTCATTCCTGTATAATTAGTACAAAGCTTTTTCTATTCTCAATATTACTGCTCATAGACAAAATGGACATTCGCTCTTCTCTTGACCCACTTCATTCCTTTCATCACTTTGTCAATCTTTCATCATTCCATCATCACTAACAGTAAATCCTAATAAACGTTTAATATGTATAACTAGAGTTCAATCCAGAATTATCAAGTTTGTTTACGTTCAAATTACCAACAAACTAAAAATATCATCCATATAGACGATTTTCACGAGCACGCGGAGAAACGCGTCTATTTTGATATTGACACAAAAACCGCTTCTCCCCACCAGGATGACAAATGTTAAGGTTATTTATAAATTGTCTTTCTTATTTTCTTAACGGCTGTTGAACCAAGAACAGTGGGTGAACGGTGAAGTTCTGCTTGATAGCCGAACACCGGAGCTATAGTCTACTTGTCGAATTTATTTATTAAAAAAATGAGGCCAGTTATTTTTTCAAGGTTTCTCTTTACTCAAACTATCCTGAAATGACCTTCGATTATTGAGAAAAATATTTTGACAAACAATATTACCAATGTTACTTATTTTATTGGTTTTCCATCAAAACACATGTTCGTGTTTATATGTCGTTTTATGAATCCGTATTTTATTTATTATTCCGTATCGTGCCAGATTTTAATATTCATCGTTAAAACTTTAGACATGAAGACGCCATACAACTTTATAAACACACTCAAGTAATTTATAGACGAAGGCTCATTGTGCCTTACTCTTCTATCTTCACAATGCATTGAAAATCCTTGACCTATTTATAAACGCCAATTCAAAATATGTGAGAAGCGATGTTATTTCAGCAATTGGAAATCTGTGACCAAATACATAAATATTGTCCATTTCCACGTGCCCTGTTGGCTTACCGTCACAGTGTAGGGTATTAAACGATTAAATCTGCCGACCACTCAGAATGTGAAAAAACAGAGCTTGCAAAAATACACCTATAAATATTTTAATGGAACCCATTACACATGTGGACGGGCTCACCGTTGACCTGTATTTTGCTCATTCGAGATCCCGGATTCCGGAGTTTAGCGTCATAAACCGAAAGTGTGCGTTTTGTTTAATTGCTTGTGAAAACGTTATAAAAACTGGCCGTGTAATGTTGTTCAGTATGACTTAATAGTTGACTGAAGCTCGTAAATCTATTTTTGTTGGACACTAGCGTCGATCTGCGGTGAGCCCTGAGTGGAGTTATCGGATTTAAAAGTTTGATGATTTCCCAAGGAGACGTAAGAAAATTTGATAGCCATGGGACAGGATTCGGTAGGTTATAAAACAGTGGCAGGTTTTAATAAAGTAAACTGATATGTAGTTTCTGGTAATTCGTTACTAGTTTTCAAGCACGATTATATTTTATGGTAAAAAAAAACAGCCAGGTTTTTTTATAATACAGTATGTAACGCGTTCATACGGATTTCAATAGGTACCCAACGTTAATTAAAACATGATTATGGTGTAAGTCTTAATTTGCTGAATTTCGGCAGATTACAAAATTCGGTGACCTTTACAAACTCACCCACGGCAAAGTTCAAATACTTCACTATCTTTTGGCAATCTGCCCAACGAACGTATTTAAGGGAAAGTGTCATCCATCACTATAAACAAGGTCTTAACTACCGTCCCTTCCTACATGGAAGTCAACCGATACCTTTACTAATCCCAACAGCCATTACTGTGAGCCGTACGTAGCTCCACAGAGATTAAACAGCCACTAATCATTGATAGGGATGTAGCCGTCGCATATCCGCAAGTTCCGCAACTATCGGATACACCTGCGAGCAGAGGATATCCATCTAATTGATACTAATTGTTACGGTGTTTTATTTTTATTGAAATAAATGTGCGTTTCCGTTTATTTATTTATCATACTAGCTTTTGCCCGCGGTTTCGCTCGTGTTAAATTCGGGGTAGCACAATTCCCCTTTCGTGATTTGCAGGTACTTGCTACCTGTAGTTTCTGCCCTTGCTCCTAATTTATTGTAATATAAATGCTAAGTTTCCCTTTTCTTTCCTCTTTCTCCCTCATTTTTCAAACTTTAAAAAAAATTGAGGTCCCAACTATCTCTGTACCAAAATTCATCAAAATCGGTTTAGCCATTTAGGCGTGAAGATGTAACAAACTCACTTTCGCTTTTATAATATTAGTAGGATATTAAAGAATAAGTATGTATAGTCCTCCTGACCGTTTTCTCTCAGCGGAGATTAGCCATCGGCGCGGAAGATATTATAGCGCACCAGTGTGAGCGCAGGTACAGGTGTACTCTCTGTTCTCTCACTCTCATAATTCCATAGGACAGCAATCCGACACGACCGGAAAGAGATCAGATGCAGGAACAATTGCCTAATGTAAGTAAGCGGCATGATACCCCGTGTCTGGGAAGGCTCCTAGACACGGGGGTATCTTGCCGCCACCTTCAAATCCGGACTGCTACTGTGAAATTCCTAATGGAAAACCCCAATATGACTTTTTGTCCGACCCGGAAAACGAACCAAAACACTGTGCTCAGTAGCCGCGCTTGCGACCGCGAGACCTACGGAGCAAATATTTTCAAGCTGTGTTAGTGAAACAGAGATGCAGAGGTGGTGTTTTAACCGTTTTAAAAAGGAGCTTTTTTATATTTCTTATTAGCAGCCGGTATCATCCCCATTTTTTTGTTTTGCGGGTGGGAGATATCAAATAACTTCCCCCTGCCCTGGGCGGAGCGGGGGTGTCAGACTTGTACTGACCAAAACCCAGTCATGTTCCTTCTATTGCCCTTTACGTTCCGGGGCCGCGGTATCTCTTTCGAACAACCCGCAACCCCGGCAGGAGTACCATCCCCAATGAAGTGTCCCCATGCCGGATATACCCTTGACCTGCCTATCTGTTTGTCTGAACTCGGGTGTTTATGCTCGTTTTATCAACGCCCACATCACATAAACAGTTTAGAGAAACGTGCCTCAATGATACTCGCATATAGTAACGCAGTCTGACACCGCTTATGCTTAATAGAGCTAGTTAGGGCAATTAGTGGTGCCATTTAATCAGAGCACGTTTGTGTAGTCATCAACACCGGATGATTTATGACTGATCCCAAATGTAACGTATGTCCTGACACTCTAATTCCTCATTTGACCCAGCAGAACCTTTGGTTACGATGACACAATGAGATGTGCATGTATTGAGCAATCAAGAGTTTTTAAATGTACACATGATAAGAATTTTGACGATTTTACTGTTACTCTATGCAGCATAGCTACTCCTCTTTCCCGTTCATTCGATCCAAAGGGTGTGTGGTTATCCACACAGCTGGTAGTGTTATCACCGTCAGCGATATTATTATCGCTGACGGTGATAACACTACCAGCTACCCTACTCTGACCTCTTAAAGCAATTCTTATTCCACTGAGGGAGAGAGGGAGAGCTATACAGGGTGTCTAGCACCATATCTTTCCCTCAGTGGAGTAAGAATTGCTATAAGATGTCATAGTAGCCCTTCAGTACTAATAGCGTTAGCAATATTGTAAAAGACTAAAAAGTTTTGATGTTCCTTTCAGCGGTTTGTTCGATGTTCCTCTAGTTCTGGTAGGTTTTCTGTGTTTCAACGCCAACTTTATCGGAATACCTATCATTCTGTTATCATATCCGAATCTGCAAATATCCGCACTTTAGGTCCCATTCCTAATCAAGGCTGTGCGACATCTCGTTACAGTGAGGCCATGCCGTGGCCTGATTTATGGCCTTCAATTCCAGTCCACGTTTCATTACGCTTGTATTTCTAGGCCGGCTGCGTTCGAGTGGATTTTAATTCGTAAGAATACTTTGACACTTTTATAGCTGTTCGGTATCCTCGCATTCTCGACATTTATCGGCAATTCATCAATGTCTATGCTTTAATGCGTGATTTTTGAGTAGTTTCATGGTAAATGATCACGTCGTAAGTAGAAGATTTTATTATGTTTTTATTTGTAAACCACATCACGCAGACCACTTTCGTTACATTTAGAACATTATTTATTTTAACTTCACAATGTATGTAATATACACATGCGATTGAATGCCACAAGTCATTGTCTACCAGTCAACCTTCGGGTTAACTACGACAACATTGTGATAGGGTACAAAAACTATATCTAAAAGAATAAAAAATCTATTTGTTTTCGAGAACTTATATAGATACTAATACAAGTATACTAATATATACATTAGTTGCCAGTGGGTCTGAAATTGACATGATTTTGCCTAATGCGCCCTATTTTGCACAACATTAACACTCGTTTCATAAAATAAATCGTTACTGTCTGGCTTTTATGCATAAATTGCTAAAGTGAGGGCAACAAGTTGTCTGTTAGAATGATATCTCTATTACAAACTACGAATGTTGACAACATCATAATATCTATCTATTATATACATCACCCCAAACTACGATGATTAGTTTTGTTTACTTGTGGGACTTTGTTGACTACAACTTAATCCCCCAGTTGCTGAAGCTCTGAAAGTTCCCTTTTGTAACAATTCTCGACTCTTATATTGTCATTAATCATATTGTGGTTATTTCAGAATGTTGTGTCGATGCCAAGCTGATATACGAAACAGTTTGAAATTAAATACAATTGTCAAACATTCTAAGGAATGCACATTTTAATGAAATATAAAAAATAAATATCGAGAATTCAATTTAGTGAATATAATTTTTAGGCCATTCCAAAATAGGTCCCAAAGTTAGGTATTCATTTTGGTTCAATTCGAATGCAAAACAGTGAATCAAAAGCGATATTTCACAATCAACCAAACAGAAACATCAAGATGTTCGTCCATCTGTCACAATTTAATTGATCAACATATTCTCGAGCCGAGTATTCTCTTTAATCTGCAGTTTGCGAAGCGAAAACTCAATCAGTGGAATGGACTAAATGGAAAATAATAGTTTGCTAGTTAATATTGTTCATGAACTCATCATAATTGGGACGGCATACAATGATGACTCTATAGAACATCGTCTTAATTAAAAGCACAATAGGTAGATGTAGATAAATGGTTTACTTTAACAAGTGGTAGGTAGATGTTTTCTACCAAGGAGAATGGTGTTCATGTGGATATAGCGGAACGGAACGGTGTTCAATAATCTCCGGCAGCCATTTACATAACATTTAATTAAGGGTTTATCGGTAAATGAGGCTTTTACTACATTTCCTTATGTTTTCATTCTGATATTTAAAAAAAATATTAAAATATTTATGAGATCAAGGGATATTAATTTCCGAGCATTGGTATGGTCAGAACATTTTTTTATATCAACTCAACAAAAGCACCCTAAAATATTAAGAAAAATGAGATCAATACGAAAACTACATAAAATACTGACCCAATTCATGCAAGAACCCGCTCACACAGACTCACATATCGTTCTACACAAGTAGCTACCCGCTATAATTCTAGAATTTCTCCCAAGACGTCTTTCCGGAAAAAAGGTCAGTTGTCGGGATAAGAGATCGTCGTCAAATCGTCGGATCTGATCCGACAATGGTCGGCAAACTTTCTTGAGACAAATATCTAGGTCCAAGCTTTTATCGGAACTTTATATTTCACAGATAGAAAATCCTTGGTAGTAGCAAGGTTCTTTGAAATAGGAACTTCGTAGGAATTGGACTGTAAAATGAGTTGGCAAGTAGGTTGTAAGAGCCGGAATCCGAGAGTAGTTGGTCGGTATCATAAAGTAGGGTTATTTCTTGCAGAATCTTTTATAGAAATAGGTACTTACTCAAAGACTTTACGTTATATGTGTATAAAATATAAATCCTGTGTAATAAATGTAGTAAAAAGTCCTGTTTAAAGACCAACCCCACAACACGTCCCTTTTCCAACAATTTTGTCATTACATTTTTTTATGGTTTTATTTGTGAAAGTTAGTGGCGTGTCACGAGGACATTAGGAGAGTTCTATCTGCTGGCTAATTGCGAGCGCAGCCGAGAACTTTGCACATAAATAGCGGTATACTAGCAAAGTTCGAGGTTGTTTTACTGCTTTTTCCGACCGTAATATGGTCGTACGTCCAAGATATGTTGTAGGAGGCGCCTTGCGAGGTCATGTGCCAGAATAAATACTAGCATGTTGAACTTTTGTATTTTTCACGTTCAAGGGCTCTAGTCTTCTACTTAGCGTGTCGATGGCAACCTAAATTGAGTCAGCCCAGAACTTGGCAACGAGTTTGGCGCCTTCAGTAGCGTCTAGTAATATCCAACTTCTCTTTACACTGGAAGTTGAAAATCTGCCAGAAAAATAAAGAAAAAACCTTCTTGTTATTCTTCAAGGAAAATATTTTCATCCTTCGACAGCTGCCTGTTCATAATTTTTCTTATCACATTCATTAATCCTCAAGTGAGCCCCTCACTCAACATTTTTGTCAGCGCCAAATAGGCAATTTGTGCATCCGGGTAACCACATTTTCCTCCTTATAATATTAGAACTTTTTCACTAAAAGACATCGGTGCTACGCTGCGGTGTTACGTCATATTACAGTTATGTTTTTGCTATGTACCTACATACTACTGATGACACAACTTTTAGAAAGTTATTGAGCTAATCATTAATAATGTAATATGAACTACAGTTTTTCGGTTCCCATAATTTAAAATTACAAAAAGCAACGACCATTTTGTCACCCCATTTGTTTATGCCTAATGAAAATAAATAAAAATAAAGGCCTTACGCCTCGGCTTCTTTCCAGCGTTAATAACGTTGAGCTAAAAAGAAAACCTCCTAAATTCCTTCGACTGCGGCTTACCGTCCCGGTTTAAGTACACAATGCTCCTAAATACTTCCTTACTTCTGGAGAAAATGGAAAAGTCCGAATAACGTTACGCCAAGCATTCGGTTTCCACCCCGCTGGCTCACTCCCGTATTTCTAAGCTCGTTCATACTTACACGGGTTGAAATTTCCATTAGACGCTAAGATAAAGGAAGCATTTTCAGTGGCCTGTAAAAATCGCATGCTTCGCTGGTTTAAATTGGTTTTATATATCACATTTACTTATTTTTGTGGTTTGATTAGAAAAAAAAGAAAAAAATATGAACGTTTTGGTAGAAATAAAGTAGGTTAACCCATAACTAGGTTAACATAAAACTAATTAGCAATATTTAATATTCGTTTCAACGAAATGTCATAAAGAAAATTTTAATCGTTGTGTCGTGCTCAAAATCCATAGCTAAACTAACTCAATAATCACAGCACACGTGAGAACTCTGTGTAAACATGTAAAATGGCCACAGTTTGTACCAAATACGGAGGAATAACCGGCCTGCGCAGAGATTGTACCCAAAAATCATTAGGCTCCGTATGTCAGCACCTGGTATCCTGTCATTTCCGACAATTACCGAACTTGACGCGGGCAACGCCGCAGTCATGAACTAGTAATTGAATAAACCCACTTAACAATGTTGCCTTTAAACCCCATGAACCTACAGTGCGGTATACAAAAGATCAACGACCTATTAATATGCCGTAATAATTGCCACTTAAAATTTTCCCCTTTCTTTAAGAAAAAAAAGCCTACGTTTGTGAGTTAAATAGGTATAATTTATAGAGGCATAATGGTGCTTATAAATAAGTTTAATGGGTATTTTTCATGCCTGCCATGGCTACCCTGAACCGGGTCACGGTCATCGGTCAGAATGATGAATCGTTTGGAATGAGAGTAGTTCAGTTCAAAGCTTTAGTTGCGTTTTATTTATTGAACTTGAGTTAGTAGCTGACCCTAAGAGAGATTAACAAAGATCTTGAAGTTGTGATCCTTTTCCGTTTAAATAGTAGATATAAGCAAAGCTGCTATCTCCTTGGCATACCTGCTTAATGCCAAACTTACCTTCTAGGAGAAACAAGGTGGTCAGACGAACTTCCTTCGGCGCGGTTTAAATCTCAATAAGTTTCTCAAGTCAAGGCGGTAACCTTGCCTGGTAGGCCACCGTTTCCGTAATTGGATATCGACCACTAACGAGATTAACCTGCTGCGTGCACCGAGGCCCTTGTAATCTAATAACATCCATAACTCGACACATTTCCTTATATCCTCCCTCATTGTGTGATATCTACTTTGGCTTTATTATATTAAAATTTATGTATCGATCGATAGTTGTCCTAATTCTGGGTTGCAAAAACAGGCATTCATAGTAAGTGAAGGCAGAAAACTTATTAAAATAATAAGTCACTGTGAAATAACAGTGATTTTCTGCCCTTAGCCAGAGGTGACCAGTTTTACATAACTTCTCGCCAGGTTTTGAATCCGTGACCTGGAAGTGTAACTAGCATTGTATATCTTTATAGGCAATGACAGTCTCGGTGCCACGCATGCTACAATCAATAATTTTGAGCTAGTAGAATGTGTTTGTTCTAAGCTTACAAGATGATATTAACAATAACTTATTTATTTCAAAATCAAAAGGCATTTATTCAAATTAGGCTGATAATCAGCACTTTTTGAACGTTAAATTACAAGAGACAGTCCCACAAAAACGCCCCGCCCTTCGCCACTTCCTACTGTTTTAGCTGGGAAGAAGTGGCGGAACAAACTTTTATACCAGATTTTATACAATTTCGGTTATCACAAGGTAGATTTAAGAAATAATTCATTCATTGTCACATGTCAGCTATCAAACACCAAATACATAATATATAAAATTCTCGTGTCACAGTTTTCGTTCCCATACTCCTCCGAAACGGCTGGACCGATTTAAACGAAATTTTGTGTACATACTTATCGGGTAGGTCTGAGAATCGGCCAGCATCTATTTTTCATACCCCTAAGTGAGCAGCGGGTGAAACCGCTGGGCACAGCTAGTATGTATATAAAAATATACCCAAGAATAAATAAATCCCCCAATCTAACGGGTGCGCCCGCCGTCACAGAAGTAACTAGGACGATAGTACAAAAGAAATAACAAAAACTTTTTTATGCTTAGCTTAAGCATAAAAAAGTTTTTTTTATTATACTAGCTTCCGCCTGCGGCTTTGCCCGCGTTAAATTTGGGGTAACACAGTTTTTTTTTTTTATTATTATTGATAGGCTCGCGTTTGACCACTATCTCACCTGATGGTAAGTGATGATGTGGTCGACGATGAAGCACGCTTACCTAGAAATAACCTATTCACTCTTGACTCGAAGACCCCCAGGTTATAGTTCTCCTTGCTCCTTATTGATTTGTAATAGCAACGCTAAGTTTTCCCTTTTCTTCCCTCTTGCTCCCTCACATCCCACTTTTTTTAAATAAAAATTAGCCTATGCCCGTCTCCTGGTTCCCAACTATCTATGTACCAAAATTCATCACAATCGGTTTAGCCATTAAAGCGTGAAGAGGTAACAAACACACAAACTCACTTTCACTAAGGATTATTTTGTACTATGTTAACGCAGCTTACCTCCTTAAAAGCAATATTGCCTAACAAAGCTTAATTGATTACATTCTAACCATCACTCAGTAACACTAAGTATTACAAAAGTTAGTACTACAGGAAAGCTTAGTATGGAAACCAGCATGCCTGAAAAATAATTATCGACATTATGATAGGAAGAATCGAAAGCTCGTGGGCGGCGTGATATGAATAACTTTGAGACAAGGTTAGAAACAAAACAATCACGATAAAGAAACACTAAGTTATCAATGTACTGTGGTATAAAAAAAATCCACTACCAGCGACCAATCAAATTGAAACAACAAAGCGAGCAAACATTAAAGTAAAAACGAAAGTCATTTAATAAAATGTTATTTGAAAAGTTCGTTGCTCTGAAACCTAATGTTTACCGATAGAAATCAATTTAAAAACCTTTTATGAGGTTGTATACCCCGCGAGCGGCAGTTTCTCCAAGTGCCAAGTTAAGGCAAGTTGCCAAGTCTGACCACTTAAGTGACAAGTTGATGCAATTTGAAACTTGGCCTCTTAGACTTCAAAGCTTTGATGCAATAGCGGAAATTATTTAAAGAGAACATTTTTCTACTCAAAGAATTACCAAAGTGAAATTCAGTGTGGTTCCTTGACTTAACTTCGAGAGTACTTGTTGATTTGACTTTATTTCTATATTTTAAGGTTTCATACCTCAAAAGGAAAAAACAGAGCCCTTATTTGTCCCCTGTCGCCTGTTTCCCCCTTTCCTTTAGGAACGCGTGAAGTTATCAAGTTGAAATTAATAGATCACGTTAAACCACAAAACACAAGTAAAGAAAAACTCGAAAATTGATAATTAGTAGAAACAACACAAAAAGCTGTGATTACAAACTTAACTGCAGTTAGAAAACTAACCGCGACCTATGTCGATATACCTATGTGTGTGTCAACAGTATTCCAACGACAAAGTTTTTCTTTTCCTGAGCATACAATGTTTGGTATTTTCATTAGTTATTAGTCGCCAAGAAGTTTGTACGGAACCCTGGATGCGCTTGTCCGACTCGCACTTATCTATTTTGCTTTTATATTGATCTAGGAAGCATGTTGCAGTCTAGTTACTGACTGGCTTTCAGGTTTCTGATTTTAACCGTCACGAATCTACAAATGATAGCCGAGTCCAACGGTTTAGTTTAGAGTGTTTCCCGTAGCTCGGAAAGGTGTCCCTGGAAGTATGGATCAAAGGGAATAGGGGAGTGGGCAAGGTAATTTCCAAACTATTTAACCCTGATAATTGCGGCCGATGTGATCCATATCAGAGCCATCCTGTATAAACGGCCGTACAGATGCTACATGTTAGCCACTGTTCTCCCTTACTGATTGTGTTTTCTTACCTGTAATTCAAATTTAATATTAAATAAGGAGGGAGGGAGGCCTCAGCCCAGCAGTCAGCGATCACAAGCTATGAAAAAAAAGCACTCTAATCACCCCAAAATAGACTAGTCTACCTATTTTTTCAGGCAACATTTATGTATATAAACACTTATGGGTATTCCTAATGTATCTATGCCTATGTTTACATCATTTTGGTTAGAGTATGTGTACCTATATACCTACTTGCCTATAAAAATACATATCAGAGAAAATGAGAAAAACAAAAACATACTTACTCAGTTTTACGACGTAAAAACAATATGTCGGAAGCTATTCCTATGCTAATATCGCATGATCTATCCAGAAAGATGGACGTTGGCAGTCGCGTCACGTCGCGTCATGTCACGCCTCTTGCTCTTACGGGATGAACCTCGACGCGGTATGAAACATGTATTAGATGCAGTACGATATCCATCTTTTAATACCAGAATAAACTATGTATCTTCAAGGCCTGTGGGTTTAGCACAAACACGCGGAGTAAAGGTAGAACGATTATGAATTTGTTTTTCTTTGTTTCGGACATAGTAATTAACATTTTTTTAAAGATTTAATTCGTGTAATGATTTATTTCGAGAGTTCTTCTATTTGTGCTTGCCGCATAATTTGATAACCAAATTTCATTCACGTAGACCGGGATAAAACGTAAAAAGCTATCTATATACCACGTTTCATCCAAATACGTTAAGCCGTTTATGCGTGAAGGAGTAACAAACATACACATATAAACTTTCGCCTTGATCCAAAAATGGTTTGAATTAACACAACGTTTACATAATTCGCGAGCTCGTACTAGGACCTCATGTAATACAATTTGCTGCAGTAATAGAACAGCATGATAAACAAAAATAAGGTACATTGATAAAAAAATCTATCTTCGTACTTATGCAAGCAACAGACTCCTGCTTACATGTTTACTAAGTTTACGATATTAAACATGGTCGCAAGTTATTCCCATGTAAATATAGCAGTTCCAACAGGATAAGTTAATGTAAATGTATGTAAGGAGGCCAATACTTGATGTATGTCGCACAATATTATGCTGGTGCAATATTGTAATGACCTTATTTTATATATATGACAGGTATCTCGTTGGACGAACATATTCAAGCAGAGATAAAAAGGAAGTCGGTTAATAAATAACAAATTTCTTAAGAAAAAAAGAGAGCAAAACGTGTTAGTGCAATACTATAAGTTATAATAAACAAATTGCAACAAAACTAAATATTATAACACATCCTTGGTTTACATTTTCGAAATAGTATATATAGTTTATTTATTAAGTCCTCACTTACAACTTTAATTACAGGTATAACCCAATGCAAATATTAAGCAACCTATTCTCTAAATAATAACAACTTTTGACTTTTTTACCATGACTTTAAGCATAACTCCAGTGAGAGTAAGAGACAGAGCTATACTGGATGCCTAGCGCCATCTCTTTCTTACACTAGAATAAAAACTGATTTAAGATGCTAATCCTGCAGATCAGTAAAATATTGGTGTTTATATAAAGATTACTAAGACTACACTTAGCCTCATCATTTACGTCATTATTAAAGCAATTATATTCACTTAAACAACTACCCAGTACCTACATCATCAACATTTATAAATGCTTGCGCCCTTGCGCAGACATCCTTTTGTATGCATCGAAGTGTCGCAAGGAAGAATTCAATTTACAACCATTTCCATTTGGTGCTCACTTGTTATTTTAATAACGTTCTCTTTATATTAAACTACGTCGCATTTTCCGGTTTAGGATGGAAATATGAACACAATTTACTGCAGGCTTCTTTGAATATTGGAATACTTTATCTATAATGATGCAAAGTGCTTTGTGTGACAGAGTTTTAAGGGGATTGTGTAACAGTAGCGCTTTGTACTGTTTTCTTTTTGAAGACACAAATATATTGCTTTGTTAATGTAACACATAGCATCACATGACTAATCCCTGAAAGGTTAGGCAGAGGTGTTCCTAATAGTTCTACCACATTTCGCCAGTAAGTCCCATGTTGTAATAGAGAGCAGCCATTTTTGGGCCACGCTAGCCACACTATTTCCAATGCCAGAAACAACAGTAGCGAACAGTACCCACACTATGAACCTAGACGAAGCATCACGTCTGTAAAAACTAAAGGGTTAGGCAACAGTTTAACTACAGCACATCCACTCCCCTATATTATGGGGCCAGCCTTTATCCACGAACCTTTCTCAAATCGTGACTCCCGGCTACTACAGAGAGGACCCCTATAGAAAGTTATATAATACTTTTCTCTACCCGAGGATCGAACCCTGCACCTCACATGCAACAGTAACGCTTGAAACTAAATCGCGAACGCAGTATTTCTTCATCATATTACTAACTAGCTATTCCCCGCGGTTTCACCCACGCTGCTCAGCACCTGTTGGTCGTAGCGTGATGTTATATAGCCTATAGCCTTCCTCAAGAAATGGACTATCTAACATTAAAAGAATTTTCCAATTCCAACCAGTAGTCCCTGAGATTAGCGCGTTCAAACAAACAAACTCTTCAGCTTCATAATATTAGTATAGATAGGGTGCCAAGGATGCATACTCCAGCTGATTCATATGCCTAATCGTACCATTACATGCATATTAATGAGAATGTATGAACTCATAAACTATACTATATGATTTAGGTACTAATATTGGGTGTCTAAACCCCGCCTTGGAATACTAATTAAGTATATTCTGAATTTATGGCCGTTTGTATGAGAGACAGCCATTAATTTTCGCCATCCTAACAGGGCGGAAGTAAAAGTTGTATTGGTTTCATGAAATATGTATTAGGACTACAGTTGCTAAACAATATCTGTGAACTTAGCTTGTTTTGTGAAAATAAAAACCAATTTCGTAAAGTAACTTGCGAGATTACGAAACTCAACATGTATAGTCGTTTTGATCGTAATCTTCAGTCTTCGATAATTCACACATGACCAAGCTTTTTCGCGTGAAAAAGTTGTAGACGAAGTAACAGTGACTTTCGCATTCATAGTTCTCATTTTCGGGTCGTTAATCATCAGATCATTTCTACCCTACTTCGGGCAGAGCGGAGGGAGGAGTGTCAGACTTTTCTAACTAAAACCCATCCATGTTAATTCGGCGCAATCTCAGCATAATAGCGCATTCATATTATGCGTATTAATATATTTTTTACTATAAATGTTTGAAATTAATGTGCAAACATTGAAAGCTTGATCAATCAAGAGTCCATATTTCGTAACTGATATCTAGTAATGTCTACTTTGCTAATGGGTCATCCATCAGCGTCTTTCATAACGTAAATTGATTTTGATTCGATCAAATGACTAGATACCTATAGAACAGGTTAATTGAAAGAAGCTCGTCGACCTCATATCTGTGTTTTGGACAAGACTTACGTAAGAGTAGGGCCATATAATAAAAAATAGGTATAATATAAAGATATACCAATTATTGTTAAGTTTAAGAAAATTATTTTAACTAAACAAAACGCGCTACCATTTTAAATATTTTATCTATTTAATGTTTTTGTTGATCTCGCTGTCCAAAAGATGAAACAGTAAATTTGAATAAAATTATACACAACAACAGCGTATCCTACAGGCCTACAGCGTAGACCGTGATACGGGCTACGCCACCGTAGCCTTCGTAGCGCTACGCTTTCTACCCCCGTAATAAAGAATTTAACAAAATAAAAGGACATCATTTATTTATTTCAAGTTGACATACTTTGGTCGTGTTACATTGTACTAAAAGAACAATTGTTTTCCATTCCAGGTAGTGTTGGTGTTCATCCTGAGTATAGCATCGCTCATCATCTACTTCATTGACGCGTCCAGGTAAAAAACATTCCCTATACCTTTTAAATAAATTGCATCGCTAACATTATTAATAACTTACTAATCTTGATAATGCTGAATTCAAGGAATACGTGAGTCAATACTCATAATAAATGTGGTCGAAACTGTTTGCTGATAGTCCTATATGTAGCTTCTGTTTATTTGTCAGCTGTGATAAACTAGTGAAATAGCTTTCAGTGAACCTGTTCCTAACTGTTGTGGTCGTATTGAATGGTGCATGTGCTATACACGGCGTGTTTGATTTCAGTGAAGAGGTTGAGCGATGCCAGAATTGGAGCGACAATATTACTCAGCAAATCGACCTTGCCTTTAACATATTTTTTATGGTCTACTTTTTTATACGAGTAAGTAAAACTTTCTTATCTCTTTACTCCGATTTGGGTCACCAAGATAGAGGCTGTACTTAGTTTGAGAGTCGCAGTTAAACGTGTCAGTACTAACTTATTACCATGTTCGTATATAAAACAGAGCCATCTGTAAGCTAAATTAAATGTATAAAAAAGATCATTAACAGTTCGAGTTTGATGTAATAATGAAACATCTTTCGATATGTCATGTGACATGACGAGAAACTCGTTTAAATGGAAGAAACTCACGAGTTATAAAATTGTTTCAATCAAGTCGTTCCTACAGTTTCGTAAACGATAAACTTTCTGAAGAAGAAGAAACAAACAGCAGACAGATGCCTGTATTTATCTTTGGCTCTTTAATTAAGTCTTGTCCTATATTTCTACCCCTTATTTATGTTATAAAGGGAAGGCACACCGACGCTAAACAGTTACTACGTAGGTATTCAGTACATCGTTCTGAAAAATTGTTCCCACGAAACTGTCACCGTGTAAACGGTCAAAATGTATGGAACACCAGATTTTCAACAAGTTCAGAATAATGTAACGTCGGTATCCTTTCCACGTATCAAATCCATGGAAACGGCTGGACCGATTTGTATGAAATTTTGGATGCATTCAAATCAAATCAAATCATTTATTTCAATTAGACCATTACAGGCACTTTTGAATATCACGAACCAAAATGAATCTACAGTCCCAGTCACAAGGCATAATAACTTGTGAAAGTACTGTACTGTAGCATTTCGCGTAGATAGATAGAATATTCTTTATTATGTACACCATACAAGTAACAAGAATAACACTAGACAAACTTATAATATAATATACATATAAAATAATAATCAAGAAGGGCAAAGAAATATTTCATGTTGTTGTTTAAGCAGAGAGGTAGGTGGGTAGGTCTGAGAATCGGCCAACATCAATTTTTCATACCCCTAAGTTATAAGGGGAACCTGGGTAGTGGAACCGCTGGGCAAAGCTAGTTTACTACAATAATGATGCTCTTAATGCGAATATTATACCGTGTGTGTTATTTCTGTTTCAGTTTATAGCAGCTAGTGACAAACTATGGTTCATGCTCGAGATGTATTCATTTGTAGATTATTTCACGATACCCCCATCCTTTGTATCAATATACCTGGATAGAACGTGGATAGGTGAGTTATTCTCATATTTTTATTATTAATATCTACTATTAAAGGGACAAAGCAGGGCTGGACCCCGCTATATAAGCTGGATATATCCGCAATAAACAAAGTCTACTTTAACCACGAGCCAAGCGACCACTTGGCTACTGGCAGCACAAGAACTCCTGGATTTTTGATTCCCAGTTTGGATGAATGAATAATATAATTAATCAGTAGAAATCTAATTTATATAATTATTAAATTTGCAATATCAAATATCGGCGTATGTGCTCGGGGCCATATACGAAATAAGGGCGTACTATACACACATACTCAAATCTTCTAATCCCATCGACTCATGCAGCCTCTATAGAATAGAATACTTATAATATAAGTACATTAAATAGTTGAGTTTAAATTTCGGTGTACGAGTACAATTTAGTAAATTCGTTTGTTTTACAATACTAGTTATTCTATGGTTACAATCTCGGTGTCTTATCGCTGAAAACGACACCTTCAAGACAGCTTTTGGATGGACTGTACGAACATTAAATATAAAGTACACCAATGACATGCCATTGGTGTAGGTACTCCTTACACCACACAAACATTGACAATAATTTAGACGTGATGTTGTGTGTAATCGAATTTGATCCGTGAACTGAGTCCAATTTTCTAATTGGCTCACCTTGATACTGGATCCGTTTAAATCTCTCATTGCAATCTGTGTGTCAGCTGTTTAAGAATGGCGACGGACGATAGATTGATTAATTACATGTCGTCATCACATTATGAGAGTTCAAAGTGAAAATGCCAGATCTCAAATACCTTTTAGGCATTTAGAACAGTCTCCGTTGGCAAGTTCCGAATTCGGGTACAGATCGCATTAAATACGGGACCAGTTCAATAGATGAGACGCAGTAGCTTACTTTTTTAAGTGCCTATGGTTTTGCTACTTCAAATTCATTTGTTATTCAACAATATATTAGACTATACAGCGTGTACCGAAAGGTGTTATTTAGACTTCCAAACTGAACAAGTTTCTTCATGACATCACAGATCGTGTATAAAAAAACAAATTTTGTACTGGACAGTACAAAACTTAAAAAAAACCTAGTCGACCCAATTGTTTGGGATAGCTGGTTTGTATTTTCACGAATTTGATGATGGTCGCATGGGGAAAATTGTTGGGTTTGATGAGCTGAATCACACTCTAAAATATAAACACATCTTTCTGGCACTCTCTGTAATTATTAACACAACATGCACAAAATGCCTACTCTTCATAATATGTAGGCATATATTTTTTGTTCATATTGTCTTTTAATTAGAACTAACCACACGTTTGTCTCTGTTCCAGGGCTGAGATTTCTCAGAGCTCTACGCTTAATGACCGTGCCTGATATTTTGCAATACCTCAATATATTAAAAACATCGAGCTCAATCCGGTTGGCGCAATTAGTTTCTATATTTATATCAGTGTGGCTCACCGCTGCCGGCATTATTCATTTGGTAAGTGCTAAACGTCAAATATATTACTCTGTGTGTTTGTGAATCATGGTCGGATCAGGGGATTTTTGAGACTTGATAAGTCAGCACCCAGTTAATATTCTTCTGTATGTAGAGCAGTGGCAAGGGGCAGTGTATGACCCAAATACTAACTAGGCTCTTGAGGTCAGATAAGCAGTCGCTTCTTGTAAAATACCGGTATTCAGGTGCATTAGGTTTCACGGGAAACCGGAAGCCGACCCCAGAATATGCAGATGAGAGAGATGAGAGATGTAGGTTTGGCACTTTGTGTCATCCTATTGTGATATCCTATTGTGCTTTTGGATTCCCCTGGAATTCATTATCTGACGACCTGGCGTGTAAATTAGCTAAATTAAAGATTAAATTCTATTCTTCCGGTTTTAGTACAGATACCAAGGGCCTAAGTTTTTTTTGTAACCTGACCACTAGATGATGTTTGTACCACTTAGAGGTATCACACTGTTTCTTACTTTTTTATTTGTCGTATTTCAGCTGGAAAACTCTGGTGATCCATTAGATTTCGAGAATGCCCAGAAGCTCTCGTACTGGACGTGTGTGTACTTCCTCATAGTAACCATGTCCACCGTAGGTTACGGTGACGTGTTCTGTCACACAGTACTTGGAAGAACATTTTTGGTTTTTTTTCTCCTCGTCGGCTTGGTAAGTTTCACTTTCAACTGCTCTATCTAAATCTTTCTATTAATAAAATATTTAATGAAATGAAATGAAATATAAAGTCAAATATCTGAATTTTCTTTGCAAGGAGACGCAAGTCTCTTAATTCCCCTCTGTAGTCATTTGGAACACAACATAATTTAACTTTCGAGTAACGTAAAGTAGTTTCATACTTTCTCACGGCTACAAAGTCGTTACGGCAAGCTTGCGGTTCCTTGTACGAGGCTAAATTAATAACAAAGCAAAAGGAAATATAACAAACATTTGCAGTGTAACGGTTACAAAATAGTTCACATGGGACTTGCTAGACAAGTGGTTTATCGCACAGCTCGTTGAATGATTGTAAGCCTGACTATAGTGCACCATGTGTAGAGCATGACGTTGTGATGAGGTCGCGAGACGCCGAGCGGCGCCCCGCCCGGGCGGATCCTCACCCTCATGTGCCATCTTCTAACTTCCCGGCTTCGGAGGACTATCCTTCGACTATCGCCGACTACTCAATTTTGATACGCTTTTCTTCGAGCGGCTGCATGGGTGTATTTTGTTTTTCTTTTGCTTTGTTACGTGATAGTCACCACGAACGTGCCGGAGGATCTGTCTCGCCGCGCTTAGAGTACGGAGTGTACTGGGGACTGGTCCGAACGAGATACGTTGCGCGAGCGAGCGCGTGTGTTGCGCGTAATGTCGCGCGTGCGTCATGTCGCCATGTCGCGTCATGTGGCGCCCGCCGCCTCGGCGACCCGGTGCCGCGTCCCACCCCTCCCACTCGCGATGCATGCCGCACCACGCCTGGCTGTGTTCAGTTGCTCACATCACCGGTAGACACACACTACTTCCTTTTTATTTTTGTTTCGCTCCGCTACCGGCTACACTTTACGACTCGCGTCACCATAGAGAGGTTCCGATCTCATTGTGGACATTGTCGTGCACCACTCGATGGTGTCCGCGCGCGGTCGGACTGCATGTTCAGTCGACACCGTGGTCTGTTGCAGGCAATGTTTGCTAGTAGCATTCCCGAAATTATAGAGCTGGTAGGAAGTAGGTCCAAGTACAGTGGCGAGCTGAAGCGCGAACATGGAAAGAGGTATCCGTTTGATAATATAACGTGGTCGGCGAAAGTGAAGGCGGCTCATCTCGCGCCACGCTCGGAATGAACCGCCCGAGCTTTCGGCGCCCACGTGGAATCATCACCTTATAAGAAAGCTTGCTCAGTGCCGTCAGATGTATTGTGTTATCTACTCGTGGGCACGCGTGGGTCCGTCGGCGCGCCGCGGGTGGCGCTTCGCCCCGGGGCTACGCAAGTCGTACCCCTAGGGCGAACGTCGCCGCGCAGCACGCCGACCCGGCCCGCCCGTGCTCGCGTCTACCAAGCGTCTATACCGAATGCCCACTGTTTTTAGTTTAGGTACCGGTCGAACCGATTTCTTTTTAAGTTCTGATCATCGATTAGTTAGCGTATGTATCCTTAGGCTTTGCATGCACCCGGTCACGAGTCCCGTCACGGCTCCCGCCGCTCCACGGCTAGCGTAGCTCGGCACGGCACCCCAGTCCCGCACACCCACACACAGCCACAGCCACACGCAGACAGACGACACTCACCGCACACAGCCTCGTGCGCGAGGGGGCGGGCCGGGCGGGCGGGGCGGGGCGGGGCGGGCGCGCGGGGGCGGGCCGGGGGCGCGGCCACTCACCTCACGGTGTTGCTGTGTATCGTAGGCTGTGTTCGCCAGCTGGATCCCCGAGATCACGGAGCTGGCGGCGCAGCGGAACAAATACGGCGGCCGGTACAACAAGGACGTCCGCCGCAGGTACCCTGCTCTCACGCCCCCGCTCCACGCGGCTTCCTGCCTTCCTACCTCTCACGGTTTCGATCTTGGTTGATTGAATGCGGAGTTTGCTAATGAAATTTATTAATCCTTCACTAGAATCGGTCTCTCGGTGCCGTGGCGCATGCTCGAAGAGTTAGCTCCCGGCGGCCGCGCCCCTCTCCCCGAACTAGAGAGACAGGCGCGCGGTCGACCGACGCACTACTACATGCCTTTTTTCGTAAATTTTACTCGAGATACCGTTGAGCTTTTTAATCCTTTCTAACGAGACTAGATCTGGAGAGAGCCGATGTAAAGTTTTGTAATGCTGTCGATGAAGTAGTGTTTGGTTTGTTCGCTTGCACACGATGCCTGTCGCCACGCTGTAGCGCTAGCTCCGGCACTCGCCACAGTCCCGCGACACACAGCCCGTGCCGCGCCGCGCCGGCCGCGCGCCGCCCCCGCGCTGCGCCGCGCCGGGCGAGTCGCCGGCGCGCCGCCCGCTCCGCGCCGAGCGCCCGGGCCGCGCGCCGCCGACTCGCCCCCGCTCTCGGTTGAATGAATGTGAACGTCTTGTTTTGTCTGTCGGCGTTTAGGCGATATTTGCCAGTTGTATCCCAGAGATAATTGACTTAATCGGCACTAGACCCAAGTATGGCGGCACCCTCAAGAATGAGCGGGGACGCAGGTGAGCCGCTGTCTTCACTCCGTTCCGTTGAATGTGTTCCGTGTTGTGACATCTATTCTTCCTTTTCCTCTCTTAGCACGCTTCTGTGTTCTCACTTATCTTAGCGGGACGCAAGTCCCGCGAGTTGTCTTTGTTTTTATGAGTCGATATTGATTGTAAATTACCTTTGAATTGATTTGAGTTCAGTTGAATAGTGAACAGCAGATAGTGGCTAGTGTTATCGCTCGTCATTATAGGTATCATGATTATGTTCTGTTAGTATACGTACGTAAATTAAAGGAATGTTAACGTAAAGCTTAGTTACGGAGAGTTAAATGTTGAGTGGTACCGTACTGTAGTGCGTTGTTGGAGTTCTGGTGTGCGTTGCGAAGCGAGGCGTCGACAGCCCCTGCCTGCGGGCGGGTGCGCCCGCGCCGCCCGGGGGGCGCTGTGGACGCGCGCGCACCACCCTGCCTGTCCCCCGCCCCCGCCCCCGCCCCCGCCAACGCGCCGTCCGCTACCCCGCCCCCCTCCCGCAGTCCGCTCCGCTCCGACTGTACTCCTGCCTGCACGACTTACTGTTACTTGTACTTGTACTCTTAATGTTGACCCTCTTTAATGTTTTTGATCTGTAATGTAATTTTGAATCGACCCCCTCGGTTATTTTAGTGTAATGTATTTTCGTAAATATATTCATAGAGCGTGGCAAGGCTGTGTGCATTGAGGACATTTTTAACGCAAAATTAGTTTAGTTTTATTGAACATATCATTTGACATGATTGACATCATCCTAGCAACGATACACCAATCATTTTATGAGAAACTTTTGGATTGATTTTGGAAATTGTTTGCAATGTTTATGGATCGTATTAAAAATACAAAGGTAGACAGATTTAATGTTTATATGAATAAAAATGAAATCAGTTCCTTTGCCACACCTTAGATGAATAGTAGTTGCATGATCGTGTAGACCTGAGCTGTTTGCATCCCTTGGTTTGTTTGATTTCTTATTTTCTGCTCTGTGATAATTTTCTGATTCTGTACTTCTTTTCTTTTATTTTAAAACATTAACCTTCACCAAAATACGGACTGTCGACTGTCACATTTCAACAAACGAGTGTCCACCTAACAGTGTCGATGTGAACTTATTAAGAATTGCGACTCTGGCTCCAAAACAAAATACAATTTTAAACGAACATACAAATTCGTCCAAGTGATTACATATATTATCCCAAATACATAAACTGTACTGAGACGCAAGCTTTTACTGTTTATATAGGATTTTTATCTAAACACAGTACAAAAGGCGTATAACCACAGATGCTACAGCGTAGAGTACAATAAAAAGTAATAAGAGAAAACACGCGCCGTACTTACACATGTCACAGTATTTATTGATACAAACCACAAAGTAACTAGATCACAACTTATATATAACAGAAAATAATTAAACATATATATAGATTGCTGTGTCTAGATAAGAATTACACACGCTGACTGTTTCGAAGTTTCACAAACGGTATCCGCTTGCGAAAAAAGTAATCATGAATTTAATTCCTCCATATACATATATGACGCATTACTGAAGGAATAAAAGCTTGATACTAAAAAAAACTGCGATTACTTACAAACTAAATAAAAAACTAACCCAGCTTTTACAAAAAAAAATGAATACGTAGATTTTTAATAAATTTAACAGTGATTAGTAAAGTTAATTGCTGTTTGTGTGAGTACTGAATAGTCAGTGTGATAATAACATTTAGAAACAAAATCATCACACCTCAAAGTATATTATCCATGCAATGTATGCTATAATTGTTGTATGATCCCTTAAAGACACTACATATAATGTCCTGCAAGCGACCTAAACTACCCCTGTCCAATAGTCGTCGTCTCATTTATTTTATTTTATTTTATAGTGTGGTAGATAGTTACACAAATCCTGAACGAAACTGAGCTTTCTAGAAGAATGTTCATTTAATTGTGGCTTTAGTTTAATATTGGATTTACTGTTTGAATTATTGAACTTCTAAGCTGATTTTATTAAAATTTTAGTTTTTCTATGACTACAGGCCACAAACTAATGAGCGTATAGTAATAATGAACGTTTTAATTTGCTAACCAGGTCATTGTTTTATGATAAATCTTGAAATTTTGACTGCGACTAACATAGTTAAGAAATATGTTAAATTTGAAGTATTGGCGTGACAAAACAACGACATGGTTCTTGTATATGTAGCTTCTCTTCACGCTTTTATCACTAACTGTTTTGTTTAACCCTGTTGTGACCTTTTTCTTTCAATATTTTTATTATCAGTTACTTCCATCCGGTCCCAGGTGTTAAATAAGACTTCAAATTGCTGTTACTTCTGTCTTTTCCTTAACTTTAAGATGAGCTTTTTGAATATTTGCTTCTTAAAAAAAAATCAAGCCAATGTAAAGTTTTTTTTCAACACGAAGCTTAAAAATAAATGACAATTTTGCAACTTTCCAATCAACTTTTTTTTCCAACTTAACAAGCTTAACTTTCTGAGAACTCGCTTCTGAAGCTTCTTTCTTTGTTTTTCAAAATGCAATTAATTTGGTAGATGCACCTTGAGCGTGGCTTAGTGGGCCGGTGTTATAATAAACTTGTACGTTTTCAGGCATATTGTGGTCTGTGGACACATAACATACGAATCTGTCAGCCATTTTTTAAAAGACTTCCTTCATGAGGACAGAGAGGATGTGGATGTCGAAGTTGTTTTTTTACACAGGTATGTCTTATCTTAGCAATAAGTTCGTTTTAAAATTTAGATTAAACTTAATAATAACATATCGTAGTCAAAATGTAACGAGACAAATTTGCAAAACGATGCCTCAAACATTGAGGTTATTTTTTTAAAGAAAAAGAATTTCATCCGATCTTTGTTCATGACAAAATTTAGATCAACGATTTATGTTAAAATTCTTAAAATTAAGGATTGCTATTTTTTGTAAATTTAACGAACTGTAACGTCATTCATATTTTTATTCTATTGTGATTCTACTAAAACGACCATTTTTGACTCCCTTTATTTCTGATATTGGTCTTATGTGCAGCTAAATTAAATCAGCACACATTCGGGGATGCGAAAATATTTTAAAACTTTAGTAAAAGTTACCACAAGTAGTTTCAAATTTATAATAAGTTTTAATTTTTTTCCACCCTTTATATTGTGTTATTGTATAGTAAGTTATTGATAAGTATTATAAGTCTGAGAACATAATTGACATCAGCATATTATATACTGGAAAAAAAAATATTGTGGTGATGATTCATAACATGAAAAAAAACACAAAAGCAGTTATGAAACTCGCTGGCAAACGATATCTGTGTACTGTGGAAGCAAAGTCACGCATCAGTGCGTGACGCTGCGGTGTGTCGAAGCTTGCGGCTTGTCGAGTGGTGGTGTGTCATGTGTGCTCCACGACGCTTTCAGAAAAGAGCCCGACCTTGAGCTGGAAGGTCTCCTCAAGCGTCACTACACCACCGTCGAGTTTTTTCAGGGTACAATGATGAATGCCGTCGACCTTGAACGAGTCAAGGTTAGAATACAACCATAGAGCAGGCATTAGATAAAAGCACGGCCGTAATTCTCATTGACGCGTCTACGTGAATCAGTACTTTTTTTATTTATTTATATGTGCATCAAACAGAACTCTTTCTTCTGTAAAGACGCTGTTTCATAGTCACAGTAGGTATTGATCACTTTGGTAACGTTTATCTTGTGATTATTTTGATGCAATCATTGCTTCTCACGGTGCTGCGAGGTCGCCCGCGGGTACCTGCGGTGCGACCCCGCACCACCACACGACTGCGTATTTTGGTACATAGAGTTGCATGGTAAGGCCTCGCCAGGCGGCGGACTGTCCGGTAACCATGGCCTGCGTGTTAACTGAGCGTTCATGACAGGAAACCGCCCGACCTGGAGCTCGAAGGCCTGTTCAAGAGACACTTTACCACTGTGGAATTCTTTCAAGGCACCATTATGAATCCAATCGACCTTCAGAGGGTGAAAGTAAGTAGCAATGCACACACGAGAATAATCAAAATGGGCGTGGTGTCGGTTTGACGATGTAACATATTGTCTAGAGTAGAGCGATGCTCGTACTAACCTATCGCGAGTTGTCGGCGCGGCGCTCGGTACCCTTCGCCCTCGGCGCTACTGAGCGCCGCTTGCCTCTCGGCCTCGCTGCGCTACTGAGTGTTGTGGCGGCGCGGCGGCGCGCGCCCGCTGGCCTCGCCAGGCGACGCGCGACGCGTCCGCCGCCGCCGCGCTCAGCCGGCCCACCATGTGTCTGATTGGGTGTTGTTGCAATGCTGGCCCGTTTGTCACTTCGATATCGATTTTCTGTACGTTCCGATGGCAATATTGGCATTAATGGCTGCCGAAGAAAGGGTTACCATTTCAAAATTTAACATTTTTATAAGTAGTCGAGTACAGTTATCGATTGTCGATATAGTTGGGTAAGTTGGCATGGCTTATAGAATGTCAGCGCTTGTCTGCATGTTACCTTCTTCTTTCAACCCCACCTGCTTCTTATAAAATGAACACCACCCAAGGAAACTCATTCAAATATTCAAATTCAAACCCGGAAAAATTGGCTTATAAATTCAAACGTATCAATCGAGTCGGGGTGCTCATTTTTGTATTTTCGGCCAAATCTGCATGCCGCAATCTTCACGCTTTTGTAAACCTCCGCTTGAATAGAACGTAGAACTAACTTAATAAGTAAATACTAGACTAAAGTCGACTAAATTGTTCTCTGTCTTTCCTCCTAACAATAGATGTGTAAACTAACTTGTCGGTAACTTTGTGTGTTCACGTTTGATTGGTAAGTGTTGTGACCCTATAAGTGTTTTATTGCTTACCGCAGATCTGAATTCCCCAAAATTTGCATTGATATATAAATAACTTGCTTGGATGAGTTGAGATAAAACACAAAATTCTTATCAAGTATACCCAGATATAATTGTCTAGTAATCAGATTCGAAATAGATTCTTGTAAAACAATTTGAAAACTATACCCTGAGCTGCAGCTTGAGTTTAAAACTGTAAGCGTGTCATGCAAATGGTGAAAAGAGTCCTAGCTGAAAGCGATCGTGTACATCTTCACATTAGTGAAGTCCATTATACAGCTTCATCCTCAAAAACAAAATACGGTCACAATGAAAACCCGCTATCGCTTTTGGAGTCTCTTATCCACCATCTATATGTCACGCGCTTTCTGACAGAAAACTATAATAAGGTCCAAATCTAGGTACATGAAGCAGATGCGTGTCTGGTGCTAGCCAACAAATACTGCCAGGACCCTGACGCAGAGGACGCCGCCAACATCATGAGGGTCATCTCCATCAAGAACTACTCCGACGACATCCGGGTCATCATACAGCTGATGCAGTACCATAATAAGGTGGGTAGGTGGTAGTTTGCGGATTATGGATGCGAAAAATGCATTGTATGAAGGAAATAATTTAAGTAAGCTAACCGAACGTAAATAAATAGAGAACTGGCCGCGCTGGCGCAGCTTTTGAGTGGTTTGTTTGTCCAGCAGTGGACTGCGGTAGGCCGAGTTGATACATTGATTGATGAAGAAAATGAAAAATTGCAATGTCGTTAAATTCTATGTTAAAGGCCTACCTCCTAAACATTCCATCGTGGGACTGGAAGCAGGGCGACGACGTGATCTGCCTCGCGGAGCTGAAGCTCGGCTTCATAGCACAGAGCTGCCTGGCGCCCGGCTTCTCCACCATGATGGCCAACCTGTTCGCCATGCGCAGCTTCAAGACGGTCAGCCTTCCTCTTACTACACCCACACTTCTATAAACATGTTCCTCAAGTACTTTCAGAGACCGAACCTCGACCCTCCGCCGGATAAAGCTCGCTCTCTGAACGTACGACAAGTTCTAACGATACTATGCGGCATTTCCACAGTCACAAGAAATGGCTATATGGACTAATGACTACATGCGAGGTACCGGCATGGAGATGTACACCGAGACACTAAGCTCTACGTTTATCGGGATGCCGTTCAAACAGGCCGCAGAGTAAGTGGGCAAGGAACGAGATGCTTTAATAACGTGACACCAGACAAACGTCACACACAAACCTTTTATACTTTACAAGTGTTTGAGCATTCCATACCGTGATTACAGGACAATCAATACTAACCAACTACGAAACGCATAGCTTATCATTTTAGTGTTTTTGTTAATTTTGTTTGCCAGCTTACCGTCTGTGGTTTTGAATAAATATCAATGTTTTTATTCGATTTCATTGTCATAGGTACTGCACTGAATAACGTTTTAGCCGGTAACATCTAAATATACACACATAATATAGGGTTATGAAATACTAATTGTGAATAGTTGTGTAAAATAGCCGGCGAGCAGCGCGGAGTGGCCCAGGCACGGACGCCATAGCCCCGTGAGGTGGCTATGACTAACATGGCACGAGCTTTAGCGTCTCCTATTGGTTGATTGCAGTCCCCCGACACACAAGCTTGGCAGAACGATTACCTGCAGGGTACTGGCTGCGAGATGTACACCGAAACACTGTCGACTTCCTTCACGGGGATGAGCTTCCCGCAAGCGAGCGAGTAAGACTCCCCTCGATCCTTGGGCGCCTGCACCGCACCGTAGACACTGTGTGCCGACTTGCTAACCCTAGCTACCTGACTGTGCACTCCTAACCGATAACCTAGATACGAGTAGGCTGGATATGTTTAGAACTAAAATGTCTTCTGATTTTCCAGAATAGATTGTGCATGTTGAATGGGTAATATATTAGTCAATTTATTATTGTGTAGTGGTACGTATTTTAGACTACTGTCTGAGCTGATTGTAAACTGTGTTCGTACATCTAGTGACGGCACTTCTTCAAGTTTTACTATATTTTATCAACTGTCTTTACTTTTTAATTACACACACATTTGCATTTTATATCACACAGGAAAAATGGATTCCTTTTGCCTTGGTTAGTAAAACTTACGATTCCATCAAAAATACTTCAGTGCAGTAAGAGAAAATTGTAAATATTCTGTCATTAATCTGAATCATTGTCTTCATGCACTTGGTCTTGGGCTTCATTGCACAATTTTCTATTAACTTTATTAAAACTACCATCTTCTTAAAGTGTTAAAATTCACAGGTTTGGGAACTTATTGGTTTAAGGGCTTACTCCTCCTTCTGTCGCTTTCTCTGTCGTACACCTTATTCGCTGAGCACAACACTCTACGTAGAATATGCACCGTAGTCAATAAAATATGCATGGTACTATATTTATGTGTACTGTTACATCGTTTAATTGTATGTATTTCTTTAGTACCTATTTTTGTAGGAATTATATTAGCTAGCTTAATAGAATCCAACATATCTGTCGTGTGTAGCATGTTATTGAATCTTAAATGTTTTAAAAACTGTAATATTTACAATTATTTAAGCGTTTATTACTTAAAATCATTTTTCGAAATGTTCAACTCGAAGAGAGGATGGATGATATGGTACCAAGAGAAAACAAAAGGAAAAGGTATCGTAAAACGATTAGATTAAACGTAAATCGGTTGGAATTAATATTCCTACATTTTGATCTCATTTGGACCCCGAAAAATAAAGAAAAATGTTTTTTTTTGTGTATGTATTAGAACTATCTCTCGGGCAAGTTTACAAGCACCAACTGCGATCAACAAACATAAACCTATGTTAATCGCATCATAATCAATAACAGAAACATTCAAACGTTCAAAAAGAACGACACACTATGGTGTATCAGGTCTATTACTTGCTTGTTCTGAAGTCAAATCACAATATATCATCAAAAACGAGATCATGAAGGTAACTTGAACGCAAAGAACTTCAGATCAAGACGGTACATCATGTGTATCCTCCAGGTTGTGCTTCACGAAGCTCAAGCTGCTTCTGCTGGCCATCGAGATCAAGGGCGAAGAGGGAGCCGACAGCAAGATCTCCATCAACCCGCGCAGTGCCAAGATACACGCCAACACACAGGGATTCTTTATAGCGCAGTCCGCTGATGAGGTTAAAAGGTTAGTCAAGGAGCTTTAATTTCATCTTGAACTCATAGATGCTGGTAGTCTGGTATTTCTTCGCCTGAACAACGCAAGGAAATTAGCTCCTCTTAGCATCTTTCCAAAACAAGAATGTCGTATTCTGGCCAACATCCTTCAGTCGTTGAACACTTTCTTCAAGCTGATTGTGTTGCCGGTCGTAGTGGCAGTTTTATCTCCTTAGTACTTACTACAAATGTTGTCATTCCAGAGCTTGGTATTATTGCAAGGCCTGCCACGAGGACATCAAAGACGAAACGCTCATCAAGAAGTGCAAATGCAAAAACTGTAAGATCACTGTATTGCTATCATTACTAATACATTACCTAACTTAGCAAGACAATCTGTACAGAATTCTCTACATACAATACTTTAAGCTAACTTCTTAACTTTGTACTATTCTGTGACATTCTTTCTGGAAATATTTAATGTTGTTTTGAACTGTGTCCCGTAATATATATGTATGTGTCACTTACACAAGTGTGAGCACAAGATGTTCGCCGTACACGTAGGCATAGGCAGGAGCCCTGGAGGCGCCGGCGACACAGACCCGCTCGACCTCACACTGTTTTCTTTCTATTTGTGCGACATTAATGAATATATTGTTCGGCTAAACTTTTAGTGACCGCGCACCAGCGGAAGGTTGGAGCCGACATAGGTAACTTGCACTACACCTAACCTCACAACTTGACGTTTTCCGATATTTATTTTCGTGTCTATAATTTTGTTGAGTTGCTTTAGTGGTGTTGCGTCCGTACCTCACTGACTGGATCGGCTGCAAGGCATTATCTTGACCCGTGCTCGTTCACACCCTATAATTTAGCGATCATTGTGTATGTCCGCTCGCTCGTGAATGGATTCCGCCACAAGAGAAGCACTCCGACACTTCACCATTTTTCTGCCTTTTGAGATATTACTCGCTCTGTTTCTGTATCAATTGAGAGGATTTAGTGCATCATACAATACCGCTTAACATTCACATACCAATCAGGACCTGTACATAGTATCACACAGCAGTCACTTGTCAAAATTATATCCGGACACGCAGTGCGGTGCGACTCAACGACAGTTGAACACATTGCTATGATGCACTTCTGAGCCCAGCAGCACAGACAGTACTTGCATGTAAACATTAATAATATGTAGAACTTAATATCGCAGACTGCAAGTGCACCGTCATGTCCCCGAACACTTAGATATAATAATATAAAAGAATCCACGAAGCATGTCTCAGAACGCAAGGAGTGAAGATCTCAAACTGCTGATAAAATTGCCCATCGAGAGTGAGCTTTGGAGGACAAAGACTTATGACGACAGTTCCGGCTTGTCTGTGCTAACGACGCGACAGTGACTAACACAGGGAGGAAATTAAATACAGTCACGATCCATTACATCCATCACGCTTTTGACAGAATCAAATTCTATCGCTCCAACATCAAGCTTCACTGCACAGAATCTGATTCTACCAAACTCATCTAACAAATTAATCATACGTACATGTTAGGAGCGTACATTCGTATTGTCAGTGTTTGGATTTTTACAGATGTCGGAATGATGATGATGCAGACTGGGATGGTGAAACAAAGTCTTAATACGTACCGTGCTTGTCTCGACGGTACGGAAACGAAATGACAAATATACCGTATTACCGTACCTTACACACGTATAGTTTGTTTGCATCAACTAACCATTGCTATGGACGAATTGAAACTGGGCTACAATATACCTATGCTAATACACGATAAAACGACACACGCAACTAGTATAGTGCAGCTAGGCTAAGACACTATATTAACAACAGCTCGCTTAACATACGAAAGATCTAGGTAGACAGTATATCAGAGTTAAACACTGTTCACGTCTGCAACCCCTATAGGAAACCCGACCTCTATTACTATCCAGCCCACACTGAGCAATGTGTCTAATGATGTGACTATTTCCCGTGTCCTTGCCACAGATATCAGTTTGGGCGCTAGTAATGAGGAGTCGAACATAACTGCGTCGTCATCAACTACTTCCTACTCAGAGATTACTTTCAGCTTTGCATCTCTGTCTGCATTAAGATCTTTTATTTGCGTATCTTCTGTAACACCCACAATTTAAAACAGGTTAAAATGGATTGTGTAACAAGTGAGCTAAACGTATTGTTTCTCGGTTCAGTGGCTACGTTCAGGAAGGGCGTACGAGCCGTCCAGATGGTTGGCAGGGCAAGTACGTAACCTCAATGTTAAGATTCAGTGTACATGTCAATGTGATGTTATACGCGACCAGTGGGGCGGGTGACTCCCGGCCACCATCGCATAGCAAACGTGTCCTGTTTATCATTGTCTTGTCTTATACGTTTCTATATGTGCATTTATACAGCAGTTAGATGTTTGCCTCTCTATTAGCCGATATTTAAAACATCGAGAGACATTATGTGATGTCGTTTATTTATTTTGGTGTTGTTGTTATTATATTATTATATCTCAAAATATTTTTCTAGGAGTATTTTGATCCCTGATTTTCTGCATCAACATAGTCCCTCTGATATTGATGTTGTGAAGTAATAGATTTTACAAGAAGTTAATTTATAATTTATTTATGCTTTAAAGTTGAAAAGATGATTAAATGACCCCCTGCCTAGGGAACGTTTAGATGCTCCCGCCTCGATAGAACCGCGAGGACTCAGCAGTTGCTAGCTGCTGCGTCCGATCAGCCGAACGATTTGGTATACTCGCCTTACTGTTGTCACATCCCTGTAATATTTACGATTCTGTAATTTCATTTGAGCCATCAGTTCTTAGTACGCTCAACGCCATTCTAATCATTCCATGTTTTCATACTCTCATACCCTTTGCATTAGTCATGGTAATGTTTAGGGTTTTAAATTCATTTAATTCAACAAGTGAAACATAATATTATAGCACGTAGAGCTTGTCTAGTAGTTAGATACTTTTTGTTTTGTGTGTCGTTTGTACTCGTAGCTTTATGTTTGATGCATGTGTGGTGGTAGGTATGTTTTGATAACTGTAGCATTAATTAGTTGTGACTATAACTTGGATTTTTCCTAAGTAATTTGATTGTGTATCGGTTTCATCTTCAGCTTTCTTTGGAGCTTCTCTCTGGACGTACACGTACCGTAACTTTGTGCTAACTTTTTTTTTATCTAACACTTTAGAGTCCAAAACACCTTTTATCTTAATATTTACGTTCCAATATTTAAAGTGCTAATTGCTTTCAAAATACTTGAAAAGATGAAACCGATGATTGTACTATTGAAGAGATCTGAGTCAATATGGACAGACCGGCCACACGCTGTACTATATCGCGATGTGCTGTAGGAACTGTATTTACTGAGTGGAGTGGAATGCGAACTTGTGCTGATGTTTTGCAGATGATCACCATCCTCCCCCCACCTTCACGCCGCCAGAGTTGCCCAAGAAGGTCCATGTTCGAGGTACATCTCAGGCTCCGAGCCGAGTGTTTTTTTTTCGTTTTTCTTTTAATCATCGGCCCACCGAACCATTTGACCAGCAATATGCTTCGTCCTAGGTTACCGTTTCGGTACCGTGCACCTAGTTGCTTTGTCACGCATTACCTCATAGCGAGCACTGACAACTGGCGGGATGGCTCGGGGTACGCGCTTCTCTCGCATGGAACCGGCTACCCTGTAGTGACACGACCCACTACCGCTCCGCCGAGCGGTACTTCTAAACTAACAGCCTCACACTAAATTTCACAAAAGTTTTCCAACTAACAAAATTGTATTGAACACGAATCAAAATCATTTTGAATTTATTTTACTTTTGCATTCACTATTTCAATGAGTAATGAATCAACGACAATTGAATTGTTTCCATCGATCTGTGCTTCTTGGTAAACTCTAAAGCGGATGTATTATCATTTGTGGTTTGTACCCCTCTGCCGCGCATTGCAAATATTCATGGCATTGCATTATTTGTCTGAATGATTAAATACCTATCATATTAAATTAAAGAGTTGCCAATTCATGGATGATGTATGTACTAGTCTGATAAAGAGCCTGATTGTAATAAAGATCAAGAAAACCACGGTACCAGCCGCTCTCTATTACAATCAGAATGATTCCATTAAATCTAAAATTATCCAAACCGCACTTAATTTTGTCCAAAATTGGCAACGCTAAAGTGAATGCTATGTGGGTACTTACATCTATGCTTTTGTTGTAGAATATTGATTAAGAAAACATACGTAATTATATTTTTATTGAGTATCAGTAATTTTCAAAACAAAAATAAAAAAACATAGATTTTCTAATAAATTCAGTACCTGTAAAATAGATTCCCTTAGTTCAAAAATGCAATTTTAAAAAGTAAATAAAATCAAACCTCACAAGCTTTGCTGCTTATGCAACTTCATTGAGTAACACTGTCGCGTAAACTTTTATTATTGCCTTTCAGGTGAAATTGCGAGGGAAAGAGGGGAGGATACTAGTTGTAAGTATTAGCAAAATAATATAGCTATTGTACATCATCATCAGAGTTAAGCATCACCGACAATGTTGACGGGTAAAGTAAAATACTTTAGTGCACAAAGGAACTTAACCCCTTCCTTAAAGTGCTACTTTGATTCATGAAAGTAATTTTAATGACACGTATGACATGTGCCTATCATCTTTATGTTAACCATGAAAGCGATGATTTGGGCGGAAGCCACAGTAGCAAAATCTAGAAAATCACATAATGCTGTCGTCTGAAAAGTGAAAATCTTACAACACACGACACTAAACAACACAGAAAACTTCATATCTGAAGCCAACTAGGTTAGTCAAAATAAAAATATGAAAAAAAAAACACAAACTCTGTCAAGATAAAATACAGAAAGAGGAATAAAAGAGCACAGATGGCCAATACAAAACTAACTCAAGACTTCCTTCCTCTAGTAATAAATCGCAATCACCGGAACGCAGCGCCAACAACGCTGTTGTCTCCGATGGCTAACCAGCTGATGAATACCACCACAACGAGACAGGTCAACAAGGTCAAGCCCAACGTCAACAGGGCCCCGCCAGATACGTGAGTCTACCACAGAGACAATACCTATACCGTTTTAATTACTAAATGTTAACGAGTGGTGGTACATGGTGTAGCTTAGAGTATATCAGTTGGTGTTACCAGTTCATGATAGAATATCAGAAGTTGAATCTCAAAATACATTTCTGCCTTTGGGAAACTTTCTATTTCCTTTCATACACATGAGATGATTAGTGTTTGAAGAATCATTTTCTGTCTATAATCTGTCTCTTGAAATAATAAGATCTTCCTTCAGTCATGTATCATCACTCCCAATTAAATAACGCTATAATTGGAGCTTTCTCTGGAGCCAAGCAACACAATCCATGTATTAATTTTATTTAAGACAAAATAAATAGTTTGGGCGAAACACGGCTTCAGAATATTATTGAAACTAGCCGAATTTAACTCCAAAACATGGTCAAAATTATAAATATTAAAATTAAAACAATGAATATAAATACATTCCATAAAGTCTCTTCTTCTATCCTTGATTTTTTTTTCTATCGCGGCTTGTTATTCGAGTATTTTATTTTAGCACAACGTGCACAAAGCACTAAATTGATATATTACCTGTTTGCACATTTATTTTCCTAAAAAAAGAAACGGAGACGACTCTTTGACCCTGTGTTACAGGAATCCCCAGGATCAAGATACCAATTACCAGGCCTATCACCTTGCCTACGAAGTGAAAAAACTCATGTAATTGAAAATTATTCAGCTAGATCATTTTATTATCAGTAGTTTTGATATTTGCAAAGTACTTGAATTCTTTTACACGAGTTAAGTCAGCAATGTGTCAATGTTGCCTACATTGGGTGTGTATTGCACGGTCCTTGGACTTAGCACTACAGACGACTGCGCAGACTTTTCTCGATTAAGTTTGTAGAGTAGTGCTTGCCTCACTAGTCAAATGTTTTAGTTCGAATACGTTTAGGAGTTTATTTTTAATATTTTACCGTGTACTGCACTTGATTTCCGCACGACACACAACTACAGCATGTTTATGTCACTACATATGTTTATACACATTCAATATTTATGTCTGCGATGCGCATTCTTGTACATAATATTATAGTAGTTTAGATATTATTGTTTTCAGTATCTACAATACAATCAGTAGCTTCAGATTAACCACTTGCAAAATAACAGACTGTCAGAAATACCTAACTTGATTTCACTGAAAATCCCGATGTAAAATATTTTTTGTCAATAATGTTCTACTGCCCCAGAACCCAATGTAGTGAATTATTAGAAGCTATCTTCAGTAGTGGCTATTCTTATCTTTTCATATTCCCCACACTTAGTAACAATGATCTAACTCTTAGCCCCTAACCTTTCAATTTCCTCTACTAGATTAAATTGAAAACAATAAACAAAAACTATAAAATCATCTACATAAACACATTCTGTTCAAACGCACGTGAATTCTATTTGATAGAAACCTGTACTTACATCCAAACTTTGTACAGGCCAACGAGTAGAAGCAGTGGTGGTAACCAAAACAGCAATGGCGTCAGCCTACCTGCGGGCTTGGCTGACGACCAGTCGAAAGATTTCGACTTCGAAAAGACTGAAATGAAGTACGACTCCACTGGGATGTTCCATTGGAGCCCCGCAAGGAACTTGGAAGATTGTATATTAGTAAGTATCTTAATTTAACCTATTCAGATAAAGATTTTCATAGGTTTTTCCATCTTTTTAGGGTTCCGTAGTCAACTAGGAACCCTTATAGTTTCGCCATGTCTGTCTGTCCGTCCGTCCGTCCGTCCGTCCGTCCGTCCGTCCTCGCTTAATCTCTGTGACCGTTAGCACTACGAAGCTGAAATTTGGTACCAATATGTATATCAATCACGCCGACAAAGTGGTAAAATAAAAATTGGAAAAAAATGTTTTATTAGGGTAGCCACCCTATATGTAAAGTGGGAAGTGATTTTTTTTTTAATTTCAACCCTAACGTGTGATATATTGTTGGAAAGGTATTTAAAAATGAATAGGGGTTTACTAAGATCATTTTTTGATAATGTCAATAATTTCGGAAATAATCGCTCCAAAAGTAAAAAACAATGTGTCCCCCCCCCTCTAACTTTTGAACCATAAGTTTAGAAAATATGAAAAAAATCTGAAAAGTAGAACTTTATAAGGACTTTCTATGAAAATTATTTTGAACTTGATTGACACAACAGTTTTTGTACAAAAAAGACAAAAAGTTTTACAAAATAATTTCTGGACTAAGTTTGTAGTATAATCGTATATGCAAGCATTTTTTTTAACTTCGTTTACATATTATATTATCCTGAACGTATCTTTTTCTAACAAAAAAAGAATTATTGAAATCGGTTCTCGCAATCAAAAACCAGTTCATAAATGGCTCGATAGATGGCGTTGTGTAATGACGTCATTTTTTAAAAGTCGATGTTAAGATTTTCCGTGCTTTCCACCTTTAAACTCATAAGTGGGAACATTTACATTTATTGTGACGGACAGGAAACTACGGAACCCTACACTGAGCGTGGCCCGACACGCTCTTGGCCGGTTTTTTTCATATACAACCTAAACAAACACATCTCTCTCTTACAGGACAGGAACCAAGCTGCCATGACAGTTCTGAACGGGCATGTGGTAGTGTGTTTGTTCGCGGACCCTGACTCGCCGCTCATCGGGCTGAGGAACTTGGTAATGCCACTGAGGGCCTCCAACTTCCACTACCACGAGCTCAAGCACGTGGTCATCGTAGGAAGTGTCGACTATATTAGGAGAGAATGGAAGATGTTGCAGAATCTACCCAAAATTTCTGTTTTGAATGTGAGTTACGCTATTTAGATACGTGGTTTTATTTCCATCTTTAATTTTCCTGATTTATCTTTACATTACATTTTTGCAGTTTTCGTACTGATATATTTTATAAAATCAATAGTGCCATCAGTCTGCGTCTCTGTATTACATATCAACTCATTGTCTTCCCCAGGGTTCACCGCTAAGCCGGGCCGACTTGCGTGCAGTTAATGTGAACTTGTGTGACATGTGCTGCATCCTATCAGCAAAGGTGCCATCCAACGATGATCCCACGCTGGCAGACAAGGAAGCTATCTTGGCTTCGTTGAACATCAAGGCTATGACGTTTGACGACACGATAGGGGTGCTGAGTGCAGGAGTTGGGACGAATGGGAACAGTACGGCGCCGCCGCCGCCTGGACAGCCACCGGCGCCCGTACTGCTGCAAAGACGGGGCTCCGTGTATGGTGCCAATGTGCCTATGATTACTGGTGAGTGTCTCTTCTTTTCCCTTCTTATAAAGCTCCATGAAATTGCAATTAAGCAGTTTCATATCATTCGTCTTTATTCTTCGAGAAATATGATACAAATAAATTGATGGATACCTACTACTATGCTTCTTCAAAAGACATGCTTCAACCTCACCACATTGTTTCATCTCATCCCTACAGAATTGGTGAACGACAGTAACGTGCAGTTCCTGGACCAAGACGACGATGACGACCCGGACACGGAGCTGTACCTGACGCAGCCCTTCGCGTGCGGCACCGCCTTCGCCGTCAGCGTGCTCGACTCACTCATGTCTACCGTATGTATCAGTACTCTCTTCACAAGTTTCTCTTTCTACCAGGTCCGACGGGAAGTTCCATGAATCGGGTGGCAAGGATCCCAGATATGACTGTCATATTTTGGTTGTGATATCAATAATTCTTCAAACTCTTCTGATAAGTATTCTGTATTCTAGCGAGAATAGAAGATTGATGTGCTGTATAGCTACGGTGGCTTTTCTGTAATATGCGCCAGAATTCACTCACTTTGAGTCTTTTAAGAAACTAATGCCTGTTATTATTTTTCAGACTTATTTCAACCAAAATGCCTTAACGTTGATCCGCTCGCTGATCACGGGCGGTGCGACGCCTGAGTTGGAGCTGATCCTGGCTGAGGGAGCCGGCCTGCGGGGCGGGTATTCCACGCCAGAGAGTTTAGCTAATAGGTAACAAAAACTAATTTGATTTGTAACCGCATTATTTCTATATATAAAGTTGCTGAACACTTAAGAGTTGAAACACAAAAGGCGGCTAAGCTTAGCTGCATTTTCTTTGTTTCGGTCATAGATCATCTGCCGTGTTGTGCCAACAACGTGTGTTGTTTCCAGGGATCGCTGCAGAGTGGGTCAAATCTCGTTGTACGACGGTCCGTTGGCGCAGTTCGGCGAGGCCGGCAAGTACGGTGACCTGTTCGTGGCCGCGCTCAGCACTTACGGAATGCTGTGCATCGGTCTCTACCGGTTCCGGGATACGTCCTCCTCGTGCGATGCCAGCAGCAAGCGATACGTCATCACAAACCCGCCTGATGACTTCTCGTTGTTGCCTACCGACCAGGTAAATTGTTCACATTCACACTGATGTACATTGCGGCTCCAGTATCATGCTTTTTTATTCTTACATCATTCTAGCCTTTGGTAACATTTAATAAATTGAAAATCATTCACGGCTCAAGTTTCTACGAGCTAGTTGTGAATCTATGATCCGTATGCGCAGGTGTTCGTGCTGATGCAGTTCGACCCGGGCGTGGAGTACCGCTCGTCGCGGCGCGCGGCGGCGGGCGCGGGCGGCAAGGACGACGCCTCCTGACTATTGCTGTGCAGCGCCCTCACGGACGGGCCCTACTCCTACATCTAGGCTGTAGGCCCCCACTCCGACAATCCTGCCCCACCCGCCCGGGACGCACACGCCGCGCCACGCGGGCGCCTGCGTGACGTCACGTTGCGTGGCGCGGCGTGGGACACATCCGTCCCTGACTAACCCCACAGCAACACTCCCGCACTCCCAACCTCGTCTCTCGGGTAAACGTCCACGTATTACTTAGATTTTGTCCTGACTTACTAAGTCGTGAATGGGAGTGCTGCTTTCTCTACAGCCCGGTTTTCTTTTTAGTTTTGTCAACTGTATATGTTAGTATTCTAAGTTGAACACTTCCTGCACAGCAATCTACACTCCTCAAACGCACTCTTGTATAGTCTAGCATTCGTTTGTTTAGCTGTATCTATCTACTAAAACTTAAATCAATAAATATAACGAAAGCTTAAAATTATGAACGTATGGATATTTACTCCTATAGCGACTGGGTTCTTAGTCTATAGCACTTCCATCAATTCAGAACAATAACTGGATCTTATAAGTCAGGAGAACGGCAGTCTATAGGAGCCGCAGGAGAGGATAGATTTAAACAAGCTGTTAACAAATCAGAATTTATAGAAAGCGCTTAAAGAATATAGAAAAGCTTTCGATGTCTAGGATAAAAGATTAGACGGAGCTCTGTAAAACGCTGTTGTTAACGATTGTATACATGTTAAAGGTTCGAACGTAATTTAAGGCGACATTAGAGAGTTGCATATTGAATTGTTATGGCACCTCACACCAGTCGTATTGTCTGTGTATACAGGTAGTATACCGCTGATAGCAGGACTTTCAAAAGGTAGTTACTAATTAACAACATTAGCTCCCAATCTGTTGCAGACCTATCGCGAGAGCGGTAGATTTACAACAGATCGCACACTGAGAGATGTCAGGTATAAGAAGCTGCGACTACCTCTAAAGTACTGAGTACAGCGGTATCACTGCACCCTCGACTCACAATCATATATTGACACATTATATAAAACAATTACTTTCAATTTCAATAATTTAACTCATATATGCGGTGGTGGTTTAGTTTTAGGCTTGGTTTATGAAGGTGTTGGAGAATACATACACACATGCATACACATTTTCGGCCGAGTCCTAGCACACCTCTTTGTATTTCTACAACTGTAGTTCTTGGATATACAATACAGCGAGTCCTAACTATTCAGGAGCTACGATTGGATCGGAATGGATGAATCTAAACATTTATATCTGGTTCTAATATAAAAATAAAAGAACCAGTTATAATATTTTCTATCACATGTTCGCGTAGAACAACTTCCTAACAGTTTATTCTGTCTATAACTTCTAAGGAGTTGTATTTTATCAGCTAAATCTTCTTCTATTCGTTTCCTAAGGTCTCTTCGATTATTTGTAAGCATTGCTCAACGAAAGGAACCTTCTAAACTTTTAATTGCATGTTGGTTTCACGTGTAAATGGACATAGGTGTAGGCTATCGCTTTTCTTAGAATATCCATTCCTTATTCTGTAGATTTTTTTCTGTCACTTTTCAAGTAATTAAGTGCTATTTTTAAAGCTGAAATATAGACATTATTATAAGCATTTAATGTTATTCATCGACTGATTGTTAAGCACGTCATATCATCATCGTTACTTTGTGATTGTACGAAGTTTATTTTAGTCACTATTTTTTAAGTTTTAAGTTGTTTAATTTTTTTTTTCAATGGATTCACATTGAATTCATTTTTTAGTTTTAAGACACTCTGCCATATTCAAATTGCACGTATGGTAGTAGTCTGCATACAGTTTCATTGCTCACAGTTTATCTTCTTTTTATTAAATCTTTATATTACTAAGGTTAGACTACTAGTTGAATATTTTCATGCAGAATCGAATAAATATTCTTTCCAGAAACTTGAAAGCGGATTGAACTTACTCACCTGACGCGTTTACACCTTCAAATCTGCATAAAAATACATCAACTGTTACAAGAACATAGTAACTTCCAGCCTCACCTTATAGTACCACGTTTTTGTTTTATTTTATTTTAATAAAATTATATTATGCTATATTTTTTTTCTTTTTATTTTCTTTTATTTTTTTCCTATTTGGCGGGGGGGTTGTCAAAGTGGACGTGAATCATGGCGCTGCACATGAAAAATCAATGAACTGAAATAATTATAAACTACGAAACGATGCCATTGCGAGATTAGTTCAAATTCGAAGATGGTTTTTTGTTTGCGAGGACACCGAGTGCGAAGTGTAATTTTGCTGTAAATGTGTGATATTATTTTCGAATCGTTGTTAAAATAGATAGGCTTCTGAAGCCTGCAATGTATTTAGTGTTAACTCCGGGTGCTTTGACGATTGTGGACTCTCATAGTTTACTATGTTGATTGTATTAGATAAGCTGCTGTAACCGGCTGCGCTCGGGCTCACCTCGGGCTCACCTCGCGCTCACCTCGCGCGCACCTCGCGCTCTCCGACCGACAGACTAGCAGTCGCCGATGCAGCTGGTTACAGCTCCTTTTTTAGAATTTATTAGGCATTAGTTAACATTGCCTCACCAATTAGAATCATTACAGAACGTCGAATAGTACCTAATACAACGTAATGCAATAATTATTACTAACATACAAGATGTTTGATGAATATGTAAAGTACGAGTACTCACGCGCGCCCTTCACGCGTCGCACGCACGCTACAGCACTACATTCGTTTAATTAATACCTACCTAATAATTAATAAATACCTCAATTTTACTGATAGTTAGTATTCAAAAGTATTTAAAATTTTGTCAAACATCCTGTACATAGATATCTTTATCACAATCATATAGAAATCATCCATTTCAATAGAATAGGCAAAACCGGCCTTAATTACAGATACATAGGTTAATGTGTAAAGTTTCACGAACATTCGAATGTGTGCTCTTGTCCTGAATATTCGAAACTGTCTTCGAGAATATTCCAAAGTATGCGCTCTACGGATATTCGAACACTTGTGTAAAGTCCTGAGTATTCAACTTGCGGTCATTTCGGTCCAACAATGGAAATAGCACAGCTACCCTAGTTCGTAAAGGAATTGAATGCAAACATACTGCCATATTTTTGTAAAGTCACTACATTATCCATAGAGCAAAGTACCCGAACGAAAAAGTACAAAAATGAGGCCCTGTATATGAACGAAAATTCCTGCGACATTAATGTTTAAAATTATAACATGTATTCATATTATTCCAAAGTACATAGCGTACTATAATAGCACTCGTATCTGTGCTAATAAAAGGGAAATTATCTACCTTTCTGCAAGGGGCTGACATAAAAACAATTATAATATTACACATAAACCACGGGCGTAAAGAAAATTGTAAAGTTTATGAGATGGTTGTGCACGATAGAATATTATTTATGTAATTAAACTAATCGGTCTGTCCAAAATATTTAATTTAAATTATCATAATATTGGCTTATTCGGCCGAGTCTGCAAGGTAGGGGCGAGTCGGGCATGGCGACGGGCCGACCTGCGACCACCGCCGACCACAGCCGAGTATAGTGGGATAGTTGTAATTTGAGCTTGATATATCGGTAAGTAGTGACCTATGCATGGAGCCCTAGCCAAACTAGGTACCTAATATTTAGAGTACCGCCGCGAGCTGCATTCGACACTCAATTTTTAAAGTTTTTAGCTAGAATGTTGTAAATAGTCAAATGTAATTTTGTATGTTACATAAGAATTTTTCAATATACGTCTCCTTTGCATTAAAATAGAAGGCTACGGTTACATTAAAAAGTTTATATTCAAATACTATCGTGTGTAGTTTGTTGTGAATTAGGCTTCGATGTCACTGTATGCTAGTTAGGGATAGAGTTCGGACGTCTCATTGTAAAAATGTAAAATACACGCTATTGATTTGGGATTAAAATATGAATGTTAAATAAGTATTAATATTAAATGACGATTTTTCCTTTAATATTTTTATACAGCATTACAATATATTTATCGCAATTAAAAGTTTATAGAGGTGGGTCAGTGTGCAATTTAAAAAATAAAAATAGTGTTTAAAATTGTATAATCGCCTTAACGAGAGAGAATATAGCTGAGTCCTTCTGCGTGTGTTTGCTTGACGTCTAATGTTACCATTATTGTTTCATATGCAATGTGTATCCGAATGTACCGTGTGCATGTTCTCCATGAAACTTGTTGCTAGCTAGGTGACTTAGTGCCCGTACTCCGTGACGCATACACGTAACGCGACGACGAACGCGCGCCCGTGTGCGCTCTCGACCTTATATTCTAAATGCGATTATTATTTACTACCTATTAAACAGAAGTAAATTAAAATATTAGATGCATTGTTTGACGAAGCAGGATTTATTGAACGTAAGCGGCTGTAACTTATGAAAATAAATTAAATATTGGACGTTGGATGTTGGTGAAAATATTTTAATTTGCTTTTGTTAAACTATTTATCACACAAATAGTAACTGTTAGTTTATTTTATGCAATATTTTATTAGATAATAACGCATTTTATATTTAAAATCAGATTTATACGACAATTTGACGTGCGCAAGTATTTAGTGGTGGTGATCGAATCGTCTTAGCTCTTCGAATTAGAATAACTATGGGATCTCGACAAATGGCACGGAAACAACCTTTCTTATATTGTAATTAAAATATTACTTTGCAAAGCATGTGCCCGCTGATGGTATGGATGGGTACAAGTCGGAAAAAGTAAAATGGCTTTATCTAACCTTTAAAAGTTTATAACAGAAAACATCAAATTTTTTGTTGAATCATACAGCCAAGTAGACGAAAGCTCACTTCATGTAACTCATGTCAAAATTATGACAATTCAGAAATGACGGTCAATATTGATATTAAATTTTCAAATATAATGCTGACAAATGATCCATCGCCGGAAGTCAGAAGGCACATGCTTCGTTAACACGAGGCGAGACGAAGGTAATTTAGATACATCCGCCCCTGAAATTTCTCTCTACGATTCAACGATATCTTACATCTACGAAATCACTTACTAGATCGATAATTATACAAAAAAACACTAACTAAAAAAATGCCTACTAAGCATACTTAGTAAATCCATGTTCTGTGTGCATTAAATTCTAGAATTAACAACATTGTTGACTATTGCTAATAGCTTGAGGTTGTTATCGTTTTTAGAACGGACAAGGTGAATTTTTCATGTATTATATATACGTATATATAAATCTTACGCTCTATAACGAATGTTCGCTAGACCCTTTTTGTAAGCTGACGCCATCTAACGTGTTGTTACACTAGTCCTCTCTTATTAAAGTAGTATCAATATATTAATGATGGCTGTGAGATAAAATATTGTAACAATTTAAATTTATATTGTGTAAATGAAGAAGATATAAATAGCAACATAACTGAACGCTCTATCGCAACGAGTCTGGTCTCAAACTATAGGTTTATCTGTCCTTTTATCAGATTGGTTTTCATTGAAACCTTTGTTAGTACATATGGTTTGAATTTGAACCAATTGTTATTGATCCCTGATAATCGGGCCTGTATTATTTTGGCACTGTATATTCATGCATGACATAGTTACTATGCAAGGTATCTATAGTATGGTAGATCGTTACTTTCAAGTCTATGGTGAGTATAAATCCGATATCCATACGTATGCATATTGCTTTTTCTCTTAGATCAATAAATTGAACATATGTGCATAACATGACAAACATAACAGATATCAACAAAATGTCCATGATTACTATTACATGCATCCTACACAGTGCCAAATAAAAACAAAGTTTTGATCATTTTGGCGCAAAATACGCCTCGATACAACGGGTTGCCAAATTGAGAAGATTCTAAAACGATTCTACTTTTCAATTTAAAATCGAATATCGATAAAAGTCAATAAATAACTTTAGGTCTTTGAACTTGTCGTATTATTCAAAATTAAATAAAATTTTAAAAACGATTGGTTTATATTTTCTAATGGCAACCCAAAATTCAAGCTCACAGCTTTCTCCGCAGTTGCTCAAATTCTCAGCATAATAACCCCATGTTTCACCGCTTCTAGGTAACCATTTACAAACCACCATATGACATATGATGTTACATCTCCCATGAACATGGGCGACATTTTGTACAGCTACCTAAACGAAATGGCGTCCACCACGGGCTATGTAATATTATCAGACTGTTCGAAATGTATCACACCACGAAAACAAATTATTTAATATTGTTGATGTTGATTGTTAATAAAATGCAAATAATGTAAATATCAAAATAAATTCTGTATTTGTATTTGAATATTTAGTTTTACTGATACCCCTAATTTTTCCTTTAATATTTTTCACAAAATATCCTAAAACAGACAAACAATTCATGAAGACCGAGGATCTCATTAGTTCCAAAATCTGGTGCAACTCAAAAATCAAGAAGAGGTTATTACATTAAAAACAAGATACTTTATAAAGAATATATATATTCATAATGTGGCATAGCATTAAATATCAACTAACTACCAACAAAATGTTTATGTACACACGAAACATTGTGCTTTACAATACAAGAATTAATCACAAATACATTTTTTATCATCTAAGGACTAGTAAAAAGACTAGAAAGTAATTACAACATAAGTACAACCTCCTTTTAGCTTCCATTCGTCAAATTAATGTACAAAAATAGTGAACTTTTGTAAATTGTACAATGTTTGGTGACAATACATTGTTTTTTTTTAACAATTCCATTCATTAAATAAGCTCTAAAATAATATAAGACATACCTGTCAGACATAAGTATAACATAACATAAATTGAACGTGAATTTTAGATTTCAATCCAAGAGTTCTGCCATCTCACCATCACATGGAAATGTTGACCTTATGCAACAGAGATAGGGTTCATTTCAATACAAACAGCAGTGAATTTTGGAACTAATAAAAGGCAGACAAAGAGGTAAAGATCCTTAATAAAAGTTTATATAAAATAAACCACGTCGCAAGGACAAACTACTTTCAAAATCGCAATTTTGAGTGAGTGGGAACGAATGAGTCTCAATGAGTTATCTTTAGTTCATAAACCTAGACATTTCCAAGAGCAGGCGTTGGTGAGATTCTAACACCTTGTGAACAAATATAACAAGATTTTTGAAAAATATAAAAAAAAAGTTGATTTCTTAATTGATATACAAAAGATTTATATTGAGTCAATTGTATTTCACCCTATCCAAATAGAACATACCTTTAGGAACAGACTTTCTAGATCTTACATTATGTTTCCTAGCCGAGCCAATAGAAACTTTCTTCTTCTCTTCCTCTAGAAGTAAAGGTGGCAAGGAAACCTTTCTAAAATTATAGTGAGAAGAAATACCGTTTGGTAGCTTTGTGACGTCACTCTGCGGTACTTCCGGCGTGCATATAGGTTCTAATCTTGCCAAATCTCTATGCCTTGCAGTTACAACTCTATTATTCATCAACGCATTTCTTTCCGACGCACTCAAAGCCATCCCGTAATTTCTAGTATCCAAAGAAACAAAAGACTTAGCACTATTTCTATCACAATTTAAAGATGAATCTGGTCTGGGGTTCCTCATCCATCGAGAAGAAGCTAGCTCAGATCTTAGGATGGAAGGATTCTGTCTCTTTTTGTAGGGACTGTGAATATGTATTGGTGTGATTTGAAGGAGGGAGCAGAACGCGTCGGGTAAATCTGTTTCATCGTTATACATTGGGTAGAAGGATACCTTTTCTCTGGACAGCCTGTGCTCGCCCAGGTCCTCGGCGACGGAGACTCTGGGTGAGTTCTGTGGCGTGACGTCAGTGCTACTCTGCGACAGTCGCTCCTCGCTCTCGCTGAACTCTGCGTAGTCGGTGTAATGCATCGCGATGACCTCGTCGTGTTCCATTTGTCTGTACGACAAACGTTTTTCGGGCAATTGTATACCTTTACCCACGACCCTGGAAATCAATAATTGCTATTTAAATATTTATATCTTGAAGGTCATGTTGCCTGTTAGTTTAATGTCGTGCCATGGTAAAAGTGTCACGAACGATTCCTTTTAATTCGAATGACGAGACAGAATTACGATTGTAGTACCTTTAATAATAGATGAACACTGTTTCACAATATTTTTCACGTAATATAAAATCAAAGCTTGGGATGGCTATTTACTTTGAAGATACCTTTTCAAATGTTAAACATCTAAACAAATAAAACGCTTAAAAAATAAAATACACTGACAGCAGGATTCATTTTGATCTGTACAGGTCAAAGGTACAACAACTACTATTAATAATCAAACCAAAGTTGGTTTTTGAGGAATAAATTGCTGAAAATGTATGCTAAGTCCGAATTAATTTGGTCGAAATCATAGCCTTGACCACATTATTTCATAAAAACTGTGGCCCATAATTCTCAAAATATGTAAATTACTAGAATGAACGACACATTTTTATTGTTAGAGAACGTTAAGCTATTTAAATAGTCAGGCTTGGGTCAGTATGCCTTGCGCAAGACGCTGGAGGGTAGGTGATGCCTTGACCTAGTGAACTTACGTAAAAGACTGTTGCTACCTACATCACGGTTGAAACTATGAAGGCGGGAGGTATGAATCGAAAAACATGCGAGATCAGAGCTTCAAAGTATAAAGATGTAAACTTGTGTTTGTCTGAATTTTTTCTTGAAAAGTTGCATAATGCATTGATGATTTTTTGTAAACCAATGTCACTGTATAAGTCGATGAATGCACAATTTATTGAACAGGTTCAGGGTTACAAGGGTACAAATGACAATAAGGAGACTGGAATATGAGAGGAGTATTGGGGTGTTATACAAGGGTCGTTTCTCGATTCTTTATTGTCGGCCTTTGACAATGCACAATTTATTCCACCGCAGCCTCAATCATCGTCATTATCATTTAAGATAAAAACATGTCATCTGTTGGACATTAGCCTCTCCCAAGCATCGCCACACGCTACTTGGTTGTAAAACACATATTTGCGTTAGGGGATAGTAAATTTGACGACACGGTTGGCGTAGTGGCTAAGCGATCGAATGATGCGCTGCGTGTCGCGGGTTCCATCCCCGCACGGAACAAATATTTGTGTGGCCTACAGATAATTGTTCCGGGTCTGGCTGTTTGTATATGCGAATTTAAATGTTTGTAAACGCACCCACGATACAAGAGAAATCCTAGGGTGGGGCAACGTTTTTTTTAAAAGAAAAAAGAAAAATAATCAAGGTGTTGACTGGCTTGTGCAATAAATAATGTATCTTTTACCTGAGTTGTGGATGTAGCTGTCTCCACTGTTTACACTCTTCAATAATGTTTGGTCGAGTGCACTTCTCTCCTTCCTCATTGTACAGAGTCCTCTCAATGCGGTCCCACTCATCAGCTAAAGTCTTAGTTGCCTCTGCTGTGTTCCGGCGCAATGCAGACCCTGCACTACTGTCACTTTCTTCACTGTGCAAGTCTGGTGTTCCTTCAAATTAATTATTGATTGAATTTATTCATACAACTATCTTACCCCCGAATACTGAAACGTCACTCAAAATGTGAGGGCTGCTTAACATTTGAGCAGCTCTTAAACTTTAGATTTTGTATGGTCAAACGTCACTTCTGAGTCTCTGTTAAACTTAAGTGGGACTTAAATTTTGAGTGACTTGCCACACAACCCCTTCGGGAATTACAGACATTGTTTTGCTACATTTATTAAACTACAAATAGAATACCTTGTTGATTTAGTGGGCATAAGCACTACTGTTGATTTTTTTTATATTTATTTATTGATCTACAAAAAAAGTATGAACATAATTTAAATGACACTGAACCCCACACTAGGATACCCTGTGCTGTGGGGTTCAGTCTCTTTCACTTAAATTGGAACATGTACAATCATTATTTTTTAAATAAACCTTGAGACATTTAACTTAAGAAAAAATATATAATAATAAAAAGATTAAAATAAAGAGATTGTATGAGGGTGTGATGATGTATGTCTAGCAGCAAAGAATGCATCAATTCTGAGGGTCTACAACTATTAGATTATGAGGATGTTTGTCTGTCATCATTGGTTGATGGCAACCTTCTATAACAGGGGTCGGCAACCCGCGGCCCGCGGACGTTTCCTTGCGGCCCGTGAATATTTCATAAAAAAGTTATAATTATTATCAAAATCAACGCATTAAAAGCGCGCCTTTTATCCCCTCTGCTGGGCAAGACTTTGAAATGTGTCATACTATCTGATATTCTCAAAGCTCCTTCTATGAATCCAATGATCTTGTTAAATGACATCTGATTTTGACGAGTTGAAAAAGTTTGCTAAACAGTTCATTACAATTTTTCAATTGGCAATTATAGAAAAAATAAATATGCATCTCGTCTTACAGATGAGCATTTGAGAACTATTCTACAGCCAAAAATACCACCCCGGGACCCAATGGCTTGCGCGGCAAAGCCTGGGTCTGGGTCCCACCCAAAAAAAATAGTATTACATGTACGAATTAAATTCCCATGTTTTAACAATTGTCAATGGCATTTTTATTTTTATTATGGAATATGACCCATTATTATGAGCAGCTATATTGGGCTACTTGGGTTTATGCAAGTAAAATGACTGCGGCCCGCCTTTAGTTTAATTTGTCACCTTGTGGCCCTTGCTTGCCAAGAGGTTGCCGACCGCTGTTCTTTAATATGGGACTCATACATAACTGACAAAAAATAACTGTATTTCACCCACACTATCTAACTTTTGGGTAACATGTGCGATGTTATACTCCAAGTTATACAGTCTTTAACACATTGCTGTTATGTACCCATACTTCAAGAATGTAGAGTAAATTAAGAGAAGTCTGTACTTGCTCCTTACTGGCGATAAGCTGATATTTTGTACACATCATAACTATTAAAAAGCTGCTTTAAGATACTGTATGATAATAATTATTTATTAGGAATTTTTGGGTATACTGATAAGGCACTGGCTTTAATAAACAAGGCTCAACTCCTTTATTATAACTAGCTGTGTCGCAGTTTCTCTGGTGACAATCAGGTATAAGCTATCTATAAAACCAAATTTCATCCAAATTTGTTAAACCATTTCAGTGTGAATAAGTAACAAACATGTATTTTTACATCACTATCTCAGCTACAGGAAATACTGCAGGATTTCTATTTTTAATTAGAATTTTTTCTCACTCTAATTGAAGTACCTGTTAACTTAAACAACATTGGAAGTCTCTAAAGAAGAGAACAATTCTTATTTGGAGATACCTTGTAGTTTGACTTGCATAAAGTGTTATAAATTGAAAACACAGTTACCAACCTGTCTCACTTTCCGAGAAAAAGTCCGAAAAAGGCGTCCCGGCCCTTTCCAAACTGTTCACCATGTATGGTTGGACCTCAAAGGAATAATTCAAATTCCGATTCACAAAATTACTCGTGTTTGCTGACAAAGGCGGTAGCTCCTGCCCGGAACGGTAACCAAACTTCTGCTGGTTAATATTTGGCAAACAATCGATAAGTTTACTTATATTTTTCTCCCGTGCCGATAAATAGTTTCGTGCAGACATAATCAAAACGAATTCAAGACGTTTATGTGTTCCAAGCCCATAATAAATTGTTCTAATTTGCTATATAATTTCAAATTTACTTCACTCTCAGAACACTTACGAAATAATTTGTTAAAAACATTTATTTTGTTTGGAAATAAATCAACACAACAGTTGAAAAATTAGGAATGTCAATAAAGTTTGACAACTTGACAGACAGCAACAGTTTGACACTGGACGTCACCTTGGTTAAAAAAAAATCTATTGATTTTTAATTTGTTTAAAAAGTATGACTCGTTTTGAAATGATTGGGGAATGAGTTCTGCGTTGTGTAGGTGGTTACAAGTTGTAAGTGATAATTAGTATAGAGTGTGAAATTAAAACATTGGAAGCCTAGTTGCTTTCTGTGCTGAGATAAGCATACGTTTTTTATCACGTTCCTGGTTTCTTAAATCTGAACCTTAACCAGGTCTTACCCACGATCTTTTAAATAACATCCACTCATTTAGCTGTGGGTCTACTAATCACAGCTACTAATACTTTTTCTTCCGTCTCTTGCTAAATAAATCCAATGATGGTTCTACTCCGCCCACTATCCCCTATATTTTTAGAAATCAGTGTTTTTGTTTTCCCTTTTTTATAATCAAATGAGTTATTATTTTTCTTTTACAGTTTTCTCTATACTATTATACTCGAAACTTGTATTCAAAGAATTTCGATGATAATTATACGCATTATTTTTCTTATTGCTGGAGAAATGCATTAGCGTTGATTTATTTTGTTGTATTTCAATGACTGACACTAGAGCCATTAAAACAGTGTCTCAACCCAATGAGATTACTTAACTGGCTGCGGTAATCATTTATTTATTTGCAAAAAGACACAAGAAAATGACGCAAAACCACATCTATTAAAATCAACGCTTTTTATGAACGCACTTATTCGGTTTCCGCTCGGGCTGTCAGCTGGTCGGCTGTCGGTGGTGTCATTCAATTCTGTCATAGCAAAATCGATCGGTGTGCAGTGCGAACTTTGGAATATTATTTAGGAATTAATAAAACAAGAACTAAAAATGTCTAAAATTGCTTCAAATACTGGTGATAACACTCAAGATGAGGTAGATACAAATATAACATTTTATTTCCTATACTATTTTGATTTTAAACATGTTTGCCGCCTTTATCTATCGTAGACTAAAACTATATTTTCTTGTAAAGGTTTTTTTATTTTCCATGCTTTTTCCATTAGAATAATAAGCATTCGATACGTGTTTTGTTTTGTTTGTAACGGCGTTTAATAAATAATTAAAATGACGCAATGCGCCAAACTGCGAGGTGATGACTATGTTACATTTATATTTTTATTAATAGCCGAATGTGTGGGACGTTTAAAAATGTATTCAAAAGTATGTCCTAAACAAAGGAATCATAACTATACTCGTAGATATTACATCTTTACTCATATGCAAACCTGCTAATTAAGTTAACAAAATTAGGTACATATAAAATATCTTAGAAGTTGGAATGATGAATTTCCCATTCTATAAACATGCTAAAAATTCTTATCATAATCTTACTAGGAAATATTAGAATATAAATTGTATCATAGCTACAAGGAACAAAAGTAATATTATAAGTGAAATAACACATCTTACATCCAAGAATTAAATTAAATTGAAAGAAAAATACATTTTATTGTATCCTAATTTTATTTTCAGAAAATTCTGATGCCATTCACATACATCCAGCAAGTACCAGGCAAGCAGATAAGGCAGAAGCTTGCCTCTGCCTTCAACTACTGGCTTAAGATCTCAGATGAGAAGATGCGAGCTGTGGGAGAGATTGTACAGATGCTCCACAACTCCAGCTTACTGTAAGTTGATAAGTCCATCACTTAAATTTTGTTAATAAGTTATTTTAAATATAATGAGGATGCCTGAGCTAGCAAATGTTGAGAGGGTCACAGACAGTAAGAAAAAAACTGATTTTTTCACAATAGGGTTGAAATAATGTGTCCTAGAAAGATTAGGCTTTAAATTATGCTATGCTATTTAGCTATGATGTCATAGCTTGATTTTTGTTTATTGAATTCAAGATAATTTTGTACTCCACTATAATTTGTTATAATACAATTATAATCACATCAGTTTGGTTTGATTTACTTAATAGGTATATCCAATTTTGGCAGTCAGAAGTAGGTAGGTAGGTCGGAGTTAAACACCAATTATGGGATATTGTTATCAACAATTTATTTATACTTATAGGTATATACATATATTATTTTATAATTATAGGTTTGTGTGTCCTTTGTTGGCAAAGACACCCACAACTGTCTCCATTTCACTCCGTTGTTAGCTGTTGTTGTCCATCCACCACCTGCTATAACTTTTATCTTATCCACCCACCTTCTTGGTGGCAAGTCTCGTTTTTGTTTCCTATGCCTTATAAGTTAACTGACATTGCATTTGCCAATGGCATAGAAAAAAAACTAGTGGGATCTGGAGGCGATAGGACTCGCTCGCCAGTACGACAGCCGCTCGGAGGCACTACTCAGGGAGAAACTTCGCTGCTGCGGCAAATCTCCGCTCAGCGAACAGACTTCAGGTGTGATCTCATAGTGGCATGGAGAAAGCTAATGTCGCAACCCTGTGCAGGGCACGCCACAATAGTGGCGACCTCTTTGTAGAGTGACTAGAGAGGTGCCACAGCGTCCTGACCTACCGTCGCAGGACCTCATCGGAGGCGAAAGCCTGGGGAGTTTCCTGCACATAATCTGGCGGGCACCACTGTGACAATTGCCCGGCGGACTCGGTCGAGCATACTGGCGGTCTGCCTCGCGTAAGCGGAGCGTCACTGTGTCCTCGTAGAGGGGATTGTCGGCGGCGACCTCCGCCGGCCCCGGTTCAGTCCATGGTCCGCAGCGAGAGGTACCTATTGGCATGCAGGCACTTCTTTCTGCGAAGCAGTTATGCTAGCAAGGGAAGTGGCTGGTCATTTGAGAGAAAGAACCTCAAACCATCCCAGCTTCCGCGGAAGACGCACGAGCCTATGGACCATGAGCAATGGGTAGCTCACCGTCCGTCGAAGGTATAGCGACGACTGGCCGTGCCGACGGTGCGTTTGTGTTCCACGCGATCCTCAAAGATATGTCAGCAAATCTGAAAGGCCCGTCAGGACCACTGCCTGCTGAGGCTGCGTGTAGTACACAAATAGCAAAAGGAGGAACGTGGTTGGGTTTTTTTAGTCTGGCACTTCGTTCCGCTCCGCCCAGAGCGGTAGAAGTCATTTGATGAATTGAAAAAAAATGGAAAAGTCCAGTGAAATAGCCAGGAAAGTGTTTTACTTCAGAGTCCTAAATATTGTATGTCAAATACAACCTCGATGTTTTTGACAACACATAGAAGAATTACCAGTACTGGTAAAATAACCATAAAAAAAAAGATTAGAATATCTGCTGCTCATGAAATCAGATACAACAATTGATAGAAAAAGTGAAACGTTTTCCATTATAGTACGCAAAAACTATCAACCGATCAGAATTCCAGGATGGTATAAAAAAATAGAACCATTTTTATTTATTTTTATTCAGCTTATGCTAACTGAATTCCTCCACGAAACATTACATTCTCAGAATGAATGTATTGAATGTTGATCAAAAGGACAATTAAGTTTAAAAATAAAATACAAAATGTATATCACATACACACAGAGCACATTACGATAACAACAATAATAATATATTATGTACATCACAAATGATCTATAGTATCATTTTTGGAACACATTTAAATGATGTATGATAATATAATTTGTATGCAGTGTATGTAGTCCCCATTCATTACTATTGTTTGGCATTGACATGTTCCAGTTATTTTGGAGAACTCTATTTGCTTCACTTGCAGGTTGCTATTCTAAGTAAAAAAGTAGCAGCAAGGAATAAACATTTTTTCCTTCTACTATTGTCGTACCGCATTGAAAATATTGTTTAAAGAATTGAGTAAAAGTATGGAATACATATAGCAAACTCGGACCGAAAATCTGGTTACGGACTTTGTGATGCTACTAGATGTTCCTCGGATATAAGTTTTATGCCGCGGCAGTAACGATCATCTGATGACGTTAGGTACCCTCCCCCGCACGCCTGATAATGTTGGCGTGAACGATCTTACTTATGTAAAATTATGCGTAGGTATTCACGACATCCATTATACCTATTATACTCACAAGTCACCGAGTTTTACAGTATCCTGCTTACTTAACTTGTGCGTATTTCAAGACACCTCACCAAAACGTACCCTCCAAATTAACAAACCTTAATATCCCCCCGCAATCTCAGTCAACTATGAAAAATCTAACCGAAGCGAAAATCAATAACTTACGAACTCGTTTCGCTCGTCATTGCTCCTTTTCTCATTTCTGTATGTATAAACAAAAAAACCTATTGTATCCTAAAATATTAAACCTCGCTATTATTAATAGGCCGAATTGAACTACATATTTTTATAATAAAGGATGAAAGAAAATCTATAAAATTCGAGGTGGGTACTGCAAAATCGAGTTCGCTTTGATAGCTTCCTACATTCTCTTAAAACATTTCGTTCATGTTGGTTGTCCGGAATAAAAGTAGTTTTATTTTTTATAAAACTTTTCTCGACACGGTCAGTTCTATTTCTGTCTGTATGGACAAACATGATACCTGACATATCCTCGGAGCAGAAATTTTCGAGCTCGCTTTGCTCTCTGGTAAATTAGACAATACATTATTTGACAACATTTTTGAGCTCTCTCGCGGACTCCGACTGTTCTTTCGCTGAATGATGAACACCCTGTATCACCTATTCCCAATTCTCGATGTATTTTTGCTTTCATTTGGAATTGGCTCATAGACGCCTTGATCATGTTGCAGCGTCAAACACAAGGTTCCATCAGCCCAGCAGGACACGATTGACATTAAATACTTTAACGCGTGAGTGAAAAATATTCATTAATTTGGTTAAGGTCATTAGTCATTTTGTTACCGCTGGGTATGGTCATGTGTCACCTGTTCGTATTGGGTACGGTTATTGTGTTCCTGCTGGGTAAAGCTATTAGTAATTTTGTTCCTTCTGGGTATGGCCTTTGGTCATTTTGTTCCTGCTGGGTATGTCCATAGGTCATTTTGTTCCTGCTGGGTATGGTTATTATTCATTTTGTTCCTTCTGGGTATATCCATTGGTACATTACCAATGGATAAACCCAACAGGAACAAAATGACCAATGGATATATTTTTGCCTGATTACTCATTTTGTGCCAGGAACACAATGGCCATATCCATGGCCACTGTGTTCCTGCTGGGTAAGGTCATTAGTCAATTTGTTCCTTCTGGGTATATCCATTGGTAATTTTGTTCCTGTTGGGTATGGTCATTACTCATTTTGTGCTAACTGGGTATTGCCACTGTGTTCCTGCTGGGTAAGGTCATTAGTCATTATGTTCCTTCTGGGTATGTCCATTGGTCACTTTCCTTCTGCTGGGTATGGTCATTACTCATTTTGTTCTTGCTGGGTGAGGCCATTACTCATTCTGTACCTGTTGGGTATGGCCACTGTATTACTGCTGGGTAAGGCTATTACTCATTTTGTTCTTGCTGGGTGTGGTCATGGGTAATTTTAATCCTGCTGGATATGGTCATTGGTCAGTTACATCTTATTAATCCTTTGGTCATTGGTTGGTGTGTTTATTCCGACTCGTAATATGTGTCTTCGGATTTTGAATCTGATCTGGCGACAGTTTTTATTACTTTGAGTGTTTCCAAAGAGGTTTTGTGGTTATAACTTTATTATACTGGATATAAGGCATACAATTTTAACGATTGTCTAATTGATATTATAATGCTAAAAAAAACAAGTTCCATAACAGATAGGCGTCAGTAGACCACTCTGACTATAAGAATATTGTTAAGAATTATGGATGTGACGTTTTCACTTCTTCTATTATTTTAATTTTATTTTATTATTTTAACGTTTATCATATAATATCATACTAGCTGGCGCCCGCGTCTTCACCCGCGTGAAATAAAAAAATCCTATGTCTTATTCCAGACCATAATAACCGTTCAGCCGTTTTGCCGTGAAAGGGCAACAAACATACTTACATCCTTACAAACATTCGCATTTATAATATTAGTAAGATAAAAAATCTAATATATTAGCTTATTTACTGTACATTATATACGAAAAAAAGATATTTCCATGGCCTTTTCTATTTAATCATGCTAATGCAAATGCATTGTTGACTTAACATCGCCGGGTGTTGCGTAATTCGCTAGTTTGAACACGAATGAAATAATTGTGCGCTATATATTTATGACAATTATGAATTGTGCGTAGCTGTTGGCACCTGTTTTAAATTAGTCATTTTGATAAAGGTGACATTTATTGTGTTGATAAGACTGTTAGTACAAAAGAAATCGGAAAATCGATAATCAATCTCATCGAAAACACCAATGAGGGATATAATAAAAAAATATCGTTTTTGTTTCTTTTCTTGCTAATTGCATGTATTAAGGCGTTAACTCATGCGAAATTAACACCATAAGCAAAGCAAAAAGGAACTTCTAAGTAACTCCGGAATATACTGGATCTTTTCTTTTTATCAACTTTCAAAATGTTAGTCTGAAAGGTATTGCTTGATCTTTGGGAGAAGCTAAATCATCGGCATAACACATATGGGAGCCAACACAATCACGCTGCTCAGTCAGGTGCTAACGCTATGCAGTCAACCGAGAGTAGACCTTAATCATTCGCTAAGCCTTTTCAAAATTATGTTGCCACTATGTAGGCTTCCACTCTAACGGGATCCAGATGAATTCTTCTTAACCTCCATGACACAATAAGTATTGTGTATTACGCAATCATTTGGTAAGACTATGTGTCTGACTTTCGGGGCCACTAACTCCCTGTAACGATTGACAAAATCTTCAAAACCAATAATAGCTTGACATGTTTTCTGATAGAATATGTAATAGGTCCTAGACCGAACTAGGAAATCGCGGCTTAACAAACTAGCTTCAACTTTAACTCTTCATTAAGGCTTTTGTGGACGAGAGATACTACAATTTTGCCAATAACACGTGTACTGGAATAAACTAGCTATTTCATAGTTTAAACTTGTAAAGATCAGTACATATAGATTAGTTAATGGAGGTTAAGGTCTCGCTCGACTAGTTGCAAACAGAATTCAGATGTGGTATGGATAAGATCCTGTGACTGATATTCCAATGTAAGACGCATTATTAATTACGTGCAAGTAGTAAAATGGAACGCCAACCTCGATAAAACAGCGAGATGGTATTGTGGAGCTGTGTCGCAAATTACTCCACATCCTTCTTGCCCAAAAACATGCAGCTGAAATGTCCTCTACGCTGCCAATGACTGTTCTGGGCTAATAAAATATAAAAATAGTCTTGCCAGCGACATGAAGAAAATATTCATTGCGAACAGTCAGCAAATCAGTTAAGTAACCAGGGTCATCGAATACAGTTAAAATTTTCTTAAAAACTGAAGAGTATTTTCCGAAAAAGTTAAATTTATTTGATATAAAGCAAGCAGTTAATTAAATAAACGTAGCCGTATATAAGGGGGGGGGGGGGCTATATACAATTCTAACCTATCCAATGCAGGGTGTAGAAACAATTTTGTGCTCTCTCTAACAGCCTGCTTTCTCTTAGTTCTTAACTTTGTTTGTTAGTCTACCAAGTAACTCTTGTATGAAGGGTCGAAAGTTTCATTTCTAACCTCTGGAAGGTAAGGTGTTAAAATTGTTGAACATGCTCCTCTCGCTCTTGGAGCCTTATTTACTGCTGGCGACGCCTTTGGTTCTCATCGCATTGACCATGGCAAATCAGGGGTTTGCCCCTCTTGAAAAATTACCCTAGATATGCCACCGTAAAAATACATATTATGTTTTATCTTTTCCACACACTGTCTATATATCTCATCCAACTCTCCTCTCGCAGGTCTGCTGGAAGAAATTTATAATTAAATAAGCTGTATCTTTGTACTCTTCTGTCTTAATGTAATATCCTGTCATGTATTTTGTGTGTGCATAAACAAATACCTACATCACTTTCTGAGAAAAAATCAACTATATCTGATGACTGAAAAATATGTGACTGTTCTAATTTGTATGATGGGATGGTATTCCCTGTCTCACATCTGTTAATTGAAGTGTTTAACAACGAGAGTTAAAAATAACACTGACTCATATGGGGAATACGTGCGAGACGATGTAATTTATTTATTCCTGACGATCGAGTGTCTGTTAAATATTTTAAGTGACAAAGATTTTTTAACCACGGTCACGTTAGATAGCAACTGGAAGTTAAAGTTGATTTACCAAAACCTTGTTTCTTTGTTTAAAAAAAATCTCCAAAAAGGTGTTTCATTTTTAATTTTTCTCCACCATGGCATGAAGATGAACAAGATTTTTTGTTGCCTATCCGTCGTATCTAATCAGATTTTTTCCAATTTAGAATAGTTCAAGGATTATTATAGATGCGGTTCTACAGGACAGTAAAAAGTTGTGTGTTGTTGTCTTAACAATTCTCCTGACTCCTCCTCCAAAGCTTTTATAGCAAGGCGATTACTTAAATTAATTGTCACAATTGAGTTTGAGGACGTAAAGATCGCTACAGATTCCGCAAATAAAACGATCTTGTAAACTCGTTGAAAGTATCATCAATTCCAAAAGAAAGAGGATAACAACTGCCACTATATTCTTGTTATTTGCATTTTTTTTTTCATAAAATTCCTTCTTGAAAATCTTTGTGTTTACCCCAGTATCGACGACATTCAAGACAACTCGATCCTCCGGCGCGGCATCCCAGTGGCGCACTCTATCTACGGCGTGGCCAGCACCATCAATGCCGCCAATTACACCATGATCGTGGCGCTTGAAAAGACGCAGGAGTTGGGACATCCTATGGTAACTTATATTGGAACTAGCTATTGCCCTCATGGACGTGCATATGTATCTCAAGGGACTGGGATTAAAAGTAGCTTAGATATTAATACGGGTTATTCACTACCTGTGTGAGAAACTTCATACAAAATCGTTAAGTAGTTTTGTGAAAGAGTAACAAACATCCATATATCATCACAAATTATCGCATTTATAATAAAGTAGGATATTCCTTTCTACACATTTGAGAGTAATTTCTGGCAAACAAGGGGTCTGTCTACAAACCCCTTGCCTCGTTTTATTTTTGAGTTCGTATATACGTGAAAGTACTCGGTGTATCTTTAAACAAATTTCAGGGCTGTCAAAGAACACATCCTTTGCTAGAAAACATAATAATTGCCTGTTTAATTAGCAATTAATGGTAATTATTGTGTTCTAGCATATACGAAAGCTCTTTTTACGCATTTAAAAGCGCTAAAACGACTTCTGACCCAACTCCGTACTATCTGTATTACCCATTGTAAAAACCGTGATAGTTTTATTTAAGGCAAACCGTTTAGAAATAGAACCTAATAAAGTAGTTGTTCCAGGCCACAACCGTGTACACAGAACAGCTTTTAGAGCTGCACAGAGGGCAGGGCATCGAGATCTATTGGAGGGACAACTTCCAGTGCCCTGCCGAAGAAGAGTACAAGGAGATGACTATCAAAAGTGAGATATTGTGTAACGTTCATTATTATTTATGTAATAAAATAATATTTCATTATATCACGCTGTTATCCTCGAAGGGTTAGGCACATATTCAATAGAAATAGAATATAATAATAACCAATCAATCTTCCAATAAAAAAAAATATACTACAAAGAAGTTTAATAGGATTTAATTCCAGTTTTATGCTGAAAGAGTTAGTTGATTTTCAATTGCTATCGATTAAGCCTGTAGTCTATGATAGTAGTAATCATAATAGACATCGGTCTCAGCTTTAGCCATTCGAGTAAATTGGTTTAATTAATATTCAATTAATTAATTCTTACGAGTCAGTGTCTATCTTCAAATTCTTCTGTTGATTGTATTTCATTGGCAGTCTTGCTTGGTCACCCTTGGTCACTTGCACGTAAAAAAACTGCAATGTCTTATTTCTTTATGACTATTTAGTATTTTCAACCTTATTGATGTTTAATGCACTGAACATTTTTACCAAACAATAGTTATAAACCAATTACGAAATTTGTTTATATTGAGCCTATTTCATACTAACGTAAAATATTGAAAGCATAACACAACAAAATGCAGCTTGACTAAATTATGTAAAATAGTAGTAAAAAAAACGAAGATAGTCGTAACTCGTATTTTTCCATAATGTATGCATCGAGAAGCTGACCACAACATAGTTAGGAAAAGGCTAGACAGTTATTGATGTTCATGAGTATGCATAAAAAATTACAAGTCCGCTATCTTTAGATGTCCGACATATTGGATTTAGAATGATGTCACTTAGCAAACCATTAATTGTCATCTAAACTAAATATTTATGGAAAAATGTTACCTTAATCAAAACAAAGTGTGTCAAATTTAACTTTTTAGATTTTACAGGTTAACCCACTTAAAATGGGATTAAAAATGAACATGTAGTTAATAATACTCCCTTTATGTGCTAGAGACGGGCGGTCTATTCATGTTGGCGATCCGTCTGATGCAGCTGTTTAGTGACAACAAGTCGGACTTCAGCAAGCTATCCGGGATCCTCGGCCTGTACTTCCAGATCAGAGACGACTACTGCAACTTGAGGCTCACAGAGGTATGCTTATATTACTGTAGCGAAAATAAGTACATCAAACCTACCCTAGCGATATCTATGTCGTAAACTAAAACTAAAATCCTGTCAAATCAAAATTCTTCATTGCGATATTAGTAAGGTTAGGTTATCGGCGAGTTAAGAACAAACAGAAAAAAAACAACTAACTATAACTACACAACTGTTGTCTCTGTCTTTTTGCCGGGCAACCCGTCTTGTTGGTGGATCCTCCTTTTTTAACAGGAGATAAGAAACTTTACAACATTTCCTGCTTACTTCAAACTAACAGCATATCAACAGAGGAGTCCCTAATAGAAGTTTCGCTAGTTATGTTTAAGTCCCATGTCATAGGGGGCGCGCCGATATCTACGATGAACCCTGATGGAAAAACACTGCGCGATATTGGAATCGAACCGACATCATAGTCACAAGTCGACCACTACAACAACGAAGCAATCTACTAAATTGTTATGACTTAGTGATCATCATAATTATCAGCGGAAGGACGACTACTGTTGGACAGAGGCCTCCCCTAGCAAAGCAGACCTAATAGGTCACCTTGCCTCGCTGCCCTTTGGGTGTCCTTCAGGCTTTCTAAGAGTCTCACTGTGAGCGAACACGTTTCTTTTCAATTGATGAGCTATTAATCTTCAATTATAACAAACCCAACACTCAAGTTTTATAACGCTTGCCAAGATAGCGCGTGTGAATGGGTGGGACCATATATTAATTTCATACCTAGAACTCTTCCTAAAAAAAAATCGTGATTCATGATAGATATTATAAATACCCTCTGTATTTTTTTAGCTCGTATGATTGATCGATCCATAATAGTTCCTGACATTTTAGTCAGATGTTTAATTATGTTAAACACGTTCAAGGTCAATTTTAAAGTATTCTAATTAAATGTTTATCACTGTGTCGTGTTTTCAACAAACGTTATGCCAAATGTGCATCCACATCTAGTCAACCATACCTATTAGTGCCATTGCTCCTATTGCCATAAACCGGGTACAGTTCACAACTTTAAGCTACTATTGACAAATTTCTGATGCCCAATAACACTTAGCCTTTTTTCCGGAGGGAAATTCATCGTATATTTTCTCCCGCCCTAGGCGGAGCACAAAGAAGTAACAAGCTTTTATGGAGTAAAACTCATCTATGTTTCTTCTTTTGCCCTTTGTGTTCCGGGGCCGCGGTATCTCTCTCGAACAACCCGCTACCCGTGCAGGCACTGGCCCTGGCAGGCCCCTCTGCTATTCTGACGTCTGTTTGAGGCGCGCGTGGACCACTAACGCGACACGGCCTGTCGTCCCTATTAACACAGCCAGAACTGGAAAACAAGCCCGAGATTAAGTGTCCGTTACTTTGCGCGCCGTGGACAAACAAGACAGTGAGAGCAACTGCAGGGGTGAAGTAGTAGAGAATGCCTGGCATTAGAGCACCTGCTTAAACATACAGTAGCACGGAGTGGTTGCCCTCTGTCAAAGTTATTGAACGTGTTAGCGCTGCTCACATTATTTTTCAATACAGACACGCGCCCGCACTCGCGCTTTGTAGCGTTGCAACTACCTGCAGGCCATACAAATATTTGTTCCGATCACACCCACGATACGCAGCGGACTAGTCGATCAGTCGGCCATGCTTTCAGCTAAAATAAATAAATTGCATGTTACTTATGATTATGGTACGTCCCCAGTACACGGAGAACAAGAGTTACTGCGAGGACCTCACGGAGGGCAAGTTCAGCTTCCCCATCATACACGCCATCCGGCAAGGAAACAACGAAGTGCTTCGTATCCTTTACTAATATTAACTACATTTTATTGAAACATTCTTGATAGCGTGGGTAACCTCTTCTATGAGCTTAATCAATCAATGTAATGAAAACTTTCAAATTTACGAATTCCTTGTAGAAATACCTAGAATATTTTAAAACAGATAAGTCTAATCAATAGATTAATGCTACAAAAGTTATAGTACGAGCCATTTACCACCGTCAGATGTCATACAATTTCCTTAAGCTACCCTGTAGACATACTCCGTCAAAGAACGCGCGACCTGGAGGTGAAGCGGTACTGCATCACGATACTGGAGCGGATCGGCAGTTTCGCCTACACCAGGACCACGCTGCAGAGCCTCGACGAAGAGGCACGAAGAGAGGTCAGATATTCATTAATAATTTACTTTTGTAATAATTGACAAGTTCGCATACAATCTTTTAGAAAACCGTTATTATAATACAACAGCTTGTTGCAAGTTTTTGTCGGCTGATTATGATGTGCTTAGCCTTCTCCCAAGTTAGACCTTCTGTCTCGAACTTATATAAAAAAACTACTACTGCTATATCTGCTATCTTTTACTTTCTCTTTCCATCCCCCTACAGAGTTTTTTAACCTGAGTACCTTCCCCCTCCCTATCCCTGGCTACGACCCTGCCCAATTACCTTAAGTTCCATTTCAGTTAATCGGTAAGCCTGTAATATCATAGTGTCTAAAATCTTCAATCTCCGTTCCAGGTGGCCCGACTGGGAGGCAACCCGCACTTAGAAGCCCTTCTCGATGACCTGCTGAGCTGGCGACGAGACATGCCTCTCGACAAACTAGAGAACAACGTATAAACACCAGTATGTTCACTTGTACCCGTGACTAGGAGAGTAGATCATTCAAAGACGAGCTGTAGGAAAGATGCAATCATAAAAAGATAACCTTGAATTCATCAAATTAGGGTCGGCTTCCAGTCTAGCAGGATTCAGTCAAATACCAGTATTTTACTTGGAGCGACCAACAGCTTCCACATCCCATTTAGTACTGGGTAATACAATACCCTTTGATTGGACAGGTTGTACCTGTAGCGTAAAAGATCTACAAATGACAGTCGGGACCCATAACGTGCTAGGAAACTCGGTACGTAATAGACGGTGACCTGATGCAGAGTCCTCATTTTATGTCCTATTAACATCAGTTCATAACTCAGTGGACTACAACAGCATCTACCCCTTCCTAGTTGCGCCTACGAGCTAATAAAAGATTATGTTTAATTTTAGTATGAAATACATTTTATTTACTTTTTATTACAGAATTGTTATCATTGTCAGTTTGTGCACCAATTATAATCGCAAAATTATAAAGAAATCGGAAACAATAGTGTGACGAAAATGAAAAAAACCCCGATAAAAATTAAAATTAACTCTTCAATGATTTAAAATATTTTGTAAATCTGTTTTTTTTTTGTATCTGAACTAGATTGTAGATATAGTATGATAATTTTTTTATAAGATCACTGGTTAAACTTTAAACAACGATGTTAGGCGATGTGTTTGTGTGTAAATATTATTATATTTTTTTTATTCAGTCATTATTATGCATTTTACATTCCGAATGTTTTAATTAGAAGGTGGAAGGAGTATCAGTAGAGTAGACATTATAGTTAAAAGACATTTTACAAGCAATTCGTACTTTACGCTCTTCAAATTTGTCTTATATTCTTCTAGCTTCAGTTTGTCTTATCAAATAAAAATAACTTATCGTTTGGCTACATTTTGTTTGTATAATAAAATATCATATTGGTTTTTAATTGGTTACTAAATTGATTTACTACATAGTGATATTATACCCTGATATTATCGGCTGCCGGGTTGCTATTTAGTACTGAAAACTATTTTTAGGTATAAAAAAATATATATCATAGACTTCAAAATAACGCCGCAGTGTAACTACCATTTAGCCAACGGCCAGGACACAGAAACCTTTTCAAATATGAAAACGTGTTCTAGAGCAGTCTCCGTCAACATTGTTGCAGAATATGGACATTATGGACGTTGGCAACGCTAGAACGTGGTTTAAATGAAGTTCGGTCTCTATCATAACACCCTGTGGCCAAGCGATCACACTGCCATCTGTAGTCATTTTAGATAGCAAATAGATATTAATTTTGCCTTGTAACACAATAATACGCATTATGCTTATTACTTAAATCGCTTTGTACTTATGCGCAATAAATGCTTAAATAGATAAGCTTTGTTAATTTTGTATTAAAATAAAACAATTGTTACGGATTGCCCTGTTTTTATTTAATTGACCCAACTTGAAACAATTATTTTTTAAGTATTTAAGTACGTAGGTACATCCGTTACAACGGTTTTATTTTTCAAGAAATTGCGGTTGTAATCTCTAAAATCATAGTGCTGTTTTAGTGTCAGTTTTATTTGAATAAAGATTAAATTATAAAACCACATGGTTAAAAATATAAACAATAGTCATACAAATGAAATGACCAAAATAAATGCAAATCGTAAATTTAGTACCTAACTAAAATGTTCATTAGCTTTTTCGAATATTTAGCGATGTTACAGTAGTGAGTGAATCGTTCATAAGGTTGACGATTATTAAATTGAAGAGAATTTAAACTCTACTTACTTATAAAGCACACATAATTTAAAGTCTATACGGAGTAATTTGACGAAACTCTATACTTACATTTCTCTAACAATATGAACGATCAGACACCCTGTCTTCACTGCCTCAGTTTTCAGTGGCGAAAATTTAATAAGCTTGGCTTGCCCAAATAGCTTACATGGTCATATTTCTGGACTGTGCAGTCTATATGGACTTGCGTTGTAGTGGACACGCCACATGACCAGGAATTCAAAATAAGTTAAAAATTTCAACTAGAATTTATAAATATCGCTACTTCTATGTGTCTTCATACCCGCTAGTCTGCTGTCGTTATTCGAGTTCAAAATTTTATAGAACAGCTAAAATTAATATTTAAGGATTTTTTTACTATTTAGCTTGGCTAGATCTTTAGCAGTTGGTGTAGGTATTTCATATTTGTATATTTAAATAATTATTAGAGGCAGCCAGGTTGTGCACCTTAAAAGATAATTAGATTAATACTAATAATAAATATATTCCGAATAAAAATAAAAAAAGTAAAATCGTAGATCATGCTTTGTAGAAAATCATGAGAAGGTTGGGTTTAGTCAACTTTATAATTGCTTTTTTAACATTATGTTAGCAAAAGACAGCCAAGTGAAGTTCAATTTAGTGAGAATAAAGAATGTGAGAATGCAATTAAGAAAAAAAAGGAAGAAATTACTGATTTGACTTCAGGTGCAATAGTTCTCATCTAAAACAGCTGAAAATAATTAAGACCAATTTAAATATGACTCTCACATGAAACCTAATACTGAAATATAAATATAATAAAATATTCGTAAATTATCTAAACACATAATTTACAAATATTTTATCATTACGAACGTGTGTAGTCTTAGCATAAGTCACATAATAATTCCTGCAATATTTTGAAACCTTGAAAAGTATTTATTTTGTATATTTGATGATGTACTTAGATTTGAAAGTATTCGAAATGTGTTTTATTTCATCATATTTTTTATTGTTTGGATATTTTCATTTTTTAGTTTTACAGGTATAAATAGTATTTCAATTTAGTCAAATCACATTCCATAAAATTAGACAATTGCTTATAAATCATAAACTAATTATTTATAATATTCAAAATTTGCTTTTTTCGATTTTATATTTATAGTTTTTATAGTTAATAATTTTAAGAAATTCTAGAACATAGCGTAGGCCTAAAAATGTACTTAGTAGGTACTAAGGCTAGCCAATTACTGACAATAATAGCTTCATACCAAGTTTTCGAACATATTTATATATAATAATATACTAAATGGTTTTGGCGGTAATCGCAATTTAGGGCAGACATTATCTCAATCATAAGGAAAACTGTTTTTACAAAACTAAAAAAACAGCCAATATTTATACAGTCAAATATATTATTTACCCAGTTGTAATTATCTGCCAACCTACACACTAGCGCCGTAGTAATAATAGGTACTAATGTTTTGCAATTTATAATATTAACAGGAAGGTAAAATTATGTAACTTTCGTAAACTATTTTTATGAAACATAAAATGTTATTGCGTTTGATTTAAAACATTTTAGAAATTGTGTTGTTTTGTTTTCATAAATATACTTTGTTTTCATGTGTCTTTGGTTTTTATTTATTTTAGCATATCAACTTCTAGGCTTTAAAGGAGTGTCCACATTAATCGAAGTGGCTTGTGCCAGTCTGACAGAGCTGTGTCCATACAATTCATGTAAACAATTCGACGTCGGGCGTTGTCCGAACAATGATGGCCAATAAAATACAAAAAAAAATCACTAAGGCCCTTATTGATTGTTTCCTATGAAGAAGAACCTATAAACTCCTTGATTAACGACGGCGTTTTTCAGTTTTATTGCATGGATGGATCAGACATAAAGATCGATTTAGAAAGTGTGGTCGCTTCCAAATCAGTCACAAATTAATTATTATTATAATTTGACACGCTTTGTCTTCCAAATTGTGACAATAAATTACTATGTTTATCTTTTATACTATTGACTAGAATTTATAAGAAAAATAAACATCATAGTTTTCGGCTATTTTATTACTACCTGCATAAGTTGTAAAAGAGGGGACATGCTTATTTAGTTAACTTCTTTTTTTTACCTGCGGAATACAGGTACTTTCCATAAAAATAAAAACTAGGTTTTTCCACTGTTAGATCTACTGTCTCAAGTCTTTCTCTCATTCAAGCAATAATGATACTCCTTTAAAGGGTCTATGGTGAGTAAAATGGTGTCCTCTCTTGATCCTGTATGCATAGACAAATGAATGTGAGTTACATGAAATTACCACTTAGTCTAAGGAACCATTTCACTACAAATCTATTAACATTTTAGTTTTCTAAGCGGTAATTTACTGTAAAAAAGCTTCCACATAATGACAATTTTTTTTAGTAAATAAATACAGATCTTTTTAGTGAAACTGTCATCGAAACATATCTAATGGATCAAAAATAAAGCTTTTGTGTGAATGAACAGTGGTTTTATTTTTAGCAAACCCGTCGCGACCTAGAATGGCTTTGTGCCAATAGTCGGCCGCAATTGCGCGAAAAATTCAATAACAACTATTTCTAAGATCATAAATATTTCTGTTAACAGAATTCACTTTCCAGAATGTTTATCGAAAACATTTTTTTAATACATATCGGCCAGAACTATAACCCTCCTTTTTGTTTCGCCGAAGTTACTGTCCATTCCAGCTGTTGTGATGCAAGAAATTATCATTCGAGATTCATTCGAAATTTAGTTTTGATTAGGGTTAAAATAAATACCATTTTATTTTCTTTCAAATACAGCTTTAACTTAACAAACGTCTTGTGGATTTGCGATACCTATATATTTTGTTTTTCGTATTCAATTCATTACCACGGTTGCGTGTAATCACCAAACTAGTAGCTCGGCACCAGTGGCGGTACTTTCATACAAGCTTAAAAGCTTGGCCTTTCTCTTATGACCTGAGAGTATTAACTCATAATGATTTTAGGGTTCTGAACAGTCTGCTATATTTACGGGCTTGCCCTATTGTTGACCACTTTCTACGCTACTGCTCGGCACGTATGGGGGGAACACGTGCCATGGTACAAAGGACAAACTCACAGCTATATTTGTGTGTGTGTTTAGTAAAGCCATGTTGAATAAAACACTGAATAATGTTTATGTACTTTATTAATATTTTTACAGTTGTCACAAACTACAGAACTGCGACTCTACTAGTCAAGGTATTTCGTTGGATCAAAATGCTCCTGAACCGTAATATATCAACATAAATAAAACTAACATTACAATTAAATTATGATTTATATTATTTTATTTTTTTTATAAATCGTCACAATAAAAGAATATTACATTTTAAAAATCTAAAATCATATACAAATAATCTCTCTTATTGAAACTAACAGACGAAAAAAAATCGAAGCTGATTTTTAATGGAAAATATGATGTCTGTATCACAATGTTATGGACACTTAGTTCCCCAGTAGATTCACTAAATATACATAAAGTTACATTTTTAAGCATTTTTTTTTTGTTTCAAGAAAGCAAAAGGTTACGTTATAAAAGCTATTCTTTATATCAAAAGCCTCAGTACATCGCTAGTTGCGTTTAGCTAAAATCGAATACCAAAATTACATAACTCCATCGAAGGCGTATATCGATAGTGTCCTAGACACTGCGAACAAAACCTAGTGCTTTATTGAAATATTAAAAGTTACCCTCCATTGACGCAGAACATAGCTTCTCTTTATCATTTTGACTTGTATATTCATCCTTATAATCAAACGCAGTTGGCAAGTCATAATTAATCAGTCATTTTCAAACGTTATTTAACTTTGAGCTGTCATAAATTAATCCATTGATGTGTCTTATTAGTCAAGAAAATAAATAAATCATTAAGTCACAATATAACACATGAAGGAACTTATATATGCCGATGGATTTCTCCTACGCGGCATTTGTCGAGGTAACTAGGTAGTTTAGAAACACAGCAGAAGAAATGGCAAGCCGAAATTGCATCTACCGCTCTAACTACCCCAAATAATATCATAAGTTGCAATATTTATTAAAATTTTACGACTACTTTAGTCAAGTTTTAAACAAAAAAAGTTTGTTAAACACTAAAAGCGTCAATTTAAGAGAAGTATGTTTCGCATTAATGGAATGTGCACATCTATAAAATATATTACAATTTAATATCATAATAAAATTAATACGAATTCATTAGCACACTATAGTAAGAATTAATAGTAAAACGTCCATCGTTCACACTAATTACAAGAATTGTGATTTTATCAGAAATATTTACTTGTAACTAGCGATGGGCCTGCCACCGTACTAGTGATGTTACGTGGTTTACATCATACTTACTTTTACGAATTAAAGTTTTAATAAAATATCAATTCTTGTTTGCACACAACATTCGTCTTCAAATGTACCATTTTTTCTGTCCGTACGTGTTCGTTGTGATTGCGTATTTTGAATTATAATACGTTCTGTTTGAAAGCGTTTTTATATATTTAAAAAAAGTCTGAAAAAGATTTACAAAGTTGTTTTGACTTAGAAAAGGTTTTTTAAATAATATATTAATTGTAAATATTGTCATAATTAAGTCTAACATACAAGCACCAGCTTAGTCTACACAAAGGATAACATTAAATTACTAGTTGAGAAATATTGGGCCAATTTTAACTTCGACGAAATAAGACATGACGAAGTCCTAGATACAATTTAGTACACGAAATTTTTAAATTGTAATTTATTTTTCTTCTATCAAATAGGTACTTTACGATTTTTGTGTCTAGAAAATCTTTATTACTAAAAAAATACACATGTTGTGACAACCAACTTTCAGTAGCTATATGACAAATCGAAATAAAAACATGGTTCATACAAACTCGCCAAATTTATAGGTCGCTGTGTACGAAGATAATGTTCTTGTACCAAAATGTCTAAAAAACAGATATGTTTGTCGAATGCGTATGTTCAGTAAACAAGATTTTCTAGACACGAAGCTTGCACTAAGAAAAACTACATACATTTAGTGCTCATCGAATTCAAAATACCATTCTGTCAAAGTCAAAGAACCGGCAGATACAGAACTTTTAATAATCGTTTAGCACTCGATAATGTCTATGTTTTTTAGTACAGACAAGCCTAATAAAACCATAGAGTAAAAACAATTCTATTCCAAAAGTACACAGTTCAAAATACTCAATCACAAGGTCCGTATCGTGTTGCACGGAGTGCGTTGCCAGCGAGCGCGTGCGCGGTGAGGGGCGAGTGGGGGGGGGGTCGCTCACGGGATCCAGCCGACCACGTAGCTGCGGCTGCGCGTGAACTGGGTCAGCCGTCGGACGCGACCGCCTGTAAGGTGGACACCAGGTGTTACTGTATATTATTTTGACGTTGGACTGTCAAAATCATCGGTGATCCATTAAGCAGCAGAACGGAGAGGAGACGTGCAGGTCACCAATGGAACGTCTCGCCTCCGTTCTGTTCCGTCAATTGGCCCAAAAAGGAACCTGTTGTCTTTGATTGGGTGTATAATATCGTTAAATTGATTCTGATGGACGAATGAAGTGGTACATACTCTTGAGTTTTATGAATTTAATTGACTCAAAAGAAAAAGTAAGCTTTTTCTAAATAAACTGATGAATATGACTAACTCGGATAATACTATTTAAGTTTATTAACATACATACATATATACATACAGCTAAACTTAATACATAAGGCATTTTTTTTTTCGGGTGGGAAATCATCCAATGACTTCTCCCGCTCTGGGCGGAGCGCGGGGGCATGTCAGACTTGTACTGACTAAAACCCACCCATGTTCCTTCTGTTGCCCTTTACATTCCGAGGCCGCGGTATCTCTTTCGAACAACCCGCAACCCCGGCAGGATACATAAGGCATTAAGTCTGCTTTTGTACAGTTTTTACTTGTGCATAAAGTTTTAATAAATAAATAAAACTAAATTAAGAATTTAAAGATCCAAAATAAATAATGTTTTCTTTCAACTTTTGTTTTGATTTTTTCAACCCATTTACTGTTTGTTGCTACTTACCTTTGTAACATTTTTACGTAAAAGTGACATAGTTTAAAACCTTTACTTATTTATATAGTAGGTGTGTGCAAATAGCATAATGAAAAGTGAATTAAGTATTTTTTACAATATCATTAATAAACTACTATAATTATACATAAATAGATTATATATTTAGCGTATTTGATTACAAAGCAAAGCATAATAAGTAAAAATAAGAAATTACATAAAAGAGGTATATTAGAAGTCAATAAATAAATACAAAGTTATCAATAAATATTTAGAAATGAAAATATATAAGGTGTAGTTTAGGTAATTGCGAAGCATTTTCTATGTTACTTTTAAAAATAAAAAGTGTTTATCGTAAACAAAATGGAATGTTTATTAAGGTTTATCGCGTTACAGATGTTTTTATTTAGTCTCCCTGTTTTTCATATTTTATAAGGGAAATGGGGATGGCAAACATAAATAGGTATAATATGCATGGAATAGTGCAAACATGCTATATAGTGGGGGAAAAATGTGCTTGCAAATGCACAAAATGCATCTTTTGCATAAATTACTTTAAATACGTTAAACCGACCTTCCAGCTCTAACTTTTACAATGAAATGTTTAACATTATCCGTAACATTTCAAGCTGGGAGAGCAGTGTTACATTACAAAGCGTCATCAATTTCAAGTCTAATTTGAATTTAAAATGAATATTCTCCCGTTTATTTGCATAATGCATATTTGAAAATGCCAATGGAATGTCTAAAGCGATGTCGATTTCAACAGATATGTATATTAAAACAAGTGACAGCTAAATTGAGATTAGCCAACTTTTAAAGATCATTCCGTAGTGCCATATCGAATCTCAAAGAACAAGGGTCTACTTTAAAAATTAAACTAGCTTTTGCCCGTGGATTCACTTGCGTTACGTATATGTATCGTTCTGATACTTGGGGATAATGTAGAAACCCAATAGTAAAAGAATTTTTTAAATCTGTTCTTTACTTTGTTCCGAAGATAAGCTCCTACAGAAAAACTTCCAAATTTTATTTAAAGACAACTTCAGGGCAGGAACATTAAATCAAAATGTTCATGTCTGTTGAAATCGCCCCTCATATTTCAATGTAATGACGTCAAAAATAGTAAGAGTATAAACTTACCACATGCGACAGTTCAAGGCTCTAAGCGCTGTTCTGGCTCCGTCGCTGCTGGCGTACTGGAATGCATACACACCGACACGTGTCACACATTTATATACACGTATATCACATCACCGATGTTCGCTAAATTGATACTTGAGCTAGAAGATATTAGGGGATAATATTGCATGACTCTAAATGGAATTAAGATTTTTTTAAACTATTCAATGGGCTTTAATCCATATGGGATAAAATTGCATGACTTTAGATGGGCTGTTTTCATATTGATCTTTGTAGATTCATTTATTAAGGGTCTAATCCAATCTATGGAAAAAAATATTTTACATATGTTTTGTATATCAGAAGTTAATAGCAAATGTTAAATCTCAATAGAAGCAGTAAAATCAGCAATAACGAATCTAAATGCAATCCAATTGCTACCAGTTCAATGAGTGTTCAACTCAAACGGTAGTAAAGTTTATTTTTAGCCCACTTGAGATGCCATTTTCGTATAGCGAACATCGATAACGTGGTAGGTTCATTTAGAAATAAATCATGACAAAGGATACACATATATTAACAATCAATCAGTTTCATAACACACAACGTTGGAAATACAAATCCATGCTCATCATAGTCTTTGTCTATGAATTTTAGTATCAGAACTTCATTCCGCATACAACTGTTAGTATACATAACCATGCGTGTCATTGAGTTCAGGAAAAAATATATCTTTCAATTTATGGTTCTAGTTAATAGATGCTAAACAAACATTTATGACTATCCTGTCGCAACTGGGACCCCATAGCTTCGACGAAGGCTTACTAAGCGAAAATTCTTGATTAGCTAAGCCTTTGCGCTGTGAAAAACCGTTATTACCCGAAAAATAGCACGGCACTATCGTAATTGGCCATTACATTCGCGCCAAAACAGATGACAGTTTACCAATTTTTGCGGCGATTTCTATATATTATTGGTCTGTTCTACGTTCCCCTCCCTGCTAGAAATTAAATTGTTAGCTGTTAAGGTTTGTAGTAGAAAACACATCAAAAATTATTAGTTTTATTTTTAAATTGAGATTTTTAAAGGAAAGAGAATCGAAGGAATTAATGTAGAGAGTATTTTAGAGTTTTAAAGAGTAAATAAATTGTTATACTAGAAATATGGCACTCATGGCGTTTTGTTACGCCATTTATGTCATACTGACTAGAGATATATTTATGTGCAGTTTTATGATATAAAGGACAACTAAATGCTTTCAGATGTGAATTAAATAAATATCTGCATTATAAATTTCTTGTGACATGTCTGTTTCAAAATGAAGTCATTTATTTTATTTTGTAATCCTATTTTCATGTGATTAAGAGTTTACTAAAAAGTGTTGTTTCCACTGAATAACTATTATTCTTAACATTTTTTTTTTAATTTAGTTTTTTTTCCAGTCACAAACGAACTCCTGCAATAAAACTGCACGTTTTTGTAAAGTGTAAGTGTTCACTCAATCAGCCGGCATTATAAATAAGCTGTAACAAAAGCGTAGTGTGGTTAATGCCGTGCCAAGTATGTACCGTGGCTGAGCTCCTCGCCTATTGGCTACGCGCCCCCTTGGCCAGCTGATTAAAGAATCGGAACTGAAGTCGCAGCGTTAGGTCTTTCCGTACTGGAATGGAACAACATATCTCTCAACTACTGTCTCACACATGTGTTTTCTGTCTCGTCATGTGAATTAGAACAATTTTGTGCCAATCATATGTTTAACACTTCAACTTTAATTTTTCTTCTAAGAAGAATATGTTTTAGTCTGTAAAATTACTGTATATATAAAAATAAAGAGTAAATAATGTAATGGTTTATCAACAAAAAATACCTTTTTTTTATTATACATCACAATGACAATTCGGCTTAATCTAGTCAAATAAGAAACGTAAATTTTAATGACTATATTTGATTAAATTAGACAGTTGTGCAATATATGCCTTCAAACCTTACAGAAATACAGAAGCGAGGACAACCTGACGATACACAGAAATCGGTACGCTGTCATAACAATAGAGTCGTTAAAAGACCTGTACGCCAGGCAAATCTGTGTTCATCAGGTACGGTATCACTCCCCTCTTCTATATATGAGTGAGCAATGGATACTATTGAATGTTATATTGTTCGAATTCACATAGAACTGTGTATAAACATCTACAAAAAAATAGAGATAGGGGGGCACGCGGTGTGGTGTGAGTTGCAATCAGTTCGTCACTACTCACGAGTGCGGGTTGGGATTCACATCAGGTGGCGCCGCCATCACAAACCGATCCACTTGGTCGCCGGTAGGCAGCGGTACTTTATCCGTACTCTCTTCTGCTTTGCCTTCCTCAGTTACCGGTGCTACCGGCTCGCCGGCTAGACGGTCTTCGGTAGGCACCGGTTTTTCTATGTCGGCAGCTACCGGCTTTTCTGTTTCGGTAGTTATCGGTTTTTCTGACCCAGTTGTCACCGGTTTTTCTGCTTCGGATGTCACCGGTTTTTCTGTTTCAGTAGTCTCCGGTTGTAATGTCCCGGTAGTTACCGGATTTTCAAGTTCAGTAATAGGCTTTTCTAGGTTAGTAGCGACTGGTGCTTGAATGCCATTTGTCAAAGGTTTGTCGGGTAGTAGTGGTCCATCGCCTATCGTTATCGACGTAGGTCTGTCATCAGGTTGCGGTTTAGCTTTGACAGTGAGTGAGGTTTCGGTATCAACCGGTTCGGAAATGATCGGTTTTGGTTCTTCTTTAGTGGGTGTGACGGCTTCTGCGCTGGGCGGCGTCATGTTGAAGAAGCTACTGTCGATGCCGACAGCTGGAGGCCTGCCGCGAGGTCTGCGCAGGCTCAACGACACGCTAGTCTTCTTTAGCACTCGACAATCTGATTGCGATAATCGATTTGGTTTATCGATGTTGCTTGTGTCTAATGGGTAATCGATATCTCGTAGTGATGATTGGTAAGAATCTTTGTACAATGTTCATTCAGTTCATGATCCAAGTTTTAGCACAAATGTCATTTATGATTTTTATGACAGTTAACACCAAAATGATTTCTTTAAAATGAATCAATCCAATTACAATTTATTCGATACAATCCAACATAGTTTCTATATTATTATCATGACTTGCATATTATAAATAAAACTGTATATATTTTTTTAAATATTTTCTTTTACATACTGACAGGTTTTATAATGTAGCGGCTCAAAGCGCTTAATACTTTATCGATATATTTCAGAAAACAGTAACTGCTGCCTTCAGCCGTTTCATCGCTGACTCGCATTAGACACAAGCCCAGTAAGTTTCTCTATGTATCGGTGTATGTTCTCCAGTAGTTTCCGAGTCTTGACTGTTAATACAAGCTGAGGATGGGCTGTTGTCGCAAAATGCGCCATACGTGCTGATGTAGGCGTGAGTGTGTGTTAAAGTCGCGGTGGGCTGACTACTATGTGTTGGCACCGATGTGTACAAATATTTTCACTATTTAGTCATTACTGTTGAGGATTATAATCAGCTACTTTTTCTATTAGATAGAAAGCTAGAAGGTTATTTATAATGAGCAAGAATATACTTTCCATTCTTCATAAAAATAGCTGGTTTAGGGTAGTCCCTAAACTAGCTATTTTATTATTATTAGAAGCACTAGCTTCTAATAGGTTGACTATGACTAACAACAGGCAATCCCATCGACTTCGTAGGCTGTATTTGTTTTGAATAATTTTTTATAAATTTACTATTCAATATCCATGATCACGACAGGCCAACAAGTAGTATGTCAAACACCTCGACTATACAGTCTAGGATTATAATTGAAATGTGAATGTTTACGCCATATAGTGCCGGCGCCGGGCGGTAGTGCGGGCGCCATCTGTGCAGACCGCGAGCGTTACACATAGTGCTGTCAGACAGGCTAGATCAGACTCTACAGCCGTGATTTTACTTCTATTGGCATTATTAAAAGTCAACAAATAGCAGTAGTGTTCATGGAGCAGAAATCAAAATGATATTATTTTAACATTAAGTAGGTTTTCGTACGACATACAGGAAAAGAGGTAACAAAAATTTTACAATTTAATTTCTATTGTCTATTCTGTAGTCAAAAAGGGTAATTTATCTATGTGCCCCACTTTCCTGTTTAGCTTAGACTATTTTGTTATGAACACGATTCCAGTAAAAAAAGCTTAATCTATTACACTTCTGCATGTGTCTGAACTAGCCTTTTTTCAGATGATACAATAAAATGATATTATAGTGAGATTCTCTACGAATCGTGTTACTCGACACTTGAGCATGTTGAACGGCATAGTGAGCTTTAACATTCAGAGCTAAGAGTGAAAGTTCAATGCAAGATAATGTTATGAGCAACATTTTTATAGATCGTAAAATAGATGTTAAATGACGTTTTTTGAACATGGTAACATTTATTTCGATTTGAAATGTATGCAACATCATCATCTCACAATATGCGTAAGAACCTGTAATAAAACTGGTAAATGTTCATCTTAAAATAACTTCTGTTGCGATGAGCATATATGCAATACAGCTACGCATGTATAGCTTAGTATTTTGGAATCTTTTACTTATTTAGAAGTAATCTTGCATTGTAAATAGCTAGCTTGATAGTGGTGAAAAGAAGATTGGCTATTTACTTGTTAATTTTTTCGTTAAATTCCATCCCATGTTAACAAAATAGTCTTTTAAAATAAAAACCTATTTTATATTCCTTACGAGTGACCCAAAATCCCAAGCTAAATAAGAATTGCCATATAATAAGCAAACCAAATCGTCCTTGCACCATTTCCCCATTTTGTATCGATTGTATACTATACAGATACCTTTTAATTCGTCGCACACACACATAATTATGGAATAATCATTTTTACCATGTGTTATTTTTGTGTAACAAAATTTTCCAGACACAGAATATTTAAAAAAGTGCACCCGAGTTTAAATTTTATAGTTATTTAGAGTTATTTTTGGTAAGCAAGTCCAAATTTAAGTTGTATAGTAATGATAGGGTTGCTTTGATAAAGATAGACTTCATTAGAAATCAGTCCATGTTTCTGACAACAGTGTATAATAGCTTGGCCTACAGAGCATTTCATAATTATGTGTGCACCCCAACGAGTATTCCAGCGTATCTGCGTATCACAACCCATAAACGAGTGGCACTCACTTCTGTCGATGTTCCTCTGCAGATGGCTGGCGATCCTGTGCCTTGCGTCGCTGTACTCCAGGTGCAGTCCCAGCCGCAGCAGCGTGGGGTTCTGTTCCACCAGCGACGTGATCTCCATCTCGATCTTGTTGCCTAGTACTTGCGACCGCTGCAGAACGAAAATAAAAGTTAAAAACAAGTAATAATGATGAATTGATCATGTAATTTAGTTTTAAGATGGCGGGCATTCTGTATTTTTTGCGTACTTTAGGAAAAGGAGGGCTTCCTCAGTTGCATCAAAATGTATTATTAAAGTGTGTACAGATAGCACGTATATTAAAGTTCCCACTTTAATAGTACATTTTGATTCAAGGGAGAAAACTTTGTCCTTGCATTAATCTTAGGAGGAAGTGTATTGAAAAAATATTGACATAAAAAGTGTAAATGTAGGCAATATAATTAAATATTCAATAAGTTTGGTAAGAGATGGCTGTGCAAATATAAACATAAGGCTGAAATTTTAACTAGTTTTGTGCATTCGACTGCGCAAAAGACGAGTATTTTGTATACAGGTCACTCGTAGAGACTTTATCTGTAGGTATTTCTCGTTTTCCATATTGCTCTAGTAGCTAAGTTGATTGATTCCCAATCCCCTCCCTAGACTTTTATTTGATTGAAATGTAGTGAAAGAAGAGCGTGCAGGCACCTGGTTAGAAGCGCGGAACTCCTCGACAGTGTTGGTGTCGAGCAGTGCCCGCACGAGCTGCAGCACGCCGTGCGGGCTGATGAAGTTGGTCTCGACGCTGAGCACGCGCAGCGCGCCGCCCGCCCGCAGGCACCCCGCCAGCCGCGCCGCGCTGCGGTCCGACAGACCCACGTTCACCAGCGACAGCACCTCCACGTGAGTGTTGCTCTTCAGCGCCTCGAATAGCTTGTCGAATTTCTCGTCGCTTATGTTCTGTGGACGATACCAATGGTTTGATTCAAATCAGGCACAGAATTGACACTTTTAAAATGTCTAAATTACATTGTACATCACTTCCTACGATACGATAACTGTCGGAGAAAAGAAGCAGCGAAAAATCTATAGCAAATGTTGTTTGATTCCAAACTTCTAATCTTCTCGTTCTTTAAAAATGTCATCAGACTATGTATTCTAGACAAATATATTATTAAGTCCAAAAGAGCGCAAATTTATTAACTGAATTAATAAGCTAACTTTTTTATGAAGTTTAAAACTGAGGCAAAAATAGCGCAACTTTTTCACAAAAAATAACCAACAAAAGCCCCGTTGTTAGAGTGGATTCCTATACCAGTCTTACCTTAATATTATTCCAATTGAGATCAGTGAGGTTGGGATCATTCTGTTGCACCCGCGTGATGGTGTCGTCAGGGTCTGTGTCGTTGGGGGGATCCATGGGGTACACCTGTAACACACAACAACAAAACCATTACTATTTTAGTCATACATCGTGACGCTCTTGGGCCAACCATGTACCGAATTCATGGTACAGCGTTCGCATAAATTTATCTTAGATAATCAATATTGGCTTATGTTGGACGGAGAAGACACAACGTTTGATAGAACGCGTTTTTCGTAACAGTTTATTTATTATTCGGAAATTGTGATGATATGATGATGAAATGATTTAAAGGTAAAATTGTTTCAGCTCTCCTTTTTCTTGTGTTTGTAATCGCACTATTTCCCGCCAATTTCACATACCTTAGGTTTGGTGGCCTTAGTGATGCCATCCCAGCCGAGTCCGACGGGCTGCCCCTTGTTGAGCAGCGACGCGTGGTACTGATCCTGGTTCATCATCGAGTGGAAGCCGAGGATAGCTGAAAACAATAGACAATACATTTTTATTAACCTTTCAGGAATGGATGGCTTTTTTTTATTATAAACCAGTGGAAATAGAAAGTTTTCTCTATAATAACGACTTCCATTTTCACAGATTTTTCCCATTTACCAACATAATAATTTTTATCCTTACTAATATTATAAAAGCTAAAGTGAGTTTGTTTGTTTGTTACGTCTTCACACCTTAATGGCGTTTGTTGGGACTCTGGAGACAATTCTTTGTCTGCTTATAAACATCTACCTGGAATAACTTCAGTTTACCCGTCAGAATTAATAGTAAACAGGGTAAATATCCTATTTCAAATGTAACAAATATTTCAGTTAATATGTAAAAAATAGTCATTATAAAGTCTACCAATGACTGTCAAAATATGTATATTGTATATAGATGAAGACGCCAACTATACTGGTCAGTTTTAGCAGGCTCACCTTACGTGTTGTACCAAATGTTTATTTACTTACATTCGTTATAATTTAATTATGATGTTTAAGTGTTACGTCATAGTTATAACCCATAAGCGCTAACAGTTCTATTGTTTTGGGCTTTAATGAAGGTTAACGAATCTTTAGGAGTTAAATAGAAATTTTAATATAGGTTCTAGATCAAACTTAGAAAACTAGGAGTTAACTGTCTAGCTTGTGAAGGTTAGATAGCAGTCGCACCATGTAAAATACTGGTATTCATCTGCTTCCGGTTAGACTGGAAGAAAACCCCAATAAACATGGGAAAGGTTAGGGGCAGATGATGATTTATTAGTCTGGGGGACCCTGTCCCCCAATAACGATATTTCGTGTAACATGAATACCCTTGTACACATATCGTAATTATGTGTTTCTTGTTGCTAATCAGAACAGAAAATGCTAGAATAAAAAAATAAAAATAACTGCATTCTAGACAGTAAAAAAGTGAAGAAGGCGCCTCATTTCCTAAAGCCATTCGTATGTCAGTAAAAACTGTTTTTCTAGTGATAATTGTTTTGACAACACTACAATACTCTATGCCACAAGCGATCATTTTACTTTTAATATGAAGACGTAAATTATCGGATACTGCCGCCAGAAATCTAGAAATAAACTGATGCTTTTCACAAAATAAAGTATACAAAACGAAATGCATCATTCTTTCTACAAATTCCAGAAGCAATGCAATAAATTATGTAATTTTTAATATAAAAAGCTGTAAATGTTTTATAGATGTATCTTTAGACGTAAAAACTTTTTGGTACGAATCTACGAGTTGCAATGAACTCGAGACAATGCTGGCCGGTCGCCAGAGCATCACGACGGAACATATTGTCATTACAAAAGAAAAAATCCTGATTTCAACTATCATAAATAATAAGAAGTGTCGTAGATCTGTCGTAAGAGTGTCTCGTTTGCCGGTAACCATGTCAGTCGGGGTATTTAAACAGCACAGACATTATTACAATATGTGGTACTAGGTTAGCGAGCAAATATTTCGTTTTCATGACGCCTGCCAGAATGTTGACGTACTTCACATTCGCGTGCATTTTCTGTCAATATTTGAATTTATGAATACTTGTATTTAGTATCCAAAACAATAATGGAATAGATTATTTTAGGCAAGTATTTTTAGATAGTAAACAGTTCTTAGGTAAGCCGCAACTCAGTATAATTTATAGCCGATTGTGATAGATTACGAGCCAAAGGCAAGGGGTTTTAGTGGTGTAGCACAAATTGGAAGAAGCCTAATGTTTGCAGTGGACTGGAATAAGCTGGGTTGTTAGATTGATTTAGGCAGCGAGGTGGTATTCTAATATATACGGCTTCCTTAGCCAGGTGAAGTTATATTTATTTTTGTTACAACATTTTGGATATGTTTTTGATACATGTGTTTCTTTTTTATAAGTCGAATGAAGGCGAAGGAGAACGCCATGTAATCCTCTCGGTTACAAGTACAAAATCAAAATATTTTTATTTCACATAGGCCTACATGGGTACTTATAAAACATCGAGAAAAGGTACACGGCTCGGGTTGGTTGTTTCCTATGGCGAAGAACCGGCAAGAAACTCAATGGTTACTCCTTTAAATCATTAGTAGACTTGTCTTGTTCTAATTGTGATATATTAAAAACAAAACGTTGCCCCACACTAGGAATATCTCGTTTATGTGGGTGCGTTTACGAACATTTTAAACTCACATACACAAACAACCGGACCCGAAACAACTATCTGCAGGTCATACAAATATTTGTTCCGTGCGAGAATCAAACCTGCGACACGCGGCGCAGCAGTCGATTGCTCAGCCACTGCTCCAACCGTGCCGTCAAAAAAAATATACATGCTTGTATACACCACATGATTTGACCCTGGTGGCTGGTTCCTATGTCATTATCCTCAATATTCCCGCCGTCTCTTTAGCGTTCTTAGCCAAGCTAGTAAGGACCTAAAGAAGTATAGTGACATACCAGCCAGGTCAATGATCTCCTCCTGCGAGGCATCAGTGAGCGCCTGCTCGTACTCGTCGCCGAGGTCGATGGAGATCTGCTCGTCAGCGTCGCGCTGCTTCTCGGGCACTGGCGGCGGGATCCACTGGAAACATAGGCATGGCGTATTAGTATCAATGTTTAGGAATATTTGGTAAAACAAACTGCAAAAAAATACGAGCTCATCTCTGTAGTCGGTCAAGAATACGCCCATTTAATAAAAAAAGAGATAAGTGTCCAAGGAGTTATTTCTGTTTTCCATTTACCCTTTTTCCAGCATCCAGACTTAGTTAGAGTCATTCTTTTACTAGCTACTTTTAAAGAATTAAATACGGTCTGAAAAACTATGGGTTATTGGAATTTAGGTCAACTGCGATTCCAACTGTCACTTATAGCAGAGGGAATATATATATATATATATATATATATATATATATATATATATTTTAAGTGATAGAGTATTGTTGTTGTTTTTTCATTACTCTTGAATTAATAAAAGTATTTGTATTCTACATCTAACAATCAATATTTTTAGATACATCATCATCTGCCTTTTTCCAACTTTGTTGGGGTCGGCTTCCAGTCTTACCGGGTGCAGCTGAATACTAGTATTTTACATGAAGCGACTGTCTATCTGACCTCCTCAACCCAGTCAGTACTGATTAATATGATACCTCTCGGTAAGACTTTCGGAACACTGACTACCTGTAACGACTATCAAAAATCTACAAATGAAATCCGGAACAAACAGCTTAACGTGCTTTACAAGGCAAGGAAGAAACTCGGTATGTACCTAATGGTAACTTATTCACAGACCAACCTAGGCAAGCTATTATTTAGCCACAAGTATCAATAACCATAAAAAAAGTCGGAAAAAGCAACTTCAATATATTAAGGGATCAATTGCAGTCCCATGATAACTAATTAATTCACTAATCACTTTACACTTATCAATATGTACATAAACCTTGAACTACGGAACCTCAACCTACGCCGACGTGCTTTCTGTCAGTCTTGTCTATCATAGTGTAGTCTAGTGATTCATAGCTAATTAATTCAATTAAAACCTGCACTAGCTTATGTTGCCGTGACTTGAACTTGAACTCTTTTAAAGGTTTACTTCAAAACTAATAACCTGCTAAAAAGGTATAATTATGGCGCTTTACTGGAAAACCCTGTTTAAATTTTTTTATTCCCCCCCCCCCCCCCCCAATGTAAAGCGAAGCACCTTATGTGTATTGAAAAACGTCATTTGATTTCAAGTAAAAATTTGTCACTGCTGTTCTCGGATCTATAACACCCTTGCCTAGCGGCTCGAGCGTTAAATCCGCTTCGGCCGCACTTGAATCAAAATGTACTATCTCATACTAAAGCCACGCCTTTTACGTACCTTCTTCCCACGAACAACACCAGCGACAAAAGGCTTGATCTCAGGCCGGTCTGGCGTCTCCAGGGCTTGTTTGTTTATGTGTTCTATCAGCTTCTTGCGGTTTAAGGGCCCCGTGGGACCCTTCTCACAATCATAGTTGTTACGTTGGTCTGGTGGGAGGAAGTTGTCCTGAAATGTGTTTAAAAGGTTTGATTAGTATTATATCAATGACACAACACAGCCTTGTTGCTCTGCACTGCACGGTGGTGTAATGGTAGTAATTGCGATAACTGTGGAAGGAATGAGGTCAAGTCCTGGTCCTTGGTTATATTCTCAGGTTTGGAAAATTGTTATTGGGTTTTCCTATCAGAAATTTCTAAGTAGCAGCCAAAGACTCTGGATTAGTGCCCAGACTTGATGGCAATAAGCTCACCCCTATTATATGGGACTTAAACATAACTGGCGAAATGTAGGTGTACTATTCGGTATAACTCTGCCAACCCTTTGGGGATTACAGGTGTGATGTCATGGTAGGATAAGACTTAGGAGCATGCTTTACTAATATTATGCCCAGTCTTGCTTGTAGATAACAAATTAAAATAAAGTTTGTTAATTAAAATACCATAAAATTAATAAGAAAATAATTTTGTAATAAACAGCAACTTAATAAAGTAGTGGATATGTCCTTACATATCCACTAGTTATGACTAGTTTATTAAGTTGTAATTGGATATGAGTTCCATGCTTTCATTTTTCAAAATTTTGGTTGCCATTTCAACCTAATTTAAATGACAATGAACAACTTAAAGGTTGGGGTCATTACTGTATTAAAATTTATTATTCGTAAGATATTTTTGTTTTTTTTATTGTATACAATTATTTACACTTAACATTTATATTGATGCATACAATTAAGTAAATTTACTGCAAGAACAGAAAATGTTAAATCTCTATACTGAATAGTGATTAACCTAAATGTCAGATTATTTCAAAATAACATGATAATGAAGTTTAATTTTCTCAAATATGGAATCAAATTAATCAGTAGATAATAGACTGCACCCATTATTTTTGAATCAATATTATTATTACACAAAAATGAATCATGCTCCTTATTCAGTGAACAGGTAAATGGTTTTTTAATAATATTTGTTTATCAATTCACTGATAGCTAGACTTGCCCTGTTTAACAATGATAACTTTTATATCATAATCTGTTTTCAATAATGTCTCTAGATATTAAAGTATGTCAATAATAATAGACTTCTGGTTACCTTGTGGGTAATTTGTTATTACTAAATGACTAGCTTTTGCCCGTGGCTTCATCACATTAAATTTAGGGTAACACAGTCCCCCTTTCCTGATTTGCAGGTACCTGCTAACTGCAGTTTTTGCCCTTGCGCCTTATTTATTGTAATAGCAAAGCTAAATTTTCCCTTTTTGACAATCTTTCTCTCTCATTCCTCACTCTTTAAAAAAAATATCTTAAGGCCGTCTCCAGGGTCCCAACTATCTCTGTACCAAAATTGGTTTGGACAAGCTTACTTTTGCTTTTATAAAATAAGTAAGTTATAAACTAATTCTTATTTACATTTGATTCTACAGCAGCATGATTTTTAAATCCTTAATTTGATATTTAAGTGAATGATTAAAGATTGACCATAGTTAAATTAGGATTATATCACATGACACTTGTAATACTTGGAGGGATAAACAGAGGTATGTTTAAGTTTTGTAACCACTAAAATGAATACTTTATTGTTACATTTCTGCAATAATTAATATTTGTTATGATTACAAATAGGTAATTATTTTTATTGTTTGTTCTTAATATCAGATACACCTCTGCCTGACCCCTAAGGGTTTAAAGGCGTAATTAGTAATGGCGTGTGTTATTCTAGTAATAAATGGTGAAAAAAACACTGACTCATTTGAATAAAAATAGACTACATACAAATTGATAGCAAATAAAACAAAAATGGCACAAAAAAAAAACAATAAAATGTTACAATTTACATATTCAAATACATGCAAAGAAGTCTTCAATACACTCAAAAGCAGGGAAGCAAGACAAATTGATGGTTATTTAAAATAATAAAAGCAGTCCATAAGAATTCAAATTTTATGTTGCATTAACTACTAAGAAAACCATTCATTTCTGCCTCAGTAGGTTAATTTGAAACATTTTTACTACTGCTTCTGTATAGAATCGAGTTCTTTTAACTTAACACACAATTGTTTTGCCAGGGAGTTTGTTCAGACTCTTCTTCCTAGCAAACACTAGAAGTAGTGAAGGGGGAATGATTTTAAAGAAAGTGCTGATATTTATACATAATTTGATCTTATTAGATTTAGCTCTCTCATTTTCGGTTCTGTATTTTTTTTGTTACTATATCACTTCACCACATTCTTGTTAGTACAGTGAAGTTTTTCTCACAAACTTCTCATAAACCTCACCTGTAAACTGTTAATTTACTGTGTGAAGGGTTATAAACAGGTGTAAAAAAAAATATGAACCGGAACTAATATTTCAGGACATGTTCTCCACATAGTTGGGAACCTGCCAAACTTTAGGATGCCCATTCATAAATTTTGATTAAAGTAAAATTCCACATATATATCTTAATATCCAGCCATAAACAAACTCATTTTTTCAAGGCAAACACTTCTGATAAAACCTCCAAGGTGAGTTGTGAGAAGTCTATGGTTCAACAATGAAGCAAGTAATTTGTGTGAATGTTAGTGGCATTATCCAACATAATACTGTGGCCTTCAATATCAATTGACTTGGCTGATGATGTGAGCAGATTGTAAATGTGGGTAGAAAAATTATGAGAAACATACCTACATTGTTGTGAAAAATATTTGAGTAGGTATCACTTTGCAAAAATGGGAGGCTAAATCTGTTGTGGTGCAATTTTCCAACTGTTGGTAAAGTTCATTGACTGATATAGATTAGATTTCATTTGTCTAACAAAACAAACCTGTAATTTTTGAAGATGTGTATTATAATGACGTTTGGGCTTGCTGATAAGGATATTTATAAAACTAGAGCATTCAAAACAAGCAGAAAGATTGATTACTGTATATACAGCGTAAATGAAAAGAGTTGACTCACATCTGGATCAACCTCCTTGGCCAGCATAGTAAGTTCTTCCTGCGACAGCTTTGCCAGCAACTCGTCGACGTCCACTTCGTCGTAAGTGGACAGCTCTCGTCCGTACAGCTTCGCAGGCGTCGTCATCGTCGTAGTCTTCGTCGATGACGATTTCTAAAATCACCAAAACACTTGTTTTACCAAACTATATCTCGCACCGTTTGAGGTTACTTTTCGATACAGGCTGCACTAAATAGCGACCATGAAAAACATTATCGGCTAAGTTACGTAAGGAACACAATCAAACAGAGAAATTGAAGATAAAACATCAATATTTGACAAGACACTTTCGGCGTTCACCACACCCACAAGTTAATGAATGACGACATTTTTAACACTGCACACAGCCCATATTTTAAAACAAAGTTTCATTTATAATTGTTTTTAGAAGAATCGAATAAAATTTTGCATCTTCTTACATTATAGGAGTAAATAAAACTTTTTGTTAACAATGTTAAATACAGCCAACGTCACAAGCGCCCTCTTCCAATGACAATTTTATACTAAAAGAAGTTTAAGTTAGAGCGAGATGGAAGCAAGTAATTGTTGCCACTGTTCATTGAGGTTTGAAAGAGATGGATAAAGTCAACAACAGTCGTAGGGAAGGGATTGATGGAATGAGAAAATGTAAATTTTTCGATTCGACACCGGTTTCTTATCAAGGCGCTAAATACAAATAAACCCAATTTTGAAGCTACTTCACTAACAAGAAAACTAATACAATACACAATAAAAACCTAAATAGGTTTTTATCATTTGTAAAAGATTATATTGAAAAGTTTCGGTCAGTTTCGTGATCAGATGGAAGTACCTAGATATTGAGTTTGATAAACAAGGTTTCCTAATTTCCCTTCACAGTCATATTGATTTATGAAATCGTAGGCCAATCTTGTGAAACACTACTCTGGCCATGTCCAAACACATGCCCTGTAAAATCATCGCGGGTAATAATATAACACTAGGTATACAATTTACATAAATTATTCAAAGTTATTAACAAAATTAACTAGGTTTATTAAAACATTTAGGTTAAACGCTGTAAAACGTAGATATGTACCTATTTAAGCTGATTAAAAACAATAATAAGCTTAGCAGCTTATCTATGAAATGATCGATATATATACCTACCTATTAAAAAAAAACTGGGTTGGTCAAATTTCTTGATGACCAGTTTAAGTAGGTATTTCATTGTTTTCATCGCTAGTATCATTCATTATATTTAACGCTATTACCTATTTGGTATCTATCTATTTATAGATAGGTACATACTACTTTATAAAGTTGTGTACCTACTTATTGTATACGAACGTCAAAGTAGGTACTAGATATACTTAGGTAGGTAGGTACTCCACACGTCCCCATTGACTGGAAACAGTTTATCATCATTACTTACATCCACCGAACCAATTGGAGTTATACATAGATACGACACTCATTTAATTCGCAGTGTATAATCAGTTCGCTCGTCGCATGTTATACGATGATTTTTTAAATAAATAGGTAGGTACCTGTCTAACATGAGACCGTGACATGTCTAATTATATCATAGTCAAACTAACACTGTAAATACGGGGACAAATTCACTATTATCTGTCAACATCAAGTATTTATTCGAACAACACACGACTGATGCGACCAAGTTGTTTCGTGACGAGTGCGCTAAATATATTCTCAACTATAATGGAGTGATTACGTCACACAGTGTACTCGCCATACCAAGACTATCCCACTAGTTATTGAACCCGCGACCTTTGTAATTATAGCGTATATTGTGGCAACTGAATTATTATGTACAGGGGAACTAGTTGCAAGCTGTTGTACTATTTAGATTATGCAAGGCACTAAATTGGTAACTGATAAGTTTATCAAGGTTAACTTATGCAAACAACGGACTCGGCGGTGGCGTCTGGCATCATCATCGGTGCAAATTAGTTCTGTTTAAAGTTAAACGTACACTTATTAGCGCTCAATAAAAATTTTGAATTCCTTGAAATCAGCGCCGAATTGGACGAATATATTACATTATATTGTACGTACCTATATTAATAGAAGTTTATGTTTGTCACATTCGACTTGCGGTAAATTTGAGGTACCTACTACGGAAATTGAGTGAGGCACTATCTGCAATATGCCAAGTTAAAGGCAATCAATAAGGCAAGACTAAATATTACCTAATGGCTCTGCTTTATTTTTGTAAAGTTAATTAAATTTAGAGGATAGTCAAACAAGATCAAGCCTGACTTATGTAGGTACGTCATAATGAATGTGTTGCTACCTTTTCACGAATAAACCACTGAACAAAAAATCCTGAAATTTTGCAATATACGTTATCAGGTGTTTAGACTTGGACATTTAGGCTACTTTTCATCCTGTAAAAAATACCTGGGAATCAACAATACCTAACTTTCTAATGATAGTAGATGGCGGCGCGTGTCTTTCGAATCATGACTGAATTAAATTATTACAAGTACAGTACCTACAACCCGTATTGATTGTCACATTCTAAATTAACGAGTGCGATGCCGCGGGCAAAGCTAGTTTGAAATACAATCTTGAATTATATTGAAATGTTTAGAAACACATTTGTTTTGATAGAATCATTTTAGGGTTAAGGTCTCAAAAGTCACGGTTAAAAATAGAAAGGATATTGTTTTGTTATTTAATATTGCGTGGGCACAAGACTTAAAATATATTCAACATCACGTTTGTCAAAATACCATTACAGATTGTTATCTCGAGGTTATGCGTAGAAACAATTAATTTTACCAGTTAGCAAGAATGGTTTACACTTATTAAATGGTGGATTATCAGCTCCGGTGTTAACCAGACAGCAGCATGTAGGTATGCCGCAAATGCATTAGAGAAAATCATCTATATTATAATTAAATTATTTATCTTTTTCACCTTTCCGATACTCGATTGATAATACAATCCCGGAAGGCATTGCTATCTATCATCATAGATCGTTTTTAAAACAATAGGCTTTTTCAGTGGTTTAATTTATAGTCATTGGTAAGCATACAATGATATTAGTGCCGTTAGGGGTTTATCTTATGTATACCTATTGCAAATGCGAGAAAGTGAAAATGTACCTAACGCTAGAGAAAAATACTTTTTCGTACCACTTGCTCAAAAAAGTGACATTCTATGCCACAAAAAGCGAACATAACAATAGTCATTTTTAATCTGTCAAAAACAGGGAAAGAAAATTGTACTGAATTTCATTCATCCCCTAGGGAGAGAATGTGATTTAAAATTGGAATACTTAATACTGAACTACATCTGTGTTTACACCATTGAGTTTGTAGGTAGGTATATAAAGCATTAAGCATCTTTTTAAAAAAGGAACACTCAATTAATATGCAGTTATGATTATTAAATAAAATTACCAAAACCGACGAGGTTGTATGAGCTTGATGCCTTTGCTTTTCCGACATAAATATTTTAGTCTAGGAATTTTCCGCGCTTTTGTTTTCTTCAAATACATAAACGTTAAGTTTATTTTTTTTAAATAACTTAATGTTTTAAAAATACATTGTTAAATCAAAGCGACAGTGACAGTGTATTGTCGGATTCCATCAGTGCAAATGCTGCCGCAATCATACTCATCAACAATAAATGTACCAAACAAAAGTGTAGCTCTCTCTATGATATATACCAATGTTCGAATGTTAACTTTTACTTTTAATGTCATTATTTTTAATAAATGCTTTTCTCATATTATTACTGTGTTATTTTTTTCGCAAATGGTACGAAAAGTAGAGTATTTTCCTCGGTGATAAAGCTGTCTTAGTCTTGGGTAAACTTAAATCTCTCGCTACACTCAGGACTCGTCTTAAATCCCTCGCTTCGCTCGTGATTTAAGTGTTTAACACCCTCGCTACGCTCGGGAGTAAACCTTGAGTCCTTTGTAACGCTCGCGATTTAAATCGTCACCCGCGACAGAAGACACTGCTTTATCCCCTTGGTTAATAATCTACTATTATTAAATTGTTGCAAAAAAATGTTTCAAATTAACATTGTGTAAATCAACATTCTAGTTGGCTAACAGCAATCTGCAATTTAGCACTGTTACCTACACAGGAAGACAGACTGAGTAGTGATTGATCTGAATCGATAAACGTTTGTTCCTGTTGAGCACGCGACGTTGCGACCGCTGGCGTCACGCCAGTCCGCTATAATTGGTGGTCGCCACACTAGAGACAAGCGGTATTCTTAGCTGCCCATTCGGCCACTGGCCTTCCTACTGATACAAATGTTATTCCCATGAAAAATAAATAATAATTTCAGTGCCATGTGCACTTGACCTAATACCCGATAAAGATGTCTCGAACAATAGGTACTTGTTATTTTTTTTAGATCAGGTGAACAACCTTTTTGATCAGTTCAAAATATTTGAAAATTGTCATCATAATGACATCATGACATCCATCGTGACACTAAGCGTAAAAATAATGGACATTTAATTAATTTAATTTACAAGTATTTGTCTGTTTAAGACTTTGAGGTGATTAAATTACTTCTTGTGATGGATAACTTGCCACTTGGTAAACCATATCCGGTATCCCCGGTAATAAGGGGTGCAAGGTTTGTTTTTCTGTTTGCTGGAATTATTTATGGTGGAGTTAAACAAATCAGGTACGACGCCAAGGAGACAATATGGCGCGAAGAAGAAGCAAAAAGACAGATAATTCGTGATAGGCAACATGCTATTTTGAGGGCGCAAATAGCAAGGGAGGAAAGAGAAACTGTTAAACTTTTAGAAACGGGAAAATTATTTGATCCTCCTGAAGATTTACTGCCTGTAAAACCCAAAGACGACCCATGTGCAAAAGTTTGCGATGATGACGGTGAATAAATAATAATTTTTAATTTAATAATATAATAAAAAAAAATAGTTTTATTCAAATATATGCCTTCATATAAATTCATTCACTTATTATGAAATAAAGTACTTCGATTTTCTACATAAATAGATTACGACATTGAATGTGTAGCATTATTGTGCAATACCACAAACATAATCTGTACGAATATACATAGGTACAATGTAAACTACAGCGCCCATGCAGTTCAGCAAAGAACTTTTTAACTTTCCAAGGTGGGAAAGTCTTAGAAGGAAAAGCTATTATCTAGTTTTCACCGAACCACGGCACATTCGCGCCATTGTACCACCACGTGTGGTGTTAGATATATTTAACATTCACACGAGATTGCAACACTTTCTACGGATGTGGATAGAACAGTAATCGACATGAAAACACGTTTGGCGTTTTATGAGACAAATAGTTACCCACGAGAGCTCACGAAGTCGTGACATCGAGAGGCATCGTTTTCGTATGTTTAGCTAACTAACAATCAAATATAGGTAGGGAAGCATTGTGTTACATAATTACGACGATCGATATCGGAACACCTATGCAGAGTATGTTTAGTGTGATCGACTCTGGGTAAGTCGCCTTTCCAACATGTTGATTGTTGTTGGAACTAAATGCATGAAGGCATTATATCTAATACAATAACTAAGCTCTAACTGACAAGACACTAATTATTTCGTAAGTAAGTGGTCGGCGGCTCAGTCAGTGTAAGGTAGCTTATATGTATGTTCCACTTTGTAAACTCAATAGATACGTATAATACGTACCCATATCTATTTCCATGCCTGCATGGCCAGCAATGTTGTTTGTTTTGCTTTCGAAACAACGTGTATGAGTGTAAGCTAAGGCTGTTTCCGGTTTATGCAGCACGCAAATAGAGCTTTATTTACCGGTTGTTGTCTTACGTTACCGGTTTTTGTGCGTTTTAATCAACACAGACTCAGTAGCGAAAGTTTTTATTTTCTGAATGACATGAATAAATTGATTATTATTAGACTTTGTTTTGCTCCAAGACTGACTACCTGCATACTTAATAAAAACAATTTACACCGTTGTATGTTCTGCGCTAGTCCAGTATAAAGTTTTCAAATTAGGAAATCCTTTTCAAGAGGTCTTTTTTTAGTTTTTATAAAAACCTTGAAATGCTATTTTTTGGTTTATGGAGAAATCGAGGCAGTTTCTATCTTCCTCCTTCACACACGTCACACCACGTCGGCTCTTTGCCTTTGCCTCACTTTCTAAGTTCCTACGTCTTTAGGTACTAATATTATTAAATGATAATGTAACTTTTATTATATTTTGTCTTTCTTATATTAGGGCTGTTATAGCTGTACACTACAGGTACCCATTTGTCCTACTTATCTAACAGCAGCCTTATTATAAAATAGGTACTTAATAAAGTTAAACATTGATGCATAAAATACGTCCATGTCGGTAACCAGTTAGGTAATATACGTAGTTGGTTTATCTTTTCCCAAAATACCATAATAATGGGAAAAGGCTAGGCAGATGATGAATAACTTTTTTCTTTTTTGTATTTTTGAATGTGCCTTCTAGTTTGTTTTCTATGTTTTTATTAAGAAACTAACATTAAAATAACTATATAGTAAACTTGCTAAGCGCAATCATAGGTACCTACTTACGAAAAAAAAGACTAACCCACCAATTACTGTTTAAGGGATTGTTTTTAGGACTGAACCATGTTGTGTATCCGACATGGTTATGTATTAGCCGTAGTTAAGTCACCTTTTATGAAATGTTGAGGAGCGTTCACAGGCTTTCCAAAACATTAAGTATTTATTTTAATTAAATAGGTAGGTACATGAATCAATCAATATTCAATGAAGTATTTAAATCCTATATCCTATCTCACAGCATCACTATCGGAAATTATGCTCGCGGAATTAATAAGTAGTTTATTTGTGATTCTACAATCTAGAATATACATGCAGTGTCCATGCACGTCCTGTTTCTATCGCGAAGCGCGCCAAGACATACAAATTACTGTGGGATCCTCTCCATTTTATTTTACTGGTTAAAGGACGAAAAGTTTGTGTATGTATTCTGTAGTGCGTCTGTGATTTACAAGATAGAGTGCTTGTGGTCTATGGTCATTCATAGCGCGTACACATTCAGACTTTGGTACCTCTATCTCTTTATAATTAATAACACAAGTATAATTATTATGTGCTTTATTTAGTTACTTGATTATTTATATTCTTTTATCACTATGTTCGCTTTTCTTATTACTTACAATCGTTCAAAGGAGTTGGATTAGGCACGCAAAACTCCATCGTGTGGTTTATTTTAATAAAAAAAATTTGCCCCTCGTTCGATATTTCGCCTGTATCGTGGGTGTGTTTACAAACATTTAAATTCACATCACAAACAGCTACACCCGGAACAACTATCTAAATGCCATGCAAATATTTGTTCCGAGTAGGATTCGAACGCGCGACAGGCAGCGCAGCAGTCAATCACTCAGCTTCTGCGGCAAGCGTGCCGTCAAGAATTGAAATTGTTAGGTAAGTATTGTTAGATTTTGTCGTTCAGCATTTACTACTTAACTAGCACACTATTGAAATAAGGGTCAGTGAAATGCAAGATTTTGTCATTAAAATGTTGCTTCACAATAATCGTCAAGGTTTGATGAGCTCCGTTGCTGCGTTGCATTTGCGAACAGAAAAAAACGATGCCATTTTTTTCTTCCCGCCATTATTATTACATGCAAAAAGTCTGCGTTCATTACGTCGCGTTCATTTGATGGAAAAATTCAAGCGGTCGAGCTTGTTAGTTTATATCGCAATATCGATCGCATAGGCTGAACGAGTCACACGGACACGCTATTGCATTATTTTTCCTATTACCTAACGGCGGCAATTTGTGCATGCAGTTTTTACGCAGTATCGCCGTATCGCGGCCTTTAGATATGTGACTGCTCTAATTGAAACCACAAATTAACTTTTTTTAATGATTTAATGGCCTCTATAATCAATTCAGTGGTTGCATAGAGAAACTTTTAGAAAATTTAACAGTCAGCAATCGTATCATGTTCTAAGTACCTAATAACATTCCCACCTTAGTCTGTTCTGGTGACCAATGCACGCAAGAGTACAAATTGCAAAAGAAGAGATTAACATCCACGATTATTAATCATTTACGATTTAAGATTAAGTTCTCCCAATGACCTGCCATAACACAAAACCATAGACTTATGTTGTAAATATTATTGTAAGAAAATCTGTTGAATATTTGAGATTGCAGATTGGAATACCTTTTAAGGTGAAAGCGCCAAATTAGCGCGAGAAGTTAAAAAAATCGTGGTTATAATTTAGTAAACCCATATTTAAAATGATCGCAATTCATATTTGAATCAACATACAACCTGATACAAACCTGCAAATTGCATAAAACATAAGAAATGTTGAAGTACGCGTGCTACCCTACCGGGCCTACCGTTAATATTCCCCCTCTAGTTTCCACATCGTTGGGTAGCAGGAAAAAAAACAAGAAATTAGTTTATTACACGTATATTTTAAATGTACTCGGTTCTTAATAGGTATTTATTAGAGGTTTTACCAAAACTCTATGATTTTTTTTTTGTTTAGTTGAAATATGTATTTTATATATAAAATTGACCATAAATATTCGAAGGCTGTGTGAAAATAGAACATGAATACATTAGTTGGCTCGATCAAAAAATCAATGTGACACTAACTTACGATGGAAAGTATTTAAAAAATATAAAATATTTAAAATAAACAAGCTTGTTTTTTAAAAAGGGCTTGGTAAAAATATTTTTTGAAAGGGTACCTACTATTTTTTATTAATAAAAAAACAAAGGGCTCTTTTTGCGCTGCATGGTCGACATACACACGACCGATCGACCAATGAACGTTGAGGAAAATGTTGCGGTAAATGAGGCCCTTAAGGTATTCACTTTTGTTTAAATATACAAGGCCTGTATATAACGCGATTTTATAGAATTTAATTAAGATATCTGGCAGCAACGACTGGCTGAATAGGTACTAGCGTCGAGCGCAGCACGGAACCCAAGCGACTCTACACGAAACTCAGCTCAACTCACACTGCATTAGCGCTACTGCTAATGATATCGATCGACAACCAGAGTGCCCGTCACAGAACATAATAACTAAAGGTGTTCTGTGATGTCTGTCTACTTGCCCTAGTTTGTTACGCCAACGTTACCAGAGAATTAGTATCAAAACTTACTTCGGTACTTGTTTTCGGTTTACCTGATCTATAAAAGAACCGATTTAAAAAAAAAAAAACACTAATAAGTGGAATTTAACTTTACTTTCGGAAGTTGGTGGCAAAAAGTCAATGATAAAAACAAAAGTCACTACTTCTGAATTCCATTTTCTTTTGTAAACATCGTTTTACTTTAGGTCCTTTTTAGTTGTGGTATGATGATATCTCACACAGATCTTTTCGGGAATTCATTTTCCATTGTTACCAACTAACGGTTATAAGCAGATTATCCATATAAACATATGATATACTAGCTTTTGCCCGCGGCTTCGCTCGCGTTAAACTCGGGGTAACACAGTTCCCCTTGCGCCTTATTGATTTGTAACAGCAACGCTAAGTTTTACCTTTTCTTCCCTCTTTCCCCTCACAACCCACTTTAAAAAAAATAGCCTATGTCCGTCTCCTGTTTCCCAACTATCTCCTTACCAAAATTCATCAAAATCGGTGTAGCCATTAAAGCGTGAAGAGGTAACAAACAAACAAACTCACTTTCGCTTTTATAATATAACTAGCTTTCGCCCGCGTTAAATTTGGGTTAACACAGTTCCCCTTGCGCCTTATTGATTTGTAATAGCAACGCTAAGTTTTCCCTCTTTCTCCCTCACATCCCACTTTAAAAAAAAAAAACAATCAAACTCACTTTCGCTTTTAAAATATTAGTAAGGATAGTAAGGATGAAATTTAACCTCTGTAAGAGTTACATAAGATCAGACATTCATAATAAAATTGATAACACCTGATTTAATATTATGATTATGACACTTTTAATAATTTAACCTATTGTATAATTAAATATTTACATACCTACCACATTTAATGGTAGAATGTAGATGGGCCACAAGAATGTTAAGTTCATACTACTTGTATGTACAGTGTACACCTACATTCTGTGTTATATGTAAAAGATAACCCATATGGGACCATTGAGTATCCCTACAGTGAGTGTTGAGTATGATATAAATAATTCTGAAAATCGGCCCACTATTTACGGAAAAGTCGCGTAGGTAACAAATATACAAAAGAAAAACTGACAAATTGAGAACCTCTTCGTTTTTGTAGAAGTCCCTTAAAAATAAGGAGGTTATTGTCAATGTAAAGCAGGTAAGTATTTACAGGAATTAAATATATTTCATGTAATATGTTTTGTAGGATTTATCATGTAATTTCTATATTACTGACGAATGAACCAGATCAACCAGAGATAATTTTTTTGTAATGATTTCATCATGTAAAGACCAACTAATATGCAATAAACCATGACAGAATGAAAACGCACTTTAAAGACATCAATTTAAGTCATGTAATTGATGAGCTTACCGTCGATTCGATATGGTCTTTTAAAATAACAAAGATTTTTAATAATATTAAAATATTCCATATTTTCAAATAAATTCCGATTATAATTCAACATTCCTTTTGCCATGCATATAAATACAATTACTTGTTAGGTATTCCTCATTGTAATAAATGCTTAGGTACCTCTGGGTCGATGTTTTTTTTAAACTCTGTATATGTATAACAATGAGGAATGTTTATTTTAGTATATATATATATACCTGTTATCCTCATCTAAGTACAGACTAGGCTGAATGCACCCAGTGACAGTTTCATTTATTTGTCAAATAAATTGTGGTCAATTTGTATGAATTAGAAACTATTTATACTAAAATTATTTTAAAACAATCATTTTTAATATTCATTCATTTATGGTCGCCATATTATCGACGGTACGGTTGGGAGCGATCGGGATCGATCGGTGGTCAGAGCGATTGATTGATGCGCTGCGGGGACTAATATTTGAATGGCCTACAAATAGTTGTTCCGGGTATGGCTGTTTGTGTATGGGAGATTAAGTGTTTATAAACGCACCCACGATACAAGAGAAAATGCGTGAAAGCAAATAATTTGAATTGTTCGATTTTTATGATTCAATCATTAAAGTTACTATACTAGCTTATAATTGTAAAATCCTAGTTCCTATAAAAGCGAAAGGTTGCGAGAATGGATCGATGGATGTTGTTGATGAAATTTGGCACACAGATAGTTTATAACCTGGATTAACACATTGGATACTTGTTGTCCCAGCATTGCAATCCAAGGACAATTACTTAACTCCAAGCGGGCAGCTGCACTGAAAGTCACTGGTATAAGCTGCTACAAGATAACAGAAAGGCAGAAAGAAACGAAATGAAATATCAAGATAATAATGTTAATCGTACAACGTTTTCCATAATTAGTACCGTTATAGTCACGCGAGTGCCGTGACCGACTTCACCCGAATGCACTTTGCTTCGATGATAACACATAGACTACTTTTTATCTCAGTCTACCCGGGTAAAACCGCGGGGCGCAGCTGGTTATATAATTATACGAGCTGAGCCTAGCGGTTTCATCCACTACTCAGCTCCTTTCCATCAGTGGTATGTAAAATAGATGTTGGCCGATTCTCGGACCTACCCGATATGCATTCAAAATTTCATACCAATCGGTCCAGCTGTCTCAGAGGAGTTTGGTAACAAACACCGCGACACGATAATTTTAAATATCCTACTTCCTACTAATATTTTAAATGCGAATGTTTGTGAGGATGGATGTATTTATTTTTGTTAAGTACTCTTTCACTTCAAAATGGTTGAATGGATCTTCATGAAATTGGAACAGAGGTAGCTAGATTATAGTCTGGAATAATTCATAGGATACTTTTTTTCGATCATCATGCGGGCAAAGCCGCGGGTGCGTATGCGCGCCACTCAAAATAACAAAAAAACTATATTATCTCCGAAATCATCTAGCCGATTTCAATTAAATTTTGTTAAAGTGTTATTCCTGTTTGAAATATAGGATTTATAATAGGATATTTCGGACCCAAGTTCGCGCCATACAAAACGTGATCGCTATTTTTAGGGTTCCGTTCCTCAAACTCAAACGGAACCCTTATAAGATCACTTTGTTGTCCGTCTGTCTCCCTGTCTGTCAATACCCTTTGTCTCAGAAACCCGTGGAGGTATCGAGTTGAAATTTTAATGCGCTTTTAACTATAAAATGCAGAGAATTCCTAAAGTTGCCAGTAATCGTGCTTATACGTAAAGAGCAGCATTTGCGCATGTCTGGAGCAGGCTCCAGTTATTTATAATTCCCGTTAAGGATACCTCGCGATATGGCCCACCCTGCCATATTAGTGCACTCGCTCGACCAGTTCGCTTTAGTTCGTTTTCTCTGTTTTTACGACCACGTGCAAGTTCCGGTTTGGTGCTTAGGGCATGAAATACTGGTTTCCCGGTTTTCATTTAAGCAACCGCCCATTTTCGCTATTATTAAATTACCACATGTTGATCACCGTATACCTTGTACCTATATTCTTTAACTTTAAGACTACCCAATCATATTGTTATTATATCACATTGAAAAATACCGTTTTTATCGGTTTACCGGTAAAACATTTCTATTACCGATTTTTTACCGGTATTTTTTTACGGTAATTGCATGCCCTAGTGGTGCTGTTCCGGAGAGTAATCTGCACTTTTACACACACTCATTTTATAAAGAGGTAAGAATTGTATTTTTGTATGACACGAATAATATCAAAACTACTAGACTGATTTCAAATTCTTTCGCCATTATAATACTACATTATGCATGACTGACTAACAAAGGCTACCTATATAACATAACGCTACGTAACACTTATGAGCTTCACTCAGATCCAGCCTGTTTCTAAGTTTATGTCCTGGCTGGAGGCCTTAATTTTTCAGCCATCTACAGGAATCGCCCGGTTAGGAAGACGACAACCTCATAGGGTGAGTGGCCATTCAAAAAAAAAATCTTATAGCTTAGCTTCGAGTGAAACGCAGTGCAGCCAGATTTAAAAAAATATGTGTAGATTCTATGACTTTACTAGGTTAGGGAACCTAGTACCTGTACTGGTATAAATGGATGAGGAAAATGGTATAATTATTTGCAACAAAATAAAAGGAAAATCGCAAACTATGAAACTTATAACTCTGGTTGTAGTCAATGGTGTTAAAAAAGAGAGAGATAGTACCGTTGGTAGAACAGCATGTTTTAACCTTATGCTTTCGTCTTCTTTGTCGTTTCCTGCTGCGGACTGCGAACCCCTATGACCCGATTCCAAGCCATGCGGTGTTCTGTAGTGTGAACCGGTCGGGACAGATTGTCTCTATCAGCCTTCTTGATTGCGTCTGACCATCTTATCGGTGTACTTTCTTGCGCGTTTGTCTTCTATCCAAGGCAAACCTTATCCCTACACATACTTAAAAGCAAATCTTAATAGGTAAGTAGATCTTTTCTTTAACAATCAATATATAACCCTCCTTTGCGTCGCGCAGTCAGGTAAAAATAAGACATATAGGTTCAGCTTCATATAAAAAGGTTTGATTTCGTAATTTAATTCACAAACCGTTACAATAAATGTGCAACGTTTAGTGCATTAAACTGAATAAAGTTTTAATTAAGTAATAGCGGCGAAGTCTTTAATCTCCTGCTTGCAAACTTGCAATTTTTTGCATGACCAACACCGCGTCCCGTTACTTGCAACCGGTTTTGTTCCACAGTGTTCCATTATTTACAGTTTTTTGCACATTGGAAAAACGTGTCACAAAAAGAAATTAGTTTAACGGAAAAGGTGACTGAACGTGTTTTAATCCGATTTGATTCGATTGGATACCACTGCTCGAGATTGGTAGACATTTTTACACTTGTTTGAATGTACAAAAGTTAAAGTTATTCCATTGAAACTTATTTAAATACAAAATACTTTACTAATCGTTAAATAGTTTAGGCCCGTAACACGATCAAAACATACTTAGTATACGCTCTGTCATTTTACAATGTTACAATGTACGGTTCTATTAGTACCTTCACTGCATGCTAGTTGCAACAAACGTCACTATTTTATGACATCAGATAATACAGAACGTCTGTTAGAGTGGATATCGAGGCCACTGATTGCAACAGTTTGTTGTTTTCGAATTAGATGTAACTCAATGTGTTACCGATATTGCGTGCGCAGAACATTTATGTGTTGGATGGGAAGAATATGACGGAAATGATAATAATAGAGTTTAGAATACTGCACAATAATAGACAGCAACGTTGCGTTTACGAATCTCAATAGATTTCTATGCTACATTTACCTACATCATAGGGAACAACTAAACCTACATACACATCTCCATATATTTCTACATTACTCAAACTAGCTTTTAGAGTTCAGGAATACATTAACCTTTGGGCGATAAGCTTTTTATTGTAATGAAGGCTTTTAAAGCATTAAATTATTTTAGAAGTGAAACTATTCCATAAAACTATTTCAACATATAGGCTTATAATGACCTGCTATTTATAACTTAACAAATATTAAACAACGCACCGTTGCGTCTTAAGTAAATATGATGTAGTTGGCATGGTGTACTAGTTTCATGATAATAATAAAATATATATTTCGCAATAGCTATTGTTATATAATCTTAATATATGACTAGCGTGTGTCGGCAACTATTTTATTGTAATTACCAACTTATAAAGGGGTAATTTGAAGACGAAACATTGAAGGCATTTTAAATTCCATTAAGCAATTTTAGCTTCGCGTTATATACAGGGTGTTTGGAAGATCGATGCAAAGCCGTGAAGCAGACCTAGTATAGACTATTTAGAACCATTTGAACCTAACTTGTCTTCGGCGAAGTGTGACTATTTTTTTTAAATCAAATTTTAATGATTTTTGATGATAATCCTAAAATTTTGCTGTTATTTGCAAATAATTAGTCAGTTTGAAAGATAAATCATTTATTTTTTTAATTTATTTTATTAAAGTAATGTCTGAACAATCAAACGAAACATGATTAAGGCATCTGTGTCATGAGAATTTTTTTTTTAGACAGTTGAAGTTAATACTTCTGTTTTTAGATTAAGAAAACAGATTTTTGACAGTTTAAAAAAAAATCACGGATCGTGCTTTTTCTGTTCAAACATTTTTAAAGACATGCCTAGTTATTAGACTTTCTTTTGAGGTATCAATTACGCAGACAGCTTACAAATAACAGGCTGCTGCTATTTTGATAAAACCGATGTTAACCACTTCCCTCATTTACTAAGATCTTTACAACTGTGTATAATAACGTGCAACTGATGCATTCTACATACTTAATATTTTATTTTGACCATAGTAGCTGGCAGGAGTATAGACTTATAAACATATCTACCTGAAAATCTCAACCTACACTAACAAATCTTATGATTTACAAGCGTTTCCTGATACTTAAACATTCCCAGTTTTCTATTTATAACATTATTTTAGAGTTTGGCGTCTAACCTCCGCGCTTGCGCAGCGGTTATAAATTTAAAAGCACAATTCTGACGGTCGTAAAAATAAAATCTAATCTTTTCGTAATCCCTTAATTAAATCTGAAAATACTAAAATGGTGGAAAATAATTATACCACGTGTTTGTTTGATATATTACTTGTTTATTAGACTAGAGAAGGCATGCTTAACGCGCAATTTAATTGGTATAATAATATACCTAATAACACAACAGTATATTTTATAGAATCTCTTTACAATCGTCACGGGCACGGCACGTCACATTAACGGAATATTAAAGTCGATAACAATGGCCTCAGTTAGAACAAGCGGCTATCTTAAATCGATCAAATGGATCGAATCGATTCGATACATTTTACGATACGGTCTCACGGTTCATTTCGTTCCTATAACCGAACATTATTGGTAGAAATGAAAAGTTTTATCGGCTTAGCGCCGTGAACAATTGCGTGAGAGACTCCTATATTTAGAAGTAGGTGAATGAAAGGTTCGTCTCGCGAACATTTTGATGCTGTGGTTCTTTTTTTTTTCTACCGCTTGTGACGAAATATTATAATTTTATATTAATTATTTTGTAAGTATTTTTACTCACCAAAAAATTCGAAGCCTTTATTCCTTTTTTCCTAATTTTCCCCTTATTCATACACGTTATTGTTTTTTTTCCTACTATTTTAGTTAGCACAACTTTACACGTGATATTGTACCGCATTCATTGACGTCAGCAGCATTGACCCCATAATTCCATGGGCGGTGTCCTAATTAGACATTCATTATGTTAAATAAGTCCTTTAACCTAATTCACAGGGACATGGCATATTATATTACATACAATAATAATGCCGTTTTCGCTGACACTAAGAAACACCTAATTGACTCCAAATTAATGAAGTCACCTGTATAGGTATCGCTTATACAATTCTTATCGACTTCTATAGGTACTATTTCTATAAAGCACATTAGAAACTTCTGTATTAAATCTTAAGATTCTACATTAATCAGTGTTACAATTTAAATCAGTGCACAATAACCATGGCAAATAGTAACTAAAGTACTTATAAAGTGTTCCAGTAGTAACACGGTATCATTACTCGGAAATTACTAAGCTAATTAGGTATACTTACTGATGTAGGTGAAGTAATGGTTGTTAAGTCCGTAGAGGACCATGCAATCTGAACTAAATCTTCAAACACGCTTATCGCGACGAGTGTGCCAGTTTCAGCCTTATTTACTTCAGTAACATAACTACTTAGCAACGTAAACTCAATAGCGTTGTAGGATTAAATCGGTATATGAAAGTAATATCTGTTTTATAAATTCGACAAAGTCTAGACAAAAATCTCTACCTAGATACATCTCGTTTTTATTTTATTATGGCCGTCATATGCTTGGCTACATGTTTGTGACATATGGCACTTTAACAGCTATGCAATTAATGTCTCCGTGACATATTGTACCATTCCAAATATTTATAGGAGGTACCAATATCCAAAGCGCACGTCATGACGTCACAAGCACGTGGCGGTGACGTAAGCTAAATCTGTTTTGTTTGTGATTTCTGAAATGAAATTGGCAGCACACAAAATAATCAAAATAAAATTAAACAAAAAAAAAAGTTTAAACCACTAAAAGAGTCAATAAAGTGAATTGGAATTTATCGGACGTTTTACTACAGTTTTATTTTTATTTCCCAATTTTATTGCTTCTCCTTTCTTTTCCAGGTTCTGTCTAAAAATACTATGAATTCGTGAATCTAAACAATAAATAAATCATCATTTAGAACAGATTCCAAAAGTAGTTAATCTATTTTGAGATAGTTGGATATTTCTATCTGCATTATAAATAATAGGATGGAGTGGACTGTGGACATTCCTTGCCTTGGTCGCGTTACTGGCGAAGGTCGTATCATACGCCCACACCTGAACAATAATATTTTGAGTCATTTCCTAGTCACAAGCAGGTCTAGGTGAGTTTATAACTTTATGTCGGAAACATTATTTTGTGTCTCATCACTTGGAGTTTATTGCAAGAATGTAGGCAGATAAACAACACAAGGCGTGCAAATAGGTGAAATTTTATATTTCTCAATAATAAAAAACACAGCTTTGATGACTTTAATTGCAAAATATATAATATTAAACGAGAGAATACGTGCAGGTGGTTGGTGCTATTTATTTATATTGTGCTAGATTGTGGAGCAATATTAGCAAATCCTTATCTTGTTATAAGTTCCTTAAAAAGCTTTTCAACGAAAAAAATCTGATGGCCCTTGCTGATCTCAATTTAAAATTGAGAAAATCACAAGTCTATATCGCTTCTTACTACTGAATTCATAACACAAACAATTTGAACGCATTTAAACTCGAATTTCGTAAAGACTAATAGAACGTACCCTACATTAGAAATTCAAATTACGAAGTATTCGATATCCGGCGGCAATGGCAGCATACGTAGGTTTGGCCCATATATTCTCATTGACGCAATCGGGCCATCGCATCGCATCGCCCTTGGACGGCGTTTGACCGATGCAGTATTTTACCAGTTTTACGACAACCAACAGACACTTTGATCAAAAGATTTCTGGGGAAAGTTGTGAGAAAATTCGAACGAAAGAAAGTTGGCATTTTGAATTTTTGACTGAGACTTTCTGCGTTCGTGGTTTGAATTAGGACGTTCTTCTCTGACAGTTGTTTTGTTTCTTTTTTCATTTCGAAGAAAGTTTGTTTAAGTACCTAAGTACCTACAATGAAAGTTGGTCGTAAATTGAAAAGACTATGCAAACTGTTAATTAACTATTGCCATATTTCTATTTAGGAATGAGGTGTAATTTCAGACAGCATTTCACACCAAGATAAATGACAAAACTCTCCAACTCTCTATGTTAGCGATGCCAAAGAAAAGTGTGAAAATATGACATAACTTGAGTCATAGATATTTGCTGCCAACATTTAGCGATCATTTGAATAATTAAATAGTTGAGAGTTCTCAGAAACGGGTGAAGCCATGTCTTTATTACTGTAACGTGAACGTTTACGTTTGCGCTTATGTCTCCCAAGGCCCTATGGAATCCCATTTTGGACTCATTTTTAAAGAGAAATTTAATTGCAAAGTATTTTCCACTTTTGGAACCCGGATCGAGTTCTCAAACAAACACCAAAACGCGTTTTAGATATTACATAACATCAAAAAGAGAGTTTTCTTTCGATTCCAAACTTTTATCTATTTATTGACAAAGGATCCCTTTAATATCTCCGGTAGACAGGAAGTCATTGCTTTTAATTAATTCTCCTTGGCACTGGTCCTCTCCTACCATAAATCTAATCTCGAATTATTTACCACATTAAATTGTCCGCATTGTTTATTTGTAAACCAACGCACCATACTACCTTTGTTAATTTAAATAAATTATATGAAAAACATGCATAGGTATATCTGGGCTAATCATGCAAGAAATCAACTGAGAAACTTGGCTACAGTTGGTGCGGAAGTATGACTGTGAACTTTATGTGAACAAATTGTCAAAAATCTCAAGTGCATTTTGATTTTTCTTTTGATGTTCTAGTCAAGAAAAAGTAAAATAGTTCCACTCATTTGTCTATGACACATGACTTGACAGTGCCATAAATCAACTAAAATAACAATGTGGTTACGATCTGGAAGACAAAAGCCACATAATTATTAACATTAATCTGCAAAGAAATACTTTTATTGTTTCTATAATTTTTAATTACAGCCTACTGTTATTATTTGCTGAATATTCTCCAGCGTTTGATAATTGTGGTATCTCTCGTCCACAAAAGCCATTATTGAAGAGTTGAAGTTGAAGGATCTGGAAGCGAGAGGATTTAAACGTATAGCTTTTTCTTTTCCGTTACTCTTTGTCAACAACCGGAAAAACGCACAAAGACACGTAGGTACATAATCCGGATAAGTCACACGGACTTGGCATTTCCTGACAATCATAATCATAATTTCTAATAAAAGCCGAAGCACGTGACAATTTACTACTTATTCATATTCCTCTTCCTGCACATGATTTATATTCTAGCCTTGTTTCTCCAGCACTTTGCTCACACCTCATTTGTAGATAATTTGGCAAACTTATACTTCTATAATTCATGAGTAATTAATTATGAGTAATGCACTAAGTAGTTTTGCATAGTTCGTATTTATAAGGAAAAGATTACAATTCCGTTGGTTGCGAGAAATAGCAGGAATCTGCTTTACCTACCAAGACGGATTTGGAACTAGATTACGGAGTTTACAAGTAGGCTCTTATCCTAGTGTATGAAAACATAAAGGTGAAAAACTTAAAAAAAAAACGAATTAGAAACTAGTCCGTAGTAAATGGAAACGTAAATCTACTTGTCTTATTATAGTTATAGCGGCCTTCTCTCTGTCACATCGATTGTTTTTTTAAAGCTTGTCGTGTTCATATCATTAATAATAATCACTCTATCCTGGCTGCAGGGTGAAATCTTATCTAACATAAAAAAACAACATACCCAAACATGTGCAAAATTATAGATTAATAAAAAAACCGGGAAGTGGGCTATAAACTTGTAAGATTTAATCACTTGCGGGCAAACAGGTACTACAAACTAAATAATATCTTGTCTTAAAAAAAAACTGCATGCTGTGCCAGTTTGTACTGATGTCCTAAGAAATATTAGAGCAGAATTTATCTAAGTCGATTGTAATTTCATTGACATAAAGATGTGAATAGTGATTATGACAAAGCTTTGTTCACGAATTTGATCATCATATTTCCAGTAGCTTGTCTATTTACATAGACAAGGTTTATCGGGTAACAGCCATCGTGATATTGAATAATGTAGTGCTCATTGTAAAGGACTCGACACACCATTCGTGTCATAAGTCGTGACGTGACGGAAGACACTATCTGTCACCGTTCCCAGGACTCGTGTAGAATTTATGATTATCATGTGAACTTCTTTCAAAGGCTTCCCTACATTGTTTTATTTGGATTTACTATAATTCGAGTAGGAAATATCATGCGAGGTTGGAAGTCTTGACATGTCGTGGGTACATCTTCGTAGTTAGTTGATATTTTACTGCTTTGCTCCCACGGTTCCCGTGCGTGTGACGTTTCTATTTAATTTTCTTGAACTTAAACCATCTAAGGAGTATTTTCCAATCACGTTCAAGAACATTAAGTGCCAAAAATCTTCAAAATTTGTTTCGTACCTCTAGCGTGTCGCTACTAAGGACCCCGGCAAGGTAAAGAAAGAGTTTTTCTTGGCTTCGCTTGCATGGTCGTCAGAAATTATCCCATAGTAACACACTATGGGATATCTGGGTATCTTCTGTCCTAAACCAGATTTTAAATCCAGGTCGATCTGTATGCCAATCATTCAAAAGCGTTAAGCCGATAACGCGTAAAAATTAACGTAAACAGCGGCCTGTGTTCGTTAATTTAGAACTTTGTATTAATATAAAAATAACTGTAGTTATTTTGGCATTGGTATGAAATTGACGGATGTGTGTTAAGTTTTCTTTCTCAGATGCTGTAAACCTGGTGACGTAATGAGTTCAAGTGATTAGCTATTATCAAAGAAAAATCTTATAAAAACAATAATGAAGCTACATTTCTCATCATCTTTCATAACTTGTGAGTTGTGATTTCGTGAGCGATATATACTTATCTCACTAAAATCGCTTTCGGATTTATTACATGGTACAGTTTCCGTCGTGCGTGTGAGATTCTTTTTATAAAAGCTTTTTCCTTTTTAAAGTTTGTTAAAAAAAGCCTACCCCATTTGCTGTTTACACAATAAACTTTATAGTTATTTCCTAAATATCATCCATCAACTGTTTTGCTTTGCACTTATACGTTTTTGTAACCCTGACAAGATATACACTGCCGTGATGTGCTCAAAAGCGGTCAGTCAAAAAAGGTGTTAAAGATGATTTTAATTATATTAGGTAGCTTAAAAAATACGCATATAAGCTTAGCCGAATAGTAGTAGGTATCTATTTTGAACATTCAAAAATATAACCTAAAAGCCAAACTATATTTACAAAACTTATTATACTTGAAATCGGCTTTCCTTAAGACACCGCGCTTAGCACGGCACTATGGGGTTTCAAGATTGCCTAGCTATCAAAGTCAATTTAAAACAGTCCTAAATCAAATCTGACAGTTCAAAAAACCGCACCACATACTGTCGTTACAACTTCACTTCAGTAAAATTGTTTATGGTCTACATATACTTCATGAACGCTGTTCGAAATGCAAAATTAGCCCAGGATTAGTGGCCGTGACGTGTTCTTACTCATCCACTACAGTATGCGCAATATCGTTAGTGATCATCGTGCTTACTGTTCTCCCTGTATATGTACAGCTCTATGACTGATTCATGAAGTCTGTTCTCCTTGAACTGACAACAACCCTGCCTACATGCCTCATGAACAGATTATTTAAAAAAAATGCAGTGACTATTTTTCGTGTCGTATCATTACAAATAGATATTACGTGATACTACGAGATTCTTCTATGTGTTATTGTGATTTTCGACGATATCATGTTGAGTGTGGATTTTGTTTAGTTCGGAGTACATCGGCGTTGTCTGGTAGCGCTCCGTTCACGCGTCTATTTCCATCGTTCAATGTAAGCTCGACGTTTGACTCGGTCAAACGGGATTATTAACCCTTGCACCGCTCTATCACTAAACAAACGTAAAGTTGACCTTTATGATTCATGCGTTTCGCATCCGCGCTTTCTATTTACACACAACCTTGCTTTAATTTTATTTTTAAACGCAATGCTTTTATTTGATTTCCAAAAATGTACCTATCTCGGCGGGGCGAAGCAGTTGGATCTATTTTAGATTCGTCTGCACGCAATTCAACAAAGTCGTATGCTGAAATGTTTCCGTCAAACGAATTTCATCTTTATTTTGTTACGTTTACGGCGCTCTTTTGTTTGTTTTCAGATGGATGTAAACAAAAAAGTTGTTCTTTTAATTTTACATTTCACTGTTCCCTTGTTTATGTGACAAAAATGAGCAATAAAATGGTTTTATATATTCATAAATTAATTGTTTAAAACCAAAGAGTGTAGAAATCTCAATCAAAACTTTTTTTCAGTGTTTTTCAGCTACCCTTCTCACCAGATAATAATCTGAAAATTGTAAAAAAAATTCTTCTAGTCTCGCGAAGATCGGCACTACGTAGGCAGTTCGTAATGTTGTATTGTTCGCGTTAAGCATTTGGCTCATTTAGCGATAGTTCAGTTTGTTCTGTCGGGCAATTAGCACTTTTCGGCGGCTGTCATCGAACCCGCTGGCTGATGGCTGATGAAACTGTTTACATTGCCGGACGTGCATTTTGTTACGAAATTATTCGTAATAAGTTAGAAAATATATTTTTGGCGAACTGAGATTGTAAAAAGAAAAAAGGCGGATGATTTTGCTGAAGATGATATAATAATGGGAAGGGAACTATTGATGATTAATAGATTTGTTAGGAAGAAAATGAAGTGCGTAACTATTGCTACGCCACTCCTTATGTACTGCTACTCCCGTACTACGCTACTGCTACGCTGGCTGTCTGAACTAGATCTGTCAATAATGAAGATGATGATGACTTCCCAAAGAAAAGAGAAAGAGTAGACTTATTTATTTATTGATTAAAACTTGTTACACATGTAAAAAAAACACTGTACAAAGGCCGCCTTAATGTCTTAGACATTTTCTGCAATACTGACAAAAACAAAGTAGGTGCAGTGTGATACAAAATCCAGAAAATCAGATTCTTTTGATTCTTCTTTGACTGACTATGACTTCTCCTTTTCTTAAGTATTAGTTTAAGAGCGTGAGAGTAGACTTTAAACGAATTTTTAACGAGCTTTGTCGACGTGCTCAATGCTCAATCAAAGCTGTAATACAAATTTTCCAGTCTAAAACAGACTTTCAAGGATCTTTACCGCAATGTACAAAATAAGACTAATATATCCCAATTTAGACCATACAACGTCAACAGAAATACCCTTGAAACATACTCGAATCCTCCAATAATAACTGAACATCATTCACGCTGAATCGACACAGCACACACAAAGGACACACGGACGCAAATGCGCATTTAATTCGTACCTACATACATACAGCAATTTATTTGGCTATTTACTTGATTTGTCCGTACAACATTCAATGTTCACCTTAATGTTCAAAATTGCTGTTCATTTTGCTACGTTTTGCTGATTCATTTGTATCGACGATAGGTATATCTACTTGTTTTCAATACGCAAGCAAGATATAGGATCCAGGAGTCGGGAGCCACACGATGACTCTCAGTTACCGTAGCCTGTGAATGGTGAGCAATGATTAGCTCACCCTCCGTCCGTCTAATGGCGACAGGCCGCCATTCGTGTTCCATGCGCGCCTCAAAAATATGTCGGCATATCTGAGGGGGCTGTTAGGGCCACAGCCTGGCTGCGGGTAGATTCGAAAGGTCCTTTGGGTTCCGGGGTCTGACACTCCACTCCTCTCCATCTAGAGCGGGAGGAGTCACCTCGTAAATTCCCCTCCAAAAAAAGGGTAAAAACCCTTTACGTAAACAGTCTTTTTCTTTCTGTGACTTAAAATAGCAACTGACTCGAGTGAGAGTGACTTCAAACAGAGCGGGAATCAGAATGCGGCAGCATCGACGATGCGATCGGCAAGCCGCTGAATTCCTTCCTCTAGTACCTAAAGGACGGTCCTTAGCAATAGGAACTTGAAAAAATACGATTCTGTGCCGCCAGATAAGATTCAAATCAAATCAAAAGCATTTATTTCAATTAGACTATTACAGGCACTTTTGAATGTCAAGAAACAAAATGAAGCTACAGTCCCGGTCACAAGGCATAATAACTTGTGAAAGTACTGTAGTTGCCCATTCCAAAGCGTTGATCTCTATGGAGAAGAATGGGCAAGAAACTCCATGATGGATGAGTTGACTCTCTCTCAAAGATCACCAGAGCGACGAGGAAAAGTATCCTGAGCTATGTTAGAAGGATGCCAATAAAAACCTGGTTGCCAAATTTCTAATTCAGACAAACAATTCAGGAAGATCCAAGGATCTCATTAGTTTCAAAATTTAACTCCATATTCTTAATTAAAGTATAACATCATTGGAAAATCGTATAAACATCATTCATGTTATGATTATACAAATATGTGAGAACGATGTAAAAGGCGTGCACAGTAAGAGCGTCCAGAGTAAATGAAAAGCAAAACAATAGTTCCACCCTTAAAATAATTCCGATGCAAATAAATGAGGAACTTTAAGACCGGAATACATTATCATTGAAGTGATGCAATGCTTTTTAAAACAGCGTAGCAACTGGTTCTTTAAATAGGCTACAAATTTGAGTTACATTGCTACGAAAGCACTCTCTGAAAACAACGTAATTATACCTAAATTATTTAATGTTATTCACATTTAAACTTGAATTTTTTTAATGTTAAATCTGTGATTTTATTATTCGCCTCGAAAATGTAGTTAACTTAAAGCTCAAAGCCGTCTTGGCCCTGTAGTAGATACCGCGGCCCCGGAACATAAAGGGCAATAGAAGAAACATGGGTGGGATTTAGTCAGTACAACACTCCCCCCCCTGCTCCGCCCAGAGCGAAGGAAGTTATTTTATAATTTCCCATCTGCAAAAAAAGGTACTATATCAAGTAAATGCTGTATACTCATGCTTAAAATCTACGTACGTAAGTTTTTTTTTATGTCTGGTGTCTTCATGAAACTGAGCAACTTTTGAACAGATTTGTGAGAATATCTGTTAGTTTTGAATCGAGATTCATTCAGCTCAGCATATGTGCCAAAGACATCCACCATCCACAAATACTCGATTGAACTAACAAGAACATGCTACCAAGACTAACAAGTAACAAGATATAAGAGATATGCAGCTTCTGAACTCATCTCCTAAGCTTTGGAATAAGCCAGTGAGTTTCTGACTCACGTCATCCCTAAAACAAGCATAAACAACTCACCCGAGATCAGTGACCTCACGGATACTTCCCAGATTTTTATTACAAGCTACTTTCTTTACTGTTTTGTTATATTTTATCGTCAGTTTACAGACGTGACTTTTCGAACAGAAAAATCTATCCAGGTCACTTACTGATTTTCGTGTTTGTACAAAACTTTTCAACGTCTTGTTTTTATGGAGAATTTGTGCAAATACGCCATAATGATCGTTTGTTTAGTTTTTTGTGGGTTATCCAAACATTTATGGTAAATCAACCTCAACAAAGTCTGGGAACTCTTAATTCTGTAGTCATAGAGATTTTTAGCAGGATTTAATAGTAATGCTGTTGCAGATTTAGGCGATTGACATCGGATTTTGTAACTTTCTTTTGGACAGTTTATATGGACCACCGCGAACTACAGACGGCTGCACTGCAATTTTTGTATGAAATATGTTGCTTTGGGGCGCGTAATGTACGCTTAGCTTTAAACTGCAAGTCTTTACAATTAATTAAAATTGTTTCTTATGGGAACCATTGTCGTAGATAATTGTTATATCAATTACACAATGGGCTTTCTCATCACATACACTTTCATTGTGATTCAACAACGCTTTGTAATATGAGAATCTCTTATCTTTTCGTTCTGTTGATGAGATAATCTTTTTGCTTTTTTAACGTTGAAATAAAAAGCGTATGAATGACCATAGACTACAAACCAATAATGAACTGACAAACAGTTTATCTACTCGATAACAGTAACCTGAAGTAATGTAAGATTAATTAAATAAGAGAAAACGCAAAATATTACTGTAATTTTTCCTGCGTTTTAAACTAGGTTATTAATTCATTCTAATTACGTAGTTAAGTCGTAATGCAACAATTTACGTGTTACAGCCTACCTGATTTACAGTTTCAGGCCCCAACATTGTCTCGAGGAAACTAATATTTCAGTATGTGGAGCAATGGATGCAATGAATCATGCCAATTGTTTACACTGTATTTTCTAAATTAAACATTGTTAGTACGCCGACCAAAATTAGAAAATGTAAAATAATTTTAAGTGCGTTCTGGAGTGGTAGATTTTGAAGCGAGCGCCTTTTAAAATTGTGTGTGAAGTCAAGGGAAACCACAATTGGAGAATGTATGACGGATTTCTAATCGGATTTGAAATCAACCTGTTGAAAGGCCTTTTCTAATGTCATAAAGCAATTCCATATACGAACTGGCAGACAATACATCAATTTCACATCATTTTACATTGTCGCGACAAAAAGGCACGAAGCTACATAATTTCTTCATTTCTGTGAAGACACGAGCATTTCCAATTACAAACCCTCCATTGTTCCCAAACAAAAGGCCATTCACTGCTCATGCGCATTATGTTGACGTTGTATCACATTGTCTCGACAACTCAACACACGACTCTGGTTCCACGCTCCGACATTATAGTAAGTCGAGATCGAGACTCGTGTTACGACATCCTGAACTTAAAATTTCTGTTGTAATAAAGCAAAATCGGAACAACTTTATCGATGTTCTGGTAGATTTGAATAGCACAACACTATTACGTTTGTGCAGGAAAATTGTCGTTGAATAACCTTTTACATTTTGTACGAAATAGAGGAGCACCAACTGAATAAAAAGTAGCTTTCTACGCTTAGCCAATGTGGCATTACACGACCCATTTAACTTCAGGAAAATAGACGAGAAGAGGGTCCTTAGTCGCCAGACTTTAGATAAAAAGACGTTTGTGTAACGTAAATAAATTAGTGTCAACACAAAAGGTCGGCTCCGACTATCCCAATTAGCTGGTCACGAAACAGTTGCGCTCCATGGGCCATAAACAAGCAAACATTAAAATTACAGCAATAATTTCTTAGAGGCCTGCGCCAAAAACAAGTACGCGCTGTATTAAATAAAATAATATTTTGCGCTTGAAAAATATTCGAAAAAATGTAGTGCAGTCAAGTTTCATATCGACAGTTAGAGCTGAATGCATGAGAATTTATGTACTAGGTAAAACATAATTTCTGACAGAAGTTGTCATAAACCTGGAGACATCAAAAGCGTCTTCATTTTATGTTCACCTTAATTTTTTGGACTGTCGTCCCACTGACGGCGACTAATAGGTATTTCGCTGTACAACGTTGTTTTTAAGTTTTCCCAGGAATAATTAATTTGCACTTAACGATGCAAAATTAAGAGTGACTCCAAATTTCTTTTTTACAGGTCGTGAAGCGAAAATGATGTAATTTTAGACTAGTGCGTCAGTTGATTTATAAGAGCGGTGACAGTTGACGGTAGAACTCGCCTTCACCTTGGTGCGGGAGCTGGTTTATATCAAGGGGATTCTACATTGACAGCGCCCGTGACACCCGCGCTCTGGACTTGTCCAAAATAAACACCTCTAACAATGATACAGGCGAGACGCAATAAAAATATATTATGTGTCGCCGTTTGCCGTCTCCCTCGTTTATTAACAAGGTGATATTGGGATCAAAAGATGTTATAGTCCAGAGACACATCACGTTTCACCTGATCCTAAATGCAATTACTGTCCTCTGTTGCTAAATACGTCTTAGTGGCAAAATATAACCGCGGCGCGGGGCTCGACCAAGGCCACTTGGTTGATCCTTTCCACTTACTGAAGGTATCTGTTTCCTCGTGGTGGTTGTGGTGATGGTCTCCACAGTCTCTTCTACCATGGTCGACTCGCTGTCGCCCTCTTCCTTGTCGGTCCATGGTCCAAAAAACTCCGACATGGTTGCCGTTATATTCTGCTACACCCACTGCACTGAACTCCAAAAGACCTTTGACACACATTCACTGCACTTCACAGAACGTTCACTAATAAGTGGTCGATATCACACATTAATCCAAAAATGATTTATCTTATGAGGACCGTTTTAAACTTCGATTTTATCGTGTAATTCAGGTTCGTTGGGTGATATGCCCATAACTGTGATAAACTTTAATCACGGATCAATATTCGGAAAGCGCCGACAGGAACGTTTTCTGGCGCTGCACTGCGGAGACGGCCAGAGTTGATGTTGTATAAAATCCTACTGGAAAACTGAAATAACCGGCGCGAACAAAAAGCACCAGCCAAAACATTTCACGTGCGGGCGTATTATTAGTTGGACGATCTAGCCGAAAGAGTTAAGTGTCACGGTGGCCTTTTGCTACAATTATTCCAGATTGTTATTGGCATTTTCTACTTATTATTTTGCAACGCGAAATACCAAGTGCTTTATGGAGCGCGGTTGTCTGTGCACGCTTCACAAAATTGGCTTTGACATAAACTGCCTCTTAACGTCACTTTTAAACGCTTTGGTAAACTCGCTAACTGGTTAATTTTCGAAACAAATATCAGCTTGCAGATTTTGTCTTATTTGTCGTAATTGTATTTTATGGTGGAATTCCGATCGCGATTCCACCACATTACGAGAATTGGCTCGACATCAGAGTTTTTATGATATCTAAATTAAAAACAAGTATTTATATCGAACCAAATGTCTGCAGTTCGTTATATTCAGCTTTTATTAAACCCCTACATATTTTAAGTTCTAAACTACTGGCGCGTAACGCATTATTAGTAGTGGACTATTTGTGCCAGTTCTACTTGAAAAATAAAAAAATACGTAAAAATCACAGTCTGGAAAAATCCTTGAGCATTGCACACTGACTGTTATTTCCAGTAAATATTTAGACTTCATTAATTAGCTAGCAAAAAGTTAATAAAATCTAGTGTTTGGTGCTGGGCTACATTATTGTATGTAACCATCCAGAGCGGCGTCGGCGTAGGCGCTGACAGCTCCTCCACTTAATATAAATACGCGGTTCTCCTAACAGCGCGCGATAAATCTGTGGCATGCTTCGGGGATTAACGCCCGACACGATACTTTCGCAGCTATATCGTTATCGATAAAGTCCTTTATCCAATGTAGTCGCATCACTAGACTAAACATGTTACAACAATGTAAACCGTACATAATTTAGCATATGGTTCAGAATCGAATACAGCGACAAATTATGGGTCATCCCACAAATATTCCAGGTTTTTATGCATGAACTGGTAATTGGATCGAAATCTCTTTCATGTGAGTGATCACTCGGTGATTTGCGAATTGGTTGTAACAGATGGTAACAGTTCGGAAACTTAAGACGTTAATGAGAAAATGTGAAGAATTAATCGTATTGTGGATTTTTGTGCCAATTGCTTGTCACTTGGGAACGTGTAAAGAAATTAAATTCTGTGACCAAGGTCTAAGGACTGAAAAGACTTGTCACTATAAATTAAATTCGCATTAAAAAGTCGGAGAATGGAATCTGTTGTAAAAAACTATTTCCTGTCTTCAGGTTTGATTGGGTATGTAACATGTTAGTGTGTTCTAGCTGCGTAATTCTGGGACTAGAATGGTTATTAAAACATTCGTTTTGTGGCCAACATACAGCATATTACTAGAAAGGTCATTATATCAAGCCACCTAAACAAACACAAAATTTTCTCTATGGGACCAGGATTGCGATCGCAAAAAAAATTAGCTGTCCCATATAAAACATTATGAACTAGTAGTCCAACATCCTATATGTTGGGACGACTAGTTCATGATGACGCATTATGTTTTTGCGTTGTTGTACCTACCATGAAGAAAATTGTTCATAGTCGGTACCCTTAAATATTTATTATTAACCATACTTATAAGATAAAGTTTTATAGGATCCTGTATTTTCCAGGAAAGATTATAGACAAAACAAGTAGCAAGAGAAACCTCATCAGAGCGAAAAGTTTTTTATTACGAAAATTCACAGATGGATTATGATGGAGCTGAAGTTTTATAGCAAAGCATAGGCAATGTCGAAAAAAGAAAAATGTTTTATTGCGGATTCTGTAAACGCTTGATTTTAACGATGTTTAATTAATTTACGCGGAACCTTGTCATGGTGATGGTAATTAATGTTAAAAATTATATTTAATTATTGTTGATTGTGTGTAGAACGTTATTGAGGGATCAAGCCTCAAAATGGAAGAAGCTGTTGTCCCATCCTATTTAGAATCGGGGCGGTTTTTTTTTTAAGTTTTTGCCATCCTATAGATTTTTTAAATGCGGTAAAAAGTTACAGCCCAAATCACAAGGCATAATATCTTGTGAAAGTACTGTACTTGCCGAGTGTACGACTAAACGCCGACAGACACTACGCCGACAGACTGAACACCGACAAGACTTTACTTCGACGGGACTCTTCGCCGACAGGACTCTTCGCCGACATGGCTCTCTCTATTAATGCAAGTCGTTTCTGGAGGTCACAGTTTTAACCTAACCTAACCTACCCATTGCGTCGCTGATGAGCCGTGTCGGCGAAGAGTCCTGTCGGCGAAGAGTCCCGTCGAAGTAAAGCCTTGTCGGTGTTCAGTCTGTCGGCGTAGTGTCTGTCGGCGTTTAGTCGTACACTTGTACTTGCCTATTCCAAAGTGTAGATCTCTATGGAGATTGGGCAATAAACTCCATGGCCACATTTTTCAAGATCATGATGGTTACATCATTCATGTTGAGATTATACATATATTTATGTGAGAACGAAATATCTACACGTTTCCTTTCTGGGATGGTCCTGTAACAAGATTATCATTCATCTCTATTGTTAGCTAGTTAATTTTATGACCACTGACACACGCGTGGTGTAATAAACATAATTCTCTATAACAACTCCCTTTTGGTCTTTCAACAGATTCGTAAGTACACACGACGGCAGGTCAATCTATTCTAAACTATTATAACCTGATCTCTCTACTACGGATCGCACGCCGAAGTAGAGAGATCAGGTTAAAATGGTATTGTATAGGTTGATGTGCCGTCGGTGTGTACATACATGGTCCTTCAATGGAACCATGTCGTTACACCAACAATACACATGGTGCTATTTGTCTATTTGATAAAAGGATACATCCGAAACACAATATTTAGAACAATTAACATAACCTACATACTGAGAACATTAATTACAAATGTATGGCCGGCAAAGAAAGTCTAACATAAGTTCACAAAACATTACTTTTTTAGCAAACATGATACTGGATTTACTTTGTTTTTTCAAGTTTTTCTTTATAGGACCACCATCATAATCGTGAAAAAATATAAATCGTCCTATCCAAAATTGCAGAACCTACTCGGCCCAAATCTATGGTACTACTATAGGTATATATTTTTTATGGATTGATGTTCTGATTCCTACCCTAAAATTATCCCACCACTGGTGCACAATGGTATATATAAGTAGCATTGTGAACTGGAATTACAATAATTCCTTTATATTTATTTTAATTTTATTGTAAAAACCTAATAAACATAATAAATTATCTAATATATAAAATTCTCGTGTCACAGTTTTCGTTCCCATAGTCCTCCGAAACGGCTGGACCGATTTAAACGAAATTTTGTGTACATATCGGGTAGGTCTGAGAATCGGTCAACATCTATTTTTCAGACCCCTAAATGAGCAGTGGGTGAAACCGCTGGGCACAGCTAGTAATCTCTACATAAGTATTTAATTACTCGATGCTTATATCTACTTATTTGTTTCCCAAGATAAATACTAAAGTTTTAGTCTGGATATGTATTCAAATCCACTATTATTCAGCCAGAAGTTCGTGGAGACAATAAATAGAATACCAGCTTATAACTGTCCCACTGCTGGGCAAAGGCCTCTTCATACAGAGCAGACAAGCGGAATGAAATATTCTGATAAAGTAATCTGCTTTTAAAACTGTGGAAGTGTCATTCGTTGTAGTTTGCTGTCTCTACTAGCGTTTTGTTGACAGAATGCATTACATTTAGAAACGGAAAAAAGGTTACATCATCCCGTAGTTATTTTACTACGTTACATTATTATATTACAACACCGGTCCAGGGGGGTCCAGCCCATTCCCGGCCCCCGCTTGAACTTCCATTAAGTAAGCAACGTATCGGTAGACCCCTCCCTTTTTGTCCAGATTACCCCCTTTCTCCTAGTTCCTAGCTACAGCCCTGCAAAGGAACTTCTCATTGACCAACATGTTATTTTGACAGTATGCCAATACGGAATCACGACAACATTAGTTTGTTTGTACGTCTCCCGGACACCAAGAGCTGACACTAGTGTTTTTCTGTTAACACGTTGTAAAGTGTCAAAAGAAGGGAAGTAATACGTTCTAAAGGGAATTTACAACTTGTTGTAGGAACTTGTTTTGTTCCTGAAAGCGATGGATTATCAGGTTAAAGCTGGTCCTTGAAAAACTGCTTTCAGATTTTTATTTTCAGTTATCGCTATTTTTAGCTGGGTCTAGCGGTTTCAGCCGCTGTTTAGGCCCCCTTCTTAAGAGAACCACCCTTATATAGATTACGACCGTTCTTAGTCCTGTCAGTAATTTCATAAATTATGTTTCTGAGGAGTATGGCAACTAAAACTATGACACGAGAACATTATGTATAAGAGAATATATACGTTCTGGAATCCCCCCAAAACGTTTGCATTTCAAAAGGGCTGTGACGCTGGTGCATAAAACAATGACCATTGTTATTTTTAAAAAAGATTTTCGATCTAAAATAAATATTATTCAACATAATGCGTAAAACATAATTGAAGCATGTACTATAACGAATCAATTATGAAATTGAACGAATTGAAAAAGAAAATTCATTATATATTTTCCCAAACGTTCCTTAATGGTAGACAAAAGTGGCACAACATCGAGACTTGTTGCACGAACATGCAACAGTGAACACAATAAAACTAAACAATGTTGCGCAACTTTTGTTTACCATGAACGCGCGGGCTTACAACCATGTTATCACTACGTTCGTATAATTTAATGAAACTACAGTACCACTAAAGGTGCCAACCTCATGATGACTTACATTTTAATTTCTAAAGGGAAGTACGTACTCACGTGTCGGTCTCCACTCCATCATGGCGACACCAGCCAAGGTCACTTACCTGCAATTACAGTCCAAATTAAATCTAATGAATGACTAGGATTGTCAAAAGTGTCATTATCTCATGAGATGACATGTAAATGTTTAGTTCATATGTTGGGCTAATGTTGGTGTAGTTTTGTACGTTTATCATGGTCAGTAAGTGTCCAATGTCTGAATTTCTCTTAATTAGCAAGTGAACTATAAAACTGTGATGTCAACTCGTATCCCTTTATTTTGGCGTATCATCCGGGTATTTCTATAGTAAATTATAAATTATTTCTATTGAATTTATTAACGGACACTTGAACGAATCCTTTTGTATTCCACTGTGACTAACAATGAAGAGCTTCAAACGTTGCGGCGTAGAAAACTTGGCAACCAGTTATTTATTCGTAATTTTATCTCAACAAAAACAAAAGACTATAGACTCAAGCAAAGAGTTTTCATTCGCTTTTCAAATCAAACAAAAAGAAAACGCAGAATCATAAACACCGGGAAATCTTCTCAGACACAAATAAAAGTGACAGGTGATAAAGAAAGCGCGGGAAACGGCCCTGTCATTGGGCGAGGACACTAGTGCCTCACCTGGAGCCGCCCGTGACCCGCACTATAAATACCGGGACACATCCGTTTTAAACCCATTATATAATGACATTTGCGTCACTCAAGGCTACTTGAGTGTTGCAGATTCCGCGTCTCTTTATAGCCTGACGTCACAATCTCTAAGCTTTCGTCAGCTGTCTTAATGTATTAACAGGTGAAGTCAGAACTGTTAACAAGAATTTCTGTGAAGTTTGTTTTTGAACTGGTAGTGAATGGGAGTTGTGCTAGCCGCTACGCATACTAGGTACAATGTTTATTAATTCAATATCAAAAATAACACTATCAATATAAACATAAGTCTCTAAAACGAACAGACATATTACATGCGGTTGACCAGTATTGACATTTGTGAAACAGTATTTATTTGTCGTCATTTCGTAGAAGAAAATTCGCATAGAACTTATGGTCTAGCCTGCTACACCGTAGGCAAAGCCATATAAGGATCTACGGAATCTGCTACGAAAATGATGTTTTCTATAAGATTTTGTTGTGAGTATCTTATGTTATTTATATATATTATTTTAGGGATTATTAGTTAGAAAACACTGACATTGAGTTATAAATTTCGATGGCAGATATTCTGTGTGTCCGTCAATCATTACTGTTTACTCGAATAACGAAACAAGTGACCTTCTTTGATGTCGTTCAATACTAAAATTCCATTAGTGAACAAAGCTCTCTTCATCCTAGCTTTGCAATTTGGTGTGTGTTTAGTCTGCAAGAATCGGGGGCCGCAAATTAGGTCGAGTTCTTCTGTCTATGAGATTGATCACTATTTACTAACTACGAACTACTTCAAATGGGGTAAGGTACTAAACATTTGAGTAGAATTTAATCAGAGCTAGTTCACAACAGACTCGGCATTGCATTAATAGTATGTTTTTTTTGCTGTTATTAGATTTGTACCATCAAATCCATGCTACATAATATCACTCCCGTAATCCTCATAGGGTTAGGCAAAGGCGTGCCTAATAGCACACCCACAATTCCTTATTCGGGCCGGTAAGTACTTGCCGTAACCCGGAATAGGATACCTAACTCTAGACCAACACGCGGACGAAACCGCAGGTAAAAGCTACCACCTAATAAGGGTACTTAACAGCGTAATGACTTAATCGTTGCAGATGGTAGCAAATTTCATCCTCCTCTGTTTACAATAACGATACCCCAATGAATATGTATCAGCATTGCTCGTCGTGCGTGGCTGCATCAGCTCGAATGGCTCCTACATATTCAGTAGCTTCATCAATGGATGTATTCGGAACGGTTTTGTAGGCAACAACGGTGCAGGGTGATGCAAGACGACTTGTAAAGGCATTTACTACTCACCCACGAGTAAAAAAGGGTACCGGCTTGAAAAGAATCGGAGCGAAAAGTTTGTATTATGAAGTGTTTTGTCGTTGAATAGTCGTTGCGATTGTGGCGACGCCAAGCGGATACAAAGCAACAGAGTTTCTAGAGATGTAAAGTCAGTGTTTAATACAGTTTGTTTGTTTTCAAAAATCTTTTACTGTATGTAAGACACTATGCAGGATATCCACTAAGAACAACTGCGGAATCATCCTGAAACTACAAACAAAATCGAGTAAAGCGAGCATACCTAAATATGAGCACTCCTTTTCTTTCAATTAAACCAGCTTTATATTCGAAATTTAGGATGGAATTGATTGGATAGAATGGAATTCGGCAAAATATATTTTCGTCCTCTTTCATTCAACAACATTAACTCTAGACTGAACTAAAAGTAACTCTTAATAATAATTTCGTTCATTTTTAGCTAGTTACCAGGAAGTACCGGGTGTCACCCAACCAGGTCAACAACCGACGACAAATTCGCAGAGTTGTACAACTTTTAACACTACATTACCGAAGATTTATGTGTTTTTAACATTTAGCTTTAATGTACTTGTTTTAGTAGTAATTAAGCAATTTATTACTTCAATAAATATCTATGAAATTAGAGAGTAAAGAGTATGTTTTATTAGTTTATCGTGCCCTTTTGACGTAAGCTTTTAAATCTTTATGTGGATCTGTAGCTAATGTTGATTGAAAGTGAGAGGAGCTCTCGACCAAATAATAACAGCCACTTTCGTCGATATTTAGGTTAAGCCGCGTTGCCTAGGTTGGTCTGTGTCCGTGGATAGGCAACCACTATACACATGCAGAGTTTCCTGCGTGGCTTTTTTTGCGGTTGGGAAATCATCAAATAACTTCCTCCGCTCTGGGCGGAGTGGGGGGGGGGTGTCAGACTTGTGCAGACTAAAACCCACCCATGTTCCTTCTATTGCCCTTAATGTTCTGGGGCCGCAGTGTCTCTTTCGAAAACCCGCAATCCCGGCAGGCGATGGCCCTGGCAGGCTCCTCGGCTTCCTGTATTAACTGGGTTGTTGAGGTCAGATAGGCATTCCATACATGTAAATACTAATATTAAGCTGCATTTTATTAGACTTGAAGCCGACCCTAACATAGCTGGGAAAGGCCAGCAGATGATGAAGTAGACTGTCACTACTTGTCACGTCGGTACTTTTATGTTATCACTGGCTGGCGCCCGCGGCTTCGCCCGCGTCATATCGAAAAAAAGTATCCTATGTGTTATTCCAGACCATAATCTACCTCTGTGCCAATTTCTTATTTTATTCATCAAGCTCCGTTCAGCCGTTTTGACGTGAACGAGTAACAAACATCCATCCATCCTCTCGATCATTAGTAGGATCCTTTTCCTAACTATTAAATTTGGGGTTGGCGCCTGGGGTGATTGTGTAGAATGCAAATGTGTCCCCGCACCCCAGCCAGAAGTGACGAGAAGGAACACCGTGTGGTTTTAGTCAGCAGGAGTCTGACAGACCCCTCCGCAAAGGCGGAGGACATCCATTGATGATTTCCACACTAAAAAAAAAAAGCATATCCATACTTTTCATCGTATCAGTACCTTATCCTCGCTGACACTTTTATAATGTTAATAAATACTAATGAATACATAATTAAATTGCCATCGAGAACGTTTAGAGTTAACCGTTTTGTATTTGATTATGAAACACGGAAATAGTTCTCGATCGTTCTGCCCGTCCGTAAATCCTACAGGAGTGGTCATTGCCACACAAATAAAAACTAATTGCCTCATTTATTTAACAAGTTAGGCAGTTATTTATTGGAAATTGTAAGTCAATTTAAACACAACGCAGACTTATATAACAGCAGCATCTTTGTCCAAAATGAAAATTATTGATTCATTATTGTCTAATAAAAATAAACCGACCAAGCGCGCGTCGGACTCGTGCAGCGAAGGTTCTGTACAAACTTACGATATAAACGGCCATATATTTTGACTGCAAGGACTTAGAAGTCTGGGACACACTCCAAGGGACCGCAGACTTGATTTCAATTCGATGCCTTAACGCGTCCCCGAGATAAAGGGTCTTGACAGACAGACAGAAACACGGACAACAAAGTAATCCTGTAATGGAACCGTTTTTTTTATTCAGATGTACGGAACCCTGGAGCCCTACACACGCTGAAAGAGATATTGTACTTTAACTTTTAGTATGCATTCAGCACCTATAATGTTTATTCTACTCATTTTTTTGCCATTTAAAAAAAAAATATCATTTGTACAGACGCCAGCAGGTCAAGCTACCCGAAACTGTAAATTTTTCCCAATGAACCTTGAACCTAATACTATAGAAATAAAGTCGAAAATCTATCAAAGATATCTGACAGATTGTAGTAGCTTGATGTGCAGGCGTCTGTACCACGCATTTGTCTTCTACCTTTATCATGTATTTTTATTTTGTTTCTCATTTTAGTAAGGTGTCCAACGATTCATAATATTAGATAAGTGATTTACTGGTTTAGGAATTACATTAATGTTAGAAACAAAAAATTAAGTGATTGAGTAAGAAAATGAATGAGTTTGTAATATAAATAAACTCCTGTTTATATTATACTACTACTACTATACTATTGAATCCTAAAAATGGTCTCAATTATAGTAACTGCATTATCTTACGTCACGGAATATTCTACGACGAACAGGAAGTAAATGAGTTAGTTATCATCGAAATGAAATAATTAATGTTTCCTTGTATCTCATAATTGTGTTTACAGGCAACACGGGCGGTTTTGGCAATCGTAGGCGTGAATGAATCACTGGCTACATAGTGGGTTTATAACAGCATGATGTGGACAAAATTTTATGATCTTTATTTTTGTTCTCTTTAGATTTAATGTTATAAAAATATGAACATTAAGATATTGTTTTGTTTAAAAAGTGAAGAGATAATAAAATGTGAAACTATTAGCTGGCGTTAAAATTTTGTGTAAACATAATAATAATTATGAGTCAGACAAGTGCAATATTTTAATATTTTTGGGCAGATTTAATAAGTATTAAGAATAAAAACTTTAATTTTGTTGTTGTCATGGCTTTTTAATAAGTTAGCTGGAAACAATTGGGTATCAATTGGGAAGATGTCACCACAACATCGTGAAGTGAGTCTACGTTGACGGAACAGTTGCGGAGTATGTGTTTGAGTTGCTTCACAAACTATGAATTAATTGCAGCGACAGCGACGGCGAAGGTTTGCGTTTTGAAGAAGAAGAAGAACGATTGGCTGACACTGACAGTATAACTTATCAAGTTGAGAACTAAGTTAAGTCTAAATTGAGCTTTGTATTGAAGTTCATTTGATCCAGGAAACTTTGGAATAAATGTAAACAAAAACATAAATTATCAAAATAAATGACTAACAAATTGCCCTTGGCTCTTCATGCCTTTGAAACCAATAGGGTATTTTACTCTATATGAAAGAAATTCTAAAAATATACAATTCAGATAGTTTAGGCAACAAGCAGTCGGAAAATGTTAAATTTAGTTAATAAAATAACTAAATAAATTTTTAAATTGATTACAAAGTTTTCACTTTTTTTAGTCTGTTCTTTTACTACGCGAAACAGTGTCCGCCATGATTATTACGTCATATGGTCATGAGAACAAAAAGTGACAACTGTCAACTGAGCAACTATTACTATTTTAGTATTTTAAAACTTTACATTTTAATTTTTAATGAAATAATAGTAATCATACCATGGAAGACATAAATACTACCATATAATAATACCATAAACTATAGTGAAAAATACAACTAAACAGAAAGACTAATAACAGCGCATTTGTTTACTCAGGTCATGACGTCAGTTGGTCATCATGACCACAGAGTAACATGGCGTCAAGCGTTTTTGTGATTTTACGCGCGAACATAGAAATTGTAAAATTGAAATGCAGTTTTATGGCACTTATCGTTTGAATATTATTTTTTTGTTTTTTTTGGTGGTTTATTAGGACCCTAGGATCAAAATAAAATACTTTTTAAAAATGGGTGTAATACCGTATTTATATGTCGCTTCACGGCACATCGTTAATCGCTTTATTTACTTAATTAAATAAATTGTATTCGTCATAACTCAAAAGCAAGAACAAACTCGACGTCAGAAATTAAAAATAATATCATCATTACTGAAACAGCTTTCATCGCTTTCTCGTCAAATTTTTTGAGTTGTTTTGCGGTCATGAACTCGGTTTGGAGTTATTTTAGTAGTAATTATTTACGCTTTATTACTTAAAGCATTTAATAAACAAACACATTCACCAAAGACAAGTATGAATTGCGTACAATGCATGCGCATTACTGCAATTTTGGCAGACTTAACAAAATAAAATGCCTTTCTTTAAGCGTTTATCCATATTAAATACAAATAGTATTAACAATTTAGCAAAACATAAATGTGTTTTTTTAAACAACTTTTTAAATTGTCGATCAGTACAAAACACGTTGCAAAGGGGAATGCTCTTGCGCACCCACTCTCTGCCAAAACGAGACACATCACCTTCCACGTCAATAACTTTTTTTCAACATTCCTAAGATTCACGCTTTCATGACTAAAATAAGATACAATAAAAATATTTCGTATTAATGAACGTTTAAGAATCTTGTTGTCAATATTTAATTACAAACGGTTTGTTTGTTTTTAAAAACTTGTTTAAAACTCTCGTTATGTGGTGAATTTTAAATAGGTACACTCACCTGCAAAATTGCAAGGGCACCTTATTGTATATTTATTTTCCTGTTAACTTTTAAGACAACTGTGAAGGTTTAACAAGATTTTGTTTCTGTATTGACCATAGCTTTTTAAAGCCCATAGTACCTACATGAATGAAAAGCTCTAGTTTTGGTAATTTTGTACTACCTAAAGGTACCGAAAACCGAAGAAATGTATTTTATTCTTATTTTTTATTGCACACAAAACAATAATATACACACAAATTACAATATAATATAGCTTATGTACAACGGCGAGTTTAACCCAGAATTGAGTTTTCTTACAGCAAACCTTTCTTAATGATTAAAATATTTGCAAAATAGGATAGGTACATAATGTGCATTTTGTCGCCTCAAATATATTTTTTATAAGAATGTAGGTAGGTTAACCCACCTTTTTCAGATCATTTTCTCTATAAGGACATTTACCGAATAAAAACAACTACAAGACGCCACACATATTTGGCGCATTGTCAACCGAATGACTAACAATGCAAAATCTTTGTTCGCCCTAAAGGGAATATAAACCAAAAGATATATTTGTCCACGCGTCGTCGCACTGTGCTGTTGTCCGGTAAATTATATTCGGACAGCTGCAAGTGACGCGTGTCTACTCATCGATGTAGGTTAATGCAGGCAGCGACATCTATGCGACGGGGAGTGAACTAGCGTTTCCGACGGCTGCCGAGACGTAACAAGCGTGGCGCTTGCCAGCTTCAACGTTCAACATTTGCTGGAGATTTTGAGATTTTTCACGAGAGACTTGCTGTCCAACAAATATTTGCAGAATAGAACCTATTGTTCAAGGTATGAATTTCTATTACTTTAATAACTATTACTTTATTAACTAATTTATATTACTTTCCTACGGCAGAGACGATCCGACGACAAAAGAGCACAAGAAGATCAAACATTCTAATTCATTAGTTTCGAGTTCATATTGTGTCTTTTGATGTGAAGACCTTCAATCTTCTTCAAAAGCAAAGCGTAGATAGCTAAACGTATCGACATACACCACATATAGATCCACATATAATCGCTAAAAGCCATGTGCTGTTCCAACAAAGACTGCGATGATGGACGTCGACTAAACGCCGGCTGTTTCGCAGAAATATATGACGAAACGTATTACGTCGTTAAAACGTAATGTTTGTTAGAAGAAGAGAAGAAATAGAGGCTCTGAGAGAAAGAGAAGCAAGGAATATAAACGCTGCGGGCGGCTAATTTCGAGTTGTACTCTGGAGAAACTTTATGCATCATAGCTTCGTTCTTTACTGAATATTAACAGATAAAGATTCAATTTGTTTACAAGACCATCATTGGTCCCACCAAAAAATAGCGTTTTACCTAAGACGCGCTTGCTAAAGACGATATATTATTTTACGCTAACGATAAATAATTGATAGGGCACCATACTCAGCAATGAGGAGAAAAACCGGTCAACAGCGAGTCAGACTCGCGCACTAATGGTTTGGTACAAACTTGCGACAAAAACAGTCATTTATTTGGACTGCTTATACTCAGAGGTTTGATTTTTGTACATAACCCTAAAAAATAAAGAAGAGCATAGTTGGCCATAAATAAATTCTAGGGACTTATAGAACATTTTGAACATATTTGATAGATATTTTTAGAAGTCATTGTCATCACAATTTTATAGCATAGTTAATAAATAGTCTTTATAGATATTTCTCGATCCATTTCCAATGTGCAATGACCTGATTCTGAATCAGTGTAGTTTTAATGTTTCCTAAGAAACTCTACTTGCTTTTGATTTAGTATCGCCATAAAGTTTTTTGCGGAGTTTGTCATTTCTTTGTTGACTCATCTTTACTGTTCTTGTTAAATGCACAATGCATACGATGGTCCTTTCTTTTGAGATTTTCATCGTGAATCATGATCTCAAATGACATCTGACTGCATTGTCTGTATTTTAATTTACAGGAAGATGATCATTTGTTATAGTTTTCAATTTCCATAACTCTGTTTGACAAAGATGTTTGTAATTCTCACAGCTATCTTCGTCGTTAACATAAAAAAATAAAACAATTGAGCATTATCATCACGGTTCATAATTTATAGGAGCATGTAAAGAGGAATCAAATTTCTATTAAGCTTCTTAGTGGACCATTAGATATTAAGCCCCTAATGCTTGTGCGCAAGATAAAGTTTAGAAAAGCCCAACACATAACAATAACTAGCGGCCGCAGATTGAAACAATCCAGGTTATAAACTATCTGTGTGCAAACATTTCATCCAAATCCGGTTCGTAGTTTTTGCGTCAAACAAACATCTATATCAACATTCTCACAAACAGTAGGATATGTTAAAACTCAAAAAATAAATAGCATATTGCTGCAACTAGAAAGATCCCATATATGGTTCATATGGTTCTATGGTTCTATTTAAATAATTATCCTATGGTGGAAGTAACGTGAGAATGAGGTGTAGAATATTGTGAATCATCGAATTATTATCCTGATTGGGGCGGAGCGGCAGGGAGTGTCTTTTATTGACTAAAACCCAAACCCATGTTCCGGGGACGTGGTATCTTTTTTTAATAACCCGTTTTGCACCCCTTATCTATACTAATATTATAAAGCTGAAGAGTTTGTTTGTTTGTTTGTTTGAACGCGCTAATCTCAGGAAGTACTGGTTCGAATTGAAAAATTCTTTTAGTGTTGGATAGTCCATTTCTTGAGGAAGGCTATAGGCTATATAACATCACGCTACGACCAACAGGTGTTGAGCAGCGTGGGTGAAACCGCAAGGAACAGCTAGTTCCTTAATATGAATACTTACGTTGGTCATAACCCAAACCAAACATAAAATCGTCCACATCTATAATTCTATTAATTAAACCATTGACCCTCTGCGTACAAATAGAGAGGCCATGATATTGATCTTCTATATCAATCAGCTAGAATCTAATCCGATTTGTCAATACAAACAACTATGACTGACAACTGACTGTCAATGAGTTTGATCGACTGTCGGCCAAATAAAATAAATCATTGTGTGTAGATACTCTATATAATTATGGATGCCAATATGTATGTACTTACCATAATATGCACATGAAAATTTAATTTATGCAACTGGTACATATCTAGCCGTAAAAGCTTTCTTCTTGCCACGGAAGATCAGTACAAAGACAAATACCAAAAGAAGACCTCATAATTATTACGGTTTTCGAGATTTGTTTAAAAAATAGAGCAAAGATTTTAGGTTACAGATTTAGGTAAGAGTTAGGACATCAAGACACAAGAAATGACTAAGAACGAGAAACTAAAAACAAGACTTTGTATAAATCATTTGACGAAAGATAAATCGACCTGTAAAGCCAAAAGAAAGTGAGCAAATCACCCCCAAAAAACCGTAAATTTTCTAAACATGGCATTGAAATCTCTAAGACGACTCGTCGATAGCTGTGACAGCTGTCATTTTTTGCGCGGCAAGTTTCACTTTTGTTCTTATCGATTATAATGCACGGACTGAGAAAATCGAGACATTCAACCATTTAAATCGATTTCACGCGCAGGCGGCAAAAAGATTGACATCCATTTTAAAATAAGGTTTTTTGTTATAGGTCTTCGAAGATACGATACGTTTGCGTTGAAAAGTGAGAACTGATCCAGTTATGTTGAACTTGGGAAATGTCTTAAAAACATTAAAGTCTTTTTACTATTTCAAACGAAAACTTACTGATTCCGGTTTTTCTTTTGTAGGTTCGATAGGTAGTGACAGTTACCAGTCTATTTAATATATAAAATTATCGTGTCGCGGTGTTTCTTAACAAACTCCGAAACGGTTGGACCGAATTGTATGTGTGCACATCGGGTTGTTTTGAGAATAGGCCAACATCTATTTTTCATACCACCAGATAAGGGGGACCTGTGCTGCGGGTGAAACCTCTGGGAACAACTAGTAGTATTGTAAGGTACGGTACTGCTACTAAAGTTGTAGCATCAAATAAGAACAATGGTTTAGAAACAAGTATGGAACACAATTTAAACGACATAGATTTACCTAAATAAGTGGAGAACTAAATATTGCATGACGTTTAATGTTATAATCAGACTCCACAGGAGATTTATTGAACTTAAAAAGCTAATTACAGTACGTATAGTTCTGATATTTAAGAGTTCATTCAAATCGATACAAGAAGTCACTAAACTCTACACGAAATTAAAACGAGATCGAGACTAACACAACTGAGTAAGTTTCACGCATCGGCAATCAGCGTCTAACCGAGACAGTTAGAATTACCATTACGCTCATAGCTGTATAGTATATCATGACCGCAGGTGATACAGCAGTTAACAAAGCATTACAAGCTGTTTTCTTTGGCTACCTTAATAATTCTGTACAAGTTCACCGTGCCAAGGTTTTAGGAAACAGTGCTAGTCAGGTGTTTATTTATACGAATATTATGTGCATCTTTATTGGAGGGTAGTATGTTACCTCGGCCCTGTGGACACGGAATGCTTGAATGGTTTGCTAGTCATTTAGTCAGTATTTGATGTTCTTGTTATTTATTTTGTAGACAGACAGGTACCACAACACAGATCTGTAATAGATTTTGTAAATGACGTACAGGGTGAACAATTTTATCCGTTTTCTACAAAAATGCCATGGGTAACACACGGTCAAAATGTATGAAACAGCTGACTGGTTTGTAATACGTAAATGTCCATTATTTTTTAAGTTCAAAATTATGTACTGAAAAAATTATATTCGTTTGTGCGTGTAGGGCGTATTGTATGTCATTTTGAATTTTAGAATACTGCGAATTTTGTTCGCATGTTTTGGACAACTCTGCCCCTAAGATGACCCATTGACCCAGTTTCTTTATTCTTTTAATAGCTTTTGACATGATAATTGCATCATACAGTGCTGCAATGGCTCTCTAGAGGGCGCTCATAATAAACAATAATTTATAAAAAAAGAGAAAAAGACATAATTAAATAAAGATGGCGGTATGAGTTCGAATTTTAAATACCAACTTGCCAAAAGGTTACAGCTATGTCAGCTGCGACTGATGTTTACAAAATGTGTTCATTGACATTCAGTAGCGTTACTTCGCTATTGTAGATAACAATCAAGGTACCTACGTGCTATTGGTCCTCCGTCTGTCTAACGTCTAGTCTAGCAGATGCGCAACTTAAAAAGCTTTACTGACTTAACTGAATCGAGTGCATAACGTATTTTGGTTGTGCGACTATTGTCCCAGTTACGGTATTTCTGTGTCAGTGCTTGCGTTTTGAAGAGATAGCTTGTCTAGGGGTTGCTCTGCTTGCAAGTATACAACCAAGTATTTAGGTTTTAGGAACTTGATGTAATGTTTCTCATCCTCGTTAGAATTACGACCAGGCGATAATTATGTCTATAGTGACGTACAAAACAACGCTTTTTTTTTTCATATATACTAATTTCGCGGATAATTTGATTTGCATGATGATGCAGACTTTAATTTAGTGTGATTTCAGGGTCAAAATGGTGCACAATTATATGTCACGTTGTAGATTTCGCCACACAGCTAAACGTAAGTAGGTACATACTATAATAGTTAGGTCGTAAAAGACCAAAACTCATAAATCAAATAACAGCCAAGTTCCCACAACTCATAGGACCACAATAAACCAATTAATATATTGATCTGGAATTAACTTTCGACACGCCAACTGGCAAGCTAATAAAAGTAATCTTCTAAAGTCGTTTTGATATAGTATTGCTCCCGGCTCCACCCGTTTCGCAACACTAGGGCCTGTGACGGACGGCCAGTGGGCGTTGTCTCATATTTAATCGTTAATTGGTCTCGTTGCCACATTATGCAAGTGATAGCCAGACGAAAATAGATCGAGAAAACAGAAGCGACGATGGCGATCGTATTTATAAGGTTTAGGGCCCGCCTACGAGGTGAATTGTGGAGGAGACGCTTGGAGATTTTAGTATTAAAGTAATTGTATTTTAAAATGACGCGTCTAATCCTCGAAGGGTAACAAAGAAGGGAGATAAGAAGAAGAGAGAGAGAGGAGAAGGGTAGATTATGTAATAGGGGACGTGCTTATTGTCGTCATATGTGCACAAATTCAGAGTCCAGATAACCAGAATCCAGACTCAAAGCGAGTATAACCTTCAAAAATTTATAGGGGATTAACCTTGATCGCAAAATTGAGAAGCATTTGACAAAGTGATACTCATCCAGCAATTGATATATCTTACTACCATAGGTACTATCATAATAACAAATATTACTACTATCCTACTCATATAGGTACGAGAATGTAATAAATGCAAAAGTTTGACCGGATGTATGCATGTTTGTTACTCTTTCACGCTAAAACTGCTAAATGGATTTGTATGAAATTTGGCACATAGATAGTTTATAACCTAAAAAAATACTTTTCATCCCGGTTGTACGACCTCGTGGGACAATTAATAAATTCCACGCGGGCAAAACCGCTGGCATAAGCTGTGACAAAAATAACGGTAGATAGAGATTTGGGCAGAAAGTGTTAAATGTTACAAGATAATAAAGTTTATTGTACAAAAAAAAAAACCATTATTGGTACCGTTACGGTCGCGTGAGTGTCGTGACCGACTTCGCCCGAATGCACTTTACTTCGATGCCCGATTAGGTTAGTCCAACACCCATATTAGTACAAAATATATTGTTCTGAATTAATTTAATTTCTAACTTGATTTAAAATGATTTATGTTTTACCTTAAGCGTTTGTTAGACAAGCGATTATTCGTTTGCCGTTAGATTGAAATATTACCCATGCTTTATTGATATTCTTTATAAGGAAGAATGTGATCTCATCCTTCCTACGTGTAAATATCGAAGTTACAGTTAGTTTTCACATAACGTACGGACATAAACATATTTGCCCATATTTGCCCTAAACAGAGACTGCAGCACTACCTGCTAAAGATCCTTACCAAACTATTTTGCACCGCCTCCGTTTATACCTATGTTCATCTGGTCTTACACGCAAAAGTTATTTACTTTTTAGTTAATTAGCCAACCAAAAATTTAAGCAACATTCTTAATTAGCAGCGCTCGAAGGTTTCAGCTGCGTAGACCGGGCTAAAAGTAGTCCATGTGTCAATCTAGGTTATAAACTATCTATATACCAGAGTCGGTCTAGGAGTTTAGCGTGAAGGAGTAACAAACATACACACACACACACACACACAAACTTTTGTCTTTATAATATTAGTGTGATGGCTGACGCGCTCTCGTTTCGAAAACAAACCCGAATTTTATTTTGAAGTTGAAATATTCTACAAATAATTCTTATTTTGAAGTAACACCAATAATATTGTCGTCGAATCATTAAGAAACTAGTGTCGCCTGTCGCAGTGTGATTAATAACGTTATGAAATGTGCGCCAATTTAGACAACACTGCCAAAATACTAGTCTAGCCAGTTTCCAGTAATGCACTAACATAATCTTCTTGCTTTTGGATTATAAAACCAGTTATACTTATCCAGTTTTTCAGGAGCGAAAGAGAACTTCTACAGATGTGTCAAAGACATTTTAGATTTGAATCCATTGTTTTTTTTCAAGAGACTTTGCAATATGAAAACACATGCATCGATTTTAATGAATGTGTTCAGATTTTCTATCGATCCTACAAATCAAAATTTGTATTTCGAAAATTCCACGGTTTAACTACTTCGTATACCGAGTTATTGGCATGACAAATTGAACCCCAGGTTTATCTACGATAGTTGTCAAGTGTCCAACGACACCATTGCTGCTGATTCTGATGAACCACCAGATTAAACAACACTAAGATTAAAATGACATACCTAATCACGTCTAATTTTATTCCACATCATTTTCGTCGCCATTAAACGACGTTTTAGCTTGACAGCCACATTTTTATTTGTAAAAACGTCAATTTCAGAATAGCGAGATTGCCATTTTCTTTAGATTGAGTAACTAAACTATCATTAATGCTGTCAAACAAATTTTTTATTTGAATAGAATCGACTTATTTCAGAATAAGTCAAGAGGATGGCGAAGGACGCGCGTTTTGGGGGATTGTCTTTATGTAATTGACGTCAAAAAGTGCTGATCATAATCCTAGTTTGAATAAATGACTTTGGTTTGACTTGATGCAACAGAGCCTCATCGCTGTTAACTAATTAAAATTACAAACAAAAATACCTTCACACGGGTGTACTAATGCCTTACCTTTTGCGTATACACACGTGACGTTATTTACTTAAATACTTACTGAACGTCTTTATCTAACTATCATTTCCAAGTGCAATACCCTATTAGGAAATTGCACCCAGTATTTATGTAGGTACGGTCTACATCTACATTCCTTCTTGCGGATAAACTTTAATGGATTTTCCGGCGTTTCCACACTCTCCCCTAATACGTTTACGACTAGTCCAACGACCTGTGACTCACGTCAGCGCAGCTCACACCTGACACATAAATGACGTCACAATTAGGTCGTACGTATACTTTATGCGTAAGATACTTTTAAGTGCTCATTAGGATAGACCTAAATTGAAGCGTGGAGGTGAAAAAGGCTGTTAGTGTGCTTAATCTGTGTATTATGCTAATTTGTAATTGTAGGTTTGATACTTATGTCGTAATGGGGGACGTGCTCTGCTCGGGTGAAAATGGAGAACATGATTTTCCCCGCTATATGAGAACTAGTTAGACTGACTTTTGCAGCCTATAAGCAAGCAGTTTTTGGGGAAAAAAACGGACAGATGCGAATCAGACTCGTGGATCACGGGTTCCGTACAAACTTGTCACATCTTAAAAAAATCATTGTATTTTTCGTCTTCGAAACAATCATCGATTAGATGATTGTTTTCATAGCCCCGAAGAACTACAGATTAAAAAAATGGTTTAAATTTTTACTCGATGCCTCTACGCGTTCCCGAATTAAAGGGTCTTGAAACAATGTGATCCTATAAGGTTTTTATTTTTTCCATTTGACGTATGGAATTGTAAAAAATATTATAAAAATAGTAGTATAGGATTGTTTGGAATATGGAATTATTATTAATTTACTTTGGAATATCACTAAAGAATGTTGAAGACTAAATTGAGTTATCTACTTCCATACATGTTATGCGCGGTAGGTATCAAATCGGTTTGACTAACCAAAATGAGCAAATTGTCATTGTTAGTTATATGGTAAGTACCAAATATCCATCTTTATGATTAGTTTGCGAATAGGTAGACACTAACTTTAAATTTAAAAGTAATTTTATCGTTCTGTATTTTGAGTTTTTTTTTCTTCTTACGTAATTTTGCTTGCATCTATTTATCCAGCCAGGTTTTGTTCCCTGTTTTTGCCGATTATGCGTCGATATGTCTGGTCATTCCCATACTTACATAAAAATAAATATTCCTATACACAAGGTTGATAAATAAAATAAGTTAGAAATAAAACACATTTATAATGTAAATGGGATTCAATTGGAGCGTTACTTACGTGTTTTTCCTCAGATACTGAATACAAGTAGGCCGCAATTATTTACTCTAGATTCCGTAAAATTTCATCGCGTTGAAAATTTCACTTTCGCATAAAATATTTGCTAGTTTTATTTTATTTACTGAAGTGAATCGGCTAGGAGATATTCTCCTTCCTTTCAAAAACTAGTTGGAGGTACTTAACTTTTTTTGTCCACAATGGTTGCTGGTACTATGATTAATTTAATCTGAAAAGTTAAGTCTCACGAAGTATCTATTCTTCCATACTATCCTTACTAATATTATAAAAGCGAAAGTGAGTTTGTTTGTTTGTTTGTTACCTCTTCACGCTTTAATGGCTAAGCCGATTTTGTAATTTGAAATTTGAATTTTGGTACAGAGATAGTTGGGAACCAGGAGACGGACATATATGCTAATATTTTTTTGAAAAAAGTGGGATGTGAGGGAGAAAGAGGGAAGAAAAAGGAAAACTTAGCGTTGCTATTACAAATCAATACGGCGCAAGGGGAACTGTGTTACCCCAAATTTAACGCGGGCGAAGCCGCGGGCGAAAGCTAGTCATGAATAAAATTGTAATTTTGGCTTTTAAACTTGGGATAGGACTTCATAATCTTTTAAATATCAGTGTCATAATTTCTGACCTCGACGCAGTCAGAGTTGCGGAGTTATTATCTATAATACATATTTTAAAGCGAAAGTTGTAGTGTAATGTTTGTTGCTCTTTGACGCAAAAAAACTACTGAATGGATTTTGATGAACCTTTATAATAATGTAGCTTACATATCATAATAACACTTTCATAAAGATATATTGTAAGTATATGCTATCACCACACTAGTGAAACCTCGGGGCCCAGCTAGTAGATTTATAATATTAAATCCTACTGAATGTTATTAATATTACCTAGAATAGGAATTGCCTAGAATAGATGATCACCTATTTAATTTATTTCATTACTTCCTGCTGATTAAAGCAATAACTTTATTATTTTATATCAGCCATAGAAACATAAAGTAAGTCTTTACATTCCAGTAATAAGGAAAATTTCAGAATATCACTTACATCGAATGAACGGAAACCATAAAGTAGTCATCATGTTTTATGGTTGTTTCGAACCACAGACAATAGACGGTAGAGAATAATCGACGTGTTTAAAGAAAAGCTTATCTGTGGTCTATGGCCCTTTCTCCGTTTTACTGAGAAACAGAAAATAATGTTCACACGATCATAAAAATCTTTGATGTGTCTTATTTTTATTAAAAAAACAAAACCTACTTAATATCTGATTTAAAAATGCAAGACACAACTTAATTGGCGGGCAGCACATTTCTTGTTTTGTGCAATAGGCTTATCAACTTTTATTTTGTAGTTTGATCAATTTGTGTGAAATTCTACTTTTAGGCCAACTTATTCAAAAACGGCGGACCAATATGTGCAGTCTGGTCGCCATGTGCAAAAGGGCATTTTTAAGCCACAGTGCACAAAGATTTTTATAAAGTTAAGAAACAGCGACATTTAATGCGGTGGTGCTGTTTTTAAGTGTGTACCTATAGCACAGACTGGATAGGTATATAGGATACTACTAGCCTTCAATAGCCGTGACAACAAAACACTTCTATACAGGGTGGCCAGTTGATAGGCGTCCAAAGAAAAAAATTAGATGCCTTATGCTAAGGGGTACCCGAATTACCCCCATGTATGTTCCGCGATTATTTGTAGTTTAGGAGCTAGAATTTTTTTAAGTACTTTTTTCAAAATATTCACCTAGCATTGGTTTTTATTTTTTATGTCTTTATTCCTATCATTTTTAGATATTCTATTTTGTGGAATCTATTAGCGATAGCAATAGCTACCATGCAAAAAAAATCCATTTGCCTAGGCATTGTAGAACTTACCACAAAATTAGTCCAAAGTTCAAAATTACCATTAGAGTTCGATAATCAAAAATGTTCAGAGCTTAAAAAAAAATAAGTTAGGGGTGCCAGAGGTTTCTAAGTGATCTTAATAACTTCTATGGACCTTCAACAAACAAAATCGGTAAAAAAATATAGAGCTTGATCGGGGATTATTTCCTGTAATTAGCGTTGATAGCAATAAAGGTATTTTTACAGTTATTGTTATAATTTGGGATTTCTTTATTTTTGCCACTTTTATGATAAAAAAGTACGGTAGATAGTTTACAAATTTTATTAAAACACGTTACAAAAGGTTTTCAAAGTGCCGCCTTACCACAGAAATGCACAATCTACATCTACGGAGGAAATTGTCTTTTAGTTGTAAACCATGTCTCGTCTCAGTGTTAAGTTAACGTCTGACAGCAAAATTGGTAATTCTTCAAGAACTCTTTGTAGGTGGCTCCATCGAGCTTGGACAGCGGTCTGGCTATGGATTCTCCATAGTCCGCTATCGAGAATCCTCATTCCGTAAGACCATCAAATTTTCAACACCGCTTCAGTGTGAAAATGTGGTCCGGCGTTCTCAACGGTGAACTACCAATTAGTTTACCACCACCATTCGAGCTGCCGTCCAGACTCGTGATGTTACGCACGGGACACTAACAATGAGGAAGAGCTAAAACGGAAAATTGAAGAAGCGGGAAATGTTGTAAGAAGTAACAGAGAAGCCTTTAGACAACTATAAGACAATTTCCTCCGTAGATGTAGATTTTGCATTTCTGTGGTAAGGCGGCACTTTGAAATGACTGAAAAAACGAAGCGGTGTTGAAAATTTGATGGTCTTACGGAATGAGGATTCTCGATAGCGGACTATGGAGAATATGGATTCTCCATAGTCCGCTATCGAGAATCCTCATTCCGTAAGACCATCAAATTTTCAACACCGCTTCGTTACAAAAGGTTTTCAAAGTGCCGCCTTACCACAGAAATGCAAAATCTACATCTACGGAGGAAATTGTCTTATAGTTGTCTAAAGGCTTCTCTGTTACTTCTTACAACATTTCCCGCTTCTTCAATTTTCCGTTTTAGCTCTTCCTCATTGTTAGTGTCCCGTGCGTAACATCACGAGTTTGGACGGCAGCTCGAATGGTGGTGGTAAACTAATTGGTAGTTCACCGTTGAGAACGCCGGACCACATTTTCACACTGAAGCGGTGTTGAAAATTTGATGGTCTTACGGAATGAGGATTCTCGATAGCGGACTATGGAGAATCCATAGCCAGACCGCTGTCCAAGCTCGATGGAGCCACCTACAAAGAGTTCTTGAAGAATTACCAATTTTGCTGTCAGACGTTAACTTAACACTGAGACGAGACATGGTTTACAACTAAAAGACAATTTCCTCCGTAGATGTAGATTGTGCATTTCTGTGGTACGGCGGCACTTTGAAAACCTTTTGTAACGTGTTTTAATAAAATTTGTAAACTATCTACCGTATTTTTTTATCATAAAAGTGGCAAAAATAAAGAAATCCCAAATTATAACAATAACTGTAAAAATACCTTTATTGCTATCAACGCTAATTACAGGAAATAATCCCCGATCAAGCTCTATATTTTTTTACCGATTTTGTTTGTTGAAGGTCCATAGAAGTTATTAAGATCACTTAGAAACCTCTGGCACCCCTAACTTATTTTTTTTTTAAGCTCTGAACATTTTTGATTATCGAACTCTAATGGTAATTTTGAACTTTGGACTAATTTTGTGGTAAGTTCTACAATGCCTAGGCAAATGGATTTTTTTTGCATGGTAGCTATTGCTATCGCTAATAGATTCCACAAAATAAAATATCTAAAAATGATAGGAATAAAGACATAAAAAATAAAAACCAATGCTAGGTGAATATTTTGAAAAAAGTACTTAAAAAAATTCTAGCTCCTAAACTACAAATAATCGCGGAACATACATGGGGGTAATTCGGGTACCCCTTAGCATAAGGCATCTAATTTTTTTCTTTGGACGCCTATCAACTGGCCACCCTGTATATTTCCCGAAACATATGTCATCAATAGAATATGGAACTACTAGTTTAACGTAAATATCCTAAAGTCAACGTCCCAGTTTCGAAGCACAACAAAAGAAAAAAGACTGTTTATTACTAACACTAACGTTTAAAGCTATTTTTGGATAGAATTGCCGAACTATTTATATTTGTGAACGGTTTAGATCACTTTAAAGGAAGCGAAAGTATTTGGGATAGCGTTGCTCACGTGCCAATGACCTTACGGGTGAATACTGACAAATTGTACTGAATATTTATCCACATAAATGCTCTCCTGTTTACATATAAGCTTATTTAGTTTATTTGAGCTGTTTGCTACGAAAGTCCATGACATTTCTCCAAGATTGATAGACGCTTCATTATTTCAAAGATTACGGTGACCATGTTTGGCTTTAAGTCTTTTTAGGGGAAATGGGCGATAAATATTTAAAAGCCGCTACATGGCTGGCTGCATATGACACACGTGCCAACGAACTCACCGTGTGAACAGAAACTTTGTCATAAATAAAGCTAGAAAGTGTTCGGGCGTGTCTTAACATAAGTGGAACAGAAGAGAATCCCTATCTACTATACTTTCTTTAACGGTGTAAACCTTATTTCAAGATGAGAAAACCCATATGAAATTATGAAAGACTTGAAGAAAATATATGTACTCACAGGTAAGGCCGGAAAAGCGCTAGTGACTACACAAGTTTTGTGGCATTGTTTGTTGAAACGTAACTTTTTTCAACTTTAAAATCAAAATGAATATAACCACATCGTCAAAACCAACTGAAATAACATAAAAATATTAACATACGAATTACATAACAAAAATTTTCTTCACCCAGCTACCAAAGCTTGAAAACACCATGAACTTCCAACGTTGTTAAAAACTTGTAAAAATGACGTAATGAACTTTCTAAGGTCGTTAAAAAAGAATATTTAGTGTACGAAATATTCGTGATTCGTACGCACAATGCATATCACCTCGACATTGGAGTAGCGACGGGCGACGCGCGTCTATTTCTGTACACCCCCGAGCTCGTTTTTCATCTTCGTACATTGTGAACGTATTGCAATAGACGAAATAGATAAACAACTGTTATGTATCTATGATCGTGTCACTTTAAGATAGACATCTTGTGATTTTAGCTGTACTTAGAACTAGCTCTTTTGTACCTTATTGAAAAGTTCAAAATAGATTACATTTTATTAAAGGAACAAGTCAATGTACTTTTCTAAATTTAACTAACTAATCGCTTTAAATAACCGAAGTGTCAGCCAAACCTGTGAATGTTCGACGCAGTGATGAATTATATTGGAAAGGGATTCTGGAAATTTCATGCGTAGCAGCATCAATAGAGTAAATACTAACCTGAATTTTGTAGGCGTTATTATAAATTCTTAGATAATTTTTCGACAGGCAGCCATTCTAAAGTTGTCTCTGATTGTGCACAAAGTCTATGCAAGCCAAATTTTCTAACAGTCTCATGATCTGCATGTTTTAGGAATCTCTCACTTCAGTTTTTCTTCAATAAGTACTGTATTAAATATTTTCTTTGCATATTTCTGCCTACTAATGCTGACTGTTTATTTTGAGAAAACTGTTCCGTCCCTTAGTCACCGTTACATTAGGAGGCCATAGCATTAATAAAACCTTAATAAATTCTATTAGCCAAATATTTTTACTACTCTATAATAGCATTTGATGACCGCGTGGAAATAAACGGATGTACGGGAGCTATTCCAACCAATTTCATTAGGAATTTGCTTTTGACAACACAAAGTAGTTTCAAATTTTCAATTTACTGTTTAGCTTTAGTTTACACTGATTTATTTCGACTACAAATGAGCTAGTCAGTCACATCATCAGTGCAATGTTATGTTGGACTCAGGGTTGATATCAGGACACAATTCATGATGGTAAGTATTAAATCTTGACAAGTAAAGCTGTTAGGAAACTTGAACTAAGGTTGCACCCTGGAGAATATTCACTGGCACAGATCAACGGCCATATCCCAGTAGAAAAAGAATTAGTTAAATTAGGCTCGTAATAAAGTTCTGAGTATTTTATGGGGACACTAAGTTTGACGGGTAGAGTCAACACTGCGACGTTTTTCTCTATTCATAGACCCTGAACTAAAAATGTTTGATCTATTTACGCGAGACGTTATTATATCAGACCTATTTATTTATACGAAATGTGGATCATGCCGCAACTGTAAAAAACACATGACAAGAATTATTTATTTTGTATTTAGTTTTATTGGAAATATCACAATAGAAAGTGGAAAATAAAATAACTTATTGGCAGAAAGTGACGCTTTTGTTTACAAACTTTTTACTTTTGTAAGTCGATTGTCTATCCCAAATCTAAAAACAAAAGAATATTGATTCCAACGTACGCAAGAATGATTCGGTTTTTCATGGCTCTATTTCGAATGTATTGTGTATAAACACTAAATTTATTTCAATTACCTATCTAGTTTTAGTGAGTAATGATCATCTTCATAACTAAAATCTGTATCATCTAGTGATACAATGCAAAATTGTTGTTTTCGGTTTTAGGCAACTTCTCTTTGAATTTGATTTCAATCATTGTGAAACATAAATTCTTCTTCATCTTTATTTCTTATACGTTACACAAGTAAATAATTGTACCTATGTGTGTAATATCATTGACCCCGACTTGGCATCAAATGCAAGATTCAAAAAATCAGACGTTAGCCTCGGCATGATAGCATTATCGATATTTCAATTGAAATTGCACACGTCTATCGCAAATATAGATAACGCATTGTATTTATAAATAGTGTCTGAGAAAATTCGAAATAGAAACGTCCTGACTTCGCCCGACACTATGATGACATTGAATTAAGTTTTATCGGTGTCAAAGAACCTATTAACATTTTAGCGAAAATTGCGTGTCGGTGAGCTTTGTGTCTAAAAATTCTTTTATATTTAGGTCACAAGGCGATGATGCTAAAAAAGATGGTATTGGAAAAAAGAACATAGCGAATGCCTCGGATCATGTTTAAGCATTGAAAACGGCTTCAGTGATGTGGCTGATAACGAAACACATCAAAACCTAGATTTTAATGAGGTTTATGAAGCTATAATGGTCATTTCTTGGAACGTATGTAAAACTGGAAATATCGAAAGATCTATCTGCACAACCCCATTATTTAAATGATAAATGTTTATGTTGCAAGTAGGTTTTCACAAACACTTTACACGTCTTTTTTATACACTAGATGAGGCCGGTGTTTCGTACTCTGAGAAGAAACAGCCGAAAAAAAAACTCAGATATCATAGTCTCTTTTAAGGTCTAGACAAAAATCTTAGTCAAATTTGCTTGTAAATATACAATAGGAAAAGAAAACAGTATGATCAAGGAAGAGGCCATCGATATTAGCCAACCAGGTGCACCGGGCAATAGGCTTACAAATAAATACTATGATACAATAATAACACAATCAAAATGTTTGTAAATTTCTTCAAAGCCACCGATGACCATAAGGATAACGTGTTTAAAGAAATGTGTCAAGATACTCGTGGTCTTTCCTTAATATCGAGTAAATGTCAGCTTTTTCAGGTGCTTTTGTAATAAATCGTGTGCATTTCAAATTATTAACAGCCGCTGCGACCTTAACGAAACGAGAGCGGTTTATTAGAACAAAATAATTTGACAGATTATATCCAGTTCTCTCTTAATTTTCTCGTGTAGTTGACGCCTTAATAGATTGCGAGATTAGTAAAAGTGTGTAAATTAATTTGTAATTTGGTAATATCGTGTTGTTTCGCAGTGATATGGCAAGATTTGTGCGTGCGTTAATAAACAGATACAAGCACGCATGGATTAAATTGGTGTATATGTACGTTGAATATGCAATACGCAAAACATATAGATTTCGTATAACTCTTGGTAGTAAAACACGACATTTCACAACAATTTGAAAAGCATTTTTTAAGTTTTTAGGTTAGGTATGTAGTGTAGGTATGTAGTTTCATTGTGTAAAATTATGGCTTTAATTTTTAACATATGTAAATAACGGAACTCTTTCAGATCACTTTCTTGTCCGTCTGTTAAGAACCTTTATCTCGGGAACGAGTGGAGGTATTGAGTTGAAATTAAAACCATATACCAAAACCTCTAATATACATCCATGTAAATCTCTAGGCAGTCAAAAGATATGGCCATTTATGTCACAAATTGTACAGAACCCTCGGTGCGCGAGTGCGACTCTCCCTTGATCGGTTATTTTTGCGCATAACGGAGGACTTGTTTTGCATCTATGGCAGCAGTATTTAGTGTCAAGTGAATAACAACAAGCGGTAAAAACATCGCTGGGCGAGCAATGGCCGACCGAATTCGCGCGTTAATCCCCCGCCAACGATTTGTCCGTACAGTTTTAATTATATCCGCTGCGTTCCATTTTCGCGCTTCGCGACCCAACCGTGCCGCAACGGCTTCCGCGACTTGACGTTGACCTGATCGACGATCGCCCGTCGAATGCATGATGGACGCATGGATAAAATTAAACTCACCACGCCAATTTACGTTCATCAACCCTAACTTGCGATCAAAATGTTCTACAGCAGCCTGTAATGCACAATGACAAGCCATACATTTTGTTTTCGCAGTAAAGCATGTTTTATACCCGATGTAATGGCGGACAAGCGTGCGCTGGAGCGCGATCAAACGAACGGGATGTTCCGTGCTCGTCAATTAAGCAAAATCGCACATTTGGCAATGTTCCCGAACAGTTGTGTTCCACTCTTGAGATTTTAGCGTTTGATTCGCGAACCGAGGAGCGCCCATGTCCATTTATGGTTGTATTGCACACTTTCCGAGTCGAGCGGCCTAAATCGAACGTTCGCAAAAACTAGTCCCAAGAAATTTGTGTCACGAAAGTTGTAAATCTCGTAGATTTTTATTTGGATCATTTACTGCGACGTTTTTAGGATATTGTGTTGTTTGTTAAACGAACACAAGACGAAAAATATATTCTTGTGATGTAGTTGAACGATGATACAGATCACGATAGCCGTAACGAAACAGGATTTATTGCTTTTGTCAAAAACACTGTTCACTTTTAATTAGAAACAATATCCTACAAACAGATTGACTTTGACGTATTCTCACTAATGAACAAGCGCTAAATCAGATGAATTTCTAAAAATCAAATCACTGCTTTTCTAACGACTGCCGTCATTTGCTCGTAATGCAAGCTAAAGTCAATTCATTTATAAGAAGAAAAAAAAACTCTTACTGCCAACAAAATTAAGTGCCTTAGAACTTATTGGCAGTCTTTCTAAATAAAAATCATTAACATCATTAACATGGCAACAGTGCATGCACCCGCACCGTTAGTGGAAATCTTAATTTGATAAATATTATGTTTTCACAAGAAAATGGAATTTCGGTCACTGAAAATCAATGTTGGATAAAATAACAATGACGCAACGCGTTTTTTCATTATCGATAATGTTTTACAATTAGAATTTTGTTGAGGTGAACAAATTTCTGAAGAGAAAGAAGTGAAGCGCCATATATTTACAAAACAGAGTTGTCTGTCGATGAACATATTTACAACCGTGATTTTATCAATCGTTATATTAAGTTTGTGCATGAACTAACCAAGCAACCTTGAAACGTTACTATTCCTCATACATACTTTCGTGCACGTGACCATAAATTATTATAAAATCTATGTTTACCACGTTCATTCTTCCATCAATGGAGGAATAAATCTTTATAATCTATGTGCCTTTAAGAGAATGAGATAAGTCTATGAATACCTATATGTTTTGTCGAGCAACTTGCATAACACATGATCCCCTCAAGAATCGAAATAGCATCGATAAAATTACGTCGTTAAGAGATGTGGAAATGAAAATATTCAGACAAAAATCCGGAAAACTGGAGAGGATTGCGATTTGTTCGAAGACCCAGACAATTTGATGACATAAATAAAATAAATAGACGCATTGATAGCTTCGTGGAAATCGCTAGAAAATTGTTTCTCTAATATAACCATGATATAATATTTATCTATTAGTTTAAATGCATAACTAAATACTCTTTACGTTGGGAAATACAAAAGCCATAATAATGTTTGTTCTATGTGCACTGATTTGTGCATCATCTTGCAAGTTTGACTTCCTGTGCAAACTAGCTAACCTATTGGCCACTTTGCCCAGACGATCAAACTTGCTTCAATGCACAACTAAGACGAAGTTTTAATACCTTAACGTATTTCCAATACATAATTAATATAGGAAAAACTATTTACTGCGATCGCAAAAGGACACAGTACACCTTGCATCTTGACGATGAGGCATAGATAAACAGACAATGTGTCACCTGTGCAAGTCGACTGGCTCTGCGCCTACGATCAATATGGCAGACTGCGCCCCCTGCATGGTGACTCATGGGGTATTTCCTTCCATTCAATAATGGAACCTGCTACCCTACCATGACGTCTTAAAGCAGAACTTATTCCACTGAGGGAAAAAGACAGAGCTGACTATACAGGGTGTCTAGCACCATCTCTTTCTCACACAGGAAAAGAACTGCTATAAGATGTCATGGTAACCCTTCTGTTTATAATTGTGGAGAAGCTGCTACTTATAAAAATACATGTGCCTTGGGATTAGATAGAAGGAAGTAGATTTATACTAATAGATGGGTAAATAATTACAAGGCTCTGCAATGCTCCTAAATTGTTGATTGTAAAATACATATGTAGATATATCACGCATGTTTTTGTTTAAACTTAGTTTTTTGTTGAGGAATCTGCCAGGAAAAACACGCTTTGATCAATACTTCGTAGAATTGTTTTCGAACTTTTATCATGTTTTTGTTCTGGAAGAAAATGTAGGTACTGCTGAAAATTAATAGATTTGCCATTTAATTCACGAGTTTGTTTGAATGATGAATTAATTTGCTTCATATTTTAAACATATTTTCTGTTGTTGATTTTAACGTTTTGAAACGAGGAATCCTATATGCTTAGATAATCATATTATAAAAGTGAAAGTGAGTTTGTTTGTTACGACTTCATACGTCTCAGCACCGTAGTACTTGACAGTCTCATAATTGAGGAGTGAGTTATTGATTTTATTCATTGCAATATAAATTGTAGCATGTAACTTTTTACTAGGTAACTAAAAATTTGAACATATTAAAATTTATAGATTTGTAATAATTTTTTCTTTTTCATAACTAATTAAGGAATAAGGAACTAGTTCGCGTGTTCGTCTTCTGTCTCTCGTTGAAACCAAATTGTCAATCTAGTGATAGCCTAATGGTTCACACCATTACTGTCGAACTAGGAAGTCATAGTTCTCGAGTTCGAACCCAAAACACGCATTTCTGATTATTCGGAGTCTACTACTATCACTTACTTTGGTAAAGAAAAACATCGTGACGAAACCAGCATGTTTGAAACACATTTCTCGACGGCGGCAGCGTGTTAGCCAAGTGAGCATAAAAACAAAACTAAAAACTCAGACACCAGGTTAGCCTAGTGTGGTGGGTTGTGGTTGATGCCTAACCATAAACCACATAATAATGAAGAACCAAATTGTCTAGTGCATAGAAATATTAAAAACAAATCTCCTTGCGGATAACTATGGTCTAGTCCAATCAACCAATAGTTTGACGACGTGGTTGGCGCAGTGGCTAAGCATTTGACTGCTGTGCTTCGTGTCGCGGGTTCGATCCCTGCACGGAACAAATACTTGTATGACCTACAGATAGTTGTTCCGGGTCTGGCTGTTTGTGTATGTGAGTTTAAATGTTTGTAATCGCACCCACGATACAGGAGAAATTCGTAAAATGGGGCAACGTGTAACAAAAAATCTGTCTCTAAGATTTCCAGTATATGCCTTGTTATTACCATCGCATTATCTACTTATTTACCCATTAGAGGGTAACACGCCAGTCATCGGCGATCATTTACCGTGACAAGTGGATAACTAGGTGATACATTGGTAACTTGGCAAGTAATGGTGCATGACTAACGAGTAAATGATTGAAGCTATAATGTAATAGTGCTGGGTTTCACTTAGCCCCAGTAATTGTGGCTTTTGATTTTAATTTGGTATGTAGCTAAATAAATCTTGGCTAGGATTGTCTCTGGACGCAAAATTTTAAAAAAAATTACATATGTCTCCATGGGCACTTATAAAACGTTGAGACAAGGTGCACGGTTCGGGTTGATCGTTTCCTATGGAGAAGAGCCGGATAAGAACTCCATGGTTACCTACTCTTTTAAAATCATTTGGTTTTACAATATTGTTGTTACTACGTTTACAATTACGTATGGAGAGGACAGCGTAGGTCTGACAATAAGTCATTGCTTACTTTAAATAAGACAAGAAGTTAACAAAATCTAACAAGAATCTGACGGGTACCCTTCCAAAATATTACATACCGAGTTTCCTCCGTGCCTCGGAAAGCACGTTAAGCCATTGATGCCGGCTGTCATTTGTAGATCTTTGACAGAAGTTACTGGTAGTATTACCCAGTACTAACTAGATTGTGGTCTTCAAGTAGGCAGTCGCTCCATTTAAAATACTGGTATTCAGCTGAAGCCGGTCAGGCTGGACCGACCAACCCCAACATAATTTGGAAAAGGCTAGACTAATGATGATGTTGTGAACTTTTTGGACCAAAAGTGCCAAAGAGTGTCCATGGACTTTCTTGGCCATTGTTCTCCATAGAGATCTACGCTCTGAAATGTGCAGCTACAGTACTTTCACAAGTTATTATGTCTTGTGACTGGGACTGTAGCAGCATCTTTTTTTGTTTCCATGACATTCAAAAGTGCCTGTAATGGTCTAATTGAAATAAATGCTTTGAGTTTGAGTTTGGTTTCTCTATTGACGGTATAACTATCTATCATCATGTTGCTGATACAGGGGTACATCCAAGTTAAAAGGTTATTGTTGCGGGTTGGCAGATGACACTTGTCTACCAAATTTGGTTGTGTGATCTGCTTATTATCACGATAGTTCTTCTAACTTCCCAATGTAGTTTAAACGCGAAAGTTACAATAAATTGATCGAATTTATGACCTCGTTTTTTTTAGTTTGTTTTATTTTACTATTCTGAAAAGAACAGTTTCCAATAACGTCACTAACGTTTTTAGCACTGTACACTAACTACTAAGGCCTCGTGGTTTATACGACTCGAGTCGAGTACCAAAACACAGGCGGCCGGGCCCCAAATAATTACCCACATGTTTTCATAAACGCCCACCGTGTTCGCAGAAACGCAAATCGACCGTGCAGCACTAATTAAACGTTACAAATTCAAAATACTCAATGTACATGTCGTATGTTGCTCATTTTTTAGTTTGAATGCGATATTTTAATCAAGATAAATATTCGTCCTATTGCCGTCGGTTGCACCTACAGGCGTATGGCAGCCAAAATTTGTTGCAAGCTTTACAGCGAATCGCTTGCAACTAAGTTCCAGCCCCTTCAACTCGGTTTTGGTTCCAGAGGGGGTTGTGAAGCTGCCGTACATGCCTTATCCTCTTTTTTAAATTATAAAAAAGGTGAGATCATCCTCAAGGTTGACGTCAAAAACGCTTTTAACTCCGTTAACAGGGACACTTTGTTGACTGAAGTGAAAAAAGAACTTCCCGAAATTTATGGTTTCATGTGGCAATGTTATAGACATCCATCAAAATTATTGTTCAAGGACAATGTTTTGGAATCTGCAGTTGGCTGCCAACAAGGTGACCCTCTCGGGCCTGTCATTTTCAGTTTAGCTATTCACCCCATAATCAAAAAATTAAATTCAAAATTTAACATTTGGTACTTGGACGATGGAACTTTAGGAGGTGATGTTGACACTGTTTTGAATGATCTGAAACTACTAAAACAGCAATTTAAATCTATTGGCCTTGACCTTAATCCCTCAAAGTGCGAAATTTACCTTTCTGACATTACCGACAGACAATTGACTATAGATAAATTTAATGCAATAGCCCCAAACATCAAAATTTTAGAAAAAAGTTCCCTTCACCTCCTAGGTTCTCCTATTTTAGAAGAAAGTTTTTCATCTTTCATCGAGAACAAAATCAATCATTTTATTGAAATTTCGGACAGACTATCTCAAATTAATTTGCATTCGGCGTTCACCCTGTTAAGATATTGCTGTTTTGGTCCAAATTTTATGTATTTTCTGCGTTGTTCTCCACTTTGGAAGCAACCACAACATTTGGACAAAATTGATCAAATTATTCGCAATACTGTATCTTCCATTTTTAATATGGCCTTGGATGACCGAGCGTGGCTACAAGCCACCCTGCCAATTCGTTTTGGTGGCCTCGGCGTCCGCAAAATTTCCAGTGTAAGCTTACCGGCATTCCTGTCTTCCGTCCACAGCACTGAAAAGCTGACCAGGAAAATTTTAGCTCTCTCCCTGGTTGACTCGGAAGTGCCGTGCTTGACCGACGCAGAGGATGCCTGGAAAATGGCTTGCCCGGACTCGGATCGGCCCGTGAACCCGTTTTCCCAGAGACAGTGGGATGAGCCGCTCTGCAGGTTGGTACGGAATAACCTTATTAATACGTCCACCAATTCTGCTGAGCGTGCCCGCTTGCTGGCTGTGGGTGAGTGGGAATCGGGCCTCTGGCTACAGGCGTTACCATCACCTAACATAGGTACTTTGTTGGGTGACACAACCTTCCGGCTCGCTACGTGTTTGCGATTGGGTGCACCCTGTGGGGCTCCGCATCGCTGTCAATGTGGGGAAGCAGTCGACTGCCTCGGACACCATGGCCTTTCCTGCAGTAAAAGCGCAGGTCGTATTGCTCGGCACGCTTGCATTAATGATCTCATCCGTCGTGCTCTTGCCACCGCCGGGGTGCCAGCTGTTTTAGAACCAACTGGCTTGGTACGCGTCGATGGAAAGAGACCAGATGGTATGACCATAATGCCATGGAAGTTGGGTAGATCTTTGGTGTGGGATGCAACTTGTGTCGACACCCTTGCACCATCCCATCTTCCTAGTGCAGCAGCAGCTCCAGCGCAACCCACCGTGCGCTGGAGCTGCTGCTGCAGGTGCTGAAAACCTCAAACGGCGCAAATATCACAATTTGATTGGTAATTATGTTTTTGAGCCGTTTGGGGTTGAAACACTAGGGCCATGGGGTCCGAGTGCCCATGTAGTATTTCGAGAAATCGCCAAGCGGTTGGTCGATTCTTCTCGTGACCAGAGGGCTGGCCTGTTTTTTGCACAAAAAATAAGCATTGCCATCCAACGCGGTAATGCTGCCAGCCTTCTGGGCACTTTACCTGTTGACGGCGATACGGACGAATTTTTTGATGCCCTGTAATTTTCTGTATATATGTTTTTTTTTATTATTAGTTTGTGTATATTTATAGGTTGTATATATTTAGAATTAATTTAATTATAATATGATAAATAAACAATAAAGACAAGTTAAATACTTAAAAGATAAATATTAGGAAGCGTTTTCCGCAGCTATTTCAAAGTTATAATTTATATTGTGTCTTTTCTTTTACTGTAACTCCCTCTTATTTTGACAATTCAAAAGTAAGTGTAAATGGTGTATTTGAAATACATAAATGCTTTGAGTTGATTTGAGGTTCATGAAACAAAAACCTATGTTATAGTGTTATATTGTGCCGCAAAACACAACCATCATGGCAACATTATGCATTCATATTTTCTCTCATTTTTGTGTGGACGGTACCTATAACAGAATTAACTAACCCTTGCGGGACACCTTTTAAAATAAATTAATGAGAGTAAACTTACTTTTTCTTATGGGCCAATGTAAACAAACAGTGAATAGATGAGACAAAAGTTAACAGAAGAAAAATAGGTTTGTCCATCAACAATGAAAACGTGTAGGTACAGTTTCGTGAGCATGCTATTAACCTATGCTATCTTCAAAGTATATCTATTTTCACCAAAACCAAAACTGTGAGCAAGTGTGTTTTGCAATCCAGTTGCAAGATTTGCCAAAAATATACTAACTGACAACGCAGGTCAAACCAGAGCTTTCCTATCCCATATAAAATAGCTTTACCCCCAAAGGCAATATGCTAAACAAGCATTGTAAAGCTGATGGAATCAAGCATTGTTTGTTTCGATTATACCGTTCACATCGTCTTTCTGATATCTATGGTCTACACTGAATGTGAAGCAAAGCAAAATGGTTTTGTACGATTTGCTACGGATCACCATTAATTTTTAGAGCCAAAACCACATTTGGCGGTCTCAATGTTATTTTACATCGCAGATGTTATTCGTTTCAATGTTTTTGTAGGTTATTTCCATCCTAGTCTGTGTCCTATAATAATGTGAAGAATATTCTAGATATGACTAGCCTAGTAAGAGAAGATTTATTTGAATGTAAGATTTAGAGGAAACAGATTTCATTCAAGCGAATACGTTCGTAGAATTTCTTAAATTCAAGCATTAAATTCTAAGGCAAAATTGGTTTTCAAGTAAATATTTTGCTAGATAACTAGATTTTTGTTTCAACTATGTATTAGATATCTAGAGCTACGTCTTTTGTGACGCAGGCGCATGTTTTGTATTCTTTACAACACTGAGAAAACATAGCAGCAAATATTTTGGCATGCAGAGTGCATTAGGTGTTTTACAGGCGATTCCAGTTTTTTCGACATTCTTATGAAATATAGGGCGAAATGTGGAGATAAGAATGGTTTTTAAGAAGATACACGAATGAGCTGAAATAATTAACAAAAACATGTGTCTGCATTTGACACTTGTATAGTTTGCGACTTGTGCGATGGTTTTGGGCCACAGCTGCTTGTCATTCATCATTCCAGTTTAATACCTCGTCCCTTTGATGCGCTTAACATAATCGATCTTCAAGAAAAAAAAACAAAACCATTTGCCAAAAAGATTCATCCAAATATTTTCGATGTCTTGAGTCAGGTATGCAAGGACAGTGATGTCAAATAAACACAAGCGCGATACTGCCAGACCACTGTTTTACAACCGGTCATATAAAATTTGTTTCACACTTTAAAAAGTGGGACATCAAGGATGTTGTTCCAACTCGTGGAGTATCAAAGTTCATTTCTAAACGTGTCCCATCAATACGTTTACGAGTGTATGCAGGAAGGCAGGTACCTACTGTACATGGGTTTTGCACGCAAAGCAACCGTAAAGACCTAAACACAAGTGGTTCGGACGCACACATTAATGCTCGCATTCGTATTGTGAATAAACATCGTAATGTAGCAGATAAACTAGGATGGGAGCCAAGACGAAAATATGCCACGGCGCGTTTTTCCATTGGATTTTGCGCTTTGGAAACGAACAGTAGTCGCGACAGAACCAACAGACATTCATTGTTACTCAGATGGAATGTGATAACAGCCAGCGGCGGCTATCTCTTATGCTGGTGTCGGATGCTTCACGTACACAGAATAATATATTAGTCACGCTTGAGATTCATTACATGTACCAGAATACATCTCTAATGACGACACTTTCTTCTAAAAGAGAACGTTGCACACTGGTCGCCTTGTTGTTGTTCTAACTGCTACTCTGTTTAGGTCGATAACGTGAGAGGGTGTGGTTTGTGGTGTGTAATGAGTTATAGAAAGCTTGTGTACCTATCTGTATGTGTTGTATGTTCATTGTGTACAGTGTCCCATGTTTGTGTATGTCTTGCAAGGTCACACGTGGAGTGCTCATGTACGAGACAGGTCGATGCACACGCGTCAAGGTGGGCACGGAAATTTTCATTCAACCGCCTGTTCTATTTACATCGCCGATTGCCACAAATATTGTAAGTGGCGCATCGCGCGCGCACTTCCTCCACACTGACGTAGGTAACATCGGACCTTCGCGTGCCATTCAATCGAACCATAACAGATACTAGGCCTATGTGCCGGCAGGGCTAAGGCCTGTTAGGCTAATGTGTTCCCGGAATACTTTTGGACATCCGGTTGTCAGTCATCGGACGTACAAAAGAGAGCAAGAGCGTTGTGGCTGAGGTGTCTTGTGTGGTGGTTCGTGAATGACAGGCGACGTCCCTCTGGAGCGCCGCGGCGGGCGGAGTGCGCGCCGCGGCAGGATCTGGTGTTTACATTGTGTTCACTGTCAAACGTGTTATCTGTTATGTGAGCAGGTGCGTGGCGCTGGCGTCGCGGCGTGCGCGCGCGCCGGCTATATTTGTGTCGCGCGGGCGTCGTTACATAAAGCTGTCGTGTGTCGATCCTCACCTCCTCTATCTTGAGGCTGGTGCGGACCACCTTGCGGGTGACCGCGCTCTCGTATGTCTCCTCGATAGTCTCCGCCATGGTTGCGAGTCGCGGGCGCAGCGGGCGACGCGCGCGGTAGTTGCGCCGGTACTGAGCGGCGCGCGGTTATTTTTAGTCAGCGGCGTGGTTCGGCCGCCTCACAGTAGTCACAGTGGTGTAACTGGCACTCGGGAATCGGGATCGGGGTGGCGATGCCGATGGCGCGCTGCGCGATACTGCCCGCCCTGCCCGGAGAGCAGGCGCTGGCGGTTAGGGGCGACGCCACTGACGCGTCGCACTGTTGTGACGCTGCAGACGTTCCTGACAAAGAGCCTCGATGACGCTGCACTGTTTATTGTCTTGTTAAATCAGCTTCATAACCCTTCTCCGCTAAAATTATTTGGTTTGCTGATCATGTTCTGATCACAAGTTCCACTATCAACCGGCGTTTGCCGGCGAACAGCCAATTTTCTGAGAATCTGTATATTCCTTTAGATAACAGTTTATAATAAGATATATCACTTTATCAAAAGTCAGCTGTTTTTTAGGTGGGTGTGGGTGCGAACGTCGCCAACTAACAAATTAGCTGAAGCCAGAAAATGTGTCTATTATTCTGAATCTTATATTATCACAAAATACTTAGCAATCTAGAATTTGGAAAGGCGAAATCAATAAATGGAATTTGTTTTTTGACACGTTAATTAGTAGTAGTAGTTTAAGTTACATACATTGAGCGACTATTCTACTGAGAAAACATTATTAAAACTACCCTCAAGACAAATATGAAACTACTAGTGCCATCTAGAGGAAAACTACAGAACTAAAACGAAAATCTGCTACAAGATGGCGTTAAACACAACTGTGTACAATACTTAGACATTGGACATGCGATTGCCATGGTTTGACTCAACATGTATAGGTAATAAACAAATCATTAGATCAATGCGCAAACAGGATATTTATAAATGATGTTTTCGGTTTTCATGCGAATCGATTTATGGAGTAACCGGCAGGCAGAACATGCAACACATACATCAACATACCACTGTATCGGTTTTTACTTCCCATTCGACCGTAAATAAGGGGTGCTGCACACCGGTTCAAATTGACATAGTTGGGTGTCAAAATCGAATATTATGTTACGGGAAAACTATGAATATGAAAGTGTCAGGATAATTAAAATAATGATTGCATATCATATGGCTTTGAGTTATAAAAATTAATACACCCAAATTTATTTTTATCTTATTTAGGTATGAAATGAGATTAATTGAACTTATGAATGAGCTATTGTTATTGTGTAAATAAATACTTGTAACGGGCGCAAATAATACTTTAATCAACACCTAACCTGACACTGACTTACAAAACTAAATGTACAGACGCCAGCAGGTCAAGCTACCCGAAACTGTCAATTTTTCCCAATGAACCTTGAACCTAATGATTTCGAAAATCTATCAAAGAAATCTGACAGATAAGATTGTAGAAGCTTGATGTGCAGGCGTCTGTACTTATGATTTTTGCAATTTAATCTTCGATCAAAAATCATTTAATCGTACTTAAGTAAAGAATTTCTCAGGCTGGATCATTCTTCCCTGAAATATATCTCTCTTATTCAAAATGCGTACTTAGTGTTAATTAGCCTGTGCACAAATATTACTGACTGATTTGGTTTTTTTTTACCTTTTTAACCTTACCTCATTGGTTTATTTCTATGGTAAGCTCTTCTCGAGAATATTGGAATTTAATGTGCCCGGGGTAGTATATAGTATAAATTGGAGGAGCTTATGATTGTAAAAAAAACCTCAATGGGAAGGCAAATCAAAGCTGATTGTAGAAGTGTCCATAGTAGTCCTAATATTAGACTAATGAAATAGAGCAAATTTAAAATAAAACTGAAGATGTTTGGTATAGCAAAATTAACATTTTACTGTCTATCTCATCAGCAATGTCAACATAGCCAGCATAGCTTATAAGCTGCTGCTCACTGATATTAGATTAACAGTTGCATTCCCTATTGTTCATGTTTGCAAATTGACCTTTTTTTTCTTTGGTAATTTGACCTTATTATAACTCCTGAGCTACCAAGTCAACTCAGTAGACATTTTCTGATTACGATCAACTGCTCGTTTTCTGATTACGATCAGTAACCACGCGGCAGCATACTCAGCATATTGGATAAGATGGTAGATAGTATGATTAGCTTATTATTGACTTACAGAGAATATAGTATAAGTATTGATTTATTTTGACTGAGAAATTATCATATGATTGGTCCTGCTGTGTACGGTGGGGAAGGGTGTCAGATATGTACCGACTAAAATCGAGAGGCAATGCGGCGTCGACGGCAGTATAGGATGCATAAACTTTCTGTTACTCGTACCAAAGGGAAATAAAATCAGTAAATATGTTATTTTTTTATTATCATTACACAATCATGCAACATATAAATTATTGTATAATAAATATGTAGGTGTACCTAACTCTAATGTATAAATTTCGAGATACATTCTTTTATACATTTGTATATATCACTTAACGTATATGGAGTCTCCATTTTATCACAAAAACCTGGGCACTGCCCTGGAATGAGAATCTACCTCTTTGCCTCTTTGATAGTTTTTATACTCTATGGCAGTAATGAATAAAGGAGGCTTGGTTTATGGTGGGAGACTCCATATTGCACGTTATAATGTCACTTTTCAGCTAATACTTAAACATATTTTATTGTTTTATTTTTTGTTACGCCTGTAGCTTTGTGCTGCGACTCTATTCCACTTGGCTGAAAAATAAAAAAAAATGTTAAAATCATACATGGCTAAGCAGTAATTTTTTTATCTATCCATAATTGATATAAAATAAAACCTAAAGGAAAGGTTAACATATTATTTCAAACTCCTTAATTAATTACGGAGCTATTTATTAAAATTACAATACTATAATAGATAATGCAAAGAAACTACGGGTAGCGCAAAATACGCGCCCGCACTATATTTAGCAGTGCGCGTATTTCAGCTTCTTTTTTCAATTTTAACTGTGCAATTAAACACAGATAGGGATGGCGGGAGTCTTTCTTGTCTCAAAGATGTGCCAATAACAGCTGTAGATAGTGACAAGTAGAAGGAGGAAAGGCTTTATCCCTGAAGTGGGACAAAAATGGCTGATACATACTTTTGGGAAGTCTGTCAGTCAAAAAGTTGAAACTACAAGCCAATCATTATGAATAACGATGATGATCACAATACTAACATGACACGCATGGTGTTGGTGAATCCGGAGCCCTGCTTCCAGCCGGTGACGACAACCACGCTGTCACCGGTCTTGATGAAGCCGCGCGCGCGACCGAACTTGAGACCGGACTGCACACGGTTGTCTACGTCCTTCAGCCAGTCGCCGGCAGCTCCCTCTGTGGGGGCAACGATTTTTATTGGTAAATTATATTTATTGATGAAAGAAGGGTTAAGGTCAAAACACTTTTATATATACAATAAATAAAAAGTACAATGAAGAAAATAGTAAACCTCAAAGACCGCCGTGTATGGGTTTTAGTGACGGCGATGATAGGACAGCGCGGCCGGTACTTGTGCCGTGGTGAGACTACAGTAACGTTAACATACCTTGGTACACGATGGGCAGCACGCCGCGGTACAGATGCGCCTGGCGCGCGGTCTGCGCGTGGCGGGTGACGGCGATGATGGGACAGCGCGGCCGGTACTTGTGCCGTGGTGAGACTACAGTAACGTTAACATACCTTGGTACACGATGGGCAGCACGCCGCGGTACAGATGCGCCTGGCGCGCGGTCTGCGCGTGGCGGGTGACGGCGATGATGGGACAGCGCGGCCGGTACTTGTGCCGTGGTGAGACTACAGTAACGTTAACATACCTTGGTACACGATGGGCAGCACGCCGCGGTACAGATGCGCCTGGCGCGCGGTCTGCGCGTGGCGGGTGACGGCGATGATGGGACAGCGCGGCCGGTACTTGTGCCGTGGTGAGACTACAGTAACGTTAACATACCTTGGTACACGATGGGCAGCACGCCGCGGTACAGATGCGCCTGGCGCGCGGTCTGCGCGTGGCGGGTGACGGCGATGATGGGACAGCGCGGCCGGTACTTGTGCCGTGGTGAGACTACAGTAACGTTAACATACCTTGGTACACGATGGGCAGCACGCCGCGGTACAGATGCGCCTGGCGCGCGGTCTGCGCGTGGCGGGTGACGGCGATGATGGGACAGCGCGGCCGGTACTTGTGCCGTGGTGAGACTACAGTAACGTTAACATACCTTGGTACACGATGGGCAGCACGCCGCGGTACAGATGCGCCTGGCGCGCGGTCTGCGCGTGGCGGGTGACGGCGATGATGGGACAGCGCGGCCGGTACTTGTGCCGTGGTGAGACTACAGTAACGTTAACATACCTTGGTACACGATGGGCAGCACGCCGCGGTACAGATGCGCCTGGCGCGCGGTCTGCGCGTGGCGGGTGACGGCGATGATGGGACAGCGCGGCCGGTACTTGTGCCGTGGTGAGACTACAGTAACGTTAACATACCTTGGTACACGATGGGCAGCACGCCGCGGTACAGATGCGCCTGGCGCGCGGTCTGCGCGTGGCGGGTGACGGCGATGATGGGACAGCGCGGCCGGTACTTGTGCCGTGGTGAGACTACAGTAACGTTAACATACCTTGGTACACGATGGGCAGCACGCCGCGGTACAGATGCGCCTGGCGCGCGGTCTGCGCGTGGCGGGTGACGGCGATGATGGGACAGCGCGGCCGGTACTTGCTGAGCAGGTACGCGGATTTGCCGCTCGTGGTGATGACGACGATGGCGGACGCGAGGCACTTAGTGGACGCCTCGACTGCGGCGATGGCTGTCGAGTGGGCGGGGTCGATTGGTGCTTTCACCTGGAAAAGTCAGAAATTGGAATACAAATGCACATCGCTTCCACATGAGGCCTTTAATCATCCTCATCAGTTATCTATCAGCTAAGCATAATTGATCATTATCACGAGCCTTAAGCAGTTCACTGCTTAATAAAGATTTCTACTATTTTGTTGCCATGATTGATTCTCCCAAAGCTATTTTTTTGTATGTAGAAAGCCAGAACCCTGTTCAGTTTACCGATAAAGAAATTGACTTGTCTTTCATTAAGGATAACTTCATATCACTATTAATCAATAATACTATTACATTAAGAATTTCGTTTCTCACCTCAACAACCAGGTCATTGAAGAGCTGTCTATGCCAGATGGCAGCCTCGGCCTCCTTGCAGATGTTAGCCATGGTCAGCACGCACTCCACCGGGTAGTCTCCCTTCGCCGTCTCTCCGGACAACATGACGCAGTCAGCGCCGTCCAAGATGGCGTTAGCGACATCGGAGATCTCAGCGCGAGTGGCGCGAGGCTTCTTCACCATGGATTCCAACATCTGGGTGGCGCAGATTACTGGTTTGCCAACCTGAGTGGATCGAAATAAAAATTGTTTATGATTATTTATTGATCAGCTTTTTCTACTAGATTAAATATCTGCAGTATTTTTTTGTTAAGTAAAGCATTTTTATATCCATGTTACATTTCAACACAGCATACTTTTGTACTTTTCTTTTAGTTTTTCGTGTGCACAATAGTTCTATAACTATAACTACTTAAGACATAATCATGTAAACTAAGGAAAGTATAAACTAGGCTAGACATCAATATAGTGAATGACAGAATTAGTACACGAGACAAACTTAGGTTTAACTCTGTCTAGAGGATTTTTCAATACAATTCAATTCAATGAATGAATAGAGATATTGTTGGCTTACCCTGTTGCAGCGAGCGATCATTGTCTTTTGTGCGAGGAATACTTTCTCCGGGGGAATCTCAATACCGAGATCTCCACGGGCGACCATAATACCGTCTGAAGCCTGGAAACAAATAAAAATATGATATTAAAATCGAGAACTAAACTAAAAAATAAGATGAACGACTTTTGGGATGACAACCCCATTTTATCGAAAGCCTGCTATCTAAATAAACAGTACAAAAGCCTTGTCTAATGGAATTAAATAATGACTCCAGAGAGTGGCATAGAGTTTATCATCACACATTACTTGATAGATTCACTGTCGAATTAGGTTAAGGCCTGTAAGCTGTAAGGAAGAAAAATAAATAAATAAAAAAACAAATGACATTTGACAATATTTCGAAATTGCACTTTAACTTGCAGTATTTAAGATCAAAACTACATTGCATTGACCTCAAAACTCCTTGAAAGTCATCCTTTATCACAGAATCCACAACATATTATCTAGTTAAGAGCTGCATTCTATTAACCTAACCTACATAGTCGAAGTATGAATGGCATGATATGCAAATTGCAGTCATCCGCCAATTTCATAGAGTTGTAAATTTGACCCGACATGCTTGTCTGAACCTAGCAAGTATTCTAGGATTACGTATGAGTTAGGCTAGGTCACCCACTTGTTCAGGGTGCCATAAAGCTGAGAAAACGACAAAGTAATACTTGCAAAAGTAGTTTGAAAATCAGTTCTCTAGTATGATGTTTTTGGTTCATAATTGTTGGTTGGATTTTCTTTATTTTTTGGAATATTATGTGACTAGTTTTAATTACTTCATTATTAGATGTTTTGTTTTCGATTGGAATAGAAATGAAGCTCAATTAGTAACAAGCAATAAATGATATCATTATCTTTGATTGCATGCACATACTTATCTTGTACAACTGTAACATTCAAGACATGCATTTGTATGTTCATATAATGATTTACTTCTACTTAGTTTAGTTGTTTACGTAATTGATACAAAAGTTCAGTACATAATATGATTTCGGTTATGGGTATTAGTCACATTTTTCTGTTTTATTTCAATTTAAATCCTTTGCCTCTAAAAAATATTTTAAATAAAAAATGCTTTAGTGACATTCAAAGACATCTGTCATCTAACAACCCGCGATGAGCTTTAAGCCCACTTCCCCTCGAATTTCGTTTATGCATAATATTTTAAATTTATTAATTTATAAAAGGTAGCTTCACAGCTTACAGGTCATAAACACGACACGGTTAGCGCAGTGGCTGAGCGATCGACTGCTGCACTGCGTGTCGCGGGTTCGATTCCCGCACGAAACAAATAATTGTATAGCCTACAGATATTTGTTCCGGGTCTGGCTGTTTGTGGATGTGATACAGGAGAATTTCCTAGTGATAAATTAAAAAAAAATAAAAAATATAACATGACGCCAATTACATTGTACACAAACACAACATTAAGATTAGCCGAGAGTGACTAATGACTGCAATTTGTAAGTTAAGTGTACTCACGGTAATAATCTCATCAAGGTTGACCATGCCCTGATGGTTCTCGATCTTAGAGATGATTTTGATGTTCTTGCCCTTGTCGCCGAGGATGCTTCGGATCTCCGTGAGCGCCGCGCCGTTGCGGATGAACGATGCGAAGATCATATCCACCTGGATCGGAAGAAAAAGGGGTTGAGTTGGTTTTATCTTTTGGGAACTGTTTAGGAATTACTATTTCACTGGTTTCATATCACACAGTCGGTAATTTGTTTACAAAGCTGCCTTAGCATTTCGTGCTAAAAACTTCGCCACAAATGTTCTTGTCGCTGATTGGCCGCTTTTCATTCAAGATGACTATTATAACAGCTGAATAACAAGACATAGGGGCCCCACACGTCCCTTGCAAGAGCCAGCCCGCGCTGCTGAGCCAGTAAGTTAAACCAGTCCATAGATAATATCACTCAGAACCAGCCTGTCCCTAGCTGTCCCCCAGCGACGCCCTAAGCCGAGGCTCGTACCCCACAGGGGGTGCCCTTAGCGTGTAGTCGCTTAGTTTGTAAGTTTTTACCCTGGCTGAAGGTCTTCATTTTTAAGACACCCACAGGATTCGCCCGGTTAAGCAGACGACAACCTCCTTGGTTGAACTGCGAGATGCCATTCATAAAAAAAAGATATAGGGCTCTCTCATGGCAAAATTTACTACTTTCTTCGTCAATACATGAAAATGCCTGTTACATTTTATAATTGCTAACATTGTTGACGTGCGTGCTTAGTTGTTTATTACAATATTTACGTTAAGTGATAATAATGTTAATAATTGTCTTCAGTTCATGGCCATTGTCAAAACGTGGTTACAAAATGTACACATATACAAATAAAGTGTACCTACAGTGAGGAACTAAGATAAAACTATAAAATAATATTTCTTGGCATTACTTGACATTGCCGAAGGGGTACAATTACAAGAAAATGTTTTCGTGAGCACATTAGCTCATTCAAAAGAAACACAGAATTTAATGCGACATTGCTGTATTTTTTTTTAGATTAATTTACGAGAAAAAGTTCTTGTACACATTATTATAAAAGCGAAAGTTTGTGAGGATGTATGTAAGTATGTTTGTTTCTCTTTCACGCCAAATCTACTGAAGGGATTTTGAAGAAACTTTACAATAATATAACTTTCATATCGGAATTTTTAACACAAAGGCTACAATCAAAAGGATTTATTGTATATTCTATCACCACGCGAGTGAAACCGCACGGTGCAGCTAGTTTTAAATATAATTTTATTAATATTCTTAAGGCTTTAGGTTATCTCTATTGCTGACTATGCTTTTCATAATTATTACTTTCTAGAACGTCGTGCACAGTTTCGGATGTAGCTATGCTGTAAATTCTACATTCAATCGATAGAAGTTCAAAAATAGTCGTATTAACGGACTTCTAAATGGGGGGATATAAATTTAGTTACGCGATTTCTCCGTCAATATTGCGCCGATTTTCAAAATACGTTTTATAATCGAAGGGTACTCTTTGAGGTCCCATATCAATTTTATTTATAATGCTTGGGTAGTTGATAAAAGTGTCTTTTTTCAATTAAGGTTCCCACATCCCAACCAACACAGTAAAACTTTAGACCGCAATCGTTGTTTGCGGGGTATGCTTATCAACCGGAAAGTTATTTAATTTTTACGCCGCGATATCAACACCTCTGATAACGTATTATCACAACATTCGCACGTGTTTTTTAATATTTTATTCAAGAGCACTCATCGATCACCGACTTGTGAACGTGACGTCATTACAAACTGTCTGGTTCTTTTATCGATGAATCGGTTTTATGAGTATTTTCCGATTTTGGTGCAATGAACAGTTTTGGGGAAAAGATTACGTCGTTTTCACGCTTGTCTTGCGTGTTTGATGACGAATTTGGTTGAAAATGCGGTATTAGCATTTCCTGTAGCGATAAAAAAAAAGGAAAGGTGAGGTTGGCTGGTAAAGAATGCGTTATGGCAGAATAAAGTTTAATAAATAAAAGGAATAGAAAATTATGCGTTGTCTTTTGTTTTATAAGTATGGTATTAACAGCGAGAATTCGTTTCGCGATAGGATTCGTTCGCAAGCTGCGTCTGTAGAAATCATTCAATCATTTTTTAAAAGGAATTTAAAAAGTCCTTGAATCGTATCCTTCTTGAGAACCATCTTTGAAATTCGTGAATGCAAGATTTTCGACTCTCTTTTGGTACCTAATAATATAAATTATACAATTTGTAAAAGATAGCATCTATCTTATTATAAAACAAGATTAACGTGAATGATCTCTATTAAAATATATCACACCATTCACGCATGGCAACAGAAAGAGTGTCAGCAATCCGGCGCGTGATTCACCAGGTTGTGTCTATGAATTTATTTTTAACCGTTGAATAATTAAACAATTTAATGTATTTGTATAGAGACTTTGTTATACTATTTTAATCATTTTACCTATTGGGTGGCAATCAGGTGTAAATCATACTACAATCTGTCAGATTTCTTTGATAGATTTTCGACTTTATTTCTAAAGTATTAGGTTCAAGGTTCATTGGGAAAAATTGACAGTTTCGGATAGCTTGACCTGGAGGCGTCTGTACATTGCTTCAAAGATTTTGTGTACTACGTGTCTTCGTTTGCAGGGTGCTTGAGCGCATGGTTCATTAATGAATGCGGCAGCGACAAAATATTTTCGTTGGTTCTTTAAAAAACCATGCGGGTATAGCACTTTTTTTTAGAAATAAGCTGTTTTATTTCTAGAATAGCTGTTTCCCGTGATCTTAGTGAAGGCGTGAAGTTATTATAAAACCGCCACTTAAATCTGATTTTGTTAACAATTTCAACCATTTTTGCACGAAACCCTAATCCTAAAATAAAAATAGCGGAAGCTAGTCTTAATATAAAGTAATACGTCTCAAATCATAGCCCCTGCAGAGGTACAGCAGGTGCGTTGCCATAAGACCTACAATATCTCCTACAACTGATATTTCTGACCTTACATAGGTGATATCTATAAATACCGCTTACGGCCCTATCGGAACAAGTACGATAGTGCTGACATCAATTAATTATAACTATCGGATGTTTGCAAGCACGCTGCAAACACGATACAGCGGGATGCTCGTGCCAATCATGATTTATTGTTCCATAAGTATATGTATAAAGATTTGTGACGATCGCCCGGAGGACACAGTGGAGTCACACCGCTGTATCCTCGTAGAGGCGACAGCGACCTAGACCGTCCGGCCTTGGTTCAGTCCACAGACAGGAGCGAAAGGGAATGGAAAGCAGTCTGCTCCTTCTGCGACACGGTTGGCGCAGTGGCTGAGCGATCGATTGCTGCGCTGCGCGTCGCGAGTTCGATTCCCGCACGGAACAAATTTGTATGACCTGCAGATAGTTGTTTCGGATCTGGCTGTTTGTGTATGTGAGTTTAAATGTTTGTAAACGCACAATACAGGAGAAATCCTAGTGTGGCGGCAACGTTTCAATATATCTATACTATAATAATTATAAAGCTGAAGAGTTTGTTTGTTTGTTTGAACGCGCTAATCTCAGGGACTACTGGTTGGAATTGGAAAATTCTTTTAGTGTTGGATAGTCCATTTCTTGAGGAAGGCTGTATAACATCACGCTACGACCAACAGGAGCTGAGCAGCGTGGGTGAAACCGCGTGGAACAGCTAGTATATGTATATATGCTTGTAAAGGAGGTGGATGGACGTTTGAGGGAGAGATCCTGAAACCGTAGGCGCGGTCTTGTGGACGGTGAGCAATAAATAGCTCACCGTTCGCACGCCTAGTGACGACAGGCCGTGTTAACAATAGTACGCATAAGTAAAATTTATAATATCGTCGAAACTGTACTACTTTTCACATTATAAATTAGGTATGGCACACGCTAGCCAAACGTGAAAATGACGATATCATTCTCCATATTATTATGCATTAAAGTACCTACGACTACAATTAGTCGAAGTACTTATCTACCTGTTATCAAATAGCAATTTGCTTTAAACTTTCTCTACGTAATGAGCATCCATATCTAATCATACTAAAAATAAAAAACAAAAAATATTATGCAAAGACGGTACTGCCGTTCACGTGACCAGCGGGCGTTGACCCCGTGATCAGCTGTAGATAATGGCCAAATAATACTCTTTTATATTTATTTATTCAATATTAACAGATACCCCCACGAATTTATACTGGGGGTCCTCTTAACACTAAAGATACTTACGCCTTGTTCAACACCAAAGATCAAGTCAGACTTGTCCTTCTCTGAGACGGCGGGCAAGTCCACGGGCAGACCAGGCAGGTTCACACCCTTACGGGAACCCAGCATACCTGGTGGATTAACAAGATTGGTCATACAAGGAAATAGTATCAAGATCGATAGGTGGGACTTGCAAGAAAGTTCCACCTATCGATCTTGATACGTTTCATCTAAACTAATCTAAAGGAAACGACAAAATTCGAAATGTACGCTTTTCTTCTAATGATTCTTAAGTCCTAAAGTAGGTTTTAGATAAAATATTTTGAATTTGAACTTTGATTTAAAGACTCAGATTTTAAGGAGGTTTAATTAAAGTAATACTAACTCTATTTATTTAAGATAAAGTTTATTTTTTGTTCCTTGGAACACCCCTCATAAGCCAGAGTGCGAAAAGTACACACAAAATTGCAATGGGTACTTTTTTTAATCTGTGCCTATACAATGTCACCCGCCTGGCTCTCGCCTCCTTTACAAGATAGCAGATGCGCTTCCTTTACAAGATAAATTTGAAAATATTTCGAATGATAAAAGAAATCTTTTCTTAATAGTGCACTGGTATGGAAAAGATTTGGGTTGAATGGAAACCATTCACGGTCTCAGACAAGGGGACCGTTGGAACTTGAAACCCGTTTTTTTGTCGAACTTGTTATCCGTTCAAGAATTTTACCAGCTGTTCATTGAAACTAGATTGTATATTTTTTATAATAACTTGCCGTGTGAAGTAGAGAAGCAATGCAAATCTGTTTGGGACTATCAAGTATCACCAGATTAGGACCATTTAGCTTCAAACAACACCAATTTAGTTTAAAGTGCTTTTAAAGGTTTTGTTTTTATAAAATTTTGTTCTTTGATGTTGTCCTGCAAACGAGACAATTCTTTTTTTTTTTTCAATATATGTATAAACAATTATAGTCGGGTAGATTGGCTGGGTCAAGTCGCGTCGTCTAAGGGTGGCGGACTGGCTCAAGTCAATTCCATATCGATAAGTGTGATCACTACCTAATAGCATGACTTGATTGTGATAGTGAAATACTTTATGGAAAATCCGCTGCAATATGTACCAAAACAACAGAGTATCGACCTAATATGATTCACAGTGAGTCATTATACGGCTTACAAGTTTTTTGACTCGGCTATAAAGACCGATATCTATTTACTGCATTACGACAGACAAAGCACGTATCCAGAATAATCTAGATAGTGCTAAAACTTGTTAAATAATACTTCGAAACGAATCAATATGTTTTGGGTTTTCCTCCTTATGTCCACAAGATTTGATGACGAGAATTTCGTCAAGTTGTGGAAAGGTACTGGCTAAGATCTTTAGGTAGCCCCACATTACATTGGTGCAGTCCTAATGCCCAAAAATAATAATTGTTAAGTAGAAAAATACACTGAAATAATTAATATTAAAAAAGAAGACATTTCATATGAATTTCAAAAAGTCAACCAACTGCGAAAGAAAACAAAACAGTTAAATTTGATAACCTACTGGTTTTTGTATAAGGCATGCTACTATGAAATCGTCGTAACGATATAATACTAGAACTGTTAACTCTCTGAAAACTCACCTCCATTCTCAATAGTGCAGACGAGAGTATCGACACTGGCGGACACGCAGATGATGGAGATGAGACCGTCATCGATGAAGATCCTGTTGCCAGGCTTCACGACGTTGGTGATGTTCTTATAGTCCACGTAGATGACGGAGGCAGATCCACGCTCGGCGTAGCCAAGGTCGGTGGTCAGCTTGATGGTGTCACCTTTCTTGAGCTCTACTTCCGCGGAGCCACCCTGAGTATAGATTTAATGATTTTCAGGATTCTGTGTGAAGTTTTGGGTTCCATGTCGATTCTTTAGGCCTTTCTTGCAGACCGTAATCTAAAGACTATTAGGACAGGACAAAGATCAGATATTGAAGATTTTGTAAGCTATAGTAATTGTCTTGCCTAGTATTTTGAAGTTTAATTTATACAGTCAGCACAATAAGTTTATCTATGCCTAACCTGACCTTTGTTTAACAAATCACTGCCAACCAAACAAAAGCAGATTCCTAATGACATTTTTTTTTTCATAATTTTAAAATCTAAACCACGAGTACTCAAAAAGAGTATTGAAGAAGACGACATGCTCCGGTGGCCCCAAATAAATAAATTAAGGGCAGGATAATAAAACTTGGTTGGGCAAGACCTGGAAAGTTATACAACTCGAAGCTACTTACACCTTCCAACAATCCTGTCCTGATCTCAGGTCCCTTGGTATCAAGAGCGATGGCCAGAGAGAAGGGGGTGCCAAGCTTGGCACTGTAGTTCTTCTCAGCAATGCGGCAGTTTTTGATAGTCTCCGCATGGTATTCGTGCGAGCCGTGGGAGAAGTTCATGCGGGCCACGTTCATGCCGGTCTCCATCATGCGTTCGAGCATGGCTGGGTCGCGGGATACGGGTCCTGGTTGGGCAGAAAAATAATGTAACGGGGAACTGGAAAATGGTTGTTTTTAGGCCGAAAATCGGTACCTAATTAGCTGTTGTTTGGTCTTGTATGCTCCACTCATCCGTAAGCTGGTATTTTGTTATACTACTCTTGTAATCAAAATTAATACAAAAGAGATTGAAAGATCGCAACTAATCTGGGCTACCAAACCAGTAGGAATCCTGAGGAAGAGAAATGATTGCAGGGTATCACAGGAATTCGAAAGATTATGTAGTGTTTCATTAATCAATACTGTTTACACCGGTAAGCGCGTACCTACTGTTTACTTCAGCCTTGGAGATCCCCATCTGGCAGGAGTGTCTCATCGCCTGCCAATCCTATCCCAATAATGTTACAATACGAATGTTTGTGAGGATGTATGGATGTTTGTTACTCTTTCACGTCAAAACGGCTAAAGGGATCTTGATGAAATTTGGCACAGACGTAGATTATAGTCTGGAATAACATATAGGATACTTTTTTTTTTCGATATCACCAGGGCGAAGTCGCGGGCGCCAGCAAGTGTTTCCTATTTTAGCGCTACCACTACATGCCATATTTCTTTAGGTACTATATAAAGAGTTCCTACTGTCTGTTGACTATAGTTTCAATCTGATCACAAAATAATCGCAGAATCACTTTAATCGTCTGGTGGTATAAATATTTTTTGACAATATTATTTGAAGATCTGACGACTATCCTTTGGATGATGTTGTTATTGATCTTATAGACCGTATACTCACCGATGGTACAGATGATGCCGGACAGACGCACATATGAGGACTTGGAGTCGATGTCCAGGCTGCACATGTTCTGCAAGTGCGAGGCCGCGTTGGCAGCCCCCATCTGCATCGCAGGCTTGTCATTGGAACCCGCCTGTGTAACACAAAACGGAAGACTTTCAACTATGATCTTTAGAAGAACGAGGTGTCATATTCCTGTCATGAAAAGGCTAGGCAGATGGCTGCCTGCCAGTCAGTCACTTCAACTTTTGAGGTCGTCTCCAATGCAATCGGATGTAGCTGAATACAATTAGTCCTATCAATTATTATTATCTACGCCAAGGTAGTCTTTCGGTACCTATCATGGCAAGGATCTATTGCTTGCAAAAAATCCTTTATGGCATATTGTCTACTCTACCTGGTATAAAGTATGTATAAATCTACGACGCTTTGCAACAATCTGAATACACTTCATCTTTACTGTTCTTTCCGTGTGCCTCAATACACACTGAGCGAAGTATCTTTTTAAATCTATCTATCTATAAATCGGTATTGCATGACGGTGTTTATTGAACACAAACAAAGAGCTCACGATTGTCATGCAAGTGGCTTTTCATGGCTACTGAGACAAGTATATAGGAAAACTGGAACACTGTTATTTCGTCGCGTAAGATGTCGTTTCCAGATGGCATGTCCCCACTATGTTTATTAAAGGCTGCTATCACAATTGACAGTAACGCAGTAATTTTCCGGCGTCATTAGTGCTTTTGAAAAATTCGGAATTGTATAGAGCGTGTAACAGAATACTCGCAAGACCACTCGTTTGATGGGTTCTTGTTCAGTTTCATGGTTCCAGAGACTGCACAGGGAGCCTTGGGTTTGTAAGGTTACACCTTGTATAATTGAAGAGGCACCAAGAAAATTACTCATGGAATGTTGCTCTATCGTTTATCGTGAGCAATGATGTACTAATTAAATTCTTATCAGACTGAAAGACGCAAACTGCGACATACAAAAGTACCTATGACCTACCGCACTATAGTATCTAGCTATGTCTGGAAACACGATCGATGATTACCTACCTAGCAAGAAGTAAGTAATGCATGGTGCCGCCATAATAGGTACCTATACCGCATTGAATTAATGTATTGAAACCTGAGGTTTGTACGTTTAACTGACTAATTAGTAAGGTATTTAAATGCTGATGGCTGGCGTTTCCTGATTCTAATGTAGGGCTTCAGTTCCATAAGCGAATTCTAGGAATCCTGTGAGTATTAGGACTCTGCGACTGTAATGGTATTGGGTTTGCATGGTTAAAACCTGAAAACCATCCCTAACCTACCTATTGTCATAAAATATTTGATAGCAAGTCGTGTGTGTAAGCTGGGACTGGGAGGAATCAATAATTTCGTCTAGTACTCTTTTATGGTACATAGGTAGATATTAGTACATGTTCATTAACTATGTAAAAAACCGGCCAAGTGCGAGTCAGACTTGCTCATCTAGGGTTCCGTACAAAGTTACGACATAAACGGCCATATCTATTGACTGCGAAGACTAGACTGTTGATGTTTTCACAGCTCTACGGGACCTCAAAGTTCAGCATTTGGTTTAAATTTTAACTCAATGCTTGCGCATTCCCGAGATAAGAGTCTTGACAGACGGACAACATTGTGATCCTATTAGGATTCCATTTTTCTTTTTGAGGTACGGAACCCTAAAAATCACTTATTTAAACTAAGTTGTTTTGCTAGATCCATGATCTCGCGTGATGGAGCCTAGGGTGAAGCACACTAGCCTAGAACTAAACGATTTTAAGTATTATTTAATATGTTTATGAAGACACTAAGAAACACAATACCTAGTTAATTTACATACAAGTACATTAAAAACAAGCAATTGACAAGTAGTGATGCAAAGATCCTCTCTGCACTAACTTGCTCTAATAGCATTGACATTGATGCACAATCAGGCTGGCAAAGACTGAAATAATATATCACTGATTTTCCACTCAATCCATATCTAGAAAAACAGCATCAGGTGGTATACCTTGTTGCCAACTGGCATTATGTTGAGCTGCAAGTCTTGGCACTAATAGTGTTGTTATTTTTTTTTTGTTTGTATAATATGCTAATAAACAATATTCCTTCTTTAATTTTTGAAGATATTATAATTTGCCCTCAGTAGTTGAATGCGACTTAATTTTTTTTTCTTTTAAAGTATATTCAGCCTTTTTGTAAATATGAAGAAAGAATGAAAACATGTTCATTTGGGACATGCTACAAGTGAACACAAAAAAACTGTTTTTTTTTTATTCTAAACTATTTAAAAACAAAGACAATGCTGCATGTCTCACGGCTACACCAAATAGGCCTAGTTCAGCTAATTGCCAAGCAGCTAGTGTCCAACACTAGATTTTAACAGAACCTGGGACATATTGTTTAAAACTTTACAATTCTACCCAAATGCATTTTGATCTAAGTGGGGGAATAAATAGATATTTTTAAATTTAAATTTGTGTAAATGGGCCTTTTTATTTTACCTGAAGGGCGAATACATTACATGGGTATCATAAGATAAGATAATCATTTATTATGAATGATGATTATGCTCAAAAAATGACTGTTGTATACTTTTTTGGTCAGTCAAAGTGTATGTCTTAAAACTTTAGCAATTTAGGTGTAGTAATTAGCTAAATAAAATATCACCCACCAATGCTATAGGTATAGACCAAAGTTTTCAAAAAACAAGAGAATGAGGTGGGAGCTAGAATTAGGTTTATTAGAAATTTTACTACAACAGAATTCCCCATTACTGAATATTATTATAATAATTTTACCTATGCATGAATGAAGCTGAATATTTTTACACAAATATTCCAAACAAATAAATTAGACACATTAAAGAGAGACTATGGGCTATTTTTATGAAGCACAGTTTTCCAAAATCCACTGTTAGGTGGGAATGTAGTCAAAGTTCAACCTCATGCTAGACTAGACACCAATAGACTACATAATAGGTATTTAAATCTGTAACTTTCCATAAACAACAGGAAATGAATGGGTTTGTTTTAGCCATAAAGGCCAGTGAAGTCATGCGCACTATTGTGTTGATTCCAAGATCATGTCACCATAGAGCATGGTTCTAATTTCAAATGGAAGAATGTGACCATTAAAATATTGTATAGCAGAACTCGATACATTAAAAAATAGGAAATAATAGGAGTCTATTCAGGGAATGCAGAATTTATTGTTATTTTCATTATTTTAATTTTAAACAGAACATAAAATAATAGAACATTATTTTTTAATTTATTTGAGAGTAAATTAAAAATAAATCAAATTGGAATTTAGCACTAAGCTTTTTCATTAGCTTATGCCTTGGTAAATGAATACTATGAGTATGTTGCTTGCCATTTTTTCTAATAATTAAATAACATACCTACACAAATATTTACAGCAAATCAATAAAATAATATTGCAACTATAATTACATATGCATGGTACTGATAATGTTGATTGCTTGCCATTGTGATTACAGCTGATATCAGTTAATCTTGAACAGTTTTCAATTCTGAACTGCACATTATGTCTATTCTCTATCTATAACATAGATAGTTATCTAAACGACAAATCATATGGTAGGCATGCAGTTCGTTAACACTGTGAACATCTATGGACATTGTCACTAAAATTTTCAAAGAAAATGCATCCGTTCCACACGTACATTCAAAGGAAAGAAATATTTTAATTAGAACGACAAAACCGGCGTGAAAAATGATCGCCAAGGTAACCGCACACAACCGTAACAAATCATAGGCTCACGTAATCGTAGTACGGGACCAAAATAGAATAATAGTTTACAAAGGGACATTACCTCGACTTTGCCATCGTTGACTGTAGTAAAAACCATAGCGATAGTGTTATTATGCAGAAATTTTTCACTGAACAACGCGGGTGGTCGGACTGCCGGCTTTCGTGATCTTGAACTGCCCTTCCGAATGAAAATCGGATTCCCGCAGCGCCGTGCGAACTGAGTTGCGTACTTAGCGAGACGCGAGCGGCGCGCGCAGAACAACGACGCGACCACCGAGGGGTGAGTAAATCCACCGAAACCAACTAGACCACCAATGATCACTTGATTTTCATCACAATTTGTTCATAAAGTGAATTACATAGTTGGCGCAAGCTGCAACTAACTGCTGAAAACCTTTGGTGCAGTGAGGAACAAGATCGGTTTTCTTCTATATTTACACATTTGAAATCTTGCCAATATTGTCCCCTGGTTCAAATAGTTACCACTTGTTAGGGTAACCATTATTTTTAAAATTAAATATCAATATTTTACGAAGCAAGACCGACATTGCGCTTTTGTACTTCAAGTTGCTTGTCTTATTTTTAGTTTACCGCCTGTTGTCAAACTTGACAATCTCAACTTCCGGTTGGTAACAACTTGTACTACTGTCATATAAGCAATCGATATTTGCAGGGGTACATAACCTTCTATGTTAATTTAGGTTTTTTTTAAGAGAAAAAAGATTAATGAACTTTGTGTATCTACTAAAATCTGGAACAGTTAAAAAAACACTGTTTAATAAGCATTAAAATACATTTCCGGTTGAGTGTAGGTTTAGGTACCTACATTTTTAGCAGTTGATCCAGTTACTGAGGGAGCGGCTTTCATTCAAACTTTCAAACTAACAATGAGTGACGACGGCTTCTTGCAGACATGAAATCAATCTGACGAGCCTACTACCTTTTGAGACATTTCAAACTTTCGACCTTTCATTCAAAGATGTTGAAAAAGTGAGAGTGAATAGAAAGGGTGATTTAAAAAGAAATGGAATGCTTTGGGGATCATAAAACTCTATCATAAATCTATAATGAATCGACTGAAGTTATTGTTGGTAAAACTACTACAGACACTCAGTTTGGCTTATGTGGATGGACTGTAAGATTTAGGAAAAAGCTGATATTTCTGTCTTTCCTACTTTTTGAGACAATGAAACCAGGATAGCCAACTTTTACAATTTATTTGTACAATGGTAGGCCTATGTCATGTTGCATGTTTATTTTCATATTCAAACATACCTAGCTCTAAATATATCAATATTTGTGAAATATTAAAAAAGATAGATAAAACTGAAAGTTTACTTTTTAATAGCTAATTATGTACAGTAAGTAGTATGTACCTGCATATTTATTTTGTAAAATGTGATCAGTCTGGATCACGGACGCCCTCGCTAATGACGTGGACGTAGAGGATACATAGGGCGTTGGCTGGTTCGCAGATTTAGACGATGCACGAGTGAGGTAAAGTGAAGTGCACTATGTTTCGGGCATATACCTTTTTACTAAATATATACTGAATTTATAATATGCACTGGTAAGTTGATGCTGGCAAACAAGTAATTTTGAGTCACTGATCTAGGGACCTACACCTAAGTCATGTTAACATACTATTTTAATACCAAAAAATACTTGAAAATTTGTTGCATAAACTGTTCCATATAAAAAATTAATAGGATGTTGTATTATTTAAAAAAATAATAGGACCTAATACGTACGATTTATAACTGTTTGTTTCATTTCGTGTCAACAACAACGTTTGAAGACTGAAACTAAAACATTTCGATAGAAAGGCATTAGGGTAGGTACTAGCAATAATTGGTACCTTCTTAGTGTCCATTAGTATTTACCAATGTGTTATATTAACTGTATAAACATACGTTTGCCTCTTTTGATGTATGACATGACTAACTAAAAAAAAACGAAAAAGTCAGGTTTTTTACCAAAGTTATATTGGTACTGGCATTCTATTAATATAACGGTTAAACAAATAATCAAATGGTACCTACTTTTGCATAAAATTTCATAATGCCTACAGTGTAATATAATTGCTGGCTAGTCAAAATGTTACGTGGTACACTAATAAAATACTTACCATACGTTATCTTCACAAAATATAAGTAACTTTTTAGGTTATAAATTCCATTAAAAAAAATTCAGATGCATTGAAAATTTTAGTGAGAAATCCTTATTTTATCATTAACTAACCGGCTTACATAAGTCGGTTCTTACAATTAGGTCTTAGAATAATCATGCCGGCCCGAAGAAGAAACAAAACAACTAATTACCTGTTTTGTTTCATTTTATATGGCCTGAGGCCAGTGTTGATTGTATTATCAATTAATTATACCAGTGTGCAGAGGTTACGCTGTGCTAAAAAGACTTTTCTTGCAGATTCTACATAACTTTGAAATGCACCTACATAATCGTAAAAAAGTTAGTTAAAAGTTTGAAAACTAACCTCACTTATAGGTCTTAAGTATAATATAATGAGAAATATTTTTTACTTACAAATGCCATTGTAATGATTTAAAAAAATATAATATTTAATAAAAACATATAATTCCACAATCACTATCACACAACTTTCTGTAGTTTGACAGCGGCTATGCAAGGACTTTTAGAGGTCAACTCAATGTCATAGACAAGTAGGTAATCAGGTAGTCATTCATAACGTCATTTCACAAAAGACCTTCCGGAAAAAGCCGGAAACGTTTTTCAAAAATCAAAACATTGATTGTAAAATACTTGACAATCCCAAACTAATAACGCTTGCAAGCTAAATAATAGATGAATAGTAAAAGTCTTTGGTTTGATTAAAATAAAAAGTTACGTATCATCAAAATGTTTACAACCTATGCCAAAACTAATACTGAAAAAAGAATTATAACGACGTTTAATCATTTTATTTGAAGCAGACTATATATAGAGAAATTAATATTAATACAAATATAAAATTATTGTTGCTAAGATTCTGAATACGTAGTAGAATTTGTACAGGGATTATATTTTCAGAAATAATAGACTCGCAATTTAAACCATATCAAAAATAAATTTGATCGGCATGGGGTCAATTCTATTTTTGAGATAATCAGAAATAAGTTCAATACCTAATAAAAATAAACTTACCTTTGCGAACCGACTCCTTGTTTCAACGGCCTTCATTTTGTAAATTAAATCAAATAATTAAATATAACAGACACGTTTACACACTGAAATCTGTCACTAAACTGTTCCCGGTGACCCGTCGGTTTATCTTGGAAGTGATAACTCTACCTACACCCTTATCTTCATCAGCTGTCAATAAATTAAACCTTACTATTTGCTACATTAAATTGGTATCCATATCTTCTTTACTAAACATAGAGATAACAACTAATCCCATATGATCCACATGTAAGCAACGAAAAATAATAATTTCGTTAGCAATCGTGGGAATTGGATTAGCGTCGATTTATAAGCAAGTAGCATGAAGGTGTTAACTAAGCATTGTCATATTTTCGTTCAACTTTGCTATAGCATTGTGGCCTCTCCTCAAGTGTACGGTTCCGAGATGTTTGCAATATACAACAAAATATCACACCTTGATATCCGCGAAGGGTTAGGCATAGGTGTACCTAATGTAGTTCACACACGTTTGCCCAGTTATTAAGTCCAGTGTAGTAGGGGGCGATCCTATTGCCATCAACTGGTAACATTTACATGACTGAGAAATTCCTTATGGAATACCTCTTTAACACGTTCCCGTCCCTGGAATCGAATCCAGAACTTCATGCTCAACAGGCACGCTTGTGACTACTGAACTAACCTCTCCTATTGCGCGACTCTCTGGGCTAAAGTAAGGGTTTACAAAACTAGCTAACCTTAATGCTAAAATTCCTCTTCCCCAATAAATAAAAATAACAAAAAAGGTCATTGAACTTATTTTTATTATCCAAATCGAATTTACATTGAAAATGAACGATAATAATAACATTTTGTTCGATAATAAAAACAAAGTCATATAGCTACTGACAAGAATTCTACCTTTTTCAAAGGTTTTTGGAATGGCATCCGCAATTAACACATAAAAATTAAGTAATTTAGCTTCGGTTGAGTGCTTGAAAGTCGAGCATAAGCAGACAAGTCGATGACTATAGCAATGAATTATTACATAGGTTATAAATAAACATTTCAATTGTTTTATAAAAATACATTGAAACTTAAGCTTAGTTTAAGATAAGTTAATCTTCCACCACTACAATAGTCGACTTTCTCGATTATGACAAATCAAAACAATATTTATATATTTTTGTTTTTAAATAATTTGTATTAATTTTCAGCCAAAGTCACAAGACAAACAATATTAAGAAATAATTTACTGCAGAAGTCTATGATGAACAGCATTTATATTGTGAACAGTATTCATTCTTGGATTATACACGGTGGAAGAAACACAGATGCGAGAATGGTTACCATATATGCAAATATTCGTCGGCAATTAAAAAGAAAGCAGCAGTTCCATACATTTTGGTTGCATAGGTAATGATAAATGTATTGTAGTGTTATAAGAAACAGCTGTTTTTATATAAATTTTTACTAGCCTATGTCGTGCGTTCAACCTGTATAACTGAGAATTTTCCTAGTAAACACGACTGCAGTTTCAAAATCGTAAACAGACTATACATATTTGAATAAACAGAAATAAAACTAGATACAATTATATTAATAGCTGCCATACAAAAATACACAGTATTATTATGGTAGCAAGAGCTAGCCGTAACACAATAGAACAGTATTTAAAAGTTTGTAAAAAAAACAGAAAGCAGTCATATTTCGTAGCAAGCATTAATGATCGTTGTAGTCTCGAAGTTTCTGTATCCTAAGTGGACTACACTGTGCGTAAGTTTAAGATGGTACAAGCAAGCAGACGCTTCAATTAAATCGTCTGATCGAAAGACCCAGAAGGTTCTGGTATAAACTAGACTAACGAAGTTATTAATGTCTATGTCTCGCTTGTATACTATACTTTCCTATAAACTAATGACCATTTTATTACCACAATTGACGCCTACTTTACTGAGGCACTCTATGTAGGTACTCAATGTTTTGTGACATTTGTTTCGTTATCAACCTGCAACTTACTAAGTTATACTGAATTGGATAAAAATTATATCTCTGACGACGTGTCTTCGTCAGATTTTGCTCTATTTTTATACGTAGTTTGTGAAAGTTTAACAAAAAGTGCCATAAAAATATATTTTTCTACTTTCATTAAGATTTTACTATTAATGATGATTGGATTGAATTTGAAACACTCACTGATATGAATAAAACTAGGGAATAAGATTGGTCTGATCACACTCCCAACTTAGGTATGTAGCTAAGCTGCGATCAAATAACGCGTATTCTGAACTTTGTCTTAGTATTAGAAGTATACTAGTTTGTAAAATGGTTTTAAATAAATATGTAACGTTATAATTGACGGGCACGCGGTGACTTTGGACCATGTTATTTTTTTATTCTATGATTTCAAAAAGGGAATATAGCAACTTCTAGGTTTTAAATTCTGGAACAATTATACTTTTAGGCCAATAAATAATTTCACCAACAGCGTAGTTATATATTATTTAAATACAGATATTATAGCATTAACGTCAATATACAATCAGTATGTATACATTTTTAGAAGGTACATTCGAACTATTTCATTCTTACTCGAGTCCATATTGTCAGATTGTAACAAGTGAAAATATTGTGAATGTATTTATATGATACTTTACAATATAATTTGATCAATCTCTCTAACATCCTAATATAATATTTTAGCTACACTCATAATATCACGTCAGGCCGACACACACGGTCCGCGCCTACATCCTATATGTCTTTTTAAGCATCTAACCAAACAAAAGATACGGCTCACAGGACGAGGGTCAAATAAACATTAAAATGTCGCGACACATTCACTGTGAGGACGCGTCAGACGACCTCTGGGCGCCCGGGAACTGAAGCGGTACGAGTAAATTAAATAGTTCTACACACCTTCCGATACAGGAGACCGCCCTATACTTAAGTATCCGATTTATGGAGGCCGCACTATACAATTTTTTGAATGAGATCGGAAGACGGGCGAACTTGAAACGGTAGATACGGAGCTCACATCGAGTACTACTAACGACGTCGGGCGTCGACACTCTGCGGGCGGCACTAGCCGACCTCGCTCTTGACGTAGAACAGGAGGTAGGGCGTGGCCGCCGAGCGCATCTCGGGCTCGGCCGACAGCAGGTCCTCGAACTCTTCGTTGGAGATGGGCTTCACCAGCTCGTCGTCACACGCCAGCCATGCGGGCGCAGCGCGCGGGCGCGGCACGCAGCAGTCCCGCGCCGTGCACGCGGCGGGCGCGCGCGGCCGCGAGAACAGCGCGCGCATAAAGCCGCCCGGCGCCGCGTCCCCGCCGCCCGCGTCGCGCGCGCATGCGCCTGCGCACGTGGCCGCGTCGCGCGCGTACGCCACGTAGTGCCCGCCCGTTAGCGTTTGCCCCAGGTGCATTATCACGCCCCATAGGATATATCTGAAAATTATGTCAAAATTCTAAGTTCATTTCAGCACGACGTAGGCGACCACGAATCTGAAACCGACCAAGATCAAGCTATATAAGGAAGGAGCGAAAATTTTCGCCGAGTGGCAGTATGAGTACAGCTGAGGATCGAGTCAGCTAGCAAGCATGCGGAGATACCTACGTGCAGCAAGGATAATGATGCACTTGACTTTGATGTAATTATTTGATTGTACCTGTGAGTAGGTGGTTGTTCAGGCGGTCTCTTAGCGCAGGGCTCGCAGAAGCACGGCATGAGTAGCGGCGTGGGCGCGTGTCTCGTGATCTTCTCCATGCCGCCGCTGAAGCGCTTCAGTTGCAGCACGAGCAAGCGCGGCAGGCGCGAGTACGCCACGGAGCGACGCGCCTCGTTGTAGCGAAGGCAACGCTCACACCAGTACTGGAAACGGTGATTCATTAGAAATTATTCACATTTAATATTGGAAAATTTTCAAAAAAATTTGTTCTGTTGAATCTATTGTCCACATTGAAATCTAAACTTTTGCCAACTGAAACTGTCAAAATGAAGAAAGAAGAAGCCTAAATGGGCAATAAAACTACCAAGCTGGCACTAGACTTTATGTTGCTGTAGTAAATAGGCCAATACTTGGTAAATACCTGATTTACTCGAATTTTGAAATTCTCATAAGTTTTCTTCCCATTTGGTAGATATTCCTAACTCATCATCTACCTGCCCCTGTCCCATTCTATTTGGGGTCGGCGCAACACTTTTTTTCTTCCATTCTGTCCTGTCAGACGTCAAAGCATCATATACTCCTTTCTCCGTCATATCATTATTTTTGGCCTGCCTCTTTTTAATAATTGACACAAAATAGTCAGTATTTAAGGTTCAATGGCAAAAGAATGTTTGTGAGAAAAAGTTGTACAATAATTATCTAAATTACCTTATTCTGATCGCGTAGGTACTCCGTAGAGAGACAGGCGGCGCGAAAGGGCTCTTCTTCCGTGTCGTCGTCAGTAACAGGTACACACAGTTCACACACCGCCTGCGCCTTCTCCGTCACAGCTTCACATTCTAGACACATCGTGCGGACCACCATTGTGCCTGAAAATTGAAAAATATTTTTAATTGTTGAAATGTTTTGATACAGGATAGATAATTTTGATCAGCGTGTACCAGATGTGTGATGATTTTTGAGGGTGTGTCTAAAGACTATCAACTGAACAATTTCGTACACCATTCTGGTGCTTGCTTTTTATGACCCATGTCGTAAAAATTGAGTAACTGTTCAAGATACTTACAATTGTCTGTGGTTGCAACTACATTTCACCTCATCGTACGTAAATGAAACACAAAAACCAATGTGATCGTAAAATTTAAAAGGACTACTCAACAGTGTGATTACTAGTTAGATTTTGCGATATCTGCAACTAAGACTAACAGTTTTTGACCTGATACTTGATTCTTGGATTTTAAAGCTGGTTATCAAGTAAGCTTTTCTGAAGAAACTCGTGTAGCCGTGAAGGCTCGTGGCATGACTTGAACGTGTCAAGTTTACAGCTTTACGGAAGAATTCGAAGATATAAAAACTAAGATTTACGGCTTTCCTTACTAATATTATAAAAGCGAAAGTGAGTTTGTTTGTTACCTCTTCACGCCTAAATGGCTAAACCGATTTTGATGAATTTTGGTATAGATATAGTTGGAACCCTGGAGACGGACAAAAGATTTAGATATGGGGGAGAAAGAGGGCAGAAAAGGAAAAACTTAGCATTGCTATTGCAATAAATAAGGCGCAAGGGCTAAAACTACAGGAAGCAGGTACCTGTAAATCAGGAAAGGGGAACTGTGTTACCCCGGAGTTAACGCGAGCGAAGCCGCGGGCGAAATCTAGTTTCTCTATAAATATGTTACCTTCGAAATCATCAGCGACGAAGTCCCACCCCGGCCTAGATCTCTCATCTCTCTCAGGGTCAGCGGGCGAAGCAGGACGGTCTTCAGTAGGTGACGCTCGACTCTTGTCGCTCGCCTTCACCTCTTTGCGTTTCTTCCAGGACTTGCGCAGGTTACCCAGCGTTGGCTTCCCGCTATCACCTTCTAAGCTAGGCTGTCGGCCTATGCCATTGCTAGAAATAATTAGTTTTAACAGCAATTTATTTGACAGCTATTTGCGATGTTGCTAACTTTCAGGATGCATCTTAAATATTTTAGCCACTATCATCCCAGGATACGCTGTATAAGTGTCATTAAATAAATTATGTATACCGCAGTCCTCTGTTAGACCCAAGTTTTATCAAAATATTTTTATTTCACATAGGCCTGCACGGGCACTTATAAAATGTCGAGAAAAGATGCACGGTTCGGGTTGGTCGTTTGGTCCTATGGAGAAGAACCGGCAAGAAACTCCATGATTAAGTCTTTTAAAATAATTTTGTTTTATAATGTTGTTGTTACAGCGTTAGTACTTAAGTATGAGAGGACAGTGCAATAAGTCATTGCTTACTAAGAATCTACAAGGCCAACCATGTCCACTCATTCACAACGATTATCTAAAGAAACAGGCATGGGCTAATCAAGAACAATTAGATTTTTATTTCCATTAGGAAATTCTGTCAATTTCATACTCGGCGACAATAAATATAAAAGATCTTTGGCCACTTGGCACAGGAGAGAGATTTTAATGAACAGCTGGTTCAAATGGACCATCAAATAGTAGATTTAAATTACCTGTCACCATTTTCATGTATCTGCAATCTATTGGCGCGTGCACTGAGCGCTCGGCATGTTTCCCGGATGTTGTCCAATATGCAGACCAGAAGCTCGTGGGCGTCCTGTTGTCTGTTACCTGTACAAATAAATTGATGAAGAAGAAATAAAGATTAATAACAACTATACTGTGTTATTTACTTTGCACCAATGTGTTGCATGGTTAGAATTTAGAACAATTTACTAGTCATGGATCTTAACGGAGAGCGAGGGGAAGGCCAAAGAAAAGATGGATGAATTGTGTAAGGAATGATATAAAGGAGAAAGGAGTAAATGATGCTGTGACGTCTGATACCAGAATGGAAGAAGAAAACGTGTTGGGCCGACCCCAAATAGAATGGGTCAGGGGCAGGAAAATGATGACTTATATTGTATGATCCAAGTCATTGGGCGAAGACTTGTCTCCTTCACAGGAAAAAAACATAAATAATTCGATGAAATTGTATTCACATTGAGGTTTCTGTAAGGATAAGCTGTTATGTTTTATTTTCCATGTAATAATTTTTGTGTGTACAACAGATACTAAGTTAACATGTACTTATTTTCCCAAAATTCTCTCAAAAAGAAAGATATTTCGCACACACACATACAATAAAATGTTTGATAAAGTTAGTCATGCTCCATACTTTCTAACAGTTTCATCAGCATTATGTGGGTGGGTAGGAGAGTCTATGACTCAAACTAGACACATACTGCTGCAAACTATTTTAGGACCAATCAATTGTTGCATATTTTGTATGTCATGTACAGCTTTCTAGAGTGATACAATATCTATTTTCCCATGAATCTTATGTGAATGCAATGGTGATATCAAATTTATTAATATCAATAAGATGACGTCATCCATTTCATGGCCATTTTATACATTATCCAAGAATAACAGTCTATTATTATGCTGGTTCTGATCCATAAAAGTAATTTTCTTATGCATTTTACGATTAAAAATAATTATTACGTTTTTTCTCAAGGTCTGTAGAACTCGTTTTCAATAGCTACGAAAGGTAATAACGCTACTAAACTAAGTATCATGTTCTTTCAATGCTAATATTTTGAATGCATTAGACAGGAGACCTAAAAACCATTTTGAAAAAAGAACTTCATGATTTTTTCTTAATAATATAAGTACAGATAGTCAAAAGAAATCGACCTTAGAATGTAAATTTCTTTAGGTGTATGTGCCCATTTTTATTCTAGCAGTAAGTTTCCTTACGACGGTTTTGAACCTTTACATGCCTGTCTTGGTTGTACAGAATAAATTTAACTAATAATGTTTCACTATACCTTCAAAAGTGGAGTTGACATCTCGAAGGGCAGCTAAGAAGGCGTCAGCAGCGTAGGGCTCCGGGCTGGCGTCTGCAGAGCTGCTGTTGAGGCACTTGCTCTCTGCTGCACGAAGGTTGAAGTACGTCTCATGTAGCTTCTCGGTTGCTATCTGAAGAGTAGTAAAGGGAAATATAACCTTTGTCAACACCACACTCAGACTACCATATAAAAAAACAGGTGGATGTGAGAGCTTCTGTTTTTATGTTATCTTTACTTAGTAAACTTAATTTATTTGCTAATTTTGGAGCAGATGGGAAGGCCAAAGCTGTGCCAATAGCTATTATTTCTCCTGATTTTTCCAGTACCCATTTTGCAAGTTATTTACAAAAAAAAACGGCCAAGTGTGAGTTGGAGTCGCGCACCAAGGGTTCCATCTAATATATAAAATTCTCGTGTCACAAAATCAAATCCTCCAAAACGGCTGGACCGATTTGAACGAAATTTTGTGTGCATATTGGGTAGGTCTGAGAATCGGCTAACATCTATTTTTCATGCCCCTAACCGAGCAGCGGGTGAAACCGCTGGGCACAGCTAGTTATCTATAAAAACGTCAAAATCTTGTTTGTTGCATAGAAGCCCCCATATTTATTTTATTCTATTTTTTAGTATTTGTTGTTATAGTGGCAACAGAAATACATCATCTGTGAAAATTCCTGTTCAGTTCTGGTAACAGACAGGTAGTGCAGTCTTAGTATTAAGGTCCTGTTTTACTCTTTGGGAACCTTGAAACACATAGAATATGGAACTTGAGTCTGAAATAGACAGATCATCCAAAGTACTGAATCATAGATGTAATAACAAAAACACTTCTTCAATTAGTGAAAAAAACACTTTTTCTAGTCTAGTCTTCTCTAGCCCATTTTAGTCTTGTCCATTGGTATTCAGCTGCATTTGGTTGGACTGAAGGTTGACCCAAACATACTTGGAATAGGCTATGTAGATGTTGATCTTTACAATCTGTTACTAACTGCCTTTTAAATTAGGTATTTAAATTAATTCCCTAATTAGCATGTTGATAAAAATTATCTATACAATACAAATATTGTAATCATATAATTAATATTGACCTAAAAATTCTTTATTCACAAATTGGGTCTACCTGATTGTATTATCATTATCAATAATGTTCTTATCAGATAAATTGTGACCCTCATCTTGCTTATGATAAACGAAACAAATATATGATTAAGAAAACAGTTCTTGTAACAAGTAGAGGAATATGATAGGGATACATTACTCATCTGTATCAAAAACTAATGAATCAGTAAATATTATCACTGAGCAAGAAAAACTGTCAAGGTATTTAAAAAAATCTTATCTGACATCCGCATAGAAAAATGATATGATGGAAATCCCTAATGCCAAGATCAAATTGTGTGAAATATTTTGTTCTTATTTGTGTTGCTTAAGTTAACTATAAAAAGAATATGATATTACTGCTAGAAGCAAGCAGGGTCAAAGCAAATTTCATGTCAATTCACAGACCTGTCACAGATATTGTGCTATGGTTTTAATAAAATGTATAAGAATCTTATAACATAGAACTATTAACTATTTCTGCATTGTGGCACAGGGCACCAAAATTTGCCTCCACTTTAAAGCATGAGTTAAATTCACAGTAAAGCAACAAAATAAGAAAGTTTTTTCTATGAATTTAGGGCATAAGATTATAATGTTTAACAAATTCTTCAACAAATTATTACCTGTATTTTACTCTTGCCCGCACTATTATCAGACTGTCCCAAAGACAGTAGGTCTTTACTGCTCCATGATCTGGTGCCTGATGAGGCCAACCCAGCTGCACTGCGGCCCAGAGAGGAACTCTTTAGCCTGATGCTGCCAAGCTTCTGTTCCACACTAGCTAGGTCGGACACTAGGTGGTGTAGATTGTGGAGAAATCGTGGTGCATATCTGTAACAGTCATGATGGAATTGTTGGTATCCAGCACTGCTGCATGAGGTCTTGGATCAGGTTGGTATGTTAGTATTTCCATACTCATTTCACTGTAGAGTTTATGCCTAGTTGATAATAACAGTTAGCTTTTATGGAACTTAAACATAAGTAGCACAATATAGGTTGTCTACAGACACACTTTAATGTCTTTTAGGGATAAACACTTAACATGTTATATTGTAATGAAATAAAAAAATGGGAATGTTAACTTAAACTTCCATACCTGTAAATGTAACAGCTTACATTTACTACAGCAACAATTTTTGAATATAACATTATTTAGAATATTTAATATGGCACTCAAAAAGCAGTTTTCACTCAATTTCTCTCTATTATAATTTGCATAGCATTTAGATCAACAACCATATAATTAATATTTTGATTTTAGAATAACTGAATAATCTCACAAGACTGCATGGCAAGCTAAAGCAACAAATTGGAACTGAATGTAGATTAAGCAACAGGAGTATGAAATGTTTGTAGCACATGGAGTTCTGCAATTTCTACCTACCCCATGTTAAAGTGTGTGATTATTTAAAATATGTCAAAAAAATATTACCGTAAAGTATAGAGCACACTATTGAGGAAGCAAGTGTTCCCCAAGTTAGATAAGGTGGCAATGGGAGTCTTCCGCTGTTGTGTGCTCCCTGCATATTGAGTGTCCGATGTATGGTGGCCATTCAACATGGCAGTGCTGGCTGAGGTAGGCTCCAAAAGTATCAGCTCAAGCTCTGATGATTTTTCTGCAATATTTCACTAATGTAAGATCCTCTGAGCAAGATTTGTGTACAGATTATGTGATGATTACTTTGTTGACTTGTACCATAGAGGATATCTGACAGCTACAGTGATCACTATATTGTAATATTAGAAGAGGTTGGATTTATGGTTAGATTTGTATTTTAGCTTACACTTTTGTATATAAATGATGTTCAATTAATTAATATGCGTCAACAATCGTTTTAAGATAGAATCAAATCTAAAAAACATATTTTCACCACACTGACAGAAATGCATGTAAGAATATATTTAAAACACTACACGACAGGGTTTATTTTCCTCGATAGCACTGAGCACAACTACATAATCACCGAAGTATTGCACATCGTCGGCGTCAAGTACCGGTAAGTTACACAATACCTGCTGGCTTTGCTGTCTCAGACAGAGGCTTCAATCTTTTCGCAGCCGATAAAGTGTTTGCATACACGCTCTTTAGAGGCCTTTTAAGAGGCTTATTCTCTTTATTCCTATTAGTAGACTGCTTAAAAGGGTCTGCGTTCTCCTTCGAGCTGTTGTCTGTCGGTTTCTTACTTTCGTTACTCAAATATGTTGCATTATTCCTATTTAATGACAGGGAAAATCTAGATTTGTCCACTCCTTTTTTCGTTTCAGTCACAGAGTTAACTGGCATCTTCAGCATACCTGAAAATTGAGATTGTATGTAGCAATTAAACGTAAAATACGGAGGCCACTTCGCAACTTTCCCATGGCATGTCAAGGATAACGTCCTAAAACTCACTGTTTCATTTGTTTTACTTACGTAAAAGTCTTCATTAGGTACATTGACTTACATTATTATGTAAGACAATGTATTCTCTTATGAAACTATTTAATTATAACTGCAAATTTGTAAAATTTAACCGCGAACAGCCCCATTGGAAGCAGTCAGCCATATTGGTTTATTTGATTGATGATCGACGTCCGTCTGTCCTTCGATTTCCTAGTTCTATTTTGTTTATGGATTTGACAGTTCGGTTTTTATCAGATGATTTATATAAGTTTATTTTCAAATCATTAGTGTTCTTTGCGAAAATTCATGCATTAATCCCATCATAAATAAAAGCTGAAACAATATTTTGTTTTAATTTTTTTATAATTGGAATATGGATGTCTGTATTGTCTATGCACCATGTGATATAGACCATCATAGACTATTAGTGAACTAAATGGAGAGTGCATTCTTTTAATTGAGAACCTCAAAAATCGTACACCGTCTCACAAGAAAATAAATGTTTCACATTTAAAAAGAGTTAATTGAGCATTGAAAGAAAACCGTAATTTTTAAAAAGAGCTAAAAATAGAATTTATTTTAAACTGATATCTTGTTTTTACCACTTTGGGTTTACGTTATGACTAATTTACTCAATTGTCTTTGGCTTGGTTGGATTGGCGGGAATCTTGAAAAATCGACTACATAGAAACATTTCAATTTTCAGAAAAGTCTGAGTCTTACATATTTTATGGTGTTTATCAAGGGAGTTGTGGAAAGAAGTGTTTATGTAAGTGTATCAAAGCCATATAATATTGCAATAGCTGTTGTACCTAAATTTAATGAAGCTGAATTTTATTAATATGATTATTCCTTTTTTCACTTCTTTTAAGAACCTGTACATATAGGGTTGCCCCACATCATTTCATCAGCATTTTGCCGTCCTTTGGCTCCAGAAACATGGAAAAAGGTGATTCCGTGCTGATAGATGAGGTTCGATCCGTACGTACCCATAACTATCTAAGCACAAAGTTTTGCGTAAACAGTGATTTCTGTGGGTACAAAAAAGTAATTCGATATTTGTACAGTAGAGCATTTTGTGCAGAAAAAAAGTTATTATTCAATGATTCCCGGCAGGTACGCCTAGTAAAAGAAATGCGTAAATGGCTGCTGCCTATAACCCATCTATTTGGAATTTAAAAGATAAGAGTCAGATAACAAAAGAAGCAGTCAGACAGTGAACTTACAATAAAATCATGACTAAGTACCTCCTTCATAATTTTTCGTCAGCCTTAATTGCTTCAACCCCATTTGTAAGGGATTATTATTATGATTGTTCTCCTGAATGTAGAACAAAGCGTCGCGAGCATCTTCGAAATTTACGACCGCCGCGAAGGGAAGCTGGTACGCAATTAAAAAGAGATTTTCCAACCCTAAATTGGGGTTGTAAATCCTTGTTGAATTGTATAGTTATTTAGAATCGATGATGAAAGACTGAAGGCACGGCCCAAGCTTGTATACAAAACCGGTTTACTTTTCAAATCCGTTCCCTGAGAATTTTGTTCGCAATTCGCACGGAAATCAGTGTGGTTTTATTACCCGACAGCCCGACTACCAAGGAAAGGTTATGTACATCGCACGTATCTTGTATATATGCATGTAATATTATTTATTTATTGTATGGAAATGATTTTTGTTAGGGCTGCGTCCCAACTGGTATCAGTCAAGTCATTGAATTGGCAGTACGTGTTGTTTGTGGTTGCTATTGTCATACACAATTAATGAGGGAATCAAGTTTAGAGCTCAATAAAAGTCAACTGACCTTTTTTTAACACACTTTCTCCCATTTATTCCTAAATCATTTATTTATCTATTTTTTTCAGTCCTGCACTAACAGAACTACAATGAATGCATCAGTTACTTTTTTTCCTCTTAATGGACTGTGTAAATTGTATTTTTCTTTCAGTTGGCTCACACTTCCTATTCCAAGATTCCCTTTTCACATTAGCAGAATAGTCGACATCGGTTTTGCTTGCCATTTAATAAAAATAAAATATATTAGACTGTTATATCAAAAACGAAGGAAAAAAGAACAATGGTGTCATGCTCTGCCGCAGAGCCACCATGTTTGAATTCGATCAATTACATCATAAAATTATGAACGTCAAACGAACATAATGTACGCTTATGTATGTATGATAAAATAGACATTGATTGCGGCTTTACGGCAGAGCATGACACGAACAATGCCCATCTCTCTAATATTTTGCCTTATTTTGTTTTGTGGGAAAGTGGCAGTTTATAAATGTTTCTTTTTCCAGGAGGTATTAAACTGCCACCGAGGAAAGTAAATACTCTAGATTTATTTTCTTTTTAGTAACTACTAGTTTAGTAAGCCAGGTCATTAATTTCCATTATCTTGTGTTAACTGTATTAGAAATTCAAATGTGCTGTGTACAAGTTGAGGCCGTAGAGATACACGATACCTACATGATGCCAGTGGCCTAATTAAAAATGCATGTGTGGTATCCCCTGTATTGCATTAGCAGGGTTTAAAATTAATTATTTAGGCCTCTACGTAGGTAGAGGCCCCGATACCGCGGCCCTGGAACATAAAGGGCAAAAGAAGAAACATGGGTAGTCAGTAAAAGTCTGACATTCCCCCCGCTCCGAGCGGGGGAAGTGTTTTGAGGTTTTTCCACCCGTAAAAAAGGGTACCTTAGGTATTCCAAACGTGGTTTACAATTCGGAAAATAGTCTAATCGGATTATTTCTCACTAACGGATTAATGTAAAACATTCAAAATTCTTTAGGAAAAACCATTAGCAAATCACGTCTCACGGCACATATTTAAAAATAATATGTGCCGTGTAACGTCCCTATATGAAATTTTAGAGCAATACGCATGTTGAAACGAAAGCCAACATCTAACAGTACGTTTTTATATAAGCATTAATTAAGGCGTCGCATGTTGTCAGTGGAGACTATCGTAAGATATACGTCTGACTGTTGCTAAGCTGTGCTATAACCCAACTGTCCATCTGTCTGTTAAGCAAGCGTTGTGATTAGGGTAGTACGGAATACCCCCTAGGGCTAGTTCACTATAGCGTACACGTAACTTATCCAAGTACCCAAGCTAGCCCGTTGTTTAATATTTACACGGAAATATTCGAACTAAATTCGGAATACTCTTTCATTTAACACATAAATTCACGTTTACATTGTAATCTCCGCAGGGTTACCTATGCAGAGACGTACTGACGGTATGACATAAACATAACTGGTTAAATCGGGGTGTACTGGGTGTTCTAGGTATTAGTAGTACCTACACCCAGATTTTGCCAGTTATGTTTAAGTCCCATATAATAGGGGTGATCCTATTGCCATTAATTGGGCACGAATCCCGTCTCTGTGGCTGCTTCTGAGAATTATAGATGGCAAAACCCAATAGGTAACTTTGAAGTTTTTCTGTGTGTTGTTTCTTTAATCAGTTTTTGTTGCAATAGTTGTCAAATGACATATTTGTATTACCCTTGTAGTATCCACAACAAGTTGCAGTACTGATAGCAACATCTATGTCTTTTTCAGGGTTCCGTAGTCAACTAGGAACCCTTATAGTTTCGCCATGTCTGTCTGTCCGTCCGTCCGTCCGTCCGTCCGTCCTCGCTTAATCTCTGTGACCGTTAGCACTAGAAAGCTGAAATTTGGTACCAATATGTATATCAATCACGCCGACAAAGTGGTAAAATAAAAATTGGAAAAAAATGTTTTATTAGGGTATATGGTGGCTACCCTATACCTATGTAAAGTGGGAAGTGATTTTTTTTTGAATTTCAACCCTAACGTGTGATATATTGTTGGAAAGGTATTTAAAAATGAATAGGGGTTTACTAAAATCATTTTTTGATAATGTCAATAATTTCGGAAATAATCGCTACAAAAGTAAAAAACAATGTGTCCCCCCCCCCCCCTCTAACTTTTGAACTATGAAAAAAATCTGAAAAGTAGAACTTTATAAGGAATTTCTATGAAAATTATTTTGAACTTGATTGACACAACAGTTTTGGTACAAAAAAAAAAGTTGTACAAAATAATTTCTGGACTAAGTTTGTAGTATAATCGTTTATGCAAGCATTTTTTTTTTAACTTCGTTTACATGTTTTATTATCCTGAACGTATCTTTTTTCAAACAAAAAAAGAATTATTGAAATCGGTTCTCGTAATCCAAAATTATTAATTAGTAACCCAATTCCCCGAGAGATGGCGCTGTAGGTACTTATTACATTGGATCGGGTATTACCGAACTGTTCGGTTGGTCTCTCATTGGCATTGGCGGTATCTTATAACTACAAAAAACTTCTATTAAGAACATGCTAAGGCAATTTAGAACAAAACTAAAATTCATTTTTTAACACCATCAAAATGTTAAAGTCAACCAGTTCTTAATGGTTCGATAGATGGCGTTGTGTAATGACGTCATTTTTTAAAAGTCGATGTTAAGATATTCCGTGCTTTCATGACCTACCGTGGTAAAGTAAGTTGTTCTTAAATATATTCGTAATTTTATTTATGCATGCATAATCTAATTAGTTGTCGAGGTTTGATTTTGATTTGTCCGGTTTTAAAATGTTCTCGTATATTTTGAACAGTGATAATCATGTTGAGGACGACGCTGTGCCCGCTTTTCATGATTTGTTATCCCAACAGGCCAACACACATCGTTTCGGTCTAGAGAAGTGTCTCTTTTTCTTTACCCGGAACTAATAGGGCCTGAGTGTCATTTATAAATTATATATGGCGGAGAGAGAAGTCGGGTTTGTGGGGCATTGGATTTGCATTTATTACATCAATGGAATATTACGGGTCTATGATAGTTTATATAATAGTTTAAGTCATTCGCAGCACGTTTACGTTAACGCACTATTCCCATACTTGGATAATAATAAAATACAATTCTCTAGTGTTCAACGTCAAACAAATAATAAACTCATAAGTGGGAACACTTATTGTGACGGACGGAAAACTACGGAACCCTACACTGAGCGTGGCCCGACACGCTCTTGGCCGGTTTTTTATTATTCTTGTATAGTTTCTTTTTTACCAATTTGTTGTGAATAGTGGTGGTTGCCTTGTAGATTCTTAGACGCTTGTTAACTTTTGATAACGTATTATTTTATTTAGTACTAGCTTTCGCCCGCGGCTTCGCCCGCGTTAAATTTGCGGTAACACAGTTCCCCTTGCGCCTTATTGATTTGTAATAGCAACGCTAATTTTTCCCTTTTCTTCCCTCTTTCTCCCTCACATCCCACTTTTTTAAAATAAAAATTAGCCTATGTCCGTCTCCTGGTTCCCAACTATCTATGTACCAAACTTCATCACAATCGGTTTAGCCATTAAAGCGTGAAGAGGTAACAAACAAACAAACTCACTTTCGCTTTTATAATATTAGTAAGGATTACGTTTTGTAAAGACTTATTGTCGGGCCTACGCTGTCCTCTCATACTTAAGTACTAACGCTGAAACAACAACATTGTAAAACCAAAAGTAAGTAGTTGATTAGTAGTAGTAGACTGTAAAAGTAACCTTGGAGTTTCTTGCCGGTTCTTCTCCATAAGAAATGACCAACCGGTACCATGCACCTTTTCTCGATGTTTTATTTAGTAATGTAGGCCTATGTGAATTAAAAATATTTTGATTTGGATTGACTTTATTTTAACAATTTGATCGTCCCTGATATCTAACATAGGGCCTCCTGTCCAGCAGTCGTGATTGCGACCACTAGACCATGAAGAAATTTTCATAAAGAAAACATGGAAAACTTACGCCAAGATTATGTGTGAACAATCTCATTACGAGAACCCACTTGATTAATTATTTTTTCAGCAGTAGTTTTCCTGAAAGCTTCATTAATCAAATGATCGTGCGGTTTTTTCACATAAAACATTTTGCCTACAATAAGTTCAAGTGTTGCATCGAACAAACACTTAGGCATTCATATTATTTTTTGCTGTTTTGGCAGGATGCAAAAATCCTAACACGCACCTATCTACCACCTATATGTCCCTCTGACATGGTCAGAGGCTTTGATTGTTTTACTGCTGTTTTAAAATATATTTAATTTTGAAAAAGTTTTACTGTCCATTTGTAGAAAAAATGTTTGCAAATATAATTAAACATTCTTCACTTCAAACATTAGCGGAAGGGTCGACTACGGCTTTGCTTGCCATATTATGAAATAGTACGAAACAGTGCGAGGCTTAAAACACAATCTAGAATAATGGATGTTGACTATACTATCTGTATTTCTCATTTGAAATCTTTTGTCTCAGATCATCGATATGTTTTCACATGAAATTCGTAAGTAGTACGCGCAGTAAGATGTGCAGTGCAATTTTGAAGGGGTACGGATAATCTAAGCCCCGCGAATTGGTTTGGATTATTCAATCCGGACTCAAAGACTGCGGCGACATTATTGCGTTTCTCATTTTATACGTATTACCTACAGAACTTCTATGGATATTAGATTTTCTTTATAAAAGCTTTGCTGAGGTACTAATAAGTACTTAAACTGGTGAAAATATTGAAGTTTTGTTCCCATTGGCATTGTAAAAGAACCTTTTGTGAGGAGAGCCTTTCATATCTACCATAAAGTGTGCGTGAAGTTTTAAAGGGAGCATCATAATAGGTGTTGTTTCTTTATTTTGCGGAAGGGCGTGTTCTTCTAAAATCGTGTGGTATTTTTTATTAGCGTTATTGTCTGGCCGAATGTACTATTATTGGTCAGTACCTACCTTTCAATTGACTATTTTTAGATCTGGCCTTGATATAGGTAGTGCAAGTTCAAATAAGTCTCTATGGTGATAACAACCTCAAAACCCATTACGTGGTAATGAAGAATACAACACGAAAAACGATTTTATGTATAGGGTGCATACTGTGGTGTTAATGTTTGCCAAGCTGTAAACACTGGTTGCGGGTTGTTCGAAAGAGATACCGCGGCCTCGGAACGTAAAGGGCAACAGAAGGAACATGGGTGGGTTTTAGTCAGTACAAGTCTGACATGCCCCCCCACTCCGCCCAGAGCGGGGGAAGTCATAGGATGATTTCCCACCCGAAAAAAAAAAAGCTGTAATCACTATTTATGAGTGCATTTCGCAGTTTTCGCTACAATATTAATTAGACTAAATTCGTAAACAACAAAACGCAATCTGTACTGTTCTGTTAACAAACATTTATTCCGCGATCGCTGCCGAGTGGACAAGTCCAATAATACAAATGCAAATTGCTCCCAGCGTCAATTGCGTCGGTGTCAATATTGAACAGGAAGCGGACCACCCCTACCGGATCCCGTTACTAAGCACTAAGCGTAATGTTAGGACCGCTTCGAAATACCCACGCAATTTTAGAGCGGGCTTTGTTTTTGTAATGAGATTGGACTAGATTGTAGGAATTGTTGAAATAAAACGTGTTCAAGTGTGTTGGCTACATTCAACCCCCAAGGTTGGATGTTGTTTTGTTTAGGGTACATTAGCGATGATAACATATTACATTATGTAGTAAACATTGCAGGTACTTCTTTTGTAGTTACACGTAATTATTGTGGTGTTGGTCATGTGTATTTTCCTTTCTTTCGTCTCGATGATTTAAATTTAGTCCACCCATTACGTAGAGACCTTTACAGTACTGCCATTTTAATCCTGAAAGGAACATGTAGTGGTGCAGGACCGGCACGAAAAAAGGTGCGGCGTATCACAACCTGTGGCAGGGTCCACACTCACATTGTACCCAAGATGGAGGGTCGATTACCATCCAGCCTGATAGGATCATTTTTTTTTCTGTAAAGATAATATCTACTGACTAAGCTGGATTCATTTAATCGGCCCGCATCAGTTGCATGGCTCGGGTTGGCATTGACCTTGACTCAATTTGTCGAATAAAGGTCCATCTGAAGTAGTTAGAAATGCGGGCCGTCAAGTGGCGCCCAAGTGGGTCAATATGTGTGCAGGAAAACCACATAATGTTATGTTCATTATGTTTGCTATACTTACTTCATTTCTGGATTCAATTTATGGATATTCTATGTTTAATGTAGTATTCTAAAAACAGTGCTATCTTTGTTTCTAACCTTGTTAAACCCTAATCTGTTAACAAATACTGACAGATAAGCAAGGGTTTACGCAACTCGTGAATTTTAATTTTGTGTGTAGATACTGTATTTAAAATGATACAAAGCGCTTTAAAGCTTTCAACCAGATTTATTTAATGCAGACTTCATGCTCGTGCATGAAAAATATGGTTTTGGCAATTTTTTAGCAATTCCAAATTGTTTTATGTATGTCAAACCGCGTGCACTAATTAATTATTTATGGCTTATGAAAATGTATATTTTTGCTGAACTCACGAAAGATAATAATTCTATGCTTATCAAAAGAGTGAATAGTAAGTTGGTCATTCATAGCGAAGAGGAAAAATAAGGGAAGATAAATGAATTATGTGCAAGATGACATGACTAGGATAAAAGTAAACAATGTATGAAGGCTTGACAGAGATGGATGGAACAAAAAGGGCATAGTGTATCTTCACGGCAAATCGCTAGGGGTTTTACAAAATCTTGGGATAGTCGTATACTACTGACCTAGTTCTGGTTTCATCAATTTGGTCTACAATAACCTGGCTTTGGTTGTGTCATGAAATTATTTTTCGTATTTTGACTGGCTCGTGTTTGAACCAAAAAGTGCTTACATTTTCAAAAAAAGTAATTTAAATCTACTGGACAGTACTCGAACTGATTGAAATAAAATATTTTATATATTATGAAATATTTTACTACTTTTTTATATAAATGAAAAGTATATAAAACAGTTAAAACAATGCGATCTTATTTAAAAAAGATACATTATTAAACAAAAACATAATTGAAACATCTATAATATGTATCTAGAATTTAGCATTCTGTAGTACCTGGAATATTCTAACGTACTGTTGTACTGTATATAATTATATTTTTGAAATTCAGAGTTGTCAGACCAAGAGGCCCGCATTCATTAAAATATGCTGTCCCGAAGAACGTCTAAACAATTACATTAAACCCTCCTAACAGTATTACCTTTAAAAGATAATGTATGTCTCAATCAACCTCTCTTGTTGAATTAGAAGATGATGTTTTTAGGAATTTACCAATAGGGTGATTAGTTTTTTTCTTTAAAATGATATAGGTCTGAATTAGTAACGCTCCCTGCATTCTTTGAATTAGAAGATTTTGTTGTTGACAATTAATCATTGACCAGGCAGTAACCAAATTTATTCAATTTGACAAATAAAAAACAAGCAACGTTATGTATTTAACAACCTTTAAAGCACTCTATATGCCAATCACCGACACTCTTCGTAGCTAGTACAACCGTTAATTTAGTTTATGTTAAACTAGTTGCAACCCGCGGTTTCAGCCATGTAAACTGGGATATTCAAACTCTCAAAGTCAAACCTTTCTTCTTGAATCACTTTTAACTATTGCTGAAAACTGCGCTGATAAGTTTAAAAGATCTAAGTGAACAGAACAGCGGAAGCGACTTCATTTTACACTATAAAGATGATTTATAACTTCATTTCCATGGTGGTTTTTATAAGCACCATAAAAAGAAAGATGCTCTTTCTATCAACTTAAGGAATATTCAGATCACCCTCTTCCTCTTACCCCGACATCTTTTATATATATCTTAAATATGTTGTTTTTAAATACTTAATTAAAAAAATAAAAGCAAAATCAACTTTTTAATTTAAAGCACAAAACTCCAGTACACACAACAACCAAATAATTGTAGTCACTGTAGTTGAAGTCCGAGGTCGAAACCCCCAGACATACCACTAACACATTTCGTTAGAAAACAATACAAAACCATTCGAAACCAATATGAGCATTTATTGGAATTCGTTTAGAGTATTTAGTTGGAAAATAGATTCTCTTTTCAATCGTTTAAAACACTTTTAAAAAAGTTTATATTTACAGATATCAATACCTAGTACATTTTGATTCAAGTGAGGACATTTTGTCATTGCGGGCGAGGCGGTATTAACGCCCGAGCCGCTAGTCGAGGGTGTTTTAGAGTCGAGAACAGCAGTGACAAATTCTCGCGTGAAAACGACGTTTTTGAAAACACTTACGGAAAATATAAGTCTTTAAACTGACATGGTTACTAACATTATAATAAACACTTGAAACGGGATATTTACCATGTTTATTATTTATATTGAATATCGGAAACTCAATATAAATAATAAACATGGTAAATATCCCGTTTCAAGTGTTAATTATAATACTTACGGAAAAATTAGATAACAGAATAAAAAGTACTTTTGTCATTATTGTCTTTTGTATAATATTAGTGTGATTAGTCGGTATCGTTATGTGTCACTTCCATGTGAAAACTCTCTTCTAATCCAGGTTTAAGAAGACTTTATCAAGAACCAGAGTCTTGTCTTGATCTTATTTAAATATTTACGTGTAATCGCTGTTTCCAACATTGAGCACTGTTTCGCAAGTTGCACGTTCTACGTTCTACGAATGGAATTGTGGCAACAAATTCTAATTTCAACAGATCTTGCTACGATTTTATTACATATAATTATTTTACATATAATTATTATTACATATAATTATTACATATAAATTCCACTCTTCAGACTTTGTCTGCAGGGAACATTACTCTGTTACACATGCAAGTGACAGCGAGATACTGTACTTGGAACAGTTGCAACTCAGATTTGAAGTCGCATCCATTGCCTGTAATCGTCCCAGTGTGTTTCTTTAAGCTTTATGTGCAATAGCGTATAGCGATTTCAGAACAGATGTTCAAAGAGTTTATTGGTGTAGGTAAAATTCTTTTTAAATTGGACAAAGGTGTTGTTTCGAGGCTTTTGTCTTTTTGAGTCGGCCTTAAAAAACATACAGTCGAATTGAAAACCACTACCATCTTTTTTGAAGTCAGTTAAAATGTAATGTGTAAATATATTTTTAGGGTAAACTCTCAAAACGCCTTAAAACTATACCTTTTTACAATGCATAAAACTTCGGAAACTTCTTTCGAAACTGCAAAAAATTCGGGGTATCACAGTTCCCCTTGCGCCTTATTGATCTGTAATAGCAACGCTAAGTTTTCCCTTTTCTTCCCTCTTTCTCCCTCACAACCCACTTTAAAAAAAAATGTCCGTCCCCTGGTTCCCAACTATCTCTGTACCAAAATTCATCAAAATCGGTTTAGCCATTAAATCGTGATAACATTATTTATTAGTAATAACATTAGTAAGGATTTTCATTGTGTTATTCTTTGGTAAATAAAATATCAACCAGTATACTTACTAGCGTGTCTAAATTATTCACTAACAAGTTACAAGATCATCCGCACACCTAAACATAACATAATTAAACTGAAAATCAACATTATGGATCACAAGGAAACCGGAACATTTCTCCTACCTACTGTATGCTTCGGCTTGAATTAGTATATGCTTGGTAAAATTTATTATTTTGTGCAATAACAGGAACTGCTTTCGTTCTTCAAAAAACTTTGTTAATGGTAATAGTAAATAGATATATAATAGTAGTATAGGTTAGGTGAAAGGTTAATTAAGGGCACAGTTAATGTCAATAAGGGACGGTGACCAATGGGTAGCTCACTGTTCGTCAACCGTCCGATGACAGGCCGTGTCCACGCGCGCTTCAAAGAGAGTCAGCAAAGCAGAGGGGCCTGGCAGGGCCACCGCCTGCCGGGGTTGCTGGTTGTTCGAAAGAGATACTGCGGCCCCGAAACATAAAGGGCAATAGAAGGAACATGGGAAGGATTTAGTCAGTACAAATCTGACACTCCCCCCTCTCCGCCCACAGCGGTGGAAGTTATTTGATGATTTCCCATCCGCAAAAAAGACTGGTCGTCAGTTTTGTACCACTGACCACCTATAACGATTGTTAAAGATCTATTAAATTGCAGTTAAACCAGTCTCAGTTACTCATGGTAAAAAAAAACATTGTTAAATAAAAGACGTCTTGATTAATTTACTACCCCATTTTATAAAGTATTTAATTAGACGAGGGCGACCTACAAACTTCTCGATAGGTTCAACAGAATGTCAGTTATACTTAGTTTTAAAAATGTTGCACCATAAATTTCAGACTTGTGAAGCTTTTAATCGACACCCACTTTGACATTGAATTATCGGATTTCCACGTGCTTTCGAAGTTGGACAGAAATAAATGTTACAGAAGCTTACCTTTACGCAGAGACGAATTTTGTTGGGGAAAATTTGCTTTGGTTTGCCTGCTCTATGTCCTTATTGTTCCTTATTTATTTAGAATTTGATGTTCAGGGTAAGGGTATTTTCCAATATAAGTAAGACTGATAAAAATTAAGAATGCCAGAAAGGTACTAATGCAGTATCATACTTATATTCGTCCATATTTATATAAAGTAACGTAGTAACGTTTGCGAAAATTTCCGATTCATTTTAGCTTCTGAAAAAAAGTCCCTTGTCATTCCTGATTAAACAAAATGTACAATTTGACTGTGCGGTTGGCGCAGTGGCTGAGCGAATGACCACTGTGTGTTGCGGTATGGCCTGCAAATAGTTGTTCTGGTTTCTTTGGAACACTAGGAATTTCTCCTGTATCGTGGGTGTGCTTACAAACATTTAAACTGACATACACAAACAGCCAAACCCGAAACAACTATTTGTAGGCCATACAAATGTCTGTTCCGTGCGGGAAACGAACCCGCGACACGCAGTGCAGCCACTACGCTAACCGTGCCGTCAAAACTAAAAGTGTACATTATCAACAAGAAATCCGAACAACCCAATACAGATTCCTACATCGCACCGTCTGAGAAGATCTCGAACGGTTCCGGTAGATTCACGAATAAATTGTCAAACTTCGACAAGTACCCATGTTGTAGTAAATATTCCATCGGCGTAAGTAAAGATTTTCACTTTTTCTATTAGGTCCCCGCTTTGGGCTTCAGGGACACTTCGGCAAGTTTTCCTAACTCGTTTTTAATATCGCCAGTCAGCTTTTTTTATATTTGTACTGGATTTTTGTTGTTCTAGGTATTTATTTAACATTGACGTTATGTTATTTATCTGAAGTTTATCTTGACTTCCAGTTTTTCGATTGAGCAGATGTTTTACAAAGATGTTTAGTTTAGATAACAAATAGCTGGCGCCCGGGGCTTTACCCGCGTGATATCGAAAATTAAGTATCCCATAACCTAACCACACCTCTGTGCCAAAATCATCAAGATCCGTTCAGCCCTTTTGACGTGAAAGAGTACCAAATATCCGTACATCCATCCTCATAAACATTTTTGCATTTATAATATTAGATTATGTTTAGTTTTATTAGACGGACATAGGCTAATTTAGAAAAAAGAGAAAGGAGGAATTTTAGATGGGACTTTTCGCAGTTTTAAAGGTAGGAAGCTAAAAATCGGTACACACACTCTTCGATACCAACGAAAAATATATGCAAACTAGCTGTTCCACGCGGTTTCACCCACGCTGCTCAGCACCGTGATGTATATAGCCTATAGCATTCCTCAAGAAATGGACTATCCAACACTAAAATAATTTTTCAATTCCAACCAGCAGTCCCTGAGATTAGCGCGTTCAAACAAACAAACAAACTCTTCAGCTTTATAATATTAGTATAGATAGGGAAATGGGAACCTCGTGTTACCTGAAGGATGGTATTTAAAAGTACTTCAATTTATTCCCATTTCGTTTACCTAATTTTGCCTGTGTTGCACCAAATATACTGAATGAGCACCAAAACATGTTAATTAAAATATGTCATAACGAGCATCAGGAAAAAGACAGCACTACAATAAAAAAGTGTTATATCTTTATCCATTTTCTATTAATGCAAGTCGTTACTGGGGGGTATACGTAGGGGGTCGCAGTTTTAACCTAACCTAACCTACGCAATTTTTTTAGCATTCAGGAAAGAATATTTGGTGCACGATCAGTATTTTTGGTGAACACAAAATTTTTTCCCTTACCTGAATGCCAAAGACCACACGACCAAAGCCAAAAAAATCAAAATTGTTTTATGAAAATAAAAATAAATACTTTAATATTGAAAGTAACTAACATTAATATTTATTTTATTCTATTTTTAGTATTTGTTTTTATAGCGGCTGTCTAACTATTACAGTTCATGAGATGCAGCCTGGTGACAGACGCACAGACGAACGTATCTGTCGGGTCCCATTTTAACTTTTGGGTAAAAAGTAGGTACTTACTCATACCTATTGGTGTTTGACACATTTGTATATTTAAAAAAATCCAAAGATATCTAGAAATACACAAAAAAGGTTTTCTTTCACTATTTACTAGCCAAAATATACGCTACGAATATTATTTGAAAGGCTTGACTGAACATAATAAGCCGATATCAGAAATTCGGTATCTGTTGAATAATATTCGTTTTCTATGTTTTTGCCTTTTCAATTAATAACAAGCCTTTTGCTCCCTATTATAGTTCCTACTGACAAATAAGTTGGTAAATTCATGAAGCCCTTCTATATTTAGGTATATCTCTAGACCAGAAATAAAGGTCGACCCAAAAATAAATAAAGGCTTTCTGTATTTATTAATCATTACTATCAGATGGGCTACTATGACATCTTATAGCAATTCTTATTCCACTGAGTGAAAGAGATGGTGCTAGACACCCTGTATAGCTCTGTCTCTTTCCCTCAGCGGAATAAGAATTGCTTTAAGAGGTCATAGTAGGGTAGCAGTTATGAAGAGATGAAGAGGTCAACTATTACCGACATAACCTTAAAATATCGGTACCCTGTCATTGGTTGAAGAGTTTATATAGATAGCAGGCACTTTGAGTCAATGTGTTTCATTTGATTACCTATATTGGAATGTAAACTTAATTCAACGTGGAATAGAATAATAATTCATCTAAATTTCAATATTTTAATGCTATAATTTATGGTGAAATAAAAAGCTTTCAAGAGTCTGTACGAGAGAATCGATGGTTAAATCTTTTCATACCCGACGGCGCGACGCAATGGAGGGTAATTTGTTTATCAGCCTATACAGTATACTGTATGTGTGTGTGTTCTTTTGTGGATCTCTAAAGGCCAAACTCGTACGACGATTTTGATGACTCTAACGCTAATCGAATCTCGGTTTTAATCATTAGTGTCATTTATGAAACCAAAGTTTAATATAGCTACAACCGGGCGGCATAATATTGTGAAATATAAAAAAATAACGGCGATGTACTATGTAAGGAGCCATTGTAAAGGTTAAAGATAAAAATAGACAAAAAGCTTCAACCGTCTGAGACATCTTTCGACTTTTAAATGTGACTTATTTTGATAAAAATATAAGTCACAAAAAATCTAAAAAACCCGACTGAGTTTTGCTTTTCAGTCGAGTTTTTTTACAACCCGTTAGAAGTAATTACTTAGATAATAAATAAAAACCACATGCTCAACAACCCGTCAATAACTCACCATGTCATTGATGCCTCAAGAGCTCCTTGTTGAAACGCCTTCTCCGTCTCCAATGAAGCTTGAATATTACAGGATATTCAATCGACATAGCTCATTAATCAGCGGTAGGTGATCATTAAGTCGATCAAGCACAAACAATCGTTTGTGACGTGGATGCTCCCTCGTATGTCGAGCGTAAACTGACTGACAATTTGGTTAAGGAAACATTCATGGAATTGTTAAGGCGCTGAGGTAATGTTACGTTTCAATAAAATGGATTGTTTTGTTTATAAGTAAGTAGCAAAAGGCTTAGGTTTAAGTGTTCCTATATAAGGGCGCCAATATTTTGCTAGTTATGTTTTTAGTCTAATGTTGTAAGGGCGAGTCTATTGCCAGGTAGCGGCCTCGAATCCAGGTACGGTCTTTGTTCAGTGGTGATGATAGAAACGAGAAAATGGATTTGAAATTCCATTAATAAATGTAAAGAAACGCTTAATAAACAAAGGTATTATAAGGAAAAAGGTTAAAGTAAAATGATGAATTTTATTACATTTATATCAATTCTGTTTATGTTACTTTTTCCTTTATTCCCTACTAAAATATTCGTAACGCCTAGATACAAAATCTTGTATAAAACGGGATCAGTTAGGAAGATGTTTCGAAGTATTTAACCTTACCTGCCAAACTCGCGGTAAACTTGAGTCAGCTAAAGATAAGAATATTGAACTTTCCGACTTGCGGTGAGCCAAGTACAAAAGTTTGGCTTATCTGTGTAAAAAATCAGCGTCAAAAATCGGGCCGAGTGTCTTCTTAGCAATTAACCTACTTAGTTTATTTCCTGAATGGTTTCCTGGCACGTTATCGCCTTGTTATTTCAGGCATGTCGGCGTGGGTGACATCCAGGGGATTAAGTTATTACCCAAGGTTCAAGTTTGGCAGTAAAATTGCTAGTAGGTTTATCTGTAGGTTTATCTTTATACATCCTTTTAACTAATACATCTCAATTACCGTAATCGTAGATTTCTCTAGTAGGTAGGTAGCACTAATAATTTCTTTTTCAATTAGCACGAGCTGATTGAAAAGGAAAATGAAGACCTACAGAGGGGTGTAGCAATCTTAGTACAAGCCAATTTTATCGTAGAGGCTCGTAGCAAGCATTCTCGTAGCTAAAGTAAGCTCGTAGAGCTTATATCGTTGTAGTCAATTTGTAGCTACACCACTCGTAGCAAAATCGTAGCAAAAATTTAAAAATGTGAGGCACAAAGAAAAATGTATTCTTTTTCTGCATTTATTGTTCTGTGAAAGTATCTACACGATATCTAGTTAGCAACTGGAACTAATACGGATAGAAAAGTTTCCGCTGCTCGCATTTATCATTGTTAACAAGTTGATTCCGCTCAGATACCGTGCCCCAAGTACAGTCAGCAAAAGACATAAGTAACCAAGCTCGTGGTGAAGGTTTCGTAGAGTCGCTGGTTACAGGCGGCTCGTGTCGACGTACCTGCAAAGGAGACTGCCAGGGCCACTGCCTGCCGGAGTTGCGGGTTGTTCGAAAGAGATACCGCGGCCCCAGAACATTAAGGGCAAAAGGATGAAACGAGCTCGCCAGATACAGTTGTTTTTATTTGTAAGAGACCGATGGACGTTTTTAACTTAAATTTAATTAATTTATTTAATGAACGGTTTGTTTTCTATCAAATTAATTCAACTCAATCCAAAAACATATAGAGATTAAAAAAAAACATCTATCTGTCTTACTTAACTTTTTTGCTGACTGTACATAGTTTTATTCTATGTGATACAAAAATTGTTCTACAAATTAAAATAGCGATACGGTCTCGTGCAAATGCATTAAGAGATTCTATTATGAACGCTGCAATCTAGTCGCTGCAGGTCAGATAGATATTTATGTTTCCCGTGAAGATGCATTTTTTATTTTTCGAATACTAAGCAAATCCTACATGAATGTTTAAAAACTGTTCTAAAGCACAGACTACAACTTTCTCTGCTGAGCCAAGTGTTAAAATAAATATAGTAAACAAATACTAACCTTGCCAAAAATGTCTGGAAAATGTTTGTGACTCTAGTTATATCCTGCCGGGGTAGCGGGTTGTGGGTTACTCAAAAGAGAAACCACGGCCCCGGAATATAAAGGGCACAAGAAGGAACATGGGTAGGTTTTAGTCGGTAAAAGACCGAAGTTCTTTGATGATTTCGCATCCGCAAGAAAAAAAACTCTAGTTATATAAATTACTAGCTTTCGCCCGCGGCTTCGCCCGCTTTAAATTTGGGGTAACACAGTTCCCCTTGCGCCTTATTGATTTGTAATAGCAACACTAAGTTTTCCCTTCTCTTTCCTCTTTCTCCCTCACATCCAATTTTTTTCAAAAAATTATTAGCCTATGTCCGTCTCCTGGTTCCCAACTATATCTGTATCAAAATTCATCCAAATCGGTTCAGCCATTAAAGCGTGAAGAGGTAACAAACAAACAAACAAACAAACTCACTTTCGCTTTTATAATATTAGTTTAAAAGTTTAATTAATTTAATTTATTATATACTATCAGCTGTGCTCAGCGACTTCACCCGCTGCTCAGGTCCCCTTCTCAGAACCCGAATATACATATAACATTTCATAAAAATCAGTCAAACCGTTACGCCAACTAAAACGGTGAGACACGAATTTTCTATTCGCACGAACACGAATATTTTATATATAAGAAAAAGAAATACTCTTGTTACACCCAAAAACAGAAATTTTTGAGTTACTTTTACTATGTATGTCATGTACATGGTAGTTACGTATCTTCACAAAACAACACTAACATGCCTTGAACTCTATCCCCCGAATACTGAAACGTCACTCAAAATTTAAGTCCCACTTAAATTTAACAGAGACTCAGAAGTGACGTTTGACCATACAAAATCTAAAGTTTAAGAGCTGCTCAAATGTTAAGCAGCCCTCACATTTTGAGTGACGTTTCAGTATTCGGGGGTATGGCTGTTAACTCATTAACATTCACAGCTGTTATTGGGCTGCATCTCTGTAGCCGCTACTCAATTGCTTTTGATGTACTCGGCGGTCCAACACTGTAACGAGCGATAGACGTGGAATCCTCATTGAGATAAGCCACCAGGTACCATAGATAGGTAATATGGTTTTATTGAATGTTAAGATTCTGATCCAGAAATATACTTCCAATTCGTGTACTAGGTCATTGATGTCATTATTGTAAACGTTTTTTTTACTGTGAACCGCGAAATAAAGTTGAGGTGCTTGCATTACTTATGATAAGATATATTATTAAATGTATATAAGTACATATATAGAATTGTTCATAAATAAGTACAAAGTTCCTTTTCAGGTTTTTGGTTATTTCAGCTACCTTCAATTTGTGCCTGTATGTCCTACTAATATTATAAATACAAAAGATTTAGTATGGATGTATGTTTGATTCTCTTTCACGAAAAAACTTCAGTACGGATCTTGATTAAATTTGGCACAGTTAGTTTGTATAGTCTGGAATAACACATAGGATACTTTTTATCATCACGCGGACAAAGCCGCGGGCGTCAGCTAGTACTACAAATATGCTACGCTTCATCATAATGAAATTTGTAGAAATTCAGCTAAGACAGCCACATGAAGCGTCTAGACTATTTAGCTATAAAGACAAAGTGGGTTTCAATGTTCTTCTTCATAAAATTTATCGTAATGTAACTTTCATTATTGGGAAATGCAAACTCATCCATATGTGAATTACCCAGCTGTAGAATGTAGGTGTACAATTAAGTACACCCCTGCCGAATCTTTCCGGATAAACAGACATGATCTACATGAGAATAACATTGACATTATGTTAAGATTGATTGCCCCTCTGTCCGAGACACAAGACGCCCACAATACGAAGTGGATTGACCAGATGCGGTAAATGGAGTCCTTTGTCATTTTCAGGCAATTTTCCTTTCGAAATTGTTCTTCACGTGAGTGAGTTATGTTGGTAGGAGTGCTTTCTCGCGGTATTTTACATTATACAACTTGGGCCTCAATAAGGTTAAGTAAGTTCTACTTGAATGTAGACAGTGAAATTCAAAAATTCCTTCTTCCTTCCTTAGGCTTAGCGTTGCCATACAACGTGGCAACGCGGCCAGTCTCTTGGGGACATTGCCAACTGACAGCGTTGAGGACGAATTTTTTGACGCTATTTTTTAATTTATTTATAATTTTAGTTTAGGTTAATAATTTTAGTTTAAATTCAATTGAAATCTAAATAAAATTCCTACGTTTCTTTTGAGAATTGCGGCACTGTTTTAACTTTAATTTGGCGTTTTCAACAAAAATTACTTACCAAATTAAGCTCTAGGAATTGTATTTTCTAGGAAACGTTTATTTTCACGAAATATTAGGTACTATTTCTTATTTCATAAAATTTTCATCTTCGTACAAATTAGGATGGCGCCTCTAGAAACAGTTTGTACTACTCCAAGATTATTGGCGAGTAGAGATTGAAAAGAACTCATTTGATGTAAACGTTGACCAGTGAAAATAAATAAAAATTAACACACAGTATAAAATATTCATTAATTTTATTTTTCCAATTTCACATAGAGTTTCTAAACGTTCAATAAATACAAGATGTCGTTACAGTTTACATAAAAAATATATTTACACATAGTTGTATTATTTACATAGTTATATAATGTACGTTTACGAGTAACTTATGGTAACATTAATATTACAAATAGCTTATAACCTAAATATTATTGGTTTGGTAAAATTGCATAGAGATTTCAGGTTTTTTATGGAAAACCTAGGGTAAAGAAGCTTTTAAGATAACAAAGTGAAGTTAGAGTAATATGCAGTCTTACGAAAGTCTTAAAACTTTGGTAGCTATGAGGTATCCTATGGATACTACTACAAAATGGATAATCCATACCATCACTCCTGTAATTACTGAAGGGTTAGACAGAGGCGTACCCAATGGTATGCCCACGTTTCGCCAGTAACGATTAATTCCCAAGTAACAGGGAGAGAACCTATTGCCATCAACAGGGCATAAATCAAGAGTCAACGGTTACTACTAAGAAATGACTGATGAAAAACCTAATTACAATATGCGCGACCTGAAAATCGAACTAAGTACCTTATTTTACGGCGGGAGACGCCCGGGCGTCTAGCACTGCGAGACGATTCCTGGACACCGTGATGCGGGCCTGTGGGACGGTGAGCAATCGGTAGCGTAACCGTTCGTCCGTCTATCGACAACAGGTTGTGTGGTGCGTTAGTGTTCCACGCGCACGCGAAAGCAGAGCGGCTTGCCAGGACCACCTCCTCAAACGGTGTGGTTTGAAATAGATACCGCAGCCCCGGAACATAATCTAACCCTAATCGGGAATGGAAGGAAGGTGGTTTTAGTCAGTACAAGTTTGACACTCCCCCCTGCTCCGCCCAGAGCGGTGGAAGTTATTTAATGATTTCCCATCCGCAAAAAAGGACCTTATGCTTAACAGTCGTACTTGCAACTACTAGAACATCGGGGCATTCAACCTCTTAGGATCAAAGACAACTTGTATTTTTTTTGTTGGTTATAACAAATACGTTAGTACGACGTACAGTCTACGTTCTTTTATCTAGAAAGCTGAAATGTTGCGAAATCTTTAGGCATATTGTACGCTAAAACTACGTTCACACACAACAGACGGGATATTTTGTTCGGGTCACTGCTTTTATTATTCGTTTGAAAACATGAACACAGTAATATGAAAATTGTGCTGAGAGGAATGCCTCCCGTTTTCATCCCAACATCCGAAATTACAGTGACGCTTGTAGTCTCATATTTGGTGATTGTGAACCTATGTGGGGCGCGTAATGTAACAAGTACCTATTTGTACATTCGTTTGCATCCCGCAAAGTAGTCACTGTTTTTAGGATTCCATGGAAAAAATGGAACCCTTATTGGAACCTCTGGAACGCGTTTAGATGTCGAGTTGAAATTCAAACCAAAGGAACACTTTTGTGCTGTGAAAAAACCACATTGTGATTGTTTTAATTGTACGTTTTGCTTTATTTTAATCGCTCTCTTGATTGGCTTAAAAATTGTTCCCCTTGCGCTTCTCTTTTTTTTGTATAACGTTGTACTTACTGTCGTAATTTCATAGAATTCCGCTCGTGAACTAAACGTTTGATTTTTATTTATCATTTTATTTTACCATTTGCCATAAAACCCCATTATCACAAGTCATCCTTGCACACCTCGTGTCTTCACCGCTGCTGCTATAACTACATTTGTAGATATATTTGACCTCTTTTCTCAACGTTAGATGCAACTTCGGCGTCTGAAATTGTGCTCATAGATACTGTTACTCCATTGACGGTACAAAGTATCGGAAAACGATGAATACAGATCAGATATTAGATCGTTTCAATATCCACGGTTCGTACTGCAGTGCTCCGGATTCAATACATTTCCTATATTGCTTGAGGTCGTGTGCACACAGAGCTATGCACTGTCGTCGACCCACGCTTGTCTTGACTGGCTGGCGTTGGGGAAACGTGAATAAGATGTTTTTCTGGTATTAGCTATTGTATTTACTATAAGATGTATTTGAACTTTGTGTCTACCACTAAAAGTTTGCATTTATGCCAAAAAAAGTTTTTAACATCTTATTGTAATACCTCCATTCTTTACAAAATAATACTTCTTATTCAAGCAGCATATGTTTTGATTCGTTCCTTTTAATGATGAATGAATCCTTTTAATTTTTAATTTTGATTATGTATACATAGACTTGCAAATACATATTATGATTTGCTTTTACGTCTTTGCTTTTAAGCTCAAAGACAAGATTTCTACACTTAATCTTGTGGTCGCAAGCGCGGCTGTTGCTGAAGACGTCCTGCGTACGATTATTAGATCGGGCGAAGTGTTATTGGGATCTTCTACTAGGAACTTCTCAGTATTAGCCAAGGAGTCTGGATCCGTGCCCGATTGATGGCAATTAGACTAGCTAACTATTACATAGGAATCTATATATATGGCGAAAAGCGGCTGAATTGTTTTATTTCGTACTTACACCTTTGTCTAACCCTGCGGGTATAACAGGCAGGTTATTTGTATACTACGAGTATGTTTATATCCACACATACTTTAGTAGTTATGCAGGTAAAACGTGTGAAGCAAGATCATAAATATTTCAGCTACCTAAGTGCACTGGAAGTGAACTGACTGTACCATTTAGTAATTTTAAAATCTGTCTACTTAAATTCGAGATTCTTTGCTCCCAACATTTAATTTTTAAAACTGACGAAGCGACGAGGTAAAGTTTTTAAAATTTTTGCCGGGAAATTGTGGAGCTGCATAGCAGTGTGACTTTGAGAGTAATAGTCGTACGTACTTTTAGTCTAAAAGGTTCTTACGACACTATTAGGCACCCTTCCCTCCGCTAGCGATTAGCGAGAAGACGTAACAAATATAGCCGAGTGCAATTAGACAAAAAATACTCAAAAAGTGGAATGAAGTCTAAATGAGTCGGATTTTCATGACACTTTTTTTTGTTTTTGGAAAGAAGTTCCTTATCGCGTGTTGCGAAAGGGGGCTAGACGAAAAAATTTAAGACCAAAAGTTGTAACGACACTTTTTGCTATAGTTATAAGCCGTGCGGAGTGCGCGTGTTTCCTTGTCTGTCTGTCTGTTTCTCTCTCTCTCATAGAAAGCAAGCCAGTTATTTTCGTTTCGTCTTTCTATTTCGCATTAAACAGTGTGGTGTCGCGAGGATTATTTTTGTTGAGTGTCCAGGCTTTTTGTACATAATAAATAATAACTTCGTTCCATCCAGGTGTCCTTTGACACCTCTCAAGTTTTTTTCAGTTTTTCTTCCACACACCGTTATCATAAGTTTATTTCAGACAAAGCAAAATGAGCCAAAAACAAAACGCATGGCTTCAGGAGAATTCTCGGACATTTTCGAGAATATCTGCAGTTAGCGGCTGTTATTGTGATTTGCTTCCATTTCATTCCGCGACAATGTAAATTGAGCCTTAGAAACTCGATGAAGAAAGTCCCATGAAAACACGACCACTCACTTCGTTCCACCGTTTTTCCTAATTGATCTTCAACTATTAATAATGTTTTTTGAAGGAGTTCTTACCGGCAAAATGAACCGTCAGCAATAAACTTGTATATTTTCTACTGATTCGAAACCTACATATGTGTTCTTTTCTTAAGCGATAAAATAGTCTATAGCCATTCGCTTGGTATTCAGTGGGACACGTACCTAATACTGTCAGTCTTTTTCCTATGCATGCGACGAAATGTGGTTGGTTATTTAAATTCTGAATGCATACAAGTCTCAGTTTTATTCAGAGAGAATTATGGGGGAAACAGAAGCCAGTTTCGAAACAGCATAGCATATTCTATTGGTCTGTGATCGAATGTTGCATATAACATTATATATGTTCTTTTCTAAATCAACATGTTGGAACATTTTTCTATATGCAATTTTTTTTTACGCTCAAATGGTTCTTTTCTCATAATGTAAACCGGACAACCGAACCAAGATGATCTTATTGTTTAAAACCATTGATATTACAAACATAAATATTAACTTTAAATAACTACGTAATATTATTTAGATATAAATCTGTACATTCAATTAAATATCTACTTACATATAATATCATATTTTATTTACAATATACAATCTTTCTTTACATTTCATTATGTTATTTTTTACCCTTCTTTCATTTTTACAACACCCTTAGAAGCCTTTCATCTTTCTTAATCTTTATTTTATCAAGATAAATTAAGCTACAAAGTTAATAACGCAATTATTCAGTATCAAATCTGACGGCCCTTTTCATATAAAATTAATAGCGTCAGCTTAGAGTGATTGGAAAATATACTCGTTGATAAAACGCTTATTAAACTAACAACAAATTGTGACTTTGATAATAAAATGTTATCTAAAAGGTAACATCTTCAATGGCAAATATTAACTCGGAGAATTGTACAAAAACGTCTTTATTATAAACGAATAAACCTAATTACGTACATTCATTTGTACAGTTTCTTTAAAAATAATGAATTTTATGAATAGATCAGAACAGAATTAAATTGTGACGCATTGCACAGATTGCACCCTTTGTTTTAAGTTTTCATTGTCAACATTTTCATAAATGTACAAAACAATTACATTATGGGTCTCCCCGCCTGGATATTTCCTACGCAATACTCAGTTTTGACTAGTATACCACTTAGCTATACATGTATTATTAAGATAAAGTTTTACACATAATTGTACAAACTTGGAAACGTTTATAACGCTCAAGTCTGAAGCTTCCTTACGCGGCGTATTTGGTTCAGGCGTACAGGTCGTGCGGCGTGCGGGGCGCTCGCGGGGCGCGGCACTCGCGTCATATCCACGTGCGCTCCGTGGCGTGCGCGGCGTGCGGCGCGTGCGCGGCGTGCGGCGCGTGCGCGTGCGGCGCGTGCACGTGCGCGGGGGGCGCGTCAGCGCACGCGTCGTGCGCGCCGCCCGCGCCTCGCCGCTGTCAGGCGGTGCTCACCAGCGTCTGGTTGTAAGTGCTATGCATCGAAATTCGGATAGTGCCTGTTGGAAAAATACGATATTAACTTTACGTTTCGATTTCATGTCTCCCGGCTTTTAACGGAATTTTTATGAGAAGTGTTAGTAACAAAATGAGCAGTCAAGTTGTACATGATGAAGCCGCTGGAACGTGTGAAACATTATAGGAAGAAAGCTATGGGAAAGCAAATAAAGATAAAAGGGTATGACCAACCGAAAGAAAAGAGCTTAACTACAGACGATTTCAAAGCTATCACGAGTGTGTCATGTTAGATCGTTCTATTATATTTATAACATCGATAAGGTCAGATATAAAATAACTGAACTTGGCTCCTCAGTATTTCTTACTTGTGTATTTTATTTGCATGGAGCAAGTGGGGAGAGCCAGGTGGGTTTTTGATGAATTTTGTCGTCTTGAATAAACCTATGAAGAAGAAATTCTTATCCATGAAATGTACTTTTAATTCATTGAATAATAAATCGTTCTAGCTAGAGAAGAAATGGAGCAAACAAGTTTTCAGGTTAAAGGGGAGTGAAAAACTGTACCAACAAAGTAATGGGCTTGATGACTTAAGATGCACATGAATTGATTTTGGAAGTATTAGAACGTAATGTTTTTTGTTGTATGGTGTAATTGAGGGATAACATAAATTATGTGCATGACTTGGTTTTGAATTAACAAGACATTATTACCATATTCATAAAATTCGAAAAAAAATCTTTATTAGGTACAACCAAAATATAAATGAGAAGCATTTACAGCAAGCTATTCTCTAGAACGATCAAAATAAAGGGTTCTATCAGCTTACTGGTACCATTCTTCCTACTGGGCGATAGAGATCGAACAGATCGGTCCAAACGTTCGGTTCCGAAGCCCCTGCGTCGGTCGAACGCCCCTCCTCCGCCGAACGCACCGCAACACCAGAAGAATTGTTTGAAACCTCTTCTAAATCTGCGTAAGAAACTTTTCATTACATTATGCCATTTAATAAGATTTATTGGTAAAAGAATTATAATAAAGGACCCTGTTTGGGTTAATTAACGTAACAAGAGCCTCAAATATAATCTGGTTTGCAGGCATCTTTATTGGCAAACTTTGACATTTGAATTGGCCCTTTTTACAAAAGTTTCTGCGAAAAAAAATGTTGGGTAATTTTCCCATCCTATAAAAATGATTGATACCGTTGTGATTCAAATAGATGTATATTCAGGCCAATGATTTCTGCAGACACAAATAAAGATAGTAAATTGAGGTTAGAATCTAACATCTATTTATAAGGAATATCAATAAAGGAATCGTTCAATAAGTTCAACAGTTCACAAGACGTTTATTCACGGTCCACGAAATATAATCGTTATACAATAAAAGTTTTACAGCTGCGAAAACTTACTTGGAATTCATCCAACAGTAAATGATGGGATTGTACATGGAGTTACTCATGGCCAGCCAGTAGATGCCCAGGTATATTTCTTGAATGTGAGGGTAGTTGACGACGTCTGGGTAGTATGACGTCACCAGGAAGTACACATGGAAGGGCAGCCAGCAGACGGCGAATATTACCACCACAACTATCATCATCTTGACGACCTGTTAAAGGATTTTACATTATTTATAACTAGCTTTTGCCCGCGGCTTTGCTCGCGATAAATTAAAGGTAACAAAATTCCCCTTTCCTGATCTGCAGGTACCTGCTACCTATTGTTTTTGCCCTTGCGCCTTATTTATTGTAATAGCAAAGCTACGTTTTCCCTTTTCTTCTTTCTTTCTCCCTCAGTTATATATATATTTTTAAATAGCATATGTCCGTCTCCAGGGTCCCAACTATCTCAGTACCAAAATTCATCAAAATCGGTTAAACCATTTAGGCGTGAAGACGTACCAAACAAACTCACTTTCGCTTTTATAATATTAGTAAGGATTTCTTTCTTCCTGTTTTTGATTTGTTTTTTAATGTGATGCGGAGGAATGAGGAATATGTCGTGAGGAAAGTTTTGAATATGAATGAATGATTGTACCAAAGAAACGGTGCATGGACTGTGTGAAAAATAATATGACAGAAAAGGAGGTAGCTGATGAAGTAACGAGTAATAAAGAAGAATGGATGAAAGAAGAAAATACGCTGCTACGACCTCAAATAAGTGGGGTATAATGATGATGATATTAATAATTTCGTTTTGTCTACCTGAAGTTTGAAGAAAATACAAATATTCTATATTGTAATCCTATGTTAGTTAAATTATTTGCAAGAAACACAATCAGCCTCATCCATAGAACGAGTATTATTGATTTTCGTATTATACCACGTTACATTTACGTTACGTTTATACCGCGCGCTGGTTCTGGTGTCCTTGTTTCCTTATCACTTCACGTTAATTCTTTGATGAAGTTATAATTAGATGGCTGCCAGACGACTGATCCTTTTCGCTTTAGTATCTAGTACGGCACGTATATATGTAATTTCGAAATACAGGCAATTACTTACAACTGCTTAGTTTATCTGTATTTAGGACTTTATGCACATTGAATATTAAATTCAATGCAAATAGCATTTCAACTCTAACAGAACTCTGAAGCATATATTATCTGAGGTAGTTGTAATAAGTTTTACGATTTGATATACGGCGCTTATTCTCACAACATGTTGCCAACTTTGTATTCGTACAAACGTAAACAAATAATTTGTATTATAAGTCTGGCTGGCACATTTTGCCTAGGGAAGGTCAGGCAACCCAAGGGAAATCAATTTCTTTAAAAAGCCCCGGAAGCCATTATTAAGAAAGGAAGACAGACAATAGATGAAGATACGATGTTTAATTTACTCGGTATACAATATTTTAATATGGATTTCAGTGAGTACCTACTGGGCCCTCGAAATGCGGTCGCCGAAACCGCTTAGGAGTTTGAAGAGATTTTATTAAAACGAGGATGAAATGTATTCCTCTAAGACTTTTAATAAGCTTTGAAAGTTTAAGGATTTGCCGGATTCTGAATTTGTTGATGAGTATTGAATACCGAAGTTTATTTATAAACTAGCTGTTCCCCACGGTTTCACTCGCGCTGCTCAGCACCTTTTGGTCGTAGCGTGATGTTATAAGGCCTATAGCTTTCCTCAAGAAATGGTCTATCCAACACTAAAAGAATTTTCCAATTCCAACCAGTAGTCCCTGAGACAAACAAACTCTTTAGTTTTATAATATTATTTATAAATTTATAAATGCACCAATAAGAATATTTCCAACAAATTTCTTACTTAACCGAAAATTAATTGTTGAATTTATAAAATGGTTATAGTGTATCAGAATTAAAACACAAATTTCAGTTTCAGTCAGTTTCAAGAAAATCCTTTTCTCATATTATTCCTTGATACTTGTGACCTTTTCTTGAGTATAACAAAATTATTAATTTGCATGACAAACACATGGAAATTTTATGGTTAATAGAAGATTGCTTTCATCAAATTCCCTTGCATTTCCAACAAAGTTAATTTGGTCGTAATATGAGATTCTTATGAGCAGAGTTTTTTTAGCTGACTTCAGAGGAGGAGGTTCTCAATTCTTTGGAGTATTAATGTGTGTTTTCTATCAATCATAAACTCGAAGCCTGGAACGTTTTAGAAAATCATTTTGTTTTGTTTCAAAGTGTGTACTTTCCGTCGTCGCAGGATCTGATGGACGAATCTTGGAGAAATCTATGGAACTCTTCATATATAAATATATAGATATGAAACGATGGTTATTTTATAGTGATTTGTGCATTTGTTTGTGTGCTATAAGATCGATACTACAACAAAAACTGTTTTTGTTTAGTAAAAATAAATTTGACTTCCAAAACATGAAAAATTAAAACGTTATATTTAGAAGTCGGTGGCTCGTTTGTTCCAGCTTTTTGTCAAAAATTTGTAAAGCAAAAGTTTCAGGTAGTTCTAAATTTTTATTCGGTAATTAATTCTTGAGAGAAAATATAGAAACGCTTGCTAATAATCAAAATGTCGATATCCAATAACGTTTCATATTAGGCCTGTTCTAGTGTAATTACTGTATGTGTATGTAGGCACCAAAGTAATTACGATATACTCCGTGAGACTAATTAGGATCATTGATGTGTGGAACCGAATCAAATGAGGTGTGTCGTGCTCAGACATTAGAAGTTATATCATACTAGCTTTTCCCCGCGGTTTCACCCACTTAACAGCTCCTTTTCTAGAAAAATAGATAATGGCCGATTCTCAGACCTACCCGATATGAACAAATATTTCGTTTAAATCGGTCCAGCCGTTTCGGAGGAGTATTAAAACTGTGACACGAGCATTTTATATATTGGATTAGATAAAATATACACTAATGGAAAAAAAATAATATTGAATATTTTCTAAAAAAAAAAGTTTTTTTGTTAGTTTATTTTTTTCCAGTAGTGTATTTCACTGCTAGTACTAGTATATAGTAGTCCTACCAACCCCTTTCGGCTACTGTAAAATTTAGTGCGCTTGCCGTTGAAAGGAAAAGATGGAGGCCTTTGCCCAGCAGTGGGACAATATAGGCTTGTGATAAAAATGCCCTTCTAGGATGAAACCCACGAGTGATTACCTGGGTTTCAAGATCTCTTGTATTTATGTTATCAGTTTCATAAATATATTACTTACCCTGCGTTTACTCTTGACGTTGTCCAATTGCCTCTGCGTGCATTCTCCGATAGACTGCGAGCCCCATAGCTCAATACCAACTCTTGAGTACGTGTACGTCATCGACATGATGGGCAGGAAATAGGTTAATACCATGAATGCTACGTTGTACCTGGAAGTTTGGAAAATCGTATAGAAAACATTATAGGACAGACTGAAGAGTGCCTGCAAGGTTAACATGGCGTCTTGAAGTAACGAAGGACAAGGCGTAGAAAATCGTAATCCAATACTTGTTACCACTTCGTAACAACTCCTTCTGTCTAAGGGTTGAAACTGCGTTAAAAGGGCACCCGCGACGAGCACCCGCGACAGACACCCGCCGCGTGGGCTCTGTGGGTATGTGAAGGACCCTGTCACAGGTAGCTAAACAGTTCATTCGCTTGACCTGTGAAACTACAGAGCGACACTGTATTTTCACAATTACTCTTTCTCTGTCGAAAGATATTTCACAAGCTGCAAAGCTTGTGAGCTGCTGCTTGTGAAAATATCTATCAAGCGTTTTTGACTAAATAAGTCTGCGCGTGTCACCGCTGGCGGGCCCCGCGCGTGTCCCGGCGTCGTTTCACTTTTATATGAAACCGCGCGGGTGTCTGTTTAACACAGTTTCAGCTCTATAGACATACGCCGGCTTGTGAAGGAGTATACATGTGTCAATATCGAAATATTTAATATCAATAATGTCCGCTTTATAAGTCTTTTGAGTTTTTTGGTTTTTTTTTACTTTGAGTGGGATTGTTTTAATGAAATCCCAATGGGGGAAAAAGACAGAATTATGCAATAAAAATAGGGCCATCTCTTTTCACAATGGAATAAAAATAAAACAATCCTGCATTAAGACGTCATGGTCTTGGTTACTCAATGAACATTAAAAAAATGCCACATAACCTCACCCCAGTAATCCTGAGGCAGAGTCACATTTCGCCAGTTATGTTATGTTAAGTCTGATGTTTCAGGCGCTTAGCCTATGGTCAGCAACCGCTAATGAGAAATGCCTGATGGAAAAATTCATAATAGCTTGACCCGGGAATCAGACCTAGGACGTCGTGCTACGCAGTCTCTCTTGGGACCACGCGATCGTGTCAATTGCTTTCAGAGCGTTTCGTGTTTAATCATGTCGATCGACATTTTTGACGTTTTCATTGTTACGCTGTTAAAAACATGCTTTGTCTAGGTCTCTAGGATAATACAAAATAATAATAATAAATAATAAATATCTTGGGACAACTCACACACGGCTATCTGATCCCAAGCTAAGCAGAGCTTGTGTTATGGTAACCAGACAACTGATATACATACTTATATAATTTATAAATACATACATATTATAGATAAATCACATCCAGACACAGAACAAACAACCATGCTCATCAGACAAAGTTTGTCCTGGTTGGGAATCGAACCTACGACCTCCGGTTCAGCAGTCAGGGCCACTAACCACTGGACCAACAGGCCAGTCGAAGCTTTCATCTAACACGTCCTTAGACGTGAGGAGGTCGAGATTCTTTATTTGCATCATATATTATTACAATATGGCCGTACAAATAAAAAGGTTTCATATATTTCGTTGCTTCATTCAGCATGCATTTTTTTTATGTTATTAGGTATTCTTGAAAAAGATAATTTTATACTTACGACAGTAATATTCTATTAGAATTTAAAATACAAAAAAATAACGAGTACAGACAATTATTTAGAAAAAAAAAATAACCAAGTTGATATCAACAAAAATAAGAACATGGGCTGTTGCACTATAAATGGTTTTGTAAGTCAAAAGCTCATTCTCATTGTTAGAATACACAATAAAGAGCCTAGCTCACCATCAAATGAACGCTGATACTATTGTAAAAAAAGAACCGGCCAAGAGAGAGTCAGACTCGAGCACCGAGGGTTCCGTACAAACTTGCGACATAAACAGCCATATCTTTTGACTGCGTACAGCACAAAAGGACCACAGCGTTGATGACATGGTTTTAATTTCAACTCGATACCTCCACACGTTCCCGAGATTTCCCTTATCTTGACAGACAGACAGACGGATAACAAAGTGATCCAATAAGGGTTCCGGTTTCGCCATTTTGAGGTACGGAACCCTCAAATCAATATTTTGAGAGGTACTTACCAATATTCAAGCTGAGACCTGGTAGTAATGCCGTCAGGCCATTCGCTGAAGCACACCCGCCTGTAAAACACAGCATTAAAGTCGACGATGTTACAACCTAACATTTTACAGTTCTCCAGATAATAGTTTTTGTGAGTGCTACCATTTTAGACGGAATCCGCCAGAGAGTTTAATTGTGAAAATACTAAAAGCTTTTCAGGAACTTTTTGTACCTACTTCCAAGTTTCAAGCCCTAAAAACTTTTTACTTGTATTGAAAATTGTTATTTCGGATTATGTCAAATATTTTATGATTGACACAAAATTGAAGAGGTTATTGAAAATTGACTTGTTTTGTAGCAATCGTGTTTCCTAAACTGGCTAGCTAAGTAGCTACTTCAGACTTTTGTTCGGAATTTAAAGTTTTCCAGACATATTTTTGTTGGGCTTCAGTATTTCAATGTGTATTGTAATAATTTCATCTATAAACATGAGTTTATTATTGTGTTTAAGATTTTCTGACTACATTTTTTCGTAGAGAAAATTATTTTTGTTTTGTTGATGAACGGTGAACGCTCGTTTTAAGCAAGCGTGGTGAACCCTTCTCTATATGAGAATAACCTTTGCCCAGCTGTGGACAGTGGACAAATAATAGGCTGAATTGTTTTATTATATGTATGGTGGAGCACAATCCCAGCATATTGGTTAACGAGAGATAGAAGTGGCGTTAGCTGACCAAAAGGCAACCAAGATGGTGGAAGACCATAATGAGAAGCACACAGAACAAGGAATCTTAGTATACTAAGAGCCCTACAACATTAATACGTAGAACACGACTGCTGGATTGTTATGATGAATAAAAATTTTCAAGATTTATTTTTTACCTTATCGTCCCATCAGGCAGATAGTCCATGTCTGTGGTAAAGTAGATCAGGTTGGGAGCACTGAGGATGGAGCTCCAGAACCAGATAGCTCCCGTTATGCCAAGTGTAGCTCGCTTGCCTAACCTCGGCTGAAGAGGACTCATGATGGCCACGTATCTACGAAAAAAAAAGGTTGGTATAGTCGACAAAAAGTATCATTTTATTTACACTTATTATGGATGTAAAAAGAGCATTCAAAAAGTCGATAGGCGCTTTTCTGCCGGGGCAAATGCCGGTTGTTCGTAAGAGATACTCTGGAAGCTCTTAATTTGTACGTTTCACTACATCGATCGTTATCACATTTTGGTATTATCTCAACATGAATGATGTTACCATGATCTTGTAAACATATTATGATTTAAAAGAGCGTCAATGGAGTTTTTTGCTCATTCTTCTGCAACGCTTTGTAATGGGCAACTACAGTACTTTCACAAGTTACAAGTGTCTGGCGATGTAGTTTTGTTTCTTGACAATCAAAGTGCCTGTAATTGTCTTATTAGAATAAGTGTTTGACTTTGAAAGTGATTTTAATCAAAAATTCCCATGTAAACCTTAGCTTAGCTCCTGCCGGGGTTGCGGGTTGTTCGAAAGAGATACCATGGCCCCGGAACATAAAGGGCAACAGAAAGAACATGGGTGGGTTTTATTCAGTACAAGTCTGACACTCCCCCCAGTAGTTATTTGATGATTTCCCATACGCAGAAAAAAGCTTACGTTAGCTTCGGGAGGGGTCCATTTACACCTTGAATAGATAAACTCACTCAATATTTCTTTTCTTTATTCTAACATACTCATTTGATTTGTTAACAGTTTTATTTTAATCTTTGTAACTAGATAGTTTTAGACAGACCCGTGTTTGCAGTTTGGCATAGAAATATCATAAAGATAAAAAGTACAATACCATTGTGTATGCTTAATATCTTCTGAGAGTGGGTACTTTGTATGAAAACTTTAGTGTGAAAATCTCAAGCTTGATATAGCAATAATTTTAAATACTTGATTCTAACGACCAGCAAGATAAGGTAAATCTTGTAAATGGCTTTGTTATGCTTCTATAATAACAAATATATCAAAACACATTGTTCTAAATGAAACTAGAATTTCCAGGTATTAAGTCACCAAGACTTATTCATCTTAGATAACAAGGCAATCTTAGTGTGTTTTGACAGTTTCATTTTGTTAAATAAAAAAACCGGCCAAGAGCGTGTCGGGCCACGCTCAGTGTAGGGTTCCGTAGTTTCCCGTCCGTCACAATAAGTGTTCCCAGTTATGAGGCCAACCGAACAATTCGGTAATACCCGATCCAATGTAATAAGTACCTACAGCGCCATCTCTCGAGGAATTGGGTTACTAATTAATACAAAGACGTGCAATTTCGGTGGTAATTTCAATAATTCTTTTTTTGTTTGAAAAAAGATACGTTCAGGATAATAAAATATGTAAACAAAGTTACAAAAAAAGCTTGCATTACGATTATACTACAAACTTAGTCCAGAAATTATTTTGTACAACTTTTTGTCTTTTTTGTACAAAAACTGTTATGTCAATCAAGTTCAAAATAATTTTCATAGAAAGTCCTTATAAAGTTCTACTTTTCAGATTTTTTTCATATTTTTTAGACTTATGGTTCAAAAGTTAGAGGGGGGGGACACATTGTTTTTTACTTTTGGAGCGATTATTTCCGAAACTATTGACATTATCAAAAAATGATCTTAGTAAACCCCTATTCATTTTTAAATACCTTTCCAACAATATATCACACGTTAGGGTTGAAATTAAAAAAAAATCACTTCCCACTTTACATATAGGGTGGCTACCCTAATAAAACATTTTTTTCAAATTTTTATTTTTCCACTTTGTCGGCGTGATTGATATACATATTGGTACCAAATTTCAGCTTTCTAGCGCTAACGGTCACAGAGATTAAGCGAGGACGGACGGACAGACAGACATGGCGAAACTATAAGGGTTCCTAGTTGACTACGGAACCCTAAAAACTAGACGAGAAAAACACAAAAAGGACATTTGGGTAGGTCAAAACCTGGGCAGTCAAATACAAACAAATTAAATCAAAGTAGTTAATGATCCATGTGGTCTTTTTTTTTGGGGTGGGAAATCATCAAATAACTTCCCCCGCTCTGGGCGGAGCGGGGGGGAGTGTCAGACTTTTACTGACTAAAACCCACCCATGTTCCTTCTATTGCCCTTTACGTTCCGGGGCCGCGGTATCTATCTCTTTCAAACAACTCGCAACGCCATATGGTCCTCACATTCACAATATACAAATGAAAAATTATAAAATTATTTAAATCGAATAGTGATAAGCTAGTGATGTATAAAGTGACGAAGGAAGCCACAGGGTGTGGTGACAAGGACAGGGCCGGTAAAAGCCCCAGCGATGAATGTAGCTAATGGATTTCCTACGTTAGAGCTTATTCTTTGAACACCGTGTATCAGCGATATTAGCTTTTTATAGTTGTCGTGTAGCTGACGTTTTACGGAAAATTTTGATGAAAAAACATAGAATCGAATTGATAACCTTCTCCTTTTTTAAGGTTGGTTAAAAAGAGAAATGTTATGGGTAACTATGGAATTGTTTGGAAATATGAAAAACAGACTGAAAAATTAAAACTGCGTCGTTACAAGATGTATTGATTTTGTGTCCGTTAGATGCTGTGGGAACAATTTTGATTGGCGACAAGAAAATTAATTAAAAATTAATTAAGAGTAAAATTAACTACATATGTGTAAGTATCAATGAACCTGCCTCTGTGTACTTAGCAAACTAACTAAGAAGTAGTTTGAAACGCCCTGTCGCGAGCGCAATCCGAGTCTTGCGTTCCTAGGGCGATCATGGCGGTAACATGTACAAAAACTACAAAGTACACGTTAAAAACCACGTCATGCGTTATAATAATATTTTTATTTTTGAAATTATTCAAAGCCGAAAACAGTAGTGAAATCTTACGTGAATCAAACGAATTTTAACAATACACTTACGAAAAAAATAAGTAACAACCAAAAGTACTTTTGTTAATTAATCAATATGATTTAATTTGTTTTTCCCGCGCTTTATTTTCTCAGACTGAAGGAGGTCTGATACCGCTAAACAGCTTAATATTAAAAACGAAAAAAACTAATAAATTTTGAATTTAGAACTCAAATAAATGCCAGCTTGTTGAAATTTGAATGTTGCTACAGAATAATAATATAAAAAGTATAGGTAGGTATGTTTATTTGTGATATTCTGTAGATAAACACATTTTAAATTTATATTCAATACTAGCTTTTGCCCGCGGCTTCGCTCGCGTTAAATTCGGGGTAACACAGTTCCCCTTGCGCCTTATTGATTTGTAATAGCAACGCTACGTTTTCCGTTTTATTCCCTCTTTCTCCCTCACAACCCACATTTTTCAAAAAAATATTAGCCTATGTCCGTCTCCTGGTTCCCAACTATCTCTGTACCAAAATTCATCAAAATCGGTTTAGCCATTAAAGCGTGAAGAGGTAACAAACAAACAAACAAACTCACTTTCGCTTTTATAATATTAGTAAGGATGAAGGTCTTACAAATGAGCGCGTCCTTTGCTCTCCGTCTACATCGTAGAGCAATAAGAGCCAGTTATGTGTTAATGAATTCATATTTTTCTTATTTCGTAAGTATTTGAGATTAAAAAATCTTGTAACGTCACATAATAAAGAAAATATCTCACGAGAGATGTGACTTATTGGAAATTATTTCTGTTGACAGCAAAACGCCCTTGTACGCTCGTTCAATTTTATACTCGTAAGCATACCTCACGATGATTTTGTATGTAAATGCCTATGAAATGGGCAAATTACATTTCTTTTCTTTGAAGACTTTCCGCTTTGTTGGTAATAGGACAAAATAAACTCCTACACATATGTACATGAACCCTGTAAATGTAACACTTATTTTTTGCGCAGTTAAACGAGAAATACGTTTTGTATTTTGTAAGGATTCGCTTTTGAATCTGGAAACTTCATTTGTTTCAATCTGCCATTGCCTAATTAATTGTTTTTTTAAGCGGAAACGGAAAAGTATAATTAATTGAAATGAATATTCATCGACAACGTTTGTTGCCAGCCTGCGAAATAAAAAAAATACTATAGGCTAAATATTTTCCAAAGACAACTTAATTATTTAAAACATTTTAAATACGTAATTGTTGTCACTGACACTTATTCTTATAAAAACTGAGTGTGCAAGATAGGTCTTGTGCGTGCTAGGGCACGAACGCGTGGTCTAAATGTAACGTACACATAAAGAGTTTTGAGTCAAAATTACAATAATCCTTTAGTATTTTAGATCAATTTTCCGCAACAAGCAATATAAACAGGTATCATCCATGGATATATCGTAAAGTGAGTGTATTTGAGACTCGGGGGCAAATGGAAACCCTGAAAATAAAAGAGGTGTTGTGTTTTTTTTCTAAAAACAGAAGACCCTCTTTTTAAATATGAAAGTACTACAAATAATGCTCTTGTACAATTAATAATATAGTGTCACAAGTAAAATAAATAATCAATACAATCGTTTATTTCAAAGATTCACTTCAAGTTCCAGTTTCAAATAAGTTCTTAAAATCATGAATATAAAATGTCAAACGTAGTATTTTTAATTTTTAAATTAACATGTGTCGGTACGTTTCGCTTACACCGCGCGCTCGTGTTAGGCTTTCGGGTACTTATTACTACGGTTTTTAATATTAAATTGTTACAAAATAGTTCTAATAACTCACCTGTCAACACTGATCGCCAGCAACGTAAACACAGACGCAGATATGCTCAGCACGGCTATGAACTGGCAGAACTTGCAGTAGAAGTGTCCAAACGGCCAATCGGAGTTCAGCATATAAGTGAAGTTAAACGTCACGTTGAGGGTTGAAACCATCGCGTCTGCCACTGACAGGTTAACTGACAAAGATAAACAAGGGTTCATGTCAGATTTTGTAAAAAAATAAACATGCACAAAAATAATATTCAAACATGTTGTTTGCAATAACAAGATTGAAATCTTTCCTACATTTTCCGAAGAAATTATGAAATTTCATTACATCAAGCCTCTAATCCTCGAAGGGTTAAATAGAGGTATATCTAATACGTTACCTTGCATTAATTTAATTTCTCGTGGGTGCGTTTACAAATATTTAAATTCACATACACAAACTTCCAGACAAGGAACAAGTATCTGTAGGCCATACAAATATTTGTTCGCAGCGCAGCAGTCAATCGCTCCGTCACTGCGCTAACCGTGTCATCAAATATGTTAACTTACTTATATATACTATTGGAACCACTTACCAATCCTGGTTTTCATATGGCATTTAGTAATTTATCGAAGCTTCGAGCTCTTGCTCAGCAAAAACAGTCTGATCTAAGTGTCGTTATATAAGTTAAATCTCGTTGCTTTTGCCTTTGTTTTATTTGGGACTAAAAGCCGGGAACGGAAGCCTTTTCAGTAATTAACAGCGATGCGAGGGAATGCAGCCTCCACATTTACACATAATGAAAGCGGCACCTACATTTGCATGCAGAGTTTTAAATTAAGTTGTTGTGCTGCATTCTAAACCTACTCGTAAATTCATTTCTTTGCATCATTTTTGTTTTAATTTCGACTTGTGATGTCTTATTTATTTTTTACAGTGCCATTTGTCATGATTTTCAAATATTAAAGAATTCCTTCGATTTTTTTTTAAATCGTCTGATTCACATAAAAAAAACCGGTCAAGTGCAAGTCGGACTCACACAACGAGGGTTCCGTACAAACTTGTAGGCCAGTAATGAAAGTGCCTACTGAACATTGCTTTAACGAAAACATAAACTATATTGAATTACAAACTTAAGTTTGCCGTTGGAAAACTGTTATCCCCAAACATTGACGTAGATCGCGGTTAGTTTACCAACTACAATTAAGTTTGTATTCTTATTTTTTTCTCCAAAAATCTTTCAAATTCTAGAAGTTTAGGGTTTTTGGATTTTCTATTTGCGTACTCTAAGATCTTGCTTCTTGCCAAACTTTATGATTCTAGTTCAACGGGTTTATTACCCTATAAATTTAATGTAATCAAATGATTTTATTGTTTATTTTTTGATTTACTTATTGATAGCGTAGACTTAAAAAGTTGATTTGTTAGCAGCTTCAAGAGATCGCAGATTTCAGCAATTGGTATTAATTTCAACTCGATACCTTATCGCGTTCCCGAGGTAAAGGTTCTTGACAGACAGACAGATAGACGGCCAAAAAAGTGATCCTATACGTGTTTCGTTTTCGCTTTTGATGTACGGAAGTCTAAAAAAGAACTTTTATTTAAAAAAAAGAGATATTTCAAATGTTTGCCTTGAAGCAGTTTTCTTTGTTAATTTGAACATTGAACACCTACTCCTACACTACTGCCTACTTACTATATTTCTATAAATACCATGTTTTGTATTTTGTATCATTATAGATACCATTGACATTTGAGTAGGTATTACTAAATATAGCATTATAAACATTTGACAACCAAATACAGTCAAAACGTGACATTAATTTAACTTTTTAAAACTTTATAAATAACCTTTCAACGAAATTTCAAGTCACGGCACGGTGGCCAATCTCATCAGAGATCAGCCAAGTGGCACTAATGTGTGCGATGACACAATAAACTCTTCTTTCCCTTTCTCTCATAATTCTTGTACGAATTATAGCTCTAGACTTACCTAAGAAGTAGTTCGTGACGCTTCTCATCCGTTTGTTGGCGAGGACTATCCAGATGACGACGAGGTTGCCCACGGTGGCCACGACCACCATGCCTGCGAACAGCACCGTCCATAGTACCTGTCGCCACCATGGCAGGATGAAGGACTGATACGGCTGTTGAAACAATTGAATGATTAGTCTATGTTGATAATGTGACCTGACTGAACAGAACCAGAGTTGATAAATAGTGCTTTTCCGTTAAGTTTCTCAAAGAGTGTGGATACGCACTGTCTTCCATATATTATTAAAGACTAGCTGGCGCCCGCGGCTTCGCACGGGTGATATCGAAAAAAAGTATCTTATGTGTTATTCTAGATAATCTATCTCTGTGACAAATTTTATCAAGATCCGTTGAGCCGTTTTGACGTGAAAGAGTAACAAACATCCACACAAAAATTCGCATTTATAATATTAGTAGGATTATTTGTAAACTTTTGAAAGATTAACCGAAATTTATTCGGGTGCGATGAAAATTGAAAATGACAATGTCAATAACAAAAAAACAAAAATAACGTTACAGAGCGCGTGGGATAACTTAGAAAAATAAAACCACCAAGTGCGAGTCAGAGTCGCGCACGAAGGTTTCCGTATTATCTATAAATACAGTAAAAAATGTTTGTTAATTTTTTATTGTATTCTTTTGCTTAGTATTTGTAATTTTAGCGGCAACAGAAATACATTATCTGTGAAAATGTCAACTGTCTAACTATCACGATTCATGATAAACAATCTGGTGACAGACGGACAGCGGAGTCTTAGTTATAGGGTTGCGTTTTTGGTACGGAACCATTAAAAAATCCGTGCTAGCTCTTTTTTTTTTTCTAGTTCCGAAGTCGGAGGCAAAAGAGTCTTCAACAAACGAAGTCTTCCAAAAAGCTTAGTTATCTTTTTTTTTAAATATTGTTTTTTTTATCATTAGTACTTTAGTATGAGAGGACAGCGTAGGCCCGACATTAACTCATTGCTTACTTTAAAAAAACGTCAAAAAGGTCCTCGAATGTTAAATGTTTCGAATTCGCAGAATTGTGACAACAATGTAAAAGTTTTGAAAGATTATATTTTCATTTCTCTTTGAAAATAAATTCGTTCGGTTTCGTTGTGTTTTGATTTCAGTACAGTTATTAAATTCGCTGCCTAGCTGAAGCCGCAGACAGACGCTTGTATGAGATATTTGTTCGAAACAATCAAAACAGAACAATTGGTTACGAAAAAGAAAAGACTCGAATAAAATGTATTTTCTGTAGGAATTGCGCCTCTGTGGGTTGTTGGTACTGTATAATTTTGATCGTGTTAACGTTGAATCGAAAGAAGAAGCTTTGTGATTTTTGATTTTATTTTTATAAGATTGGTTTAAAAGTTAAGGTGGGTTGCGCTGGAGCTGCTGCTGCAGGTGCTGAAAACCTCAAACGGCGCAAATATCACAATTTGATTGGTAATTATGTTTTTGAGCCGTTTGGGGTTGAAACACTAGGGCCATGGGGTCCGAGTGCCCATGTAGTATTTCGAGAAATCGCCAAGCGGTTGGTCGATTCTTCTCGTGACCAGAGGGCTGGCCTGTTTTTTGCACAAAAAATAAGCATTGCCATCCAACGCGGTAATGCTGCCAGCCTTCTGGGCACTTTACCTGTTGACGGCGATACGGACGAATTTTTTGATGCCCTGTAATTTTCTGTATATATTTTTTTTATTATTAGTTTGTGTATATTTATAGGTTGTATATATTTAGTAATTAATTTAATTATCATATGATAAATATAAAATTATATGGAATAATAAAAAAAAAACATAACCCAAAAAAAAGGTAGAGAAATTAATGTTAAAAAGATCGCTGATTGAAAAAAATAGCCAAGAGCGGTTCAGACGCGGACCGAGGGTTCCGTACAAACTTGCGACATTATCGGCCATATCTTTTGACTGCGTTAATTTAGAGGATTGATTTTACCACACCTCTAAGGGTTCACAGACTTGAGTATACAGTTTTAATTTCATCTTGATACCTCCACGCGTTCTCGAGATAAAGGGTCTTGACAGACAGATGGATGACAAACCGATCCAATAACGGTTCCGTTAATTATTTTTGTACGGAACCCTAATAATTAATATTAGTTATTATTCGAAACTAAACTATATTCAACGGATGTGCATAAGTACTTACTAATATTATAAAAAAATGTAGATACCTAAATAACACGCGCACTTGTAGGAAGATAAATATTAAATGATGTGAAATAAAATATTTCTAATATTATCGGTGAAACTGTGTAAGGAAACTGTCCGTTCTTTTGGGACCTATCCATTCTGGGGAGTAACAAATGGCAGGGTCATGCAGATATATTGTGCAGTCTCTACCCCATACATATTTCTCACACTGTTTGATTCTCTGCTCTGTGAAACAAATCATTCGTATTCATATACGAATGATTTATTTTATTTGAATAAAAAAATAAGTATAGTCAAGTAAGGGCCGATTTTTCCATCGCTAGTTAAGTTTTATCCGACGAATAAGTCTATCATTTTGACAGTTTTTGTTTGGACACACCGTCAAAACGTCACATTTACTCTTTCGATAAAAGTTATCTAACGATTGAAAAATCGGCCCTAAGCATGCGTTTACACGGCTGGATAAAAAGCGGGATAAAAAGTCACAGTGGTGTAAAACATTACAAAGATGTGAGAACGCATTACAACGTTTATAACACTTGAAACGGGATATTTACCATGTTTGTTATTGATATCGAGTTGTAACGCTATGATCACGGATGATCATGGTAAATATCCCGTTTGTAATGTAATATTAGTAACCATGTCAGTTAAAAGACTTATAACGTTTACAACGTTTGATGTGCAGGGTGGTGACCTAAGGTGGAGCACGTATGCCTTCAAGAAACCGATTCAATCTAACTTAGTAAATATCCAGCTAGATCCAGTTATAGTCCAGTCATTTAAAGCATTTTAAACCCCAATTTGGGGAAATAAATTAAGACACTTGCAAATATTAATAAAAAAACAATAGAGTTTACGCCTTGGTGTACGGTATACAAATACCGTATGTGAGTGCTTTCTAGGCGCTGTATCAGCGCTTTAATCCCAAAAACAGTTAATTTTTACAAAAAAACTGCAAGAGAAATTTTTTGTAGAAAATTTTACTAGGATCATTTTTAAAATGTCCCTATATTGACCGAGCAATAGGTCGTATTTTCGAATAAGTAGGATTTTTAACATCTTCATAATAACACCGTAATAAAGGTATATACTAAATTCAGTTCACTGGGAATTTTTCCCCAGATAAAACCAAAAATCTGGGCTATTATATGTTTTCATACAAAACAATGAATGAACAGTTTTGTAATGTGTGTGTGTTGTTTTACAACCATGTGCAACTGTACATGGTTGTAAACGCGGGGTAAGAGTGGAGATGTGAAAAACGCTAAGAATAAACTCGGCTCAGTCTGAGCCTCATTCATTCAGCGCTTTTTAACACTTTCGCGCGTCAGCATAGATACGAACCGGTAGATAAGAGTTGATTGCTGCCTTGTAAGGGACTTGAGTAGGAACACGTCGGAAACATTTTTAACATATGGTTTAGTATGGTTGATAGTGATTTGGCAGAAAGAACTTTGATGCTATCCTTTAAAGTAGGTTTCATGTTGATACATAGTAATACATAATATTTTGTTCTTTTCATTCGATAGCCATCTTCTAAGTATGTCGGGAAGACTTAGTAACCTATGCACATCGTTTCTTATGTTTGAAAATATAATGATACATATATTACACATATTTTCTTACCTCCGTAGCATTTTGGCTGTCGTTGACATATCTGTTGTTAACGTCATCAAAGAAAGTGACGTAGAAGTTGTGATCATGGCCAGGTGCAGTGGATCTGTTGGTCGCTAGTGTGGGCACCAGCTCGTCCAGCATCGTAACATGGACCTGAGAACAATAGAAATAGGGTTTCAATTGATTTATAGTGTCGAACAATACAAAAAAAAATGAAAAATTACAACGATATGTTGAGTTCTTGTTGAAAATTGCGCTTTTCGCCTATAACCCGATTATAGATTTACGATACACTATTTTTCTATGGAGCTTTTCATTTGTATATCGATATATACCTAACTCGCGTAAAAAGCTACAGATTGCATTCAGGTACTTTTAGGTAATAATCAAGCCATTCCACAGAAGTAAATATGTGCTTAGATACAAAAAAAAACCCTTTTTGCCAAAAATAACCGACTTCCTTACACTTTAGTGTTTTTTTTGGAGTCGGCTTATTTTTTCCAATTAAGTTTTTTATTTCAGGCTTTTTAGTTGTGGTATGAGTACTCACTCATACCACAACTAAAAAGCCTGAAATAAAAAACTTCATTGTGTAAGATTTCTTAATTGTGTAAGATACTCATCTTACACAATTTTTTATCGAGTATTCAATTTTCATTGTTACTTAAATATATTAGCATATCGTCTTTAGACTTGGGAAAAATATAATGAATAATAGAAAAAGGAGGTAGATATATATTCGATAAAAAAATGTTGAAAAGCGGGCCATAAGCGACGGAGAAAATATATATTTCTACGAAAAAAAACATTTAGTCCAATTGCAAACGCCTTCCTTTTTGAAAGTCAGTTTATAACACAGATATAGATAGACATAGATAACGCAAGAGTAACTACTTCGCGTGCAACATCGCGTGCCCAACTTACGAACAAAAATCGCAAGCTGCTACTCTCGCGCCCAGTCTGCATCGGTGTGCCACTAGTCACACGTCAGTTATCGAATTTAAAATGGTTAATTACGTGTTATAAATGGTAAAAAAATGTCGAAATCACTAAATAGACGTCACATCACTAAAACATAGTGCATGAGACATTATATGTAGTTGGTAGTCAAAAAATGGCACGCTTGGTTTTCATACATACATATCGTGAAACTTGCGTTATCTATGTCAATTTATATCTGTGGTTTATAATGTGATTAAGTACCAGGCAATACTAAATTATAGGTGTGGATGTAGGTAGGTGGTGTGAATTTAAATTATTGACTATTGGGCACTATTGGGAGTAGGTATCTATCCCATATGGGACATTGATAACAGTCAGAATACAAATGTATCATAGTACAGACAGAGTATTAATACGAATACAGATACTTAATTAATACAGTAGAATATGTTTTGTTTGCAAAAAAATAGAGAGAAACAATATCGTATCGTAGTTTTCGTCTATACATTTGTACAAATAAAAGGTATCTAACTTCTAAACAGATTTTTAAATCCTACTAATGGTATACGAAAGTTTGTGAGGATGTCTGTAAGTATGTTTGTTACTCTTTCATGCAAAAATTACTGAATGGATTTTAATGAACCTTTACAATAATATAGCTTAAATATCAGAAAAGCACAAACGCAGCAATTCTTGAAGATATATTGTATATTCTATCACCACGCGATTGAAACCGCGGGGCGCAGTTGGTGTATCATCAGGTGTAGATATCTGAAGGAATGTTTACAATGGGACATTGCCATTGACAGCATAAAGGACGAATTTTTTACACTATATTTTATTTTAATTATTTATTTAAGTTATTTTAATAGGTAGCTTTAAATATTCACACGAATAGATTAAGTTCGATGGTAACAAAAAGGATTTCAAGAAAGGTTTATTCCAAAAGTTTTGTAGTTTTTATTACTAGGTTTTGCCCGCGGCTTCGCTCGCGTTAAACTCGGGGTAACACAGTTCCACTTTCCTGATTTGCAGGTACCTACCTGCTACCTGTAGTTTTTGCCCTTGCGCCTTTTATTGTGATAGTAAAGCTAAGTTTTCCTTTTACTGGCCTCGTTCTTCCTCATTTCTCACTTAAAAAAAAAATGCAAAAGTCCGTCTCAAAGTCCGTCTCCAGAGTCTCAACTATCTCTGTACCAAAATTCATCATAATCGGTTAAGCCATTTAGGCGTGAAAACGTAACAAACCAACAAACTCACTTTCGCTTTTATAATATTAGTATAAGGAAAGGATAAGGAATAGCTTAAATAAACAACGATTACGAAAGGAGTCGAGTTGAGGTTTATACATACAGAGCGGTGTTTTGACTGCAGTTTGAATTTAAATATGGAAGGGAACTAAGCTTGAGATTCGTTCGTGTTTTCTCTAATTTGCATAGTTGTAGAAAGTTCAGGAAAAGAGCCGTCTTATATCTTTCCATAGAATGAAATAGGTAGTGTTTATTTGACTCGTAAAGTGAACAAACTGAGGGTTCCGTACAAACCCGCTACATAAACAGCCTTATCTTTGGACTGAGTAAGTACATTTATTTGCATAAAATGTAGTATAAAAGGTTAGATTTTCTCACAGCTTTAAGGGACTACAGATTTGAGTTGGTTTTAATTTTAACTTGATATATCCACGTTCTTGAGGTCTTAATAAGCAGACGGACGGACAGCAAAGTGATCTTACAAGCGTCTTTTTTTTCTTTTGAGGCACGGAAACCGAAAAACTAAATAAACGGCGCAGGAACATTAAAAATAAATTCACAACGCAGATAAAAGTTTAAAACGATCACCGTTTCTTTGATCGTTTGAAATTAAGTTGGATATTTTATTGTTTGTCCTGAAATGACAAAATATTACGCCTGTATTCATCGAAGGGTTAGGTAGAGGTGTACCTAAAAGGTCCTCCACATTTCGATAGTTATGTTTCAGTCCCATGTAATTCATGGGACTGAAACTATCGAAATGTGTTAGGGGAGAGTCTATTGCCATCAACCGGAAACCCATTCAGACAACGTGGTTCTTATTAAGTGTGTGTTCAGTGTTTGTCCTGAAATGTCCTAGTTAAAATTCATTGGCATAAAGTAGAGGATGGTTTTAATATTGAAAGGTACTAAAGCTTAATGTCCACTTGAGACATCATATGTTGCAGTATCGTCGTAACGTTTGAGACCCTTTTCAATGTTTAACGCCATACATACACCATTACTACGCGATGGAGGCATCTTAAACTTACAGTAGCTAAGTTTGTTTACGTTTTTTTGTAATGATGCCTTTGTAATTATTGTTAAATTTCATCATTTATGTTTCATTAGTTGGTCTGATAATAGTTATTTCGATACACTTTCTCGAAAACTGGCTCTTATTACACTACGAGTAGGTTCAATATGCAATGAAATGTATATGCGTGCTTTTTTCTCATTTATCGCAACAAAAGCTTTATTTTTTTCTGATTTCATCACGAATAATATTTTTTTAAACGTTGCCACACACTAGGAACTTCTCCTGTATCGTGGGTGCGTGTACAAACATATAAACGCACATGCACAAACAGCCACAATAAACGACAGCTCAACTGCTCAAACCTCTATAGCCGCTGGTGATATTATTTACAATATTGTGTTTTGTTTTTTAGTTTAACTGTAACTGTATTGAAAATTGTCGTTTGATTCACGTGAGAATTTGTCACCGCTGTTTTCGACTGTATATCACCCTTGCTTAGCGGCTTGGACGTTAAATCCGGCTCGGCCGCAATGACAAAGTTTCCTCTTCCACTGTAATCAAAATGTACTATTTTTATTTTAATCATGGGAAAATCATGTACTTATGTCAGTTTTTGCTGAGTAATAGAATTCTGATTAACCTAAACTAGACCTTATTAGCCTATTACACGAACGTCCAAATTTTTTCACGGCATATGTCCATGTAACATCACAGGTCCAAATGAGCTAAAATGTGTAGGTACTGTAATGAAAGTAAGAAAGTAAAGAAAGGTAATTTTAAAGTGACTTGCTCGTGATTGAAAGATAGATAAAGCTCAGATAGCCCCTACTCGTGCGTCAAAGTGAATAACATTTTATTGTATTGTACAACGTTGATGTTCGCAACTGTAAGGTGCGTATTTCGCTTAATTAATTGAATGACATGGATAATATATTTTCATATTTCATGTCATTCAATTAATTACGCGATATAATACAAAAATTGCTATCAGAAATCTTTACATTAAATGCCTTTAATTCAACAATTCAGAGTACGAACAAATAAACAGAGTGCATCAAGAAAACATACACACCATGATGTTCATGTTATAAACTTGCTTACATAATAACAAGCTATATATATGTACATATACTAAAACATCGTGTGTCCCGGCTGGCGCAGACGTTTAACAAATAAATTGACAAAGGAAACGTCCATTATCTCAAGAGGGACTTCATCTATCGATAGAATGTATCGAATCAATTGGGTCCTCAGTGCCGTCGATATAGACCGAATTGGGTACGATTTCCTTTAGAATTTGGGCAGACGTGGTGCGTACAAGTTTATTATTCTGACTGGTTTTCTAAAGAACCACTAAATTGGTAATTACGTTGATTTGAGATGTAGTGGCAGATCAGAATGCTGTCAATCGAAGCAATAAAATCTATTAGACACGTCATCACCTGCCTAGCCTTTTCTTAACTAAGTAAGGGTAGGTAGTTATTTTTTATTGAATACTAACTTTTGCCGGTAGCTTCGCTCGCGTCCAATTTTCTCCCCCTTTTCTTACATTAAAATTGCCATGTCCGTCTCCAGGGTCCCAACTCAGGGTCTCTGTACCAAAATTCATCAAAATCGGTTTAGCCATTTAGGCGTGAAGACATAACAAACAAAACTCACTTTCGCTTTTATAATATTAGTAAGGATGGAGTAGCTACTCCATCCTTACTAATCGATCAGAGGAGACAATTTATAAAGTACGTGCTAATACGTTGTGCCTAATTTCTTCTCCTAAACCTAATAATATATAGCACGTAATAACAGGAGTACGTAATAATTGGAGGTCAGATAGGCAGCTGCCTATCTGACCTCCACAATCCAGTTAGTACTAGGAAATACGATATATCTTTTTAAGGCTATCAGTCTGACTTTCGGGTCACTGACTACCTGTAACGAGTGTCAAAAAATCTACAATTGATAGCTTTCCAAAATATGGAGGAAACTTGTATGTAATGGTCACCCATCCTGGGACCAACCTAAATAAACGCGACTTAACTGAAACGTCGACATATGAGCTCTTATAATCATGAAAAAATATTCGATTATTGAGTCTTACGCGTAGTCTATTTTTCTGTCCAGTATCAATATATACTAATAATCAATTCTTACCTGAAGCGACTAATATCTCACTGCATAGTTCTGACGTACGCAACAATTAGGCTAATTTCCCTAATTGTTGCTTCCGCAGAATTGATGTTGCCTCTGTGAACGTGATTAGCACTGCTAATCTGATTCACGAAGTCACTTAGTAAAGAGGCTCCAATTCGAAGTTTTCTAAATACCTTTTGGTTCCGTACCTCAAAAGGAATTAACGGAACCCTTATTTGATCATTTTGTCTATCTGTCTGTCTGTCAAGAAGCTTTATCTCGGGAATGCGCGAAGGTATCGAGTTGAAATTAATACGATATACTCAAGTCCTTTGAAGGTGTGAACCCTCTAAGTCTACGCTGTCAAAAGCTATGGCCGTTTATGTCGCAAGTTCGTATGAAGCCCTCGGTGTACTAAAAAACCCGCCAAGTCTTAGTCAGCTACCCTAAGACTTGGCGGGTTTTACACCGGGTGTAGAACACAAACAGGAAATTTTAAAATGTTTCAATGATCGATATCAAAATGACGTTATGAAAATATTCTTTGTGATGTATGCAACAGGTGGGAATAATATCTGCCAATGTTACCATCACAAATATTATTATGTAACTGTTAGTTACACGAGTTTTCGTGGACTATAAATAGATAGACATGTAGTTTGTGATAATCTAGCTTTAGAGCATGTGCCAGACCTGAATCCTTACTATGATAATATTATAAAAGCGAAAGTGAGTTTGTTACGTCTTCACGACTAAATGGCTAAACCGATTTTGATGAATTTTGGTACAGAGATAGTTGAGACCTTTAGAGATAAAGTAGATTTTCTCTTCATAGTTATTGTTACTATGGAACTTAATTAAGGCAAGATATAGATCTGGCAACAAAGATTCACGTCTAAAACAGAAAAGTTTTTTTTTTAAATCGTTGCCTCTCACTAGGATTTCTCTTGTATCGCGAGTGCGTTTACAAACATTTAAACTCTCATACACAAACAGCCAGACCCGGAACAACTATATCTAGGCCATTCAAATATTTGTTCCGTGCAGGGATCGAACCCCTGACAGGCAGCGCAGCAGTCGATCAGCCACTGCGCTAACCTTGCCGTCAAAGTTGAAAAGGTCCCAGAACCGGACACGCTGACCAGCGCTACGCTTGTACATTTATAACGAGAACCGTCTGAAGAATTCACTGCTGGCTTCACTGTCCTCTGATAATTATAATATGGATCTATTCTAAGTCTGAGTAAATCGTTTTCTTCTAGACAAGCAAGCTTTACTCTTGGCTTTTTTTGCGAATGGGAAATCATCATATAACCTCCGCTCTTGGCAGAGCCCGCCCCCCGCTCCGCCAAGTCCGCTCCGTCAGTGTCAAACTTCTCTCTCTCTTTTGCTCTTTAGTTTCCAAGGCCGCGGTATCTGTTTCGAACAGCCCGTAACCCCGGCAGGCAGTGGCCCTGGCAGGCCCCTCTCACTCCAGGTTTTTTTTTATTTTGCGGATGGGTAATCATCAAATAACTTACCCCGCTCTGGACGGGGGAGTGTCAGACTTGCACTGACTAAAACCCACCCATGTTCCTTCTATTGCCTTCCATTAACATTTCAAATTAGTCGAGAAAAATAAAGATATCTATTTTCAAAACTTGAAACCATTAGCGAATTAACAAATGAATAAACCTTTTTGAATTCGAATCCCATATTTTCCATGTTAAAATGCAGAAAGCAAATTCGCTATCACGCGAAACATAAATTACAATTGTGGCTGTGACCAGATTCACTATTATGTTACTGATAATGAACAACCAATGTTTGAAATAGGTTTAAAATCGGACTTTTTATAGGTACGAAGGTACAGCCAGCAAAAGAAATAAGTAATTAAATCAGGGACCATCTGGAATCATCGGGAATCATCTCTGGACCCACCACAGATATAGTAAGTTTTCTTTGGAACCGACGGACTTAAAATCAATTTATTAAATGAACTGTTTGTTTTCTGACAAATAAATTTAACTTTATTCGAAATCATTTATGGATATTAAAAAAACTGTATCTGACGAGTCTGGTTGCTTATCTCTTTTACTGACTGTACTTTATTTACGATCACTGATCTAGCGTGTTTCCGAGTAACAGTTAACGATTTCTTTATTGTTTACATTACGATGCCGAATAGAAGATTATTGAAGTATAATGTAATGTTTTCCTTGCATGTAGGCTTTACTAGTATTCTTTCATTATTGATAGATATACAGTTTCTTTTGTATATACTTTTGATCAATGTTACGCGAGTTATTTGCTACTTTCATTCTTTTCGAAGGTTCAGAATATAAGTCAGTCACCTCACTATACAGGTAAACTTTTTTACGCACATACAAAAACAGCCAATCCAGACACGTGTAATTGTTGGAAACTTCATTTTTTAAAATGTTTGTCATCGTCAAGTTTGGCGTTAATAGTAACTAGTCGGCCTTGGAGGATAAATATTTTTTCAGGTCCGTTTAATTAAAAGGTAAGGTAGGCTTAATTATAAGGTATTTTTTCAGCGGTTTTGTTAACAATTCAACGGTAATTGAATCTAATGTTTTGTTTTACAAACGAAGGCGGTTGGCTCTGTGAAATTCACATAAAAAAATGTGTTTATTTTACAAAAAGGTGCAAAACGCGCGTGCTTATATGACCGAATGTATGAAAGTAGGCGACGCGCAAGGATTTACTAAATTATTTTAGTGGTGGCGATTTATGGTTCAGCCTACCTCCATTAGAAAACGAGTGACTTTATATATGAAAATACATCATCCTTTGCCTAGCCTTTTCTAAATACCAGTATTTATATTGTCTAATCTTGAGACACTGGAAATCGGTGCTCAATAAAACGAAGTGACTAAGTCGGTACTCATGTTCCTTCTGTTGCCCTTTACGTTCCGGGGCCACGGTATCTATTTCGAACAAACCGCAACCGCGGCAGGCCCCTCTGCGTATGAAAAGGCACTAACATAAAAAAAAAGTTTGGAAGCACATAGCAATATATCGTTTTGTACCTCAGTAATTTCAGCAAAGTACATACTAATACTAATTACTAATTGTACCTAAGTCGCCTACGCGTTAATTTCGTTCCTTTTTAGATAAAACAAACGGATCAATGTGTGTAGATTACCTAATGGAGGAAATTTAAGCTGGTGATGAAATAGCAGGGTGTGTCGAGTTCGACCCGCCCCTGTCACCGCATACGAACATTGGCGATTTAGTTATTAGGTGACAAATAAGTCTGTTGGTGTTGTCTATGTTATTTTAACCTTGCATGGAGATAGTTAGGTACAGAGCAGGTAATAAGTGAAATGTAGCAAGTTTTAAATTCCGTTTCTAGGTGTGTAGTGAAGCTGAAATTAAATTACGTCTGAGTGATCTTGACTGTCAACTATAATACTAAAATAAGGACTGACAATAAAAACAATAACCAACTTCCAAAAAAAAAAACTAAAAAGTAGAAAATAACTTTACTTCCGGAATGAGGTGGAAAAAAGTCAACGAACCAACAAAAGTCACCGACTTTTTTTTTTACTTTTTAGTTTTTGAAGCCGGTTTAATTTTTACAAAAAAGATTTTTTATTTTAGCATTTTTAGTTGTGGCATAATGATATAACACATATTTTTATCGAGTATGCATTTCCCATTGTTACTAAAAGATTAGAAAAAATAGGTTTTATAGACGATAACTCATAAACTACTTAATCAATATAAATAAAATTGAAATGGGACCACATGGGAAGCGACAGCATTCTAATAACAATAGAATCCTCACTCGAGTCGATTAAAATAACAATAAGATTGTTGTCAAAACAGTTATATCTACTGGAACAGGTTAACTGCCTTAAAAATGGTTGTGTACAATGTGACATGGACTGAATATTATGGAAGAAAAACCACACCTTGAACGCTTTTCCACAAACTGATTTTAGGGTTCCGTACCTCAAAAGGAGAAAACTGTTCTGTCAAGAGCCTTTATCTCGGAAACGCGTGAAGGTATCGAGTTGAACATCTGCCCAACCCAGCCGCCGCGGGAGACGCCCATGGCGCCGGGCGCCGCGAGACGACTCCCGGCCACCGTAGATGCGGGCCTGTGGGCGGTGAGCAATGGGTAGTTCACCGTCCGTCCGTCGATTGACGACAGGCCGTGTCGACGGCGCGTTCGTGTTTCACGCGCGCCTCAAAGAGAGCCAGCAAAGCAGAGGGGCTTGCCAGAGCCTCCGCCTGCCGGGGTTGCGGGTTGTTCGAAAGAGATACCGCGGCCTCGGAACGTAAAGGGCAATAGAAGGAACATGGGTGGGTTTTAGTCAGTACAAGTCTGACATGCCCCCCCGCTCCGCCCAGAGCGGAGGAAGTCATTGGATGATTTCCCACCCGAAAAAAAAAAGGTATCGAGTTCAAATTAAAACCATATATTGAAGTCCCTTAAAGCTGTGAAATCAACTCTATAACAAGTTTGACCGTTTTTTTTGAAAATTCTTAATTAAGTATTAAAAGTTTTTATCAACAAAAACTTTCGTTTCGCTCCATTTCCTTTTCATACTTTATAATAAACAGCTGTCATTTACCTTTCCATCCTCCATTTAACATTCACTATCGCATTTAAGGTGATCTGCCACATTTTTCAATTTCAGATAGCTATCTGACTAAATGATTTCCTGAAGGCGTTAGATGTCAGGAAGATTTATTTTTATCTCGACTTTTCTTAGACTGAAATTTATTAAGCCTACTCCGCAGACAGCCAGTTTCCTTATGAAGATTGAAAGATATCAGGATACGATTGACATTTCGTGGAGTGATAATGGTGTCATATTGTTAGTTGTATGTTTTAATATCCTGATACGAATATGAATCTGAATGTTATTAAAAATAATTATGAAAGTCTAAATACGTACTGAGATAAATAAACACAGCTTTGAATTAATCAAAATTATATTGTGTAAGTTAATAACGCTAACAAAGAATCAAACTATTATGGCTATTAAGCCTGATATAGTGGTGGTGGATCGATAAGAGCGGCAAGCAATGATTGTTGACATAACGATCTCGTATGACGACAACCTCGTGAAAGCCGAGATAGATAAGCTAATCAAAGAATCTTATGAAAGCTATAAAGACTTTGGTTGGCGAGGTTGTCGACATGTGGGATGTGGACTCAGCGATCATTATGCCGATAATCGTATCTACCAATGGCAAAATTGCCAAGAGCCTCGACCAACACCTGAGGAGGCTCTTGTTGGGGCACGCCACAATAGTGGCGATAAGTCCCCTCTTTGAGGAGTGGCTGGAGAGGCGTCATGACGTCCTCATGTACCGCCTGACGCAGGTCCTCACCGGACACGGAAGTTTCGGGAGGTTCCTGCACATCATCGGGCGGGAGGAAGCGCCCGGGTGTCACCATTGTGACGATCGCCCGGAGGACACGGTGGAGCACACAGTGGCGATCTGCCCAGCGTGGGCGGAGCACCGCCGTGCCCTCGTAGAGGCGATCGGCGGCGGCGATCTCTCGCGTCCGGCCCTGGTTCACGCCATGGTCCGGAGCGAGAGGGAATGGGAAGCGGTCACCTCCTTCTGCGAAGCAGTAATGCTAGCAAAGGGGGAGGCCGGGCGTTTGAGGGAGAGAACATCAGGCCAACCCAGCCGCCGCGGGAGACGCCCCGGGCGCCGGGCGCCGCGAGACGACTCCCGGCCACCGTAGATGTGGGCCTGTGGACGGCTGAGCAATGGGTAGCTCACCGTCCGTCCGTCTATTGACGACAGGCCCGCGTTCGTGTTTCACGCGCGCCTTTAAGAGAGTCAGCAAAGCAGAGGGGCTTGCCAGAGCCTCCGCCTGCCGGGGATGCGGGTTGTTAGAAAGAGATACCGCGGCCTCGGAACGTAAAGGGCAATAGAAGGAACATGGGTGGGTTTTAGTCAGTACAAGTCTGACATGCCCCCCCGTTCCGCCCAGAGCGGGGGAAGTCATTGAATGATTTCCCACCCGAAAAAAAAAAGTATGATTGATTGATGAATTATTTGCGTATTTATACAAATAATTGAATGGCATGAGAGTGAGTCACTATTGAGGGAATCCTTTTATTTGTATAAATACGCAAATAATTCAACGTATTTCGAAATTTAATTAGGAAATGCAGTCCTTTAAGTATTGTACGAAATCCATATAGCTCTGCCAAACAAGACCGTTTCTCTGAAATCCTATTTCGTACCTCAATGGCTCTTTCAATATGCCGCAAAAACGACGAAGTCGAATTTCTCCTTAGTCTTCAAATACATTAAAAGGTTTCTGTCAAAGGTGTGTGTGTAATTAAAACTTAGATAATTAACTTTAACTTTGTTAAGTGATGTTTTTGGGCTCTGAAAGTTATGAAAAAGGTTGAACATTAAATTAGCTTTTTTGTTGACTTCTTTTTAAAGTTTATTTTTACGTTGTGAAATTAATGTGGCGAATTTATCTTGAAAGTGGTTGTTAAGAAATAGAAAGTTCTTTATTGTAAACCACAACTTAAACACACCTGTTTGACGCTATTGAATAAAACTTGATTTACGAAGTTTATCACCTTTCTTCTTATTTATCAGTTTATCAGTTTTCTTCTTTTCTTTCATTTTAGTCAGTCTAACCGAATGCAGCTAAAAACCAGATATTTCATAATTTACAGGGAGTAACTGCCTGTCAGACCCAGTTAGTAGTGGGAAATACGGTATTCCTTGGTAAGACTGGTTGTCACCTGCACATGATCGGGCGGGAGGAAACGTCCGGGTGTCACCAGTGACGATTGCTCGGAGAACACGGTGGATCACACAGTGGCGGTTTGCCCAGCTTGGGCGGAGCACCGCCGTACCCTCGTAGAGGCGATCGGCGGCGGCGATCTCGCGTTCAGTCCATGTTCCGGAGTGAGAGGGAATGGGAAGCGATCACCTCCTTTTGCAAATCATTCATGCTAGCGAAGGCGGTGGCCGAGCGTTTGAGTAAGTAAACCTCAAACCAACCCAGCCACCGCGGGAGACGCCCCGGGCGCCGGGCGCCGCGAGACGATTTCCGGTCACCGTAGATGCGGGCCTGTGTGCGTTCGTCTATTGACGACAGGCCGTGTAGATAGCGCGTAAGTGTTCCACGAGCGCCTTTAAGAGGTGTCAGCAAAGCAGAGGGGCCTGCCAGGGCCACCGCCTGCCGGGGTTGCGAGTTGTTCGAAAGAGATACTGTGGCCCCGGAACGTACAGGGCCACAGAATGTTACAGATGGAACATGGGTGGGTTTTAGTCAGTATAAGTCTGACACCCGCTTCGCCCAGAGGGGTAGTTATTTGATGATGGGGAATCATCAAATAACTGCCCCGCAAGAAAAAAGACTAGTTATCAGATTTTCGGACACTGGCTAGCTGTAACGACTGTCATAGATCTACAAATGGTAGCCGGGATCAGATAAACCAATGAAAGAGAAGAATGCTGCTGTAGAATGCGGCCATTCTGTAGCTCAAATACTCATTTCGATTTAAACAGATAGATTGCCCACTAATCTCTCTCTAGAACTAGTTATCCATTAAAATTTATGTTATTTCAATGAAACTCAACGTGATTAATCCAAGTTTACTGGAAACAGTTGTTGAACACAGTTTAGCGGTTTTACAGGTTTAATACTATACATAGTTAGTTACCTTTATAATCGTATCAGTTGTGCAATGTACAAAGCGGAAGTTAATCGGGACGAATATTTAAAGTGTACCTATGGGGGATTCTAGTTAATTAAACAGGGATTCGATTCGGGCTTTGTGGGCCGCCGGCCGCTAAATGTTTGAACCTAACGGATGTTTAAATAATCTCCCGTTAACTCATTCGGTGTTAACTGACAAAGCAGCTTTTCTGTTTTGGTATAAGGTACGTTATTTGTTTCCATTTAGTGTTTAGTTTTAAACATGTTTTATTCTACACTAACTCCCGCCCGCTACTTCGCCGCGTGATGATCTTTCTCTCCCCTTTTCTTGCCTCTTTCTTCCCTTTTTTCACTTTTTTTTAGCACGTCCCTCTTCAGAATAGGTTTGGCCATTTAGGCGTGAAGACGAAACAAACAAACTCACTTTCGCTTTCATAATATTAGTAGGGTAGAATCCCTACTAATATTATGAAAGCGAAAGTGTGAAATCACTTTTTCTTTTCATTTTTACGCATAATTTACTTTTATTTTTTTTAGTACAAGTTCAAAACTATTATGTCGTACTGTTTCAGTGAGTTATGTTTATATGTCTATTTTATTGATGTACCTAACTTTTTGAACAAAACTAAAATATTAAATCAAGCCGGAGCCGATGTGTACCTCAGGACCTACCTACATCTGAAAAGTGCTACCTAATAAATAACAATTATCTTCATTTAACATACAAAAATAACGTTAGAAAAACAAAACGCGTGCAGACGGAACACGGTCCGTTTTCCCTACTCCGGTATTTTCTCGTGTAAAGGTTAACCAAAGGAAATTGGTTGCCACGGTGGCTGCGATGAACCTACCCCTACACGCCAACCTCTATGTATAAATTCAAACGTTACTTGATATACCTACGTGACTTCTAACGTAGATTGATTTCTAACGTATACCGAATGTGATGTCTTGTTTGGTAAACAAAAATAAACGGGTCGTGTTTCATGTTAAGGAGTATTTACTTAATCGATGAATGTATAAACATATCACTAAAATCAAGAAAAAACATCATTTTTTGTTAGCCTTAAAATGGCATAAATAGCTTTAAAAAAATGATTATATCTTTATTCTGACTTGATTCAGTCAAACCGTTCAACTGTTTACTGAAGCATAGTTTAATGTAGAGATTTATATGAACTTATTTGATTGTCAAGTAATATGTAGGAAAAATTCTGAAACAAAATAATATACTTGTGCATAGCCGGAAATAAAATAAGTTTTCTATAAAACTTTATGAATTTCGTAATTTAATAATAACAGCCGATTCAGTCGATCTTTAATAGCGCTTACGATGATCCGTTAGGTAATCAATGACCCGAAAGTGTGACTACCAGTCTTACCAACGGGTTTCAAATAACGCTCCATGTAAAATGCTGGTATTTAGCTGCAGCCGGTTAGACTGGAAGCTGCCATCAACATACACATGAAAGAAAACTCACTGATACCTTGATAAACACTTTTGATATTTCACAATATCGCTCGGTTACATTTATTTGACTGTTGCTAGTAAAATACGCACCAATAAATAACATTTTAAAATGTCAGTTCTTACTAAAACTGACATTCAATATCTTTATTCATTTTGCAATTGCTTATACTCGGGAGCATATTATACAGGTGATTTCTTGTAAAAGATTTTAATTGGCCACAAAAACCAGACATTGTTGAAGCAAATAATGAATAAACAACGTTATTACACAATGCCGCTGGGTTTAAGTGTGTATACAATACACCATTAATAAGTTAAAATCCCGGTTAAATCAATATTCCCCGAAGCGATGGGTTCTTAAGTGCGTATAATTGAATGAAAACACCCCAAGCACGACTTAAATAGCCTGTAATTGAACAAATTGATTTTCAACGAAAGTACTGTTGAGTTTGTAGAGAAAAAAAGGACTTCCAAGAAAGTCAAGAATGTGGAAAATAAGTTTAGTTTAGGATATCGATGGAAAAAAATGGATTAAACAAAAGTTCGAGTTTTGCAAAAAAGTTTTTTATTTTTGCCTTTCGAAGTGGTGTTGTTCCCAGATTCCAGCATTCGGTATTAATTACAACTCAATACCGCTACGTGTTCCCGTCTTGACAGATAGACAGACAACATAGTGGTCCTATAAGGGTTCCGGAATCAGCTGAATACTAATCTATACTAATATTATAAAGCTGAAGAGTTTGTTTGTTTGTTTGAACGCGCTAATCTCAGGAAGTACTGGTTCGAATTGAAAAATTCCTTTAGTGTTGGATTGTCCATTTCTTGAGGAAGGCTATAGGCTATATAACATCACGCTACGACCAACAGGTGCTGCGTAGCGTGGGTGAAACCGCAAGGAACAGCTAGTATTTTACATCGAGCGACTGTCTATCTGACCTCTACAACCCATTTAGTACTGGGTAATACGATACTCCTTGGTAAACTGGTTGTCAGACTTTCCGGACATTGACTACCTGTAACAAATTGACTGCTGACACCAACAGTTTAATGTGATTTCTGAGGTACAGAGGAAGCTCGGTATATTATGGACTGGTTAACCATCCACAGGCCAACCTAAGCAAGCGTAGATTAATTAGCCACGAGCTGTGATAAAAAAATTGGATTCGGGATTCTTGTCAAGTAAATGACAAATTGGCGATATGTTCTCACATAGGACTTAAACGTAACTGTTGAAATGTGGGTGCACTATTAGGTACATTTCTATCAAACCTTTTGGGGATCGATTAATTTTTCGGCCTTATAGATTCTTAGACGCTTGTCACTTTTGTTAACTTATTATTTTACGTTTTGTAAAGTAAGCAATGACTTATTGTCGGGCCTACGCTGTCCTCTCATACTTAAGTACTAAAGCTGTAACCACAACATTGTAAAACCAAATGATTTTAAAAGAGTAACCATGGAGTTTCTTGTCGTTTTTTCTCCATAGGAAACGAACAACCCGAACCGTGCATCTTTTCTCGTCGTTTTATAAATGCCCATGTAGGCCTATGTGAAATAAAAATATTTTGAATTTGATTTTACAGGCGTGATGGTCTCTACACACTATAATAGGTACTTCGATTAACGTGTCTTCATCGAAAACTCAACCCTTATTAAGCTATTAGTATGGGATGTAGGTTTCGGTAATTTAACTACGTATAAAGTTTGTACATGTTTGTCCTCATACCTCCTGTTGAACATTAATTAATGTTGATACTAAGTTTCTTCACACACACATCCTTCTAGGCATTACTCATTATTAGAAAACTTCAGCCAGACTTGTACTGACTAATACCCACCCATGTTACTTCGATTGCCCGTATATGTTCCGGGGCTGCGGTATCTCTTTCGAACAACCCGCAACCCCAGCAGGCTCCTCTGCTTTGTTGACATCTCTTTGAGGTGCGCGTGGAACACTAACGCGCTGTCGACACGGACTGCCGTAATTAGACGGACGGACGGTGAACTAAGGGGAGAATTTATTCTCATACACCGGAGCAAATGAAGATTTCGTTGCTGCTCGAGGGAAAATCCTCATAGAAAAATAAAATATCACTTAGCCACCTGGGAATCAAACCCAGGACTTCAGCAGTCGCGTCTTATTTATTTCGCTCGTATAAAATCTTGCCTAGTGCACACGAACCGTATCGAGTCGTTATTGTTAATAACGACTCGATACGGTTCGTGTGCACTAGGCAAGATTGAGTCAATGGGCAATGGAGTCGTTATTGTTAATAACGACTCCATTGTCACCTCATTCAGTCCAATAGTTAAGACACTACGGTGGAAGATACAAAATAATAAAGCACACATAGCCTGCTAAAATCATAACTCTTCTTTTTAACCAAACTGTAGTCGGGTAAAAATTAAGTGGCGTAACATTGTCTGTGAAGCGCTCTAGGTGTGCATTGAATACTCAGAGAGGGATTAAAGCTAAGTTTTAAGCTTTTTAATAAAAATGCTGGACATTTAAATAATTGTTGGAGACTAGTAGCTAAACGTATTTAAATATTTAACGCATTTAATTTTAAATATAATTTTCTGTGTCGCGTCCGTTTCAGCGTTTGAGAAACTGAAAAAATAAAAGGTTCAGCTGAACCAAAAATACGCATATTTTTCCAAGTAAAGAGAAAGTTAAAATATGAAGTAAGGTTCATGAAATTCACCTTTACGAGGGATAGATGTGAGTCATGTCACCAACTTGTGGAGGAAAAGGGTAAGATTATTCCCCGAGGTGTCGTAAAATATGACTAAAGGGTAATACTAGGTCAGGGGGGCTGCCAGGGCCACTGCCTGCTGGAGTTGCAGGTTGTTCGAAAAATATACCGCGGTCCCAGAACACAAAGGGCAAAAGAAATAACATGGATCAGTTTTTTTTAAACAAAAAAAGGGATCACACTCTGTAGTGTTTTATTTATTACTAGGTGGCGCCTGCGGCTTCGTCCGCATGATATCGAAAACAAATGTGTTATTCTAGCTATATTCTAGCTCGGTACCAAATTTCATCAAGATCCATTCAGCTGTTTTGACGTAAAAGAGTAACAAAGTGAGTTTGTTTGTTTGTTACCTCTTCACGCTTTAATGGCTAAACCGATTTTGATGAATTTTAGTACAGAGATAGTTGGGAACCAGGAGACGGGCATAGGCTAATTTTTATTGGAATATGAGGGAGAACGAGGGAGGAAACCTTAGCGTTGCTATTAAAAATCAATAAGGCGCTACCGAATTTAACGCGGGTGAAGCCGCGGGCAAAAGCTAGTACATAATATTATAAAATGCGATTGTTTGTGAGGATGGATGGAGGATGTATGGATGTTTGTTATTCTTTCCATGTAGGATACTTTTTTTTTTCGTTTATCACGCGGTCGTAGCCGTGGACGGCAGCTAGTAATACATATTTCTTATTTTAATGCAAATGCAAAAAAAATAATACTCATTAAGAATTTTAAAGAGTTACCACCATACTACAACTTAAAGGCTGAAGTAAAAAAAAACAACTGGCAAAAAATCAATGAAACAAAGTCACTGATTTTTTTAATGGAATTAAGTATTTATTTGCATTTTTTTTAAGTGAAGTGCGGCTATAACTGTTGTTTTAAGACCTTCTTTCCGCATCAACACAGCATTTTTTTATAAAAGGAAAATCTGCTCATTATTTTTTGAGTAAAGTTTCTAATATATTATACATGGTCATGTTAACATGTAGTCGTTGAGCTAACTCTCTTTTGAGGTTAGGTAAATAGCAGTTACACAGTAAAGGTCGTATTTATTAAAATAAAACAAAGTTAACGAGTTTTTTCATCTCCAGTTTTATTTTTAGTACCTTTGGACCCTTTTTGAGGTTCTTTGGTCATGTTGATAATATGGCTTTAAGGGACAAATAATAAAACTGGTCGTGGGTGAGTTTTATTCCTCCTCTGAGAATTCAATGAATTAAGGTGGTAGGTATAAAAGAGGCTTTATTGAATTTGGACAAATTCTGCTTACTTTTATTAACTTCTGTTGCTAGGTTTTGCTACGTTTTTTTTATGGATTAAGTAAAGTCATCGGTTTAAACAAAGATTTTAGTTAAAGTTAGGCTTGACAGTTTTTATTTTAAACTCGTAAATTTAAGCCAAAATCAAAATCATTTATTTCAATTAGACCATTACAGGCACTTCTAAATGTCAAAAAAAAAACTAAATGTTAAAGCTACAGTCCCGGTCACAAGACATAATAACTTGTGAAAGTACTGTAGTAGCCCATTCCAAAGCGTTGATCTCTATAGAGAAGAAAGGGCAAGAAACTCCATAGACACTCTTTTAAATTAGAATATTATAACAAAATCGTATTTACATTATAAAAAAAAAACATACTTTAACTGAAAATTCTCTGTAAAATGTTTATTTTAAAAGAAATATACAGGGTATAAATTAACCCTTCACAAACAATCATGCATTCTGTATATCATACAAAGTAACTACGTAAATAATTTTGCTGGGAAACAAGTTTTTCCTTGGGTGAAAAATCACATTTTGTAGAAGACTGTAGTAAAGAGATCAGGTTATAATAATTAATATAAAATAGAATAGGTTGACTTGCCGTCGTGTGTATATTAAGAAAAAGGATTTACTAAAAAAAAGTTGTTTTAGTTGGATCTTTGACACCCTACATCTCTGTAAACAAGTTTAAATACTTTGAAGGTATAAAAATGTCGCAATCTTGGGGAGAATAGTTCTTTTCGGTTTTTTAGATTCTCTATGATCCGACGCAACGAGAATATATATACGTATTTCAAATGGGAAATTTTTATGTAAAATGAACCTACATTTTATTGCGAACAAATATGGCAGAAGGATGTAAAGTTACATTTCGTAGCAACTGCTACGCCACCGCTACGAAAAACAGTCTACGGGTTACGAAAGTCTACGGGGTGCGGACGATCGCGTAAATGATCCGTAAAAGTTTTTGTTTGACTTTCACGAGTTTCACGCATCCGTAAGCTAACAAAACTTGGAATTGGTTTTATTTTTCCTTTTATCTTTTTTCGGAAGTGTAATACCGTTTTATCATATTTATTTTATGTTGGGTTAAAGCCTCTGACATCTTTTCCTTTTTTTGACAAATTTAATCTTTGAAGCGATTTGAAATGAAGACGTTTAATTTAAAGGCTTAGTTGATTTTCTCTGTATACTGGATTAGGTATTTAGGAAACAGTTGTTATATTAAACATTCTAAACCATGGACTTCTTTGCTTTAAGAAGCAATAAGTTACTTAAAATTGAGGGATAAGAAACGTTATTCAGTTTTAGAACGTCATTTATTTGACACACTACACTACCGCGTACACTTATGTTTGAAAAATAATTTTCAGAAATAAATTATTTCAATTTTAATATCGCCTGACTCTCAATTTTTTCTCCAATACTTTTATGTTCTAAATTTTTATTCAACTTGATAATTTGTCAAGTTATTTGATTGACTGTTTTTATTTTTATTTGAGAATGTAATCATAGCAGTCGTCACAAGAATTGACTTCGGATTCCCAGTTATCATCACAAGGCTTAAAACGTCGGATGTACCAAAGCGTTTACTCTGAAGTCTTTAAATCTCGGAAACAGAATAAGGAAAAATGAAGTTAATAGGATTTGCTTATCAAAATCCAATTTGCAGACGATCGATATATTTAATTAAAAAAAGATGAGGAAGCGAACGCTGCGAATTTTTTGTAAATGATTTTTTTGGAAATTATAACGGCAAGTGGAAATAAAAGTTCATAGAAAAAAAAAGAAACCGCAGAATATATAGTAGTAAGAGTTTCTAACTTAACTTTTATTCAGAGAAAAATAAACTTTTAAATTTTAAATTTTCATGATCGAATATGTACTCATGACTCAAGGACATGTGGCTAAAAGAGTGATGGATCTGAATGTTGAAGAACGGAGAGCGAGAGGAAGGCCAAAGAAAAGATGGATGGATTGTGTAAGGAATGATATAAAGGAGAAAGGAGTAAATGATGCCGTGACGTCTGATAGGGGAGAATGGAAGAAGAAAACGTGTTGCGCCGACCCCAAATAGAATGGGACAAGAGCAGGAACATGATGATCGAATATGAACTCATCTATGTTTACCATAAAGAAAACAAGATTCTCGGCAACCATTTTGCTTTTTAATTCCACAATTCTTAATTTTTCTTTCTGTAACTTAGAATTGTAGTTTTTGTTATAATCATCAAATGTCCTTCTTCTCATGTTATTTAGGGTTGGCACATCACGAGTTTTCTTCTATTTTCTATTGTCAATCGTCACACTGTCATTTAATTCTTGGTTTTTGTCTAGCTTAAAACTCGTTTTCAAAAATACATCATGGCCGAACGAAGGATTTTAAAAATACGAGTATTATGTGTCTTATTGCTCTTGGGGGTTAAGACATTATTATTATAATTTTAATTTGCCTTTTTCCCACTGTTGGACCTACACCATTTATTATTCTTCATTATTTATATAAATTTTAGTTTTTAATGACGAACTCAAATTAGTTTTACTAATATTTTACAATGCATTAAACAATAATAAACTTTCTTATAGACAGTTTCGCGTTCCAGAGGGAATTCAAAATGGTCAGAATCTTATATCTTAGGCTTACTAAAACGGACGATTCAAACTTTAGTAGTCGAATGTCTTACAGTTCTGTTACCTCTCCTAATCTCCGATCCCGAGGGTCACAGAAACCATTGACAAAATCTCCTATTAACGAAATCAGTGAACCAAGCCAAGGCGTCCTCCAGACAGCCTGATTACCTAATCAAGTGTCCAAGGCAACAACCGTAAAAGTCCCGTTAAACGTGACGGTTTTTAAGTAATTCGTATACAAACAGACGATAAAATCGTTGAGACGGTTCGCTTCTAAATTGTTCCGATTAAGGTGTGTCGTCATTTGCCTTTCCACTAAATCATTGTAAAAAATGTCTGCTGCTAAATAAAGTCTAGCTAAAAAGATGTAGCAAGTACCGGTAGGTACTGTGGTCCTTGACTTAAAACACGATGATTTATGAAAGATATTGGCTCATTAATTAAAATGGGCGCAGGAAAACGTTGTGAAGAGCTTTACCAAACGACGACAAATCGCACTGAGTCTGCTTGGTGAATTTTAATCAACTCTAGTCTCAAAGAGAAGATCGTCGTTTCCTAATATTATCGGATGATAAATTATGTTTGTTTGCAAGTAGGTTTTCACAGTCTTTTTTTAAAACTAGATATGGCTGGTGTTTCGTTCCCGACTACTCTGAGAAATAACAGCCGAAACCAACTCAGATGTCAGTGTCTCTTAAGGTCCAGACAAAAATCTTAGTCAACTTACATGAGGACTATGCAGATTAGTGTCTGCAATGGTCTTTTTAAAAAAGCACCTCACAGTTTGAGTTGACCTCTGCAGTCAGTGCAAGCATTTATCGATGATGACTAATAAACTACGTTGTTAAGAAACATGGACATTTGTTACGTCATCATCATCATTCTTCTGCCCTTTCAATTTATTTAGGATCGGCACAGCATTGCTTTTTCTTCCGAACTTCTCTATTGCTCGCCATATTGTCGGTTATCTCTTTTCTAGCCATAACATCATTTACCAAGTCCTCCCAATGCTTCTATGGCCATCCTCTACTCTCCAAATATTTATCTCTATGGTGCCTTCTACCATACAGGCTTGCGTTTGGCACCAAGTCGCACGCTTGCCAGAATATAATCAGTTTATTATTTTTAGTATTTAAATTCAAAATCCTATTCTTTTTTATTTCCTTCTGACAACCCTCCTACATAATAGTCGCCACACATTTTCTCGACATCCGTGCGTCACTAGCAGGATTCAGCAGAATACCAGCGTCAGATAGTCTACTTGGCATTATGCTGAGCTGGACTCCTATTTAGCGCAATCTTGAGACACACCGCCCAGTAATAGGCGACATTTATAAATGTATGTGAAGTGTCTAAATGCCTATTGGTCAATCTAACTTAGTCTACCTTACTTTTTTTTAATGTGTTCTTTTTTATCTGTGTGATATTTTTTTTTATTAATTCCTGTATTGTCTTTTGCTGATATATAATTTATCTATCTAGAAGATAAATGATTTATCTATCTATCTAGAAGAAACCAATTCACTTAAATTTTGAAGAGATCCAGTTTACTGAAAGAAAAGTAACTATATATTTATTCATCCATTACGTCACCAAAATAGCTTACCAGACTCGTTAACGTAACACGATGACACAAGTTCAAGGGCCCTTTACCCTATTAAGACTTAATTGATATATTTCAGGCAACAGGATAAAGGAGGCGGACGGACGGCCTAAAACATTGCCAGTCCAGTTCGGCCTCAAACTATTGTGTAGATTCAATGAGTTAATTAGCCGGTGGAGTTCGGTAACTAGATTCGCACTGATTAGAGAGATTTTCATTGATTAATTTAATATTGGGTTATGAAAATAATGATAGATGTAAGCGTATTTGTGAAAAAGTTTCGCTTGTTTAGTTATGAGATGTAATATTTACTTACATTTCAGAAATTCACTCAATCATCAATAGTAGCTATTGAAAATATTATAAAATTCAAAATCATATTTATAAGTAATTAAAATATTAAAATATTTTCTTGATCCAAAATATTGACTGTCTACAGAACGAAAAAAAAGAAAGACCAAAATAGGTTAATAATTCGAATTACGTTACCATTCGTAAAATGGTCACAATGCGTCTGTAACCTTTTTACGAATTTTGTTAATATTCAGCAATAGCGGAAATTTTAGATGTGGCGAAAAAAGTTTTTAAAATAATTGAACTTCTTTTCAAAAAATTACGTTGAAAACGCAAAATCAAAAAACAAATCCTTAAAAAAGTAAACACAATAGATACTATATTTTTTTTTTATTGAACAACCGGCCAGTAAATCCTTCAATACAAAAATATTGACAGAATAAACTGAGTTTAACTTGTCCCTTTCTTGTTTATCTTTTATAGACCTTCCTTCCTTTATGAAACAGTGCACAGCCGTTGAATTTACGAATAGCTTCGGGCAAGATCGTTGGATGCCCGACATGCGGGATAAAAAGGGGTGTAATATTCTTTTCTACAGGAGCCGTACCAATATTAAAAATGCTACTATTGCTTGAATGTAACCTTTTCAATCCTTGACAGTGGAACGGATTTCGTAGAAATTTGGCACATATAATGTGGAATCTATGAACCGGATTGGGATATAAAGGTACTTTTTATCCAGTTAAGTTGTCCCCATAGAATAAATTTTGAGCTCCGTGAGTTAAGCTGCGAAACTATTGAATAAATAAGTAGTTTAATGACAATGATACAAAAACGTTTTGAGCTATTATACATGATCACTCATAAAAAGAAATAAAAAAAAAATGATTAGTCGTAATGACGATGAGTACTGAAAAAAAAGCATATCAAATATAGGTAAAAACATACCTATCTGATAGTTGCCTTACATATATAGGTGCTCTGTAAAATAGTTCAAATGGATGGCCAACCTTTTTATTTAAAAGCATACAGCTCTGTGACAAACAGACGGGTAGGAGTTATTGTGGTCCCTTTGGCACTATTAGGGAACCCCTAAAACATACAACTAGGCTTTTATCGCGCCGAAATATTGTAGTAAATGATGCAGAGCCTTTTGAATTACGTCAATGTTTTGGTTCTACCGTGTTTGAATATTTTTAGCATAAAATATGAGTATGTTGTGGAGGTTTGCTTCATACAATATTCTATTTTGAGACTGTTTCTGACTGGGAAAATAATGAAGCGTTTCATATTACTGTATGTATTTTGAGTTTTCGATATTTCGACGCACACCATTATCACGGATGAACTGTTATTGCGGGTGGATGTTTAAGCATACAAAATGATCTACCCTCATGGCTTGTGCAACTGCACCGAAATTAACTCAAAATTACCAGTTAATATGGTAAATACCCCATTTCAAGTGTTATAAATAATCGGCCATGTCAGTTTAAAAACTTGTACCTACATAGTTATTTATATACAGAAATATAAAGCGGTTCATTGACGGTTTATTTTAGACTATCTTGAGCCCGTGACTTCGTCCGCGTAGCATAGTGACTTTGAGCTAACGCTAACTTTAACCCGCCTGATGAACGAAAAAAAAAATCATTCTCTCCCCTTTTCTTCCATTCTTCTCATTTTTTCTAGCCTATGTCCGTCTCCAGAGTCCCAACTATCTCTGTACCAAAATTCATCAAAATCGCCATTTAGGCGTCACAGCATCAGAGGCGATCATAGGATCCTGAAAACTAAAGCTGTATGAGCACTTAGGACATTCTAGTAAGTCATGTTTTCAACATTCGCACATACTCACAATGTACGTCAGGTCGATAATACCAAAAATTATTCCCGATTATGCCAAATTGTATTTTCATCAGTGACCCGTTTGGATAGGCAACCAATTTAGTGCTTTCCATTTTCATTGCAATTTATATCCACGTTCAGTGAGCCCGAATAGGCTGCTTTGGCAAAATCATAGTAGAAAAATAATAACATGCACTACGCTATTATTTTTAAAATAGTTGTCACTCTATGCCATTTCAGGACCTGAGCGAGTGTTTATGAATAGCTAACAATAACATACTAATCTGTTCACAACCACTCGATTGCAATCGTGCCGTGAATATAATCGAAAAGTCCTCGAAATGCTACATACAATCGGCCAATTTTGACATAATCTGCACAACCGTGTTACGATATGAAGACATCAATCATACCAACAAAAAACAAATACTTGATAAAAATAATATATTTAATTTTATCACTTAAAATTTTCTACCACGAATTTATATTTGCGACCATTATGAAACGTATCCTGTTAAACAAACCTTGCAAATCAAATCAAATCATTTATTTCAATTAGACCATTACAGGCACTTTTGAATGTCAAGAAAATAAATGAATCTACAGTCCCGGTCACAAGGCATAATAACTTGTTGCTCATTCCAAAGCGTTGATCTCTATGGAGAAGAATGGGCAAGAAACTCCATGGACACTCTTTTAAATTATAAAATTTAAATTTAAATTATAAAATTTAAATTTAAATTATAAAATTTAAATTTAAATTATAAAATTTAAATTTAAATTATAAAATTTAAATTTTAATTATAAAATTTAAATTTTAATTTTATAATTAAAATTTAAATTTTATAATTTAAATTTAAATTTTATAATTTAAATTTTATAATTTAAATTTAAGTAACTTAAATTTAAATTTTAATTATAAAATTTAAATTTAAGTTACTTATAAAATTTAAATTTTAATTACAAAATTCAAATTTTTGTCTAAATATCGTGTGTTGATGTTCCAAATAATTGAACAAAACTTGTAAACTACAAAGCAAAACTTTTATTTCCAAGAAAATACAATCGCTGTTACATTTATTTACTTATTATTTACTCGTCTCTGTTTGTATTTAATTTGATTAAGCTCCCGTTTCAATTATCTGAGCACGACTGCTTACCGATATTTCTATCTGTAAATATTTAGGTTCTAACCCTGAGATTTGCTTTGTTTTTGATTAAATTCGACGCCCCGTGGTTGTTTACACGTATTTGGTTTATTTACACGTAGGTTCGTTCGGTATATCTCTATAAATCTTCGTATGAAGTTGCCCGGATATATGAGAGCGTCACCTACACAAGCCGTGTTTGTGAAAATATTACAGATCTATCATCCTTAGACATATGCCAAACTGCTATGGCAAATTGAACCTTATAATCAGTAATCACTAGAGACCGGATTATATTTTTCATGCATATAACAAGCTTTGTATGTTGCATATAATTCGGTTTCTAGTAATCGCATTGAGTGTTGTGTTTAGAATACAATAGGGCAAGCCAAGCTTTAAGGTTTGAATTTGTATGTTTTTTTCCGGGATACTACTTTATAGTAGTATACCTACTATTTTATCTATCTATGCCAAATTTCTTTTAGATCCGTTCAGCCGCTCTGGCGTGATTGAGTCACGGAGATCCATCCATCCAAATGTTCGTATTTATAAAATTACCTACGAGCTTTTGCCCGCGGCTGCGCTCGCTAAATTCGGGGTTCGGGGGATTTGCAAGTACCTGCTACCTATAGTTTTTGCCCTTGCGCCTTATTGATTGTAATAGCAAAGCTAAGTTTTCCCCTTTTCTTACCTCTTTCTCCTTTATTTCCCACTTAAAAAATGTCTGTCTCCAGGGTCCTAACTATCTCTAAAATCAAAATTCATCAAAATCGGTTTAGCCATTCCGGCGTGAAGACGTAACAAACAAACTTACTTTCGCTATTATAATAATATAACACGTACAGATTATACTCAAGAAACAGTTTGCGGTAAATGTTCGGAAATGTGGCTAAAAGAATGTCTGTGTCACCATGAACAGGTTAGTTAATTTTACACCTGCCTTTCAACAAATATCAACTGACAGACTTGGATTTGTTCCAGTTCTTATATAAATATCTGTAGGGGAAATAATATTTTAAAACTTTATTTTTATTACGACAATTATGTTTTACAGCAACGTATTTTTAGATTTTTCGGGTTCCGTACCTCGAAAGGAAAATACGGAAACCTTATTGGATCACTTTTTTGTCCGTTTGCCTGTGTGTCTGTTTGTCAAGACCCTTATCTATAATGTATAGAGTTGAAAATTAAACCATATAGTAAAGTCTGTGGTCCGTTTGTGCTGTCAACCTATAAGTCTACGCAGTCAAAAGATATGGCTGTTTGTACGGAACCTTCGGTGCGCGAGTTTGACTCGCTCTTGGCCGGTATGGTTTATGAAGCATTACTAGACTAACATACGTTTTACAGGTCTTTATTTTATCTACTGCGCGTGATGGCATGAAGTTTTCTGTTGGAATGCGTCAAATAAAATACTGAATATTGTCAACATGTGTTATAATTTCCTTCCTATATTATTTTTGTTTAGTTTATTATATAATTTATATTTTTATTACATACTTAACTCTTATTAAAAAAAAAACATATGAAAATACGAACATAATATTATTTTATTTATTACGTGTATGCACGAAAACTGCTGGGCAGAAGTCCCAGCATAATGGGTGGCAAGAGATGAGTAGCGCCGCCGAAGCGACGCTCAATTCATCATCATTCGTTTTCGAGGAATTGAAGAGTTGGCAGGTGCCAAATTCAGGTCACCCAGAACCAATAGACAAGTAGATACACAACCAACTGCCAAAATAATACAACTAATGGTTATTTATTAGGTTACAAGAATATAACATTAGCCAAACATTAACCAAATTGGTTACATTGTTATCTACTTCTTATTTCTAAAGCTTGGCTGTTATAAAAGAAATTCTAGCTCCCTTTGCAATGTACTGAAGCAGTAATTCAATACTGCTCTTTCCATTTTCATACAAAACTGATATAACTCGAAAATGTTCCATTCAACGCGAATATTAATGGTTTTTACTTGATCCGGCTTACACGTACTTTGTATGTTGAAAAGATGTGTTCAGCTTACGTTGAAAACAGTTTACATATTTCGAAAAAAAAGTAGAGAGCGATTATTATTCAAACATTTATTGATATTCTTGTGAGACTTTAATAAATAAATCTTTATTTCAGACCATGTGTCCATAATTATTATTATAAAAGTTATATAACATGAGCAAGGATAAATGTTCTTAAGATATTTGAGTCCTGCTTATCTGCAAATGAGCTGAATGCTGTTAGTGCTACCCCGGACTCTGCCTAACAACGATGCGAGCCGCTTGCGCATTATGGCATGGAAGCCTACCGTATCTACCCTGGCCTTGGTAAGCATACCGGAGGCACTAAAAAACCAGGGTTGCGGGTTTTTCGAAAGAGTTACCGCGGCCCCGGAACGTAAAGGCCAAAAGAAGGAATATGGGTGGGTTTTAGTCAGTAAAAGTCTGACACTCCCCCCGCTCCGCCCAGAGCGGGAGAAGTTATTTGATGATTTCCCGCCCCAAAAAAAGGCACTACAAAAGCTGGGCCGCCTTAACAACATTCTAAAACCATTATTGTATTGGAGACGCAGGGCATTGAGCGACCTCTGCTTATACGTGTATTTAATTTAATGCGTATAAATTAAAACGTAACACGTAACGTAACGTAACGTTAAAAAGTAACGTTAAACAATATTAAAAAGGTACTACTTTTTAATATTGTTTTACTCGTTTTAATTTGTACGCTCTGCAAAAGTATCGTTCCCATCTCTTTTCCATAGTGCAATGCATTAGTAGCTACACTGAATTATTGAAAAGCAATTATATAGTAACTGAACTGTCAACTAGACTGAAACAAGTTGATGACACGGTTGGTGCAGTGGCTGAGCGATCGACTGCTGCGCTGCATGTCACGGGTTCGATTCCCGCACGGAACACATATAAGTATGGCCTACAGATAGTTGTTCCGGGTCCGGCTGTTTGGGTGTGTGAATTTAAATGTACAGGAGAAATACCTAGTGTGGGGCGCGTTTTTTTTGAAAAACTGAAAGTCTGGCAAACAATGCACGCTACCTATATTAGATTTAATTTTAACATTCTTGCCTTTGGAACAGTCCGATTTTAAGTGCAAAGCTGCTAACACCAAATACATATTGTATGTATTTGTGTATTTTCAGCCAAATTTTATCTCAATCACACAGGTAAGTAGGTCAAATTTTAATTCCTCTTTTTACATAGTTACTGGTGTACCTCATAAAAAGATTTGTTACATTATTCTTGTTGGAACGAAGTTCCTTATCGCGCGTTGCAAAAGGGGGCTAGACGGAAAAAATCAAGACCAAAAGTTGTAACGACACTATTTGCTATAGTTGTAAGCCGTGTGGGGTGCGCGTGTTTCTCTATCATCTCTCTCTCTCTCTCTCATAGAAAGCAAGCCAGTTATTTTCGTTTCGTCTTTCTATTTCGCATTGAACAGTGTGGTGTAGCGACGATTCTTTTTGTTGAGTGTTTACAGGTTTTTTGTACATAATAAATTAATAACTTCTGTTCCATCCGGGTGTCCCTTGACAGTTGACACCTCTCAAGTTTTTTTTCTTTATCGTGTTGTGAGCGCCTAATTAGAGCATCTTCTCTTCTCTTCATATTTTCTTCATCTTCATATCTTTAACATGTTTAACATGCCGTCGAGAGATATCTCTCAAGCACATTTTAGTTCCCTTTAAAACTGTTGATCTGAATGAGGCTGATTCATGCGTCATGTTTGTGAACGAGCGCTATCAGTTGGGTCTGGTCATCTCTTGGCTACCATAGTTTATTCTTGTTATGTTTATTCTTTATTGAACACTTTAATGGCAACACACCTCTTTAACAAACGTGTTATTTAACTTATTAAATTTAAAGTATAGTATTGATATTAGTTCATTATATTATTATTGTTTGGTTTGATCTAAATAATATGCTGTGCTGACCAGATGCATGCAATGCTAATGAATTAATCCAATTTAATTGTAAATGGTATGTACTATACGTGTGTGTATTTGGTTGATTTCCAAAATAAATGAGATTGCTAATTCAATCACAACAATGGCGGTAATACATTCTCGTACACAATATGTACTAAATGGAAACTGTCTCCACTAGTTAGTTAATAACACGAACAATTAATTGGCTCTAGTGGCTTCTGCGTATATGACATTGGGAACAATAGCATGCATTTACGTTTAACTGCAGAGAGTATTGTGGGAAGACACGCCGCTTTGTCTGTAAAAGTGGATCCCTAGCCAGAGGATTATATGATTCGAATTTAAAAGAAAAATTCAGTCAAGACGCGATACTTGAAAAGAATTTATAGTATCCAAGTGGCAGTAGAACACTGTTTACTAAGTCATAGGTATTCCTAGTTTAGGAGGCAGGCTTTCATGTTTTGTAAGCCTTCAACAAATGTTAATCACAGCTAGATCTAAAGCATATTGTAAAGACTTGTTTCAATAAACTATTATTATTATTGCGTTGCCAGCCTTTCGGTTTTCTATCGGTTACATTTCGGAGAGTGTGCGATGGAATTGCACAGCCTAATTCCGCCAAGCCCGTTCCATCATAGGACTACAAGACGTACGGCGATGCGCCACCGTTATATGGTAGACATCCCACCCACACGCACTAAACGGTTTGGGAATACCTTCATTGTGCGTACTGCTAAGGAGTGGAATTCCCTGCCGGAGTCTGTATTTCCTGACAGCTATAACCTGGGGGTCTTCAAGTCAAGAGTGAATAGGTTATTTCTAGGTAAGCGTGCTTCATCGTCGACCACATCATCACTTACCATCAGGTGAGATAGTGGTCAAACGCGAGCCTATCATTAATAAAAAAAAAAAAAAAAAAATACAATCATACTAGCCTTTACGCATAAAAACATTATTGTTCAAAACAAAGTTTTTGTTAATCCCGTGGTGTCAAATAAATCTTGTCTAATTCCTTCCATTCTTAATCTCCTAATTTACCTTTAGGCGTGTTGCGGTCCCAAGATTGTTTAGTTTCTCTTTCCCCGGTTCCCCAAAACAACTCGTAGCTAGCTTTAACGTTGTAGATACGTGATAACAGAAGACTGAGTGAAGTCACTGATCCAGCTACTAAATCCCTAGCGGATTGAAGGGGTATTGAATTCGTGAGAAAACACTTATGAAATTGAGTTTGACGTCAGAGGATTTTGGCAGACATGTCTTGGATTCCAAATATTGTTGAGTTGTCTTTGTACGAGTGAAGTAAAAGAACATATTTTTTTTATTTCTATTTATTCAATCACTATCACACATACACACCCCCAACACCCCTTAAACACAAACGTACACACATGAAGAGGCTTCCGGCGACTGGGACCGCAATTAACTAGGACCGCGGTCCCAGTCGCCGGATCCGTAAAAAATAAATATTTTTCTTCCAGCGACTGGGACCACTCACACATAACTTAAAAAATCTTTTATTCAAGCCAAAATTAGTACAGTCAAACGAAAAAAAATTAAATTATTTATATAAATATCATTGACTCGTTCTAGACATGATTTTATCTTATGCGCTTAGTAATCTATTACTACAGTTTTGAAAGAACATATAAAGTAAGAGTGGGATTATGTAAGGACAAATTATGGGTCTATGCCACCCGAAATAAAGTTTATTCATTCATTCATTATTCTTAGTGGGTTATAATTAAAGTTGAAAATCCAAGTGTGCTTACTAATTTAGCGATTGTCTCAACACATTTTAATTATGTCAAAACGGGCTAGCTTAATCTATTAAGCTAGCCCGTTTCGACATAATTTACACATGCAGGTAAATACACCCAAAGGGAATAGCATTGTATAATACTATCCCTCTCTAACTTTATATTTTAACACAGTTACGGCTGATTTTGTGATAATTACTTACTTGACTGATTTTGTGTGAAGCCTTATCGGCCATTTTAAACTAATTATGATTGACATAGATAGTACCACGTTAATTATTTTTATTGTGTTTTTTTATTATATTTACGGTACCAGTTAAAGACTGATTTTGTAATAAACAATTACTTTCTGATTGTGAATTATTTAAAAATTGTTGATTGTTATGCACGATTTATGTGTTTTTTTTTTGTTGATTGTTGTTAACACGATCTAAGTGTATGTTTTAATAACGAAAGTTTTAAATAACAGAACTGTAGTCAGTGGTTGTTTTTCTTATATCAATAAATGATGTTTTAAAATCAAAAAGGATTTTTCTTCAATTGTTACATCTAAAAACTTTTGTTTGACTGTACTTTTTTTTTATTTCAGTTATTATATAAGTGGTCCCAGTCGCCGGAAGAAAATTATTTATTTTATACAGATCCGGCGATTGGGACCGCGGTCCTAGTTAATTGCGGTCCCAGTCGCCGGAAGCCTCCACATGAAAACCTCCCCGTACATATCTACACATATTGTTTTTTCTTCTCTAATTGTTTTTTTACTTATGCTTCTTGTCTTACTTGCTGTTTAAATTTAAGTTACTAGTTATGCAACTCGGAACAGTAGGCCTACTATGACATCTTAATGCAGAACTTATTCCACTGAGTGAAAGAGATGGTGCTAAGGCACCCTGTATAACTCTGTCCCTTTCCCTCAGCGGAATAAGTTCTGCTTTAACACGTCATGGTAGGGTAGCAGGTGGGGACCTGGTGACCTGTACTACAAGTTATTACCTACCACAGGCACCAGTCAAAATTGTCAGCTAATGGTTGTTTGTGTAAATATTGTCCGTATTTTTTGGCTTATGGTGCGAAAAAAAAAATATTATACTAGCTTTTGCCCGCGGCTACGCTCGCGTTAAATTCGGGGTAACACGGTCCCTCTTTCCTGATTTACAGGTACCTGCTACCAGCAGTTTTTGCACTTGCGCCTTCTTTATTGTAATAGCAAAGCTAAGTTTTCCCTTTTCTTCCCTCATTTCCCACTTTTTGAGCGAAACCGGGTGCAAAAGCTAGTTAATTATATCCAAAGGTCTCCACCCACTACAACGTACCATTGCTCGCGATAGTACCGCCTGACATACACCCTACAAGTTGCGTCTTCTGCGTTGATAAATTATGTCCAGCGACACTTGTAGGTCAAACTGTATCGTGCTAATGTGAACGAGGGTTACTCTTTGATAAATCGTGTTTTATATGTTACAATCATTTTTGTTTGAATAATTCATTGTGTAAAATATAGTTATTTTGTGTTGTTACGGGGGTATATAATGCTTTATTTTTTATTGTATTTATAAAACTATTGTAATTATATTGGGTCTTTGTCGAAATACACACAAGAAATAAGGGAAACTTAAAAAAGTGCCCTGAACATCTATTGTCTGCATTTTGCACGGACGATTATTGGAAAGAATCGTAGGTGGCAAATTCTGGTTCAAATAAAAGTGTTCCGAAAATCTTTTCTATATTTTTTTTAAACAATTAATTAGAAACAGTGCCATAATTGAAGGGAGTCATGACCAGCAGAAGGGCTTGCCAGGTCCACCTACTGCAAGGTTGCGGGTTGTTCAAAATAAAAACCGTAGCCCCGGAACATCAAGGGCAAAAGAAAAAAAGATTGATGAGGATTGTTAGTAAAAGTTTGACACTACCTCCCGCTCTGCGCAGAGCGGGAGGTAGTGTCAGACTTTGTTGTATAATAAAAAGGGTGTCAAACCTGAAAGACGTGATTTCTTTACAAAAGAAACAGTGTGACTTAGCTGGTTATCACAAGTCTTCCGCACGACCGCACACCACTTTGTTAGTATTTTTCTCTCAAAAATATTATAATGCGAATCACGATGATTAATTTGGAGTTAATGGTTTGAAAAACCTGAGTTTTTTAGGGTTCCTTAACAGGAAAAATCGAAAATCTTACTAGAGCACTTTATAGTCCGTCTCTCTGTCTGTTTGTCAAGACTCATTATCTCGGGAACGGGTAGAGGTATCAAGTTTAAATTAAAACCATATTTTCAACTCTGTAGTCCCTTAGTGCTGTGAAAATCAAGTTTATGTTTACTGTCACAAGTTTGTACGGAACTCTCAGTGCGTAAGTCCGACTCGCTCTTAGCCGTTTTTTTAATAGTTTGTCTAATATTCTTTTTGACACTTAATCATTTTAAGAGTTGCGTATCTTTTAATGACGGCCCAGGAAAGCGTTGCCGCGTCTAGAGAAAACCGGCATGTATCGTTCAAGTTTTGAAATCGACAGCCCGCATTTACCTTTGCTAGGTAACTCCTTGTTTCGTCTGTGTATGATAGGCTCTTTGTTTAACTGAATGTCGCATACATTGACGTTCCTAATCGCCAACAATATAACAAACCCTTTAACTAAGCAGATTGTTCAGAAACCTCAACATTAAGTATAGAATTAGGTTATAAGGCGGCTTGTTGGTTCAGTGGTTAGTGGCCCTGACTGCTGAGCCGGAGGTCGTGGGTTCGATTCCCACCCAGGACAAACTTTGTGTGATGAGCATGATTGTTTGTTCTGTGTCTGGGTGTGATTTATCTATAATATGTATGTATTTATAAATTATATAAGTATTTATGTATATCAGTTGTCTGGTTACCATAACACAAGCTCTGCTTAGCTTTTTTTTTTTTTTTTTCGGGTGGGAAATCATCCAATGACTTCCCCCGCTCTGGGCGGAGCGGGGGGGCATGTCAGACTTGTCCTGACTAAAACCCACCCATGTTCCTTCTGTTGCCCTTTACGTTCCGAGGCCGCGGTATCTCTTTCGAACAACCCGAAACCCCGGCAGGCAGAGGCTCTGGCAAGCCCCTCTGCTTTGCTGACTCTCTTTGAGGCGCGCGTGAAACACGAACGCGCCGTCGACACGGCCTGTCGTCAATCGACGGACGGACGGTGAACTACCCATTGCTCACCGCCCACAGGCCCGCATCTACGGTGGCCGGAAGTCGTCTCGCGGCGCCCGGCGCCATGGGCGTCTCCCGCGGCGGCTGGGTTGGGCAGATGTTCTCTCCCTCAGACGCCCGGCCACCTCCTTTGCTAGCATTACTGCTTCGCAGAAGGTGGTGACCGCTTCCCATTCCCTCTCGCTCCGGACCATGGCCTGGACCAGGGCCGGACGCGAGAGATCGCCGCCGCCGATCGCCTCTATGAGGGCACGGCGGTGCTCCGCCCACGCTGGGCAGATCGCCACTGTGTGCTCCACCGTGTCCTCCGGGCGATCGTCACAATGGTGACACCCGGGCGCTTCCTCCCGCCCGATGATGTGCAGGAACCTCCCGAAACTTCCGTGTCCGGCGAGGACCTGCGTCAGGCGGTAGGTGAGGACGCCATGACGCCTCTCCAGCCACTCCTCAAAGAGGGGACTTACCGCCACTATTGTGGCGTGCCCTAGCTCGCTCTTAGCCGTTTTTTTAGCTCTGCTTAGCTTGGGATCAGATAGTCGTGTGTAAGTTGTCCCAAGATATTTATAGAAGCCAAGCTTGTAAACTTAAATGAAAGCAATTAAATATTCTTTCAACAATGTGTTTTTATTAAGAAACAACTCGTTCCCAGCGGTTTCACTCGCTGTTTAGCACCTTTTCTACAGAAGGCCAGCCTTTACATTTAGGGGTATAAAAAATAGATTACAACCGATTCTTAAACCTATCGAAGAAACATATAAATCGGAATATAAAGTCGTTTCGAAGGAGTATGGCAACTAAAATTGTGACACGAGATTTTTATATTTAAGAGTAAGAATAAGAAATCCGCCTTAAACACATAACCTTATTTTTGAAAACGGTTAAAATGCGAACATTATTACAATCCGATTACTGTATAATCCACCGAAATTTTGACGAAGTGGCATCCTTCGGTTATATTTTAATACGATACGTTATGCAGGATTATTAGTTAATCCCCGTACGAGAAAATTAATTAATATTACTGGAAACAGAAGCTAAATTCTTTATATGGGATAATAAGCGCTCAGGATGTTATTATTATGTAGGCTAATACTATAAGTAAGGTTTATAAAAGTAATAATGTTCAATAATAGAACGGAGCTACGTTTATGTTTACGGGATAGTGTATAGGTACCATTATTAAAAACCAGAGTCAAACTCGCAGCAGCGACGGTTCCGTACAAAATTGCAACATAAACAGACATTGAATGCATAGACTGAGAGGGTTAACACCCGTCTCTTGCCAGAGCCAGCTCGCGCTGCTGAGCCAATAAGTTCAAATCAGTCCCTAAATAATATAACTCAGATCCAGCCTGTCCTTTTGCTGTCCTTCCTCAGGGATGCCCGCCGAAGCTTGTACCCCAAAGGGCCCTTAGCGTGTAGCCGCTTGTAAGTTTTTTGCCCTGGCTGGAGGTTTTAATTTTTAGGCATCCACAGGAATCGCCCGGTTAAGCAGACGACTACCTCCTAGGTTGAATTGCAAGCTGCCATACAGAAAAAAGAACTTAGAGGGTTGATTTTCTTTTCATAGCACAAAGGGACTACAGACATGAGTATATGCTTGTAATTTCAACTCAATACATCCACGTTCCCGAGATAAATGGTCTAGACAGACAGACAGACGAACAACAAAGTGAAACAACAATAACGGTTCAATTTTTAGGGTTCCGTACCTCAAAAGGAAAAAACGGAACCCTTATAGGATCACTTTGTTGTCCGTCTGTCCGTCCGTCTGTCAAGACCCTTTTTCTCAGGAACGCGTGGAGGTATGAAGCTGAAATTTATATCAATTACTCAGGTCTACTGTCCCTTGAAGCTGTAACAAAATCAAACTTCTATGTCAACGCAATCAAAAGAAACAGCAATTTAAGCTGCATATTTTGAAACTCGCAAGTACTCGCATGGGAATCAAAACCTAAAGGGTACTTCCAGTCGACCTAGAATCTTGAAATTTGGCATGAAGCAACGTTTTATAGCACACATAAAGGAAAAATTCCGAAAACCTTAAATTTTTAGTTACATTACAAAATATATAGTATTTATTTTTTATTTAATAAATATAAACTTATTACTTTTTTCCTCATGAACGCGTAGAGCTATCAAGTTGAAATTCATATCAAATACTTAGATCTTATTGCCTTTAAACCGTGCCAAAAAAAAAAAATCTAATTCAACGCAAAAACGCAAAACGCAAAAGTACAACCATTGATACCGCATATTTTGAAACTCGCAACTACACGCAAGGGAATTAAAACCTAAAGACCACTTCCCGTTGACATAGAATCTCGAAATTTGGTAAGAAGCAATAGCTTACAGCACAGGTAACAGAAAAATTCAGAAAAGCTTAAAATTTTAAGTAGTTATACCACCAAAAAAATTGTGATTGTAAACATAATTGTAGTAACAGCAATGACCGCGAGTTATTATACTATGTATGGGGAGGGCAACATTTTTCAAACGGCAAAGACGACCTCACTCATCGTCATTCAATCCCGATGTTTTGGTGAATGTAGCTGTATAATCTAAATGCGTCCTAACTGCTTAAAGTGTTATACTTTTAACTAAATTCAATGACATTATTATATTTCTTATTGTTGGTTAAGAGATCTTTGTCTTAAATTTATGCTCCTCCATCTTTCCCCATTGTAATGTTATGAATTTCATTTTGCGATAAAAATACCATAGTTATGACTCGATTGTCGTAATGAACGAACTTTGTAAACCTTGCAGGTTTGTACGGAACCCTCGGTGCGCGAGTCCGACTCGCACTTGGCCGGTTTTTTTTTCCTTGAGGTTTGCAACTCTGAAAACACGGAAATCTAGAAAATCTAGTCTTAGCCAATTTTAGATCTTTATTTTAAGCATTACATCACGCGTGTTATCCCCGAAGGGTTAGGCAGAGATTTACCTAATAGCACACCTATATTTCGCCAGTTATGTTAAGCCATTTGTAATGAGGGGCGGGTCTATTGCCATCAATTAGGCACAAAGACTCCGTGGCTGCTACTGACAAATTCCTGGTGGAAAATCCCAATAACACTTTGCCCGAACTGGGATTAAAACCCAGAACCTTATGCTCGGCAGTCGTCTTTTTCCTACTATTCCTACTATATAATATTAACTTTAAAATTTGTATGGATGTATGTTACTCTTTCACGGAAAAACCACTGAATGGATTTTAATTAAACTTTACAATAATATAGCTTATACATCAGAATTACACATAGGCTGCCATTCATAAAGATATATTGTAAATTCTATGACCACGCGAGTGAAACCGCAGGGCACAGTTGGTTTATTATACTGTTATAACCGGCTTAGTTGTTTTGGTTTGCTTAATACGGGTTTGGTACTGAGGGTCGTCAATCCTGTGGAAGCGCCATTTTGGATTGGCGCCAAATGTCAGTAATGTCAAGGGCCATTCTCGAGGTTTCCTGAAAGAGTAGTACCAAAGAGATTGAATAAACTTGTAGAGTGGACACTGGGAATATTTTCATACAATAATTTTGATCCCGAATTTTTTTGATTTTGTCACACGAAGAACGATGTGTTACCATGTAGCAACAAGTATTAAATAACAAGTTTCCTCATGTTGTCCAGTAAATAACACGTAATATTTGAATGTCTTTTGAAGAACTGTTAAATATCTGTGATGCTTTGTATGTTTAATGTTTTTTTTTTATTTCTAGTCGCCATTTGCGACTAGTTAATATATTTTTCTATTTCAAATAAATAAAACAACCACTCCTAGCTATAGACTACTAGCTTTTGCCCGCGGCTTCGCTCGCGTTAAATTCGGGGTAACACAGTTCCCCTTTTCTGATTTTCAAGTACCTGCAACCTGTAGTTTTTGCCCTTGCGCCTTATTTATTCTTTTAGCAATGATAAGTTTTCCCTTTTCTTCCCTCTTTGTCCCTCAATTCTAATTTTTTTAAATAGCCTAGTCCATCTCCAGGGTCCCAACTATCTCTGTACCAAAATTCATCAAAATCGGTATAATCATTTAGGCGTGAAGACGTAACAAACATACAAACAAACCAACTAACTTTCACTTTTATAATATACTAGCCTTTGCCCGCGGTTTCGCTCGCGTTAAATTCGGTATAACACAGTACCTGTTACCTGTTTTTGCCCTTGCGCCTTATTGATTTGTAATATCAACGCTAAGTTTTCACTTTTCTTCCCTCGTTCTCCCTCATATCCCACTTTTTTAAATAAAAAAATTATGCCTATGTCCGTCTCCTGGTTCGCAACTATCTCTGTACCAAAATTCATCAAAATCGGTATAACTATTTAGGCGTGAAGACGTAACAAACAAACCGTAAGGATTTTCTGATTGGTGTAGCTTAGTCTGGAGCTTAGTAGTTAGGCTCGCTAAAATCATAGCAAAACAAAACGTTAATTCGCATAACTTTGGAATACCTAAGTCTACTCTGTTAGATTAGACTTAGGTATTCCAAAGTTATGCGATTATTATTATATGAGTGAGTTTCACTGACTTTGCAGACTTTAACAAGTTGTTTGTGATTTGCATGGAATCGTCAGAATTCGCCAGTAACATAAAAATTGAACCCGGAGATGCCCTTAGAGGCAGTGCCGAGAACTTTTCAATTGGGTTGTAAGTGCATATTTACTGCAAAAACTGAAATAGGTCTTGAATGGTAGTCACTGATCGGCATTGTCAGCTTTTTACGCTAGGGAAATGACTAAATAAATATGAGAAGAAAGGAACAAAGTGAAAAACGAAACCCTTCTTTGTGTTTAGCCACAGTCGGGTAATACATAACTGTGTAGGTATATTTTTAGGGTTCCATACCTCAAAAGGGAAGAACGGAACCATTAGTGGATCACTTTGCTGTACGTCTTTCTAGATCTTTAATCTCGGGAACACGTGGAAGTATGGAGTTGAAATCGCCATAAACCATATTATGCTTAAATCTGTGGTCCCTTTGTGCTGTGCAAAATCAACCCTCTCAGTCTATGCAGTCAAAAGATATAGCTGTTTATGTCGCAAGTTTGTACAGCACCATCGCTGCGGTGAGTCGGACTCGCTCTTGGCTGTTTTTGATGCATCGTTACGATTTTATTCTCGTGCGTAATGAGATATAAAAGATTAAGAATCAGATAAAAAGTTAACGCAGCATCGTGCAACTTTAAGTTTGCTTTAAAACCTTAAAAAGATTATCAGAAATATCTTCTGCACGAGTAGCAGTCCAAATAAAAACATCCAATCAGTCTAGAAAAGTCATTATAGTTTTTGCAATTTCTTGAAAGCATACAGCGTCTACAAAAACATTTCAATTTTCAAAGCAACAAACGCTGCAATGGATACTACACTAGTACTGAATCTAATTCAATGGGAAACATGCTGTGTTACCAGACAGACATTGATAAATGAAGCTCCCTTTTCTTGTCTTGAAAAAATATGTTTTTATCCTTTAAAGCTAAGCGCATACTACGCTCGGACCCAGTGAGTCGGACAAACTGTTTTGTAAAAGCACATTTAGAATGGCGTCGGACCGTGTCGCACTACAGCCATTATGTCACTCAGCACTTGCAGCCGGATTCCACTAATACAATAAATGCGAATGTTTGTTAAATAAAAATCAAATTAAATCATTTATTCCAATTAGACCATTACAGGCACTTTTGAATGTCAAGAAACAAAATAAATCTACAGTCCCGGTCCCAAGGAATAATAAGTTGTGAAAGTACTGTAGTTCTCTTTTCCAAAGCGTTGATCTCTATGGAGAAGAATGGGCAAGAAACTCTATGGACACTCTTTAAAATTATAATATTATTACAAAATCGTATTTACATCATTCATGTTAAGAAAAAAAAAGAAAAGAAAAAAGGAACAATGGCTGTTTGAAAGTGACCATGGTTTAGTAATGAAGTTATGTGAAATTTAAGTAAATCCCCAATTTAAATTGAATGAATTCCGTTCTTTAATTTTGGGCCAGCCCTAATCTGAGCTAGCCCTTACTGGTATCTTCGGCGGCAAACAAAGGTTTTTCCGCGAACTCTCTGAGCCACTTACAGAAACTTCGGTCGGATGCTCTTTGATGACATACTTAAACCCACGCGCTTATTGAATGGCGGTGTTAGATTATTTTAGGAGATTTCCTTTTATATCCCGGCTTGCGTGGTTCTTAATAACTTCCTGCAAGCGGCTGTTACATTTTATAAAAAGGAAGATGACAACATCATTATTTTAATTTTGTATTAGCGTACATCGGACGGCATGGTTGGCGCAGTGGCTGAGCGATGGACTGCTGCGCTACGCGTCGCGAGTTTGGTCCTCACACTCATCAAATATTTGTAAGACCTACAGGTTGTGGTTCCGAGTCTGGCTTATTGTGTTTGTGAGTTTAAATGTTTGTAAACGTACCCACGATACAGAAGAAATAGCTAGTGAAGGGCAAGGCTTAAAAATACACTTTCTTATGCCTGGTTTTATTTTAATTGTATTATGTTTCAAAGTCGAAGCGCAAATACTATAACCTTTTAACAATGCAAAAAAAAAAAGAGGAAGAAAGAAGGCGTTAAAACAGATGTGAGCAATCAGAGATTAAGCGGACAGCAAAGAAGTTTTCTGACGCTAACAGGTTAGTCGTAGAAAAGGTAAGGTAAGCATGCCTATTTTGTTCCGTGCACCCTTTTTTTGGCGATGGGAAATCATCTGACCAAAACCCACCCATATTCCTTCCATTGCCCTTTATGTTCCGGGGCGCGGTATCTCTTTCAAACAACCCGTAACCCCGGCAGGCGGTGGCCCTGGCAGACCCCTCTGAATGAAACACCCTTTACTCATCGAGATCGAACTTTTTATGACGAGTTCGAAAAAAAAGTATGGTAGTGAGAAACGCGACATTATTACAGTCTTACTAAAGGATATTTTGTTACCTTTTACCCAGGTACAAAGTAAAACCGAGGTTGTAGCAGTCAGATAGACAGTCGTTCTATGTACTGTGAGAGGTTTTATAACCTAAGCATTGCTGGCTGATTTACCATAACGTTCAAATACTCAGGTCGTTTTTAAATAGAGAATGGAATAAGGAAATGGTAGGTTTGACAATAAAAAATGTGAGATGTAAATAAAAATATGATTTAAATTATATCCTAAAAATATTATATGCGCTTTCTTTCAAGTAGTCACATTTCAGTTACTACAGTACACACGGCGGCACGTCAACCTATATATAAACTATTATAACCTTATCTCTCTACTTTAAAATGGTTTTGTGTAGGTTGATGTGCCGTCGTGTGTACAGACGCACATCAAGCTTTTACAATCTGTCAGATTTCTTTAATAGATTTTGGACGTTATTTCTAAAGTATTAGGTTCAAGGTTCATCGGGCAAAATTTACAGTTTCGGGTAGCTTGACCTGCTGGCGTCTGTACAATACTAGTACTGAAGTGAATCTAGTCAGAAAATACCCCAACACAGTTGTGAAAAAGATAGGCCGATGATGAATAACAAGGAAGTTCCATCCCCTAATTCGTCAAACAAACAAACAATCGGAAATATTCGTATTATCCGACGCCCACGTGAAGCCACATTCCTACATAAGACAGCCGACACCTCTTATTATGCGATAAGAGCTGACAGAATTCAATATCTGTACATTCCGTGAGGTGGAACATTCCTATGCACGCAATAATGCCCCTTCTGATTGTTGTAGGTGATCCTTACTAGTATTTTGAATGCGGTAGTGACAGATCTGTTTGTACGTTACGTTTTAACTCCGGAACAGATTTTGGTATAATTTGAAAATATTTTTTGAATCTTGAGGAATCACTTGGGAATATTTTTTTAGTAATGAAATGGGGTTTTAAATAGTCTTCTTTTCAGTGTTGTCGTTATCAAAACACTTTTTTAAGGTTTTTGTTACGTGATTCACAAAAACAATTACACAACAACTACATACAACAATATACTATTTCCGGAATCGAACCCGCGACATGCAGCGTAGCAGCCAATCGCTCAGCTACTGCACCAACCGTGCCGTCGCGCCTTCGTATTTTGCTGATCCAAGATCTCACCAATGCCGCAATTCCGTCAGTAGAAGCTCCAAAATCCATAATAAACTCTAATGAAGTCGGTTCAAAAACTTATATATCTTATATAAGCGATAATGAGCGACATAACGCGGTTGCTCGTTTTTTCATCAAATAAATCGGTTCGTCTGTTTTCTGTGAAAATCAGCGCCTTCGTGATTACAATTTGTCGATATTCAAATTGGGATGAGGCTCACTCAACTCGATGTTTTTTGAAATAGAAGATTGGCAATCACAAGTACCTAGCTGAAACCGATATCTTGGTTCAGTATTGTAATTTTGTTAAAATATGAATCATTTACAATATTATTTACTTTGGATTTTTGCCAAATATTTCTGTAAATTTTAGTGACCATCTCACTAATCTACGCATTTATTTAATCGAGTTTTTTGAGATATTACGATTCAGTGTTTTTTTTTTGTTATCTTTGAAGATAGTTATATAGATTCTTTAGGTAGTACTAAGTTAGGGTTTCATTACTTGAACTTTAATTTCTTTATAGATTATCTAAGGTTCTCATAATTCTATCTTATCTTTTCTTTGCAGTTAATTGCGGTGGGATCGTAAGTTCATAAGTTTTTGTTCGAAAACAGAGTAATTAAACATTGCTTGGTTAGTACTTGTTTCTGAACTTAATAATTAAAGTTAGACACTTAGCAATCTGTTGATAATTTGGGGCCCATTGTAAGTGTTTAATTGTACTGTTGAGTTTAAAAACATTTATCTTTGAAGATTAACTGGTGTATATATTTCCAGTTTACTAAAGTTCTATTCAAATACTCGGTTCAGTAGAAATATACTACTATACTAAATATATTGGAAGTACTTGCCTAATTATTAAGGCAAAATATATCAAGTCTATAAATAAAAGTAGTTCGTTTTTTTTTTGGGTGGGAAATCATCAAATGTCTTCCCCCGCTCTGGGCGGAGCGGGGAGGAGTGTCAGACTTTACTTTACTTTACTTACTACTATTTTAAATGCTAAAGTTTATGAGAATGAATGAGGATGTATGGATGTTTATTACGATAAATTTAGCTCGTAGATTCACACGTAGGATAGTTTATATCCTAGTAGTGTGACCGCTTGGGATATTTATGGAAACTCACGTGGGTTCACCCACGCGGGCATACTACATATTTAAAAATAAAAGGTTCTTTAGATGTTGTATGGAGCTTGGTATTAAATTAAGATAAAATTCTAAAGTTTCTTAATGGTTTCTAACTTCCATTTTTGGTGAGCAATAAGTATATTATATTCTAGGGATAAAATATTGGCAATTATAACGAAAATATTATTAGTATTACTTAAAAAAAAACCTTCTATTTTTATATTATATCTTTTTATATCTTGCTTTTTTGAATTATGTCATATATGTTGGAAAGAAACGAAATATATCAAATACTCAGCAATCACTTTCGGACGGGTTCCATTGAAATCAGAAGTGCAAAGGCTGAACGAAAAATCACACAAACAGGAATTTTGCCGCTTTAAATCAATGCTCATATTCAGAGACAGAGACAATACAATTTTATTTTAATTTGCACCCGTGTTGTGGGATCCGATTAATTGGGAATGCGAAAACAATCTGTGAAAGCATTTCGGATCCCCTTTTATGTCCTATACGAGTTAAAAAATCTGATTCAATAGGATGAACAACGTACAACTTTACGATTTCAATAAAACCGGACGATGCTCACTGCTGTCATACTTTATAAACGTTTGTCGGGATATTCACCAGCTGGGAATATTGCCAATATTGGTACGTTTCGACATGGGAACGATTTGTGAATTAGGTGTGGCAGTTAACTTGAATTGCAGTGTTATTCAGGCAGTGTTATGCAGGGTCACGATTAGCAGAGTGATTAACTTGTATTTTTTAAAGATGAATGGATTTTAGACAACTTTTTTTTTCCGGGTGGGAAATCATCAAATGACTTCCCCCGCTCTGGGCGGAGTGGGGGGGCATGTCAGACTTTAACCCACCCATGTTCCTCCTATTGCCCTTTAAGTTCCGGGGCCGCAGTATCTCTTTCGAACAACCCGCAACCCCGGCAGGATTTTAGACAGCTTGAATGATGATTATGTATAGTACTCCTGACCGTTTTCGCCCACAGCGTCCAAGTTTAGTGAAGATATGTTATCAGTGCGAAAGATATTATGGTGCATAACATAGTGCGCAGGCACAGGCGTAGTATCTGTTTCCTCACTCTCGTTGTCCTACGGGATGACAATCCGACACGACCGGAGACAGATCAGGCGCAGGGACAACGGCCTTATGTGATTTCCAGGGCTCGAGTGTATCATATCGCCAACTTCCAAACTCCGGGTTGTTACTGAGAAATCCCTAATGGAAAATTCTAATAAAGAGGACTCTGTGCCCAGCAGTTCGATTTCCGGGCTGAGAACGTAGAGTTATTTAGTTTAACGACGTTTTTGACGGGCCTGTTGGTCTAGTGGTTAGTGGCCCTGACTGCTGAGCCGGAGGTCGTGGGTTCGATTCCCACCTAGGAAAAACTTTGTGTGATGAGCATGATTGTTTGTTCTGTGTCTGGGTGTGATTTATCTATAATATGTATGTATTTATAAATTATAAGTATGTATATCAGTTGTCTGGTTACCATAACATAAGCTCTGCTTAGCTTGGGATCAGATAGCCGTGTGTGAGTTGTCCCAAGATATTTATTTATTTATTTAATATACAGAACGATTGACAGCCTCGTGAAGGGTTCGGCTACACCCTATATTGGAGAACAATATATGAAGTCATAGAGACGGCCCCTGACAAGAGATAGAGTCACAGCCTTTATCCAGGCGCCTGTGACGCTCTTTCAGCAATAACAGTGCTTAAAACATAATTAGGTTACGCAACCGCCTGCATTGCGGGCTGCTTCGATACGGCCGATTGCAAAATCATAGACCGAAAAATTTATGAATTTTTAATTTTTCTACCCGCTAAGCAATTTAGAGTATTTTTTTGTAGCCTCAAGCTATCAAATAGTTCCAGTAATTCATATATAAAATAAAATATGAAATGTTTTGAGATAAGTGGGCTCTCAGGAAATTTTGAAACCACACTATTTAAGCAGATTAACATTTATTAATAAAAAATCTTTTAAGTCAACATTAATATTTATAAGTATGTTTCTGTTACTTCAAATTACTTCGCACTGTCTCCAACTATTAATAATTCATTTTGTTATAAGTCCTGCACCGTTTCTTCAGGAGGAAGTACATTGCTTGAATATTGTCCGATGAATATTTTAGTAGCACTCAAATACGTTTGTCGTCCGCCCGGGGTGATAGATGGTAAGACAATCGAAGCTTCGAGAATACAAGGCGTTATATTTTTTTTAGGTTGTGGACAACGCGGCAAGGATGTTTCCTTTCTCTGGCAGCAAATTGGAGTGATTATATTTTGAGTCTTCCTATAACCAAATCTGGGTTGTAGTCTTTTATATTCTTTTATTAGCTTCACTTGAAGCAAAATAGTTTGAGTGAAGTTTTTTTTTTACTTAAATGATTTCGTTTAATTAAAACTATCCCTACCGACTTCTAACCCTACTCCTTTACTGTTCACGCTGTGTGGTTGTGGAATTCGTTTCCGCCTAACATTAGGGACTGCCAAACTGTTTCAGTTTTCAAGCGAGGTGTGAGAACATTACCTTTCCATTTCACCATAGTTACATAGGTATTTATTATTATATTTTATATTGTATTTATGTTATATAATTGTATTTGTATGTATGTTAGTATATTCTTATATTGTGTTTAGTGATTATTTGCTTATTGTATTCTTCTTTTTCTGTTATTTTTTACGCATTGTGTCTACATCTCTTTTTATTTACGCTCCTTTCGCGGGTATGCTGGAAGAGATTTATTTAGAAATAAGCATTACCTTTGTACCTATTTGTATCTGTTCCTGTCTTTTATTTGTACGTATTAAATCGTTAAATAAAGGTTTTTATTGACATACGCAGACTCGCACTTGGCCTATTTTTTTTGTAAACTATCATATTTATTTTGCAAAATTTTAAGTCAACGGTATTTAAGTGCTTCCTTATGCTACTTTTCCCCTTAGCCAAATTTAATTTTTAACACCTTTTACTTTAGAATCAGACTGTCACACACACCAATGACGGTTCTTAACAAAACTAAGATCGACTGACCCGCCATATTTATAGGCGGATTATATTTTCTTTCAGCGGTCGAATATGTTTTATAAAGGCAACCAAGTCAAGCAGGTGTATTGTAGGACCGCAATTTATTGAAAAAGCTATTTAATCTGTTGGGATAAAAGGCCTATTTCAGGGTTACAAAATATGTTGGTAGCAATATTAGAAGCGAACATGTTCGATAAATACACATATAACGAGACTGCCTCGTTCCTCGAGTCATTCTCTCCCCTTTCCTTCACTTTTTCTCCCCCTTTTCTCACTTTTTTAGCCTATGTCCATCTCCAGAGTCCCAACTATCTCTGTACCAAAATTCATTAAAATCAGTTAGGGGCCATTCCGCTATAGATGATTTCCGACAAGTTTTTTTCAATCACGCATTGTATTTTTTCTTATTATTACAAAGAAAAAAGTCTAAATATATTAATCAATTTATTTTTATTTCATTTTATATCATACTTAGCTTCTTTTTTGGCGCGTTTGAAAATATTACCATCCGAAGAAGTAGTATGAACCTGTAAATAATTATTGGCAACACTGGCGCGAAACAGTTGTTGTTGACAGTTTGAGGTTATGTTTTACCGGCTAAACGTAAAGTGTAAATATTCATTTATCTTCCTGTTCCACAAAATGTAAGTATATGTTGTTATTTATTAAGAATTATTGACTTCTAGAATACACTGTTTACTTGTTGCACCCGCGATGAAAAAGATATAAAAGTTTACTTTTTTCACAGAAATAAAGAGTTAACGTTCTGAAACTTTGCAAAAGTAAGAAGAAATCAAAACCAAATTTAAATTATTTGTTTTTAAGAGTGTAATGTTTAATCGGTTGAAATAAATGACAACTCAAATTGGTTGCACCCGTGATCTCGCATAGAAATCGCGGGTGCAACTTTATTTCACGTAACCTATTTGTGTGATTTACTACATTTCGTTGTTGTGATATAACTTGACTAGTAATATATGCTGAAGACGATTGATGATATGTATTTAATATGTGTGTCTATATTATATTCTGTATATTTTTACAGAATTATCGGTTAAAATGTCAACAGAGGAACATAAGGAGACTGCTTCGCAGAAATATAGGCGGAAATTAAAAGAAAATCCAGAGCTTCATGCTGCACACCTCCAACGGGAAAAGGCTCGTGATTCCGAACGGAGAAAAGTCATGAAAATGGAAACAGATGTAGATTTGAAAATATTGGCTAGAATCAGATCCAAAGAAAGAATGCAGGCAACTAGGAAGCGACGTAAGGAAGAACATTTTAAACAAACATCTACTAGATACAGCAGTCCTCGCACATTAGGGAAGGCTGTGGCAAAAATAAAACGTAATCTATCAGCCAGTCCTACCAAAGCTGTGGAAGTTGTGAAAAAAATAGCTTCTGAATTCAACATCTTTGTATTCGACAAAAATGACGCCCCTAAAGCAGCGCCTCGAAAACTAACGGATGAAGGGAAAAAACTGATTTGTGATTTTTATAATAGGGATGACATTAGCAGACAAATGCCTGGCATTAAAGATGTGAAAACAGTCAAATCCAATACAAGAACCAAAATGCGAATCCAGAAAAGAACAATGATTATGAGCATTCGAGAAGCCTTGGAAATATTTAAAGAATCTCATCCTGAAAAATCCATAGGCAAGACTGTTTTTTATAATGAGAGACCAGCTCACAACATGCCAATTAATGATACTCCTCATAATGTTTGCGTATGTACAACGCACTCCAATTATATTAATCTTCTTCTGGCTATTTCGAAACATACGACAGACTTTCCCAAAACTCACCAAGAGCTTCTGAAACAGGTATCTTGTAGTGTCGACAATGAAGATTGCATGTCCAGTAGTTGCGATGCATGTAAAGAATCCAATATTTGGGATATTACTGTAGATTCCAACCCCTGTGTTAATTGGAAAGCCTGGATCTTTCAGAATCAGAGGCCAAAACAGATCGTAATTAGCAAACCTTTCAATGAAGCACTGGATGAACTACATGGCAGCACTTGCAAATTCAAGCTACATTCTTTTGTCAAAAATGTGCAATCCGATTACTTCCAAAACGCAAAACAAGGCCTGACCAGTGAGAAAGCTGTCATACAAATAGATTTTGCCGAGAACTACGCGTTAATTAGTCAAGACGAAATACAATCTGCACATTGGTCTCATGCACAAGTCACGCTTTTTACGTGTTGTATTTGGACTACCGACAAACTTCATTCATTGGTCATAGTAAGTGATGAGCTAAGTCACAATAAATATACTGTACATCTCTTTCTGCAAAAAATATTTGAGTACATTAAGTCAGTCTCTGATGACATTACATTTTTGTATATCTTCAGCGACAATTGCGCCGCTCAATTTAAAAATCGATATGTAATGGCAAGTATGAACTCGCTCAAAGCAGAATATGGATTTGATCACCTCGAATGGAACTTTTTCGCTGCCTCACACGGAAAAGGTGCCGTTGATGGAATTGGTGGAAGTGTCAAAAGATCAGTGTGGATCGCGGTTAAGTCTCGTAAAGTCATCGTTAACAGTGCTCTAGAATTTTATAATTTAGCACGCAGTCTCTCTAAGAACATTATCTTTAAATTTGTAGCAAAAGAAGAAGTTAAAGAAAAGATAGCCATGCTGGATGATCAATGGGAAGGGCTGAAAAATATACCAGGAATTCAAGCCAAACATTTCTTTCAGTCCAAAGAGGCTCATAGCATTTCTGTTGCGCGCACCTCAATGTCTCATTTCAAAAGTACATTGGTTTTGAAGTCGCCAAAACCCACCGCTAATACAGATAGTGATTGGGCCGATGATGATTCGGAACCTCTGACACATCACACATTCGGAAAAAGAATTCCCAGTCCTGATATTGTTCCTTCAGTTTCATATCAGAGCAAATCTCTATTGGCACTTAAAAAGAGATTGCGCGTTTCTGATGTTTATAGTGATTCGGACACTGATTCAGACAGTGAATTTATAAATGACGGAACTCCATCAACGTCTCTTCAAGTTCCAAAATTATCACCAGAAGCATGTCCTGAAACTGCTACTATCCTGGAAGCTACTGTCTTACCGAAAAATATTTGCGCTGGTGTGTATGTGCTCGTACAATTGCTCTGTAAAGCTGGCAAAAAACATACTCAATATCGTTATGTGGGGTTGTGTCAGAGTGATATGGATGAAGATGGAGAAGTTAGAGTACAATTTATGACGACGGTTGATGGCAAAAGATTCACAGAAATCGTTAATGACATAGCAGACGTACAATTTGATAATATTATCGCGATATTGGAAGCACCAAAGAAAAAGACTGATGGAAATAATAGTTTCATAGAATTTTCAGAAACTATTGACGTATTTGAAAAGAAATAATTAATATAAGCGACAAAAAAGTATAATTGTTAGTAATTAATATGGTTTGATCTCTTATTTTGTTCCATTATAAGAAAAATTTATGTTTATGTTCACTTAAATTAGACTGGTTGCACCCGCGATAATTTGGCGTTGCACCCGCGATTATTAAAAAAAAATATAATTCATTATTTATGTTTGTTTTGTTTTAGTTTTACAAATGAGGCTTTCCAAACAAAAAGAGCGACCCCCTCCTAAAATCAAATGGCATATGCTAGAGAAGTCTGACTGTGCGAGGGAATTTATAGAGCGAGTGGTAGACAAAATGGTAGAGATGGGTGATTTGAATGACCTAAGTGTAAATGAATGTTGGAATGAGATGGCAAGGTGTATTAGGAGCGCAGCAAAAGGTATTTTGGGAGAGACAAAAGGAAAGGGCACAATAGAAAGGGATACGTGGTGGTGGTCGACAGAGATACAGAATGTGCTGAAGGAAAAAAAGAAGAAGTTCAAAGAATGGCAGAGTGTTGGAAATGAGAGTGCTAGTTTGAAAGCTGTAAGAAAGAGTGAGTATGATGCTCTCAAGAAAAAAGCCAAAAGAGCTGTGGCCATAGCAAGAGCAAAAGCCCAGAACAAACTCTACGACACACTGGATAGTCCAGCAGGCCAAAAACACCTTTACCGGCTTGCTAGAGCTAGAGAGAGAAAGTCGAAGGATGTCTGTCGGATTAAATGCGTAAAAGACGAAGCTGGAATGGTTATAACAGATGATGAGAAAATTAAGGATAGGTGGAAAGGATACTTTGAAAGACTGATGAATGAAGAGAATGACTGGAATAGTCTGCTTGAAAATAAACCAGTGAATGAGGGATTAGTAAGAAATGTTAGTATGGATGAAGTAAGGATTGCAGTGAATGGAATGAAGAATGGTAAGGCATTAGGACCGGACGGAATACCGGTTGAAGTATGGAAGTTATTGCGGATGGACGGATGGACGTGGTTAGCTTTATTCTTCAATAAACTGTTGCTGGAAGAGGCCATACCTGACGAATGGTGTAACAGTTCGCTGGTGCCCATATTTAAAAACAAAGGTGATGTGCTGGAGTGCAACAATTATAGAGGAATAAAGCTAATGTCACACAGTATGAAAGTTTGGGAGAAAGTTATTGAAAGGCGACTGAGAGAAGAGAGCGAAATCACACAGAGCCAATTCGGTTTTATGCCTGGTCGGGGAACGACGGACGCCATTTTCGCTATCCGCCAGTTGTGCGAAAAATACAGAAGTGCACACAAAAACTTGCACATGGTGTTCATCGACCTCGAAAAGGCATACGACCGGGTACCGCGAGCGGTTTTGTGGTGGGCTCTTAAAGAGAAAGGTGTGCCTGGGAAGTATGTGCAGTTGATCCGTGCGATGTACAGTAGATGCAGTACCCAAGTCCGGTCCACAGCGGGCACTACCGGCACCTTCAATGTGGCTGTCGGTCTGTCCAGAGCAGATTGGAAGTGTGGTGGCAAAGACTGGAGAACGTTGGCCTGAAATTAAGCAGAACTAAAACCGAATACTTGTTCTGCGATTTCGGCGGTCTCTCCAGTCCTGTGCCCATAACCCTTGCCGGAACGCCTATACCGATCTGCTCCAACTTCCGGTACCTCGGGTCGCTTGTCCAAGGGGACGGCGAAGTAGACCGGGACGTAACGCCCGGTGCGTTCATCAACGCAGGATGGATGAAATGGCGACAGGTCACTGGAACAACTTGTGACCCACGGATGCCCCTCAAGTTAAAGGGGAAAATATATAAGTCCGTGATTAGACCTGTTGTACTGTATGGGTCAGAATGCTGGGCTGTAAAAAAGGTGGATGAAAAACGACTGCATGTAGCGGAGATGAGAATGTTGAGGTGGATGTGTGGAGTGACAAGAATGGATAAAGTAAGAAATGAATATATTCGAGGAAGTTTGAAAGTTGCGCCTGTTACAGAAAAGATGAAAGGGAGTCGTTTGTCTTGGTATGGACATGTAATGAGGAGGGATGAAGGACATGTGACTAAAAGAGTAATGGATCTGAATGTTGATGGACGGAGAGCGAGAGGAAGGCCAAAGAAAAGATGGATGGATTGTGTAAGAAATGATATGAAAGAGAAAGGAGTAAATGATGCCATGACGTCTGATAGGGGAGAATGGAAGAAGAAAACGTGTTGCGCCGACCCCAAATAGAATGGGACAAGGGCAGGAAAATGATGATGATGTTTGTTTTGTTTAGAGTTTTTATTTTAAGTTCTTTGTTACTTTAAAACCTTTAAAAATATTAAGACATAACATATTAAATGTATAAGAATTAACAGATTTATGTGTTTTTTGTTTGTGATCTGGAAAGGTAGGGCCAAATCTGTTGCACCCGCGACGGCAATTTGAACCTTTCTCCTGGCTTTTAAAATATCATATTAAAATTTTTGTAAATTGATATAAAGTAAACGTAATAAAATGTAGTCTTTTAGAGACTAAATTAATTAAAAATGTTTTTTATTTGATTAGGTTAAACTAAAACAGGCGTCTAATTGTTGCACCCGCGATAATGGAATGGCCCTTAGGCCATTTGGGCGTGAAGATGAACAAACAAACAAACTCACTTTCGCTTTTATAATATTAGTAAGGATAATATATAAAAGTAAGGATTTAAAAATAATAATTTGGGTATATACCTTTGCCTAACCCTTCGGGGATTACACGCGTGGTAGTATGTATATGTATATAACGCGTACCATTGGTAGAGGCCTATTCTGTTCACCTATTATGTTCATTGTACCATCTAATAAAGGCGAGCCTGTTTGCCAATAACCTGTTTGTTTCTGAAATTCCTAATTGACGTCACCAATTATACTAAGCTCGGTTCCTAAACAAACTCGAACATACTACTAAAATAACTAGAATACCAACGCAATGTACGACGGCAGGTCAACCTATTCTAAACTATTATAACCTGATCTCTCTACTATGGACCCAGTTTAACCGAAGCAAGGAAAGCTGCTCTACCTGTGATGGAGTTTCATGGATGACTCCACATCTTCTGCTTAGCCTTTTCTCAACCTTATTGGGGCTTCCAGTGTTACTGAATGAAGGTAAATATCAGTATTTTACATAGAATGACTGCCTATTTGACCTCCACGTCCATAACGCAGTTAGTTCTAGGTAATACGGTACCCCTTGATAAGACTGGTTGAAAGACTTTCGGGACACTGTATACTTGTAACGACCGTCTATAACAGGGGTGGCGAACCTTTTATGACCAACGTGCCAATTCTCCTTAAGAAATGTGGAGTTTTGACCTAAACAAAATCAATAATGACTATCAGGAAAATAATTGACTCGAAACTCTTTTCTACTCGAAGTCATCGCCAAACGTTTTCATAACGAATCGTCAATGTTATTCATCTCTGATAATAATGACTCAAACCAGCAAGTACAAACATAATAGATAGGTAGGTGAAATAATGATTAAAATTAGTGCCTAAAATATTGTGTCACGTGCCGTGAATGGCACGCGTGCCATTGGTTCGCCATCCCTGGTCTATAACGTTATTTAATGACAGCCGAGACCAATGCCTTAACGTGCTTTCCGAGGCATGGTGAAAACATGGTATGTAATGGATGGTCTTAAGCAAACTTCAAAGATCGAAGCCGTGCATCCTCCGGACCGTGCGACCTCCTACAGTGGAGATTAACAATCGGCGCGGGTGGTATGATAGTACAAAGGTACACTCTCACAGTCCGATGGGACGGCAATCTGATACGACCAGAAAGAGATCAGGCACGGGACCAACAGCTCAATGTGCTTTTCAAGGCAGGAGGGTATCTTCTACACCACCTGTCAAACTCTAGGCTGCTACTGAAAAATTTCCCATGGAAAAACCAATAACACTTTTTCGTATCGACTCGACTCCGTGGTCAGCAGTCGCGTAATAAGAGCACTGAAGATTTCCAACTGGCTTTAAACTAAAATACAAGTCGATTAAACTAAACCATTATCACGAAGAAAACACTATTATCATGAAATCTATAGTTTTAATTAAAACGTTCACAAGACGAAGAGATATAAACTAAACTTAATTGCTTACGTTTGCGTATTAAACCCCGAGGGAATGGGAATGATAAATATGTGTTATCAAACTGTCAGTATAATGAATGCTGGCACAAATGTCACACGTGTTGTCATACAGATTGCGGTGGTTTCACTAACACATACGATTAATTAGTTGAAAATGTATCCCTACTAATTGTTCCTTGAATTGCTTTTCCCTTGTGTCTTGGAAAACGTGGGTGAGACAAAAATATTGGCATTTGATTTACATAATTTACTTGGTTGTAAATTTGTTAAAATACACTCCGAGTTATTAAGGTTAAATTAAATTATTTTAGCGTCTTGAAGACACTTTTACGTTTAACACTAGATACTCTGATAGGTTGATTATTCCGCCGATGAAAAGCTACTTATATCACAGAAGTTGTTTTCCAATGGCAATAAGAATATTTAATAAACTACCAAATCATATAGAAGCAAAAAAACCAACTCTCTAAGTCTACTAAAAGATAATTATGGTAGTTTATGCCACATGTTTGTGGAACCAACTCGCACTTGGCAGGTTTTTATAATGAACTAGAATCTGCCCGTGAATCCATCCGCGTGGCATAGTTACTTTGGGCTAACGCTAACTTTAAACCGCTTGATGATGGATATAAAAAAATAGCCTATGTCCGTCTCCAGGGTCCCAACTACCTCTGTACCAAAATTTATCAAATTTGGTTTTAATACTAATTAAGGATTTAATGATAGACAGATATAATGATATAATAAAAGAGAATTATTTATTACTAGCTTTCGCCCGCGGCTTCGCCCGCGTTAAATTTGGGGTAACACAGTTCCCCTTGCGCCTTATTGATTTGTAATAGCAACGCTTAGTTTTCCCTTTTCTTCCCTCTTTCTCCCTCACATCCCACTTTTTTTTAATAAAAATTAGCCTATGTCCGTCTCCTGGTTCCCACTATGTCTGTACCAAAATTCATCAAAATCGGTTTAGTCATTAAAGCGTGAAGAGGTAACAAACAAACAAACTCACTTTCGCTTTTATAATATTATATATATATATATATATATATATATATATATATATATATATATATATATATATATATATATATATATATATATATATATATATATATATATATATATTAGTAAGGAAGAACAAGTACATAACATTGTTTGCATATAAAAATGCTGTTTAAAAAGCATCGTTTTATCGATCCATCTCTACCTACACACAAAATACTTAGTTAAGCATGCTGATGGCTTAAACTTAGTGCTTAAGAGCGCAGCTAAGGGTTCAACGTTATCTGGATGCTTGCACACATTCGCTTGCAAGCTTGTTTGCTTTTCTATGATGTGTTTACACTTATATTGCGTGACGCAAGATTCTGCTGAACTTTGACTTACGACGTCATTGTTATTTTGTAGGAATTTCACTTTTAATTGTTTGGTCGTAAGAACTAAATTCATTGCATGTCATAATATGATAAATCTAATTTATAAAATTCTCGTGTTACAGTGCTAGTTACCATACTCCTCTGAAACGGCTTGACCGATTTTTATGAAATTTTATATGCATATTCTGTAGGTCTGAGAATCGGCTACTATCTATTTTTCAGAACCCTAAGTGATAAGGGTGAACTGAGCAGTAGGTGACACTGGGTACAGCTAGTAATCCTTACTAATATTATAAAAGCGAAAGTGAGTTTGTTTGTTACCTCTTCACGCTTTAATGGCTAAACCGATTGTGATGAATTTTGGTACATAGATAGTTGGGAACCAGGAGACGGACATAAACTAAATTTTATTTAAAAAAAGTGGGATGGGAGGGAGAAAGAGGGAAAACTTAGCGTTGCTAATACAAATCAATAAGGCGCAAGGAGAACTGTGTTACCCCAAATTTAACGCGGGCGAAGCCGCGGGCGAAAGCTAGTATATAATAATATCTTTGTGTAATTGGTTAAAAGGAACAGTTACAGCAGCGTGCTTCAAAAGGAAAATACGGAACCCTGATAGGACCATTTTGTTGTCCGTCTGCATGTCAACACCCTGTATGTCAAGGTATAAAGTTGAAATTAAAACCGTATTACTCATGTCTGTAAACCCTTGAAGCTGTGAATAAACAGACCTTTGAGTCTACGCAGTCAAAAGCTACGGCCATTTATGTCACAAGTTTGTACGGAACTCTCGGTGCGCGAGTCCAACGCGCCCTTACCACCGCGAAACCACTAGTGTTACTAAACATTTTTTTCCAGATTTTTCACCTCCCATTCCCCACTGGCCACACAAAAGTAGGAAAAAATCTTTGTAAACGCACCCACGATACTGAAGATATTCCTCGTTACTGAAAAAAAGTGAAAATATTTAATTAATTTTAAATATTTTTCGATTCACATAAACAAGTTTATTCTGGGGACAGCTACATCATTTAAATCTAGTACCTAACAAATTATGGACTAAATACCATAGAAATAAACAACAAAATAATTTCATAATAATATATACCCTTTTTGGGATTTCACGAGATTTTACGAGGTAGGTTTTGTTCACATTTTAATTATGACCAGTGTATATTTAGCCCAGTTCTAAAATAATTCAAATATTCTGTTATTTTGAGGCATCTTATAGCTGTAATGAATAACAAATTTTCGTTTAGCATAGTATTCAATGGAAATGTATTATATTTAGGTAAATCTTATATTTTTGTATTATTATATTATTATATTTAAGTATTGGGAACCTAAACATTAAAATGGTTCCATTAATAACTAATGGATGAACATTTATACATTTTGAATAAACAAAACAGTGTTAATTACATGTAGCAGGAATACAAATAATTATTTGATGATAATAACAGAATTCAATTACTCTATGATTAAAGTCTACACTCTACTAGTCAAATTAAACATACATTTTATGGATAACCATAATCCTTACTAATCTTGTAAAATCGAAAGTGAGTTTGTTTGTTACGTCTTCACGCCTAAATGGCAAGACTGATTTTGATGAATTTTGGTACAGAGATAGTTGGGACCCTGGAGAGAGATATAAGCTATTTTTAAAAAAATGATATTGAGATATGAGGGAGTAAGAGGGAAGAAAAGGGAAGCCGCGGGCAAAAGCTAGTCAGGTTATCAATGTTCTCAAACACAAAGACAGTTGTAAAAATATGATTTCATTGAAATTGTTTCGGGTTGATCAGGTCAAATTGACAGTTTCAAATTGAGCTCAATTAATACGTTTCACCAATGAAATGAGCCAGTTACGTTTTTCAAGTCGCATGTAAAAGCGGGTGAGACTATTGCCATCAATCGGATACGAATCCAGATATCGTAGCTGCTTCTAAGAAATTTCTGATGGTATCCCAAAATAATACTTTGCCTGACGAGGGAACCGAACCCAGGATCTCATCCACTACAGTCGCGACCTCTCAACCAATGACGCAGTTAATAATTATCAAAGTAGATTATCAAAATCAACAATCGCGATGTCAAGGATCAACAATTTCGACACGATTTCATTAGCAAGCCCTCTAAATGTTAATAAAAACTTTAGCTATAAAACCTTATTGATAAATACAGTTGAAGTTCTAATCTTACTCCCCAAACGACCAAGGTAAATCTATTTTGTTCTCCAATACGCCTTAAAAGGAATTTGTTCTTCGAACGACTACTCAACGTAATCCAAATTAGATTCCCAGCATATTGTTTTCCATGTCTTCGATAAAGATGAATGTATTGATCCATTTAATAAGTCTTGGAAGGTAAAAATAAGTCTGTTGAAGAACAGTATTTGGAAATTTGAACATTATTTTGGCAACCTTTATTTTTTTATGAGATAAATCGAAATTGCTGTACCAGCTTAATCCGTGCGAGCAGCGGTCGGCAAAAGTAGTATGAAAATCTATATCTGTCTTGTTTTAGCGGCCAAATTACTATGTAAATTCATATATGTCATCTGGTATTCTAGGTAGAAATTTAACAACACCTAAACTAGACCATTTGAAACTTCCATGCGGGCTTTTTATATTTAGAATCGTTATCTCAAATGGGCTAAGCTTGGACCTACTGCTTGACATAAAATTTAAGTATTTTATGAAATAATAAAGTGTTTTAGGTCTAAGTTACGATAACATAATGTTGATATGGGTTTAGGAGAGAGGCTGAAGTTTTATTTCAGCCATTCGCTTTATACGGTTTTTGAATTTAACGAATTTAGTACATACTAAAATCCCTTAAGTTTAAATTATTACTCAAACCGCCATGACAAAGTTAAGGAGTTTCTTTAATTACATATTACTTAAGCTTTATAAGAATATTGTGATTTTTTCACTCAAATAAAGAATCAACAGGCATCTTCATCGATAATCATCGTGAACAGAAAGTTAACAAAAAGCGGCATTTTATTTGCAACTATGTGTGCCCGTAGTTTCACCCCCGCTTAAGAATTTTAGCGTGAAGTTTTATAGCCCAGACAGATATATTTTTGGTTGACTGGTAGAGAATGCCTTATGGTATTAAGTACGCCTATGTGCCACTATTGTACATGAATTTTAAATAAATTAATTTTTTTTTTATTCGGAATAGTAGTTCTGAGATTAGCACGTTCATCCAAAAAAAGCCCAAAGCTTTGAAATATTATTATAAATATAGATATAGATGGACGGAAAGTTATAAGTGATTAAGGTTGTCATAATCTATCGAAATTGTTTTTTCCATTCTGTTGAATATAGTAGAAAAAGTCCCATCTTAAGAAAAGTTACCTCTTAGCTCTACTTCAAAGTTAAACTAACTTCTTGAAGGCGTGAAAATAAGTTATGAAACTATGCCAACACTATACGTTGGAACATTCCTGAACGACTTTCATTTTGTTTTTACTTCTTATAAGTTTCAATAGATTCAAAAGCGTGGAAGATATCTGGTTTCAAGAGATTTCTTTGAATATTTATTCTGTATTAATACATAAATATTTATTTTTCTTTCTTTATTCTTCTACTGCCCGTTGGTCTAGGGGTTGCAAGCCCGACTGATGTGCATAAAGTTCTTGGTTCGACTCCCGGTTCAAGCAAAACATTATAGAGAATTTTCAATCATGAATTACTCAGTCAAAACTACGGAATCTAATTTCGACTCCGGTTGATGGCAATTGGCTCGCGCTCTATTACATGGGACGTAAACAAAACTGGCGAAATATGAAATGTGAATTACAAGCGTAATGTTACATTATATTTATATTTTAACATAGTTAATGAACGAGTTGTCTTTGTAGAATAGCCTACGAAACGTAGCACAACCTACGCAGCGTAGCATAGCCTCCGCACCGTAGCACAGCCTACGAAGATGGCGTAGCACAGCCTATTAAGATGGCGCATTACCTACAAAACCAAGCGTAAGTTAAAGAAGTTAGCCTCGTTCTAATAATTTTCAATTATAAATCGATATTTAAATATTGACCAAACTATTAGCAGCCTCAGTATAAATATTTTCTTAAGGAGAAAAATACACCCGCGTTAACTATTTGTGTTTAAAGCACACGCATCGTCATTAATGAATAGATAGTTTATACGTCAAGGTGACATATTTCCCTTAAGCCAGGTTGCGTGTTGTTCGAAGTCACGATATGTCACTAGGTTATGTGTTAATTAAACTATCCAATGCGTGGGTAGGCCGAATTGAGGTACACACGACGACAGGTCTTCTATTCTAAACTTCCATTATAACCTGATCTCTCTTTTACGGATCGCACACCGTCGTAGAGAGACCAGGTTAAAATGGTTATGTATAGGTGATATGCCGTCGTGTGTACGTTTCCAAAATTGATGGCGGAGTTCAAATATCTTTGAATTGCCATCAATGACCACAAGTGATAATGTCGATACGGTATTGCTGCACAAATTCCATGGCAACTTTCGTCTTTTTCAGTTTCACAAGGATTTTGCTGCTAAATTTAAAAAAAACAAAGCTTATCAAATCATTCTGTCTTTGCAAACAGTGGCAATTTTTACATAGATGTTGTCCCATATTATATAGTTTTCCATGTTCTACAGTGGAATGAGCATGCAAATAATATTCAATTTTAAAATTAAGGAGATATTTAAAAAATACATAAAATTATATTTAAATCTTCACAAAGCTTTTTGGAAGCTGGACAATAATGTCAGACTAGTAAAATTAATAACGTATATAACAGTAAATTTAAACGGAAAAATAAGCATGTCAATCATAAAAAAATGGGAAAAGTTGTTACGGGTACGTTATTAAGGTTAAGCAACGCTAGGCATGGTCGGCCTGTGGATGGGTCACCATCTATCACATACCGAGTTTCTTACCATAATAGAAACAATGTACAAAACATAATATCACATATCTCATAATATGATATATACCTTCGCCGGAAGAAAACTCTTTTCTTCATTTGTTTGTATGATTTGCACGTCGGTGCTATAGAAAGAAACAAGAGAACAAAGCCAAAACATATTAATATAGGAGAACAAAGAAAAACAATAAAGACGAAACAATGGCTGACAATGTAAGTTGTTTGAACGATGAACGAATTATTGCGTTTCAGTTAATGTTTGAGAGCAAATGTATACTGTGTTTTTAAATAGGGCTAAATCACACTAATATTAAAAAGGTGAAAGTTTGTTTGTTTTTAACTCCTGCATATTCGCATGCAACGCTTGTACCGATTTAAATAAAATTTGGTATGTGAAATTAGGATGATTTTTTTTTATATCGGGGTCCTTGATCTAAACCGATACAACAAAAAAAAAAATAGAATTTTTAGTTATTTTTGTATTTGTATGTTCGGTGATTAATTAACATAACGCAATAAACAAACAGTGACACTTTTACAACGTATTTTACAGTCAACGAAAAACACGTTTGTAAAGGAAGTTTAGATTTAGAATTAAATTAATGATATAAAATTGATTTAATGTTCAAAACTTCCTTTACAAATGTATAAATGTATTTTTCGGCGCCTGAAAAATAGTCTTTAATGATTTGTCTTAGTTCAGATAGTGGTGTGCGAGAGCAATATACAGGGTGGTCAGTTGATAGGCGTCCAAAGAAAAAAAATAGATGCCTTATGCTAAGGGGTACCCGAATTACCCCCATATATGTTCCGCGATTATTTGTAGTTTAGGAGCTAGAATTTTTTTAAGTACTATTTTCAACATTTTCACCTAACATTGTTTTTATTTTTTATGTCTTTATTCCTATCATTTTTAGATATTCTTTTTTTATGGAATCTATTAGCGATAGCAATAGCTACCATGCAAAAAAAATCCGTTTGCCTAGGCATTGTAGAACTTACCACAAAATTAGTCCAAAGTTCAAAATTACCATTAGAGTTCGATAATCAAAAATGTTCAGAGTTTAAAAAAATAAGTTAGGGGTGCCAGAGGTTTCTAAATGATGTAAAAAAAAAAACTTATATGGACCTTCAACAGACAAAATCGGTAAAAAAAATATAGAGTTTGATCGGGATTATTTCCTGTAATTAGCGTTGATAGCAATAAAGGTATTTTTACAGTTATTGTTATAATTTGGGATTTCTTTATTCTTGCCACTTTTATGATAAAAAAATACGGTAGATGGTTTACAAATTTTATTAAAACACGTTACAAAAGGTTTTCAAAGTGCCGCCTTACCACAGAAATGCACAATCTACATCTACGGAGGAAATTGTCTTTTAGTTGTCTAAAGGCTTCTCCGTTACTTTTTACAACATTTGAAAATGGTGAAAATTTTAAACAGGTGAAAATTTTGAAAATAGTACTTACAAAAATTCTAGCTCCTAAACTACAAATCATCGCGGAACATACATGGGGGTAATTCGGGTACCCCTTAGTATAAGGCACCTAATTTTTTTCTTTGGACGCCTATCAACTGGCCACCCTGTATGTATAGAGTAAGTAAACTTTATATGTTGTTAGTGTTAATTATACTGTAAATAAGCAGTAACTTTTGTAAATAAATAGTAGTAGAACAACTTTTTCAATTCTAAAGAAATCACTCATAAAGTTAGCAGAAATGTCAAAATATTTCAAGAAGTTAGTCATTCAATTATGGAAATGGCTTTTTGTTGGTTTTGTGGCTATTTAATTCAGGCGAGTCTAAGTTGTGTCGTGAATATCAATAACTTAAAAACATTTATTTTGTTGCTTTAATCCGAAAATTATAAGAGAAATATAGGTATTTTTTCTGGAAAATATTATAAACAATCATACCAGGTCTATCTAGCAAAAGGGTAAGCAAGCTAGGCTAGGCTGGCTAGGCATTTAGTCTTTCTTTCTTTGTATTTTTTTTTTCGCAAAGTTAGATGTTTGTGAAGACAACTCATTTGATGCTAAAATGTAGCTCACAGATATCAGTGTGAACTAGAAAAATATAATAGTGCTCGTAGTAAAACTAAGCTGTAGGACAATAATGACCGCCTGCGTAGTTACATTCCTAATAGCTGACGCGAGTAATTGACCAGCACATTGTGTTGCAGGCGTACGGACGACGTAATTACGTCAATAGGAGCAACAGGCAGAAGTAGTGGTGTGCGATCACTCGGCCACTTACCCTCACGGCACAAACCAGATAGAAACAGAAGGGCAGTTAAATCGAAAAAAAAACCAACTTCCAAAAAAAAGTTGGTTTTATTCTTGTTTTAATTTCGGGTTTCCGATATTTCGGTGCAGTTAAATACGCAAAATGAATAGTAAACATGGTAAATATCCCGTTTTAAATGTTATAAATAATGTACCTAGTCTGTCTCTGTATTTTTGTAAACTTATGTAAAAGCATTGTTCCTTTTGTTTTGTTGAATTAGGTTTATAAGAATGTATAAATAAATAAAAACAAATATTTTGTTGATACTATTGTTCAACATAATTAACTTGTGCCTATAATTTGCTAAGCTAAGCAGAACAATAGACCCTGGTGGTTTACATTGCGTCGAGAACTCTTCAAAATAAATAATTATCCTTCTACGATAGGTACTTTCTAGATATTCGATATATACATACGAAATACCACTCTCATAGGCGTCTGGTTCTCTGCAGGGTCTTCCACTAAGTTTAATTACTTCTCACCTTAAATAGCCATTTGAACGAATGCCCGACATCTGGGGCATTGACTGGCGGTCGAAGCTTTAGAGTTCAAAGTTCTATCTGTTGAATTTTTGAGCCCATACGAAGTCAGAGAACTCATGTATTTATTCCGGTGCTTATTTTTGTCAAACTCCGGAAGTTACCCTACTAACGTGTGGACGCTAGTGATAGTTCCAGCTTGCAGGGGTTGCGGGTTGTTTGAAAAAGATAGCCCTGGTCCCGGAACATAAAGAGCAAAATAATGGTCATGCGTGGGTCTTATTAAGTACTAGCTTTTGCCCGCGGCTTCGCTCGCATTAAATTCGGTAGCGCCTTATTGATTTGTAATAGCAACGCTAAGCTTTCCCGTTTCGTCCCTCTTTCTCCCTCATATCCCACACTTAAAAAAAAAGCCTATGTCCGTCTCCTAGTTCCCAACTATCTCTGTACCAAAATTCATCAAAATCGGTTTAGCCATTAAAGCGTGAAGAGGTAACAAACAAACAAACTCACTTTCGCTTTTATAATATTAAGTAAGGATTAGTCTGACACTCCCCCCCTCCCGCTTCGGTCAGAGCAGGGAAGGTATTTGATGATTTCCCATCCGTAAAAAAGGTATATCCCAACCTTCTTATTAGCTAAGGTCTGAACAGACTCAAAATTAAATTGGACCTATTTATGCAAACAGGAACCAATCCACATATGCCAGAGTTGAGATAGAAATGCTGAAAGCTTCAAAAATGCTTTTTCCACCAACCCTGTAGAGGATCTGTCAATTTTTACAAACCTTGTAAGGCAAAAACCCTTAAAGGCATCTGATTTTCACAGACTAAAACATTACCTAAATTGTCAGATCGTTTAGATATCTGCTTAAATAGGTTCAATTGCTGTCAACATGTCAAGAAGTAGTTCCTTTGCATGATATATTTTGACGGTCCTGTTGGTGGCTCTGACTGCTGAGCCGGAGGTCGTGGGTTCGATTCCCATCCAGGACAAACTTTGTGTGATGAGCATGATTGTTTGTTCTGTGTCTGGGTGTGATTTATCTATATGTATGTATTTATAAATTATATAAGTATGTATATCAGTTGTCTGGTTACCATAACACAAGCTCTGCTTAGCTTGGGATCAGATAGCCGTGTGTGAGTTGTCCCAATATATTTATTTACTTTTCTACTTTAACTGTATGTACGGGTATTTGAAAGGACTGACAGTCGCGAGTGCGCCTGCACTTCATGTGTGTGAACGAAAACACTTGCAAACAGCAAGTGTTTTCGTTCTTTGGATGGAATGGACCTTCTGTATATATATCTATTTCGTGTCTTTCACGGTTTAGTAGGTGTCACAGGAAATTGGATGATATCACTAGAGCATAGGATTCGTTAATTATTTGTTTAATCAAGAAATAATATATAAACGAAAAATCAAAATGGAAACTTGGTACTGTGAAAAACGGAGTTGGTTTCTGAATATGTGAATCAGAGTTGAGTGTTTGTTTTAAAAATGAAATACAACTTAAATCGTAGTTCAAAAAGCGCGGTTGTTTTTGATGAGTATTGAAAGATAAAACTTTTTACGCAAGTAAAGTAATGATGATCATTTATTTTACTAAAATCTGCATTTAACTTTCAACCACTAGCTTCGATAAAATTAAATTACAAAGATACAAACACGTACATAAGTCTCTTATGCGCGCTCTTTACACGAAGAAGTCTTTTCATAATACTCATCATCTACTATGTAATTCGTTGGAGTCGGCTTCCAGTCTAACCGGATGCAGCTAAATTGCAGTATATCTCATGGAGCGACTCCACAAACCAGTTAGTACTGGGTAAGACTGGTTGTCAGACTTCCGGGATACTGACTGTAACGACTGTCAAAGATCTACAAGTGACTGCAGGGACCAACAGTTTACCGTGCTTTCCGAGGCACGGAGGAAACTCGATATATAACGGGTGGTCACCCATCCAAGACCAACCTAGGCAAGCGTGGCTTAACCTGGTGATCGATCCGAGTGGCTGCTATTATTTAGCCTACTATATTACTAAGGAGAAGCAAAAATAAAGCTTGGAGTGCAAACGCTTGTAAGGCATAAAATCTCATAAATATCAGGTACCTGTTGAATGCGCACAGATAAAGGTATTCGTACGAGGCTTAAGCTTTGTTAACTGATAAAGTGGGGATCTTTTTGTCTTTTCAGTAAGAATTATGGTCTAAGGGCCGTGCGTCGGTAGTTTAGTGAGTACTGTTATAGCTTTGTGTGAATGTGTGGGGGCGTTTGTCGTAATAAAAAGAAGTATAAAACACTTTGAGACTGTATTTTATGCAAAGCTATTCCCTTCTCTATATATTTTGAATTTAATCAACTTGAGTATTTGAAAGTCATTGCAAACCAGCCTGCACTCGGGTGTGTTTAATGTCGGTACATCAAGCTACTACAATCTGTCAGATTTCTTTTATAGATTTTCGACTTTATTTCTAAAGTATTAGGTTCAAGGTTCATTGGGAAAAATTGTCAGTTTCGGGTAGCTCGACCTGCTGGCATCTGTACTATCATTGTGTGCGCTAAGTAGTATCGCTCGCCTCCTGGTTCCCGTTGCATCACTTTTTGAATCGATGTCATTTGCGATGAACCACTGTGTGATACGACCTTTAAATGTCTTCCAATCGCTGACACCATGATCGAAAGTCGATAGAACGCCACAAAATGACTGTGCCATTTCTCGCAAGGGTTTTTACTATTGTGGGTAAACTCGTCGCGACTGTTGTGTAGGTACGTAGAGACACAACTGAAACTACTGACAGCTAAAAGCACACTGGTTTGGTTATGGTGGTGTAGGTCGGGGCAGCGCAGGAGCGCGGCCTACGCACTACAACCACATATTTAAATATGTGGTTGTTATTCAAAGCCTTGTTCCCGAGTACTCAACAATGATCTTGGTCTTCTATAAGTCTATCTAGATATAAACACCATGTCCATAAATACCAGATGATATTAGCATTAAAACCGTGGTTCCGTAACTTAAAACAACAGAACATATAAACGACTAGCTGTGCCCTGCTATGCAATACATGCGTTGCTATGCAATTTTCTACCTTTCTACCTACCCTACCTTTGCTATTAACCTCACGGAGCCCGAGACCTTTCCAACGAATGCAAAACCGTGGAAATCGGTTCGTGCGTTCTGGAGTTATAGCGTCAGGAAGGAAAACCCGACTTATTTTTATATAGTAGATTACTTTTTTTTGTTTTGTTGTCTGTGTGTCTGTCAAAACCCTTTTATCTGGGGAATGCGTTAATGTATCGAATTTTGAATTGGAATCACTTACTCAAGCCGGTGGTCTCTTAGAAATGAGAAAAAGCCCACTGTCTAAGTTACGCAGTTAAAAGGTATGGCAGTACATGTTGCAAAGTTTTGTGGAACCTTCGGTGCGCTAATCTTACTTGAAATTGGCTGGTTTTTTATTTACTTTTTGTTTTTGAAATCGCTAGCAGATCCTGCAGAATTTGTCCTGCCTCTTGACACAAAATGATACCAGGTGATATATAGAGAGAGCAGCGTCACGTAGCAGGTTCAATTGTGTTTGCATCCGTTATATTTCAAAGGGTCGCAATTTTTTTTTTCGAATTAGGCCCAGCGCTTTAGGAGTTAGGTAACAAACACACGTGCAGAAGAATTATATATATAAAGATAAGCAAGCTAACACAATTTTGCTACAACACATTAATTACCACACTAGATGATTCATTGAATTGATTTGATTGAATCATCAATGAATGCTTACCAAATTCAATTAACAACAGGATTCATAATCTGCGTGTTTGTGTTATCGATAGATTCAGTTATTGGACAATAACTAATTAAATTAATTGCCAGCGCTGGCTACTGAATATAATGAGGTACTTCACTAAACTAATAAGCCAGCGCTGATATTTAATTTAATTTCCTGTATAAAACACAAATAGAATTTACTTAAATGAGCGCCTATTCACTTTTTAGCACTGAAAACTTTTTTTGGTGAAATTGTTTCCATTATTCGCAAAAAAATATTTGAACTCCGAAACATGGCAACCAACGACATAAGTTATCAAAGGTTTTATTTAAATTTCGAACTGGCTTGCAAATATAATTATGTAGTAATTGAAAAAAAAAGAAATGATCATTTGGCGCGTGAAAAACTACTATTGTTTGTTGATAGTACTAGTTCAGCCTAGGTACTACTTAGTTTTAATTCCTCTCCTCTATATTCTTTGGTCTGTGCTGAAAAAATTACCGATGAAACATTAGCATAATAACAAAAAAAACTTAAGACATTTTCTTAGTAGTTTTTTTGTACCAACTTTAAAGTTTCCACTAGCATACCTTGTCAAACCCCAAATTAACCTCGTAACATAACCTCAAAACCAGTGACCATACAAAAGTGATACCAATAGCTCTTGTAATGCGTATTCCATTGAAATTGACTGGCCATTCCAATCTGATCCAATTATCCAATAGCTTCTGTCAATCACACTTAGGATCCGTCGAGCTGGTAATGAGCGCGACAGACCTGCAAAACGGACAATCGTAAATTAAATTTTCTACAAATTGATTCTTTTTCGGGTTGATTTTTTGGTTTGTCAGCTGATTTTGGAGATTTTTCTCTTGAATTACTTTTTTGAAAGGGTTACTCAGCAGTTTTTTAGGGTTCCGTACCTCAAAAGGAAAATACGGAACCCTTATAGGATCCCTGTTTTGCCCGTCTGTCTTTTAAGACCTTTATCTCGGGAACTTGTAGAGCTATAAAGTTGAAATTAAAACCATATACTGATCTCTGGTGTCCCTCTGTGTTGTAGAAAAATTAACCCTCTAAGTCTATTCAGCCAAAAGATATGGCTGGCCGCAAGTTTGTACGGTACCCTCGTTGCGCGAGTCCAGACTAGCTTTTTCTTAGGTGAAAAACACAGTAAAAGGTATATTAAAATATCAGTTTAGGACGTCGCTAGAAATGTTTCTGTCACTAAGAACAATGATGCTGGCAGCTCTTAAATATTAAATCGAATTAGTTCGGGAGTTCGAATATTTTAAACATTGATGAAAATAAAATGAACGTCTTTTTGTTTGACATTGTACCTGAGAGAGACGTGTCGCGGAAAATTGGAGGAGTTGCAAGTACGATATAAATTTGGAATAATGTGCGTGTGTTTACTTTAAGAAACTTCCTGATACTTCCTGAAAATGTTTCCCTTATGTTGCAGGCATGTCAGTGACAGCTTGTTTTTTTCATAAAGTTCGGGAAAAGTATGGCAGTAAATCTTACAAATCTTTATGGCTCCATCAAAGTCAAAGTTTCTTGGGCCATTTGTAATTTTTACTGCTTTTCAAAGGACGTTATCATCAGGGGTATATTTGGAAAATAATTTTGTCTTATAATATGTTCGAAGTTTGAATAGAGTAAAAAAATAATAATCAATGGCTCATTGTTTAAATGGAAAATACGCACTTAATTGTCCTTTTGTTATGTGACATGTTTATTTATAGCAGAATTACTGTCACGGGACGAATTGTATCTAGTTTACACATTTTATGTCCCACATCCTCATTTTGTATGTACTCTAACATCCTATTTTGATATTTGAGAACAGGAAAATATAATAAAATAAACATAATCCGTATTGTAATCCCTGAGGGGTTACGTAGAGGTTTTGCCACCAACCACGTGTTGCCAGTTATATTTTAGTCCCACGTAGCTATGTCATCAACCGGTATCCTAACACCGCAGCTGCTACCAAAAAATTCCCAAATGATGGAAAAACTAAATGACATTTTACTCGACCCGGGAATGAAACTAAGAACCTGGTGCTCAGCAGATCACTAGACTAACGGTGCAGTACATTGTAGCGGGTATTTCTGTTGTATATTTATCATCATCATCTATCATCCACAGCCCAACTTCACGCCGTGTCGACGGTGTCTTAGTATTCCACGCGCCCCTCAAAGAGATGTCAGCAAAACAGAGGGGCCTTTTTTATGCGGGTGGGAAATCAAATGACTTCCCCCACTTTGGGCGAAGAGGGGGGGAGTGTCCGATTTGTACTGACTAAAGCCCACCCATGTTCCTTCTATTGCCCTTTATGTTCCGGGTCGCGGTATCTCTTTCGAACAACCCGCAACCCCAGCGCGCGTGGAACACCAATACGCCGTCGACACGGCCTGTTGTCATAAACGGACGGAAGGTGAGCTACTCATTGCTCACTGTTCACAGGCCCGCATCTACGGTGTCCGGGAGTCGTCCCGCGGCGGCTGGCTTGGTTTGAGGTTAGATGGATATCGCTCCCAAAGATAAAACAAAAACAATGATTATATTTAGTATTTTCCGGCAAAAGGCGGATAGCCATAAAAGTAATTAAAGCGAGCATCAATGGCCTAGGGAGTTATAAATTCAAAATGAACAATTCAAAAGGCTATTGAGATACCTACTAGCTAAATATAGGGATGGAAGCCTTTGGCAATTAAACACATGGTTATAAACATACCTTTGATAATTTTATGCGATGTGGGTTTCGTGAAATGTATCCTTATATGTGTGTGTTCAAATTCTACATGATAAATATGATTGGATCTGACTGGATGAACTTTGGCGGTCGTTCTCATATTTATGCGGAGAAGGTATTGTTAACACAGTTATAATCTTCTTTTCAATTTCAAAATAATTATTTCAATTAGACAAGTACATATACTTTTGTGCAACACACAAAGTCAGGAAAATAAAAGAATGAAGCTACAGTCCCAGTCACAAGTGAAGAAATAAAAGAACTGGTGAAAAAGATCATAAGGCCCGAGAAAATAAAGCTGCTCGTGTCCCAAAAACAAAGAAAGGTGGCGTAACAATTATTACCGATACGAAACAGGACGCGGATTAATTAGACTGCGCAGTTCACATCCGAACTAATCGCTGACGAACCCAACAATTGCAAACCCCAGATCGTAGTTGTAGGTGTGCCGATACCGGTGGGTTACAATTTTTTTAATATAACAAATAAACAAAAAATATACGTACGGAAAAAAAATGGAATATAATTACTAAAAAAAGATAGATGGAAGATTCTGGGTAAAGATAGAAGTATGTTTATCTATAAATAATAAAAATCAATAGTTATTTGTTATACAAGAGTGCAAAGTTGCTTTTTAACCGCGTGTTCAATTTTGATGACCGAGCAAGCGAAGGATTCCAAAATTGAATCACGAGCGCAGCGAGTGATTCAAAATTAGAATCCTGAGCGTTAGCGAGGGAATCAAAAGAGCACGAGGTGAAAAATCTTTGCACTCGAGTGCAACACGTAACTTTTCATTCCACCTCAGCGAGGAAATGACTAAATGCAAAAAAAAAACGTTTACAATCACAAGATAGGTACACTTTTATTTCAGTTTAAGTAGGTATTAATTACTACATTATGATAGGTAAGTGTTACAGAATAATTTTTAAATTATAACAAAATAATAGTAAGGTTGCTACAGTTATTTAAATTGAGTGTAATATTTTTGTTTGGTACTGTAATATTAGTCACTTGTGTAATGTTTTTCGGTAAACTATCTGTCATGCTTAATAGTTCACTCATTCATTTTCATTAATCACTAATTTTAGGTTTTTCACTTGTTTTCAAGTTTCTTGTTTTTAATATAAGGTTTAACAATGACGTGAAAAAATGCCGCGTAAAGAACCGCGTACAAAGCAAATTGAAAAAACACCAAGAAGGTTCCGAGTCTGAGTTTTTAACAAATTAAAAAAAAGTTGTATGATATATTCGGCACCATAGAGGTAGCAGTAAATCGGTTTTATGTTTTTTTTAATTCACAAACTTAGTGCACACGATGTTCTAAATTCAATTTACTTTATTCTCTAGAGGATAAAAACGGCTTTTACACTCAGATATTGAAGATTAAAAATACTCTTTCCGAGATGGTGGGATGAAAAATATTTTTATTACACATGGGCCGTCATGGGAACTTAAACTTAAACGTCGACTAATATAAATGTTTACTCTAATAATACAACAGTATTTCTGGACAACTATTTATAGAAGGTTCCTATCTCAAGAGACCTGACCACCGGCAGTGGTAGCTTGGATTTTATATACAATTTTAAAGAAATATAAAAATAATGAAGAAATGAACATTATCTATATTAAAAGGAGAAAGTCATTATCTTTTTCATACCTGCGTAATTAACTGTTAATTAAACCGTAATAATAAAAATGATCTTTGTCGTAATTTGGATGTTTATTTCGGTGTGTGTCAAGGGACAAGATGTTTGCTATTTGATACAAAGTACCTCTTGTAATTAAGAATATGATTAAGTAGCTCCGCCCTGCGGTTTTACTCGCATGGATCGAGGAAAAAAGTATGTGCCTTTGCGTTATACAAAGCGCGCTGTTTGATTGATAAAGCGCGGTGAAAAATTATAAAGTTCCATATTGATTAATTACAAAAGTACATTTGGAGGAGCTCGTGGCCGTCCGGAGGATACGGTGGAGCATACAGTGGCGGTCTGCCCAGCTTGGGTGGAGCATCGCCGTGCCCTCATAGAGGCGAACGGCGGCGGCGATCTCTGGCGTCTGGCCCTGGTTCAGTCCATGGTCTGGAGCGAGAGGGAATGGGAAGCGGTCACTTCCTTCTGCGAAGCAGTCATGCTAGCAAAGGAGGTGACCGGACGTTTGAGGGAGAGAACCTCAACCCAGCCGCCGCAGGGGACGCCCCGCGGCGCGAGACGACTCCCGGCCACCGTAGATGCTGGCCTGTGGACGGCGAGCAATGGGTAGCTCACCGTCCGTCTATTGACGACAGGCCGTGTCGACGACGCGTTTGTGTTTTACGCGCACCTCAAAGAGATGTCAGCAAAGCATTTGCCGTCTGCCGGGGTTGCGGGATGTTCGGAAGAGATACCGCGGCCGCGGAACGTAAAGGGCAATAGAAGGAACATGGGTGGGTCAGTAAAAGTCTGACACTCATTAGCGGTGGAAGTAATTTGATGAATTCCCACCCCAAAAAAAAGGAGCTCTAAATAATATAACCCGTTACATACCGAGTTGGGAAAAGGCTAGGATGATTTAATTTCTCCGAAGTGTATTGAAAAACGTCGTTACATTCACGTGAGAATTTGTCACTGCTGTTCTCGGCTCTATAACTCTGCAATGTCAAAGTTTCCTCACTTGATTCAAAATGTACTACATATTCCCCAAGTGTGTTCCTTGAGAATAAAAACGATTTTCTTAGGTATTTCTTTTGTATCAGATAATGATAGAAATTCAATTTTTTTTTAAGGAATCGTATAAAATAAATAGCTAATGAATAAAAGAAGTCCTTTCATTCAAGACATTGGATTCCAAGGATTCTAGTACCCTTTTCTTTTCCACAAGAAGGTTTATATGTACCTACAAGATTTCTTTTCAATTTTTTTTCTGCAGTCTACAAACAATTGAGTGGAGTTATCAAATCAAATCATCTTTATTGCGGACCGTAGGTAAGTGTACATAATACAGCTGGTGTCAATAAATCATTTGTGAACAGCTATGATTTTTTTTTTATTATTGATAGGCTCGCGTTTGACCACTATCTCACCTGATGGTAAGTGATGATGTTCCACTCTTTGGACGTATAATAATAAGTAGAATAAGTTAAAAGTTAGTTTAGTCACTTTAATTTGATCGATAGTTTTTGTGGTTTCCTCTCTTATTTTTTAATCTTAGCTAAAGGATCATTGATCGTTTGAGATATATTTTTATGATCATCTTCCTCAACGTGTCCACCGTGACCGTATCGACCGTGTCACATTTTCAGGCTTCAGTACCTCAAAAGAAAAAAAAACCGGCCAAGAACGTGTCAGACTCGCTCTCGCGCACCAAGGGTTATAATCTTGCGACATAAAACAGCCATACCTTTTGACAGCTTAAACTTCGACATTTGAATTTATCACGTCACAAACAGACCACAGAGTCAAATATATGGTTTTAATTTCAACTTGATACCTTTACGCGTTCCTGAATTAAAGGTTCTGAACGCGTGGAGGTATAGAGTTGAAGCTCCAAGGAAGCTTCAAGTCTACGAAATCAAAAGATATGACAATTATGTTGCAAGATTGTACGGAACCTCGATGCGTGAGTCCTACTCGCGCTTGGCCGGTTTTTAGGTCAACCGTCCCGCTATAATTTACTTCATGACACTTGCCCTGTAGTTTTAGCTCTAGTTTTAGGTTTTCTCAATTAAAATACCTGGAAGCGACTAAGCTTAGACTAATGAATGTTTCTGTCATTAGCAAAGTTTAATATATTCTCATGACATTGTTTTACTTACAAGAAATAGGGGGAAAATACTGTCGCTTTTTTATGAAGCTCTCAGTAAATAAAATAAAACTGATAAATTGGTTTCATATATTAGAGTTTGCTCTCGTGTACGGTGAATATTTATGACACAGTTTGTATCTATGTCAGCTTGGAGTAGCTGTGGTATTTTCACCTTTTTGGTATATTTACTGCTTTCTTCAATAAAACGCGTTCGTTCATTTTTAATATTAGTTATTAAAAATATAACAAATTGTTTTAGGTAGGCATTATGGTATGTAGGGATGAAATATGTTATGATTTTGTGTTTTTTGAGATGTATCTATTTATGTGGCAATTTTTTTAATGTGAATCTTTTATTACATCGTCTCAATTTTTTGTGTGTGTTCCATGTCGCGTGACGGTCGGCCACGGAGTAGGGACTGTCTAAATGTCTATAATATGAAAAAATGTTTCACTATTACCGAGCTTTCATAAAACCACACATTTTTTTAATCTTTGTTTTTTTTTATCAATCTCGATATATTTTTTATGTTGAATTACCTGTACTGTGTTATTTATTCTTGTATGAAATCATGATGATGAATGATTTACGTATCCAATTTGTGATTCTACAAAAAATTAACTTTTCTACATATAAAAAAAAAAACATTCTACACTCTTCAATAAAACGACACGCTAAATTGAAACACTCAATAAACAGGGTTAAATCTAATTTATCTCAAGTTTAGTTAAAACGACTTGACCCAAACTGTAACAACATTCGGTCCATTTACCCGTGTTTAGAATTACTTGGGTCCTTACAGAATGGCCCTTAACGAGAGAGCTCAAATGACCAACCGATGACGGAGGGCGACTCGCAAATCTGTTTTTGATTCCGAAATGTAATTAAGATTTCAAGGGTTAATGAGTATACAAATATAACCGCACTGTTATTGATTGATGGGTTTTTTTTGGGTTGGGCAATCTTTAAATAACTTCCCCGCTCTGGGTGAAGCGGGGGGGAGTGTCGGACATCCATGTTCCTTCTATTGCCCTTAACGTTCCGGGGCCGCGGTATCTCTTTCGAACAACCCGTAACGGCTATATGTATGGCTTGTGCATTTAATTATGATAGTTCAACAACAGTCATCTACGTTGTCCAACAGACACAGTTTTCAAATGTCATACGGAGTTATTTCCTTCAAAATCAAACGCATTGTAATAGAAAAGTGTCTAATACAAATTCAAGTTCAATTTTTTACTAATATTTGTAGCGGCGCTTGATGTTTTGAGAAGGCGTTTGACGTTTAAAAGGTTTTATACCTTTCAAATCGTGAAAATTACTTTACTTTCTTTAAGTTAATGAAGTACCTACAATTTCATAAAATGTCTAAACTTATTTTAACCGACTTTTTCTTCCTTTTTAGGGTTCCGTAGTCAACTAGGAACCCTTATAGTTTCGCCATGTCTGTCTGTCCGTCCGTCCTCGCTTAATCTCTGTGACCGTTAGCACTAGAAAGCTGAAATTTGGTACCAATATGTATATCAATCACGCCGACAAAGTGGTAAAATAAAAATTTGAAAAAAATGTTTTATTAGGGTAGGGTACCCTATATGTAAAGTGGGAAGTGTTTTTTTTTTTTTAATTTCAACCCTAACGTGTGATATATTGTTGGAAAGGTATTTAAAAATGAATAGGGGTTTACTAAAATCATTTTTTGATAATGTCATTAATTTCGGAAATAATCGCTCCAAAAGTAAAAAACAATGTGTCCCCCCCCCTCTAACTTTTGAACCATAAGTTTAGAAAATATGAAAAAAATCTGAAAAGTAGAACTTTATAAGGACTTTCTATGAAAATTATTTTGAACTTGATTGACACAACAGTTTTTGTACAAAAAAAAAAAGTTGTACAAAATAATTTCTGGACTAAGTTTGTAGTATAGTCGTATATGCAAGCATTTTTTGTAACTTTGTTTACATATTTTATTATCCTGAACGTATCTTTTTTCAAACAAAAAAAGAATTATTGAAATCGTTTCTCCACCACCGAAATTGCACGTCTTTGTATTAATTAGTAACCCAATTCCCCGAGAGATGGCGCTGTAGGTACTTATTACATTGGATCGGGTATTACCGAATTGCTTGGTTGGCCTCATAACTGGGAACACTTATTGTGACGGACGGGAAACTATGGAACCCTACACTGAGCGTGGCCCGACACGCTCTTGGCCGGTTTTTTAACGTGTGTTCACAGAGTACTCCGCCTACAGTGAATCGATTTCCATAATTCTTTTTTTTTTGTTTGAAAGCCCCTTCAGGTTGTCCCAATCTCACCAAGTCAGAATCTGATGTAGTTATAATGTCTGTGGCAATTTTCTCTGCGACCCAAAATGGGTGTAAATGTTCCTCTCACGAAGTAGTGGAACAGGCATTCTGTTTATCAGATTGTGTAACTCAACGCAAAAGTTTTAACTGGGAAACGACTTTCGTTACTGATTACCTGTAACGACAAAGATCTAGAAAAAACAGCTAGGACCTACCTATGTCTTAACGTCCGAGGTACGGTGGAAACTCGGTATGGTTTGTAACAGCGAGGGCGGCTGTTATTATTTGATCACGAGCTTCTCTAGGCTAATTTTACGCACCTTCATCAATAATAGTAGAGCTTAGGAAAGGATAATTTTATTTATTTCTGTTTCATTTTATTCTATCCCACATTATTTATTTTATTTATGTAAAGACTAGACCAGACAGCAAAAAACCATATAAAATTTGAGTACAAAGGTACTGCTTATTTCTTAAGAAATTTCTGCCAGCAAACCTGCAAAAGTAGATATGACAACGAAATGTAGACGATAGTATGTGAGAGAGTACGAGAAAAATATGTGTGTGTGCCTTAACCTATTAAAACTTACATATAAGTAAATATTAATAAATACTTGTATAAATACATAATGCTTAAATATATATCCATAAATAAATAACGATTGAGAGGACAGGTAATTCTTTCACTCTGATCAGATATGGATTAGACGAACTGATTTGCTGTTGGTCACTCATCCGCGGACTAACCCAGCTATTATCATTTAGCCAAGAGCTCTCCTCGCCTTAACTTATCTAAGTGTACACTACCTACTCAATATTAATTGGATTGGCACGTAAGTAATAATAAAGTAAAGAATACTTGTCGTCAACTGTTATACTTGCTATATATAGTTTACGAAAGAAAGGAACAAAATGATTGTTTCTTTCTTTTGTAAATTACATAGAAACATGTCATTATTACAGTTGGTTCGCTATTGCGTCTGTCTAGACACATATTTATATGTATATTAGGAAAAAACCAAGATTGTACATCTTATCTACGTTAGGTAGCAACAGTTATTTTAGTTCTTGAAACCACTTTATAGAATGGTTGTTTATGTTGTCTCTTTTTGCCAAAACCCAGGGTATGTTATAACTATATTTAATTTTTTTTCATGAGAAATTATCAAATAACTTATCCCGCTCTCGGCGGAGCAGAAGGGAGTATAAGACTAGTACTAATCAGCTACTGACTCCCGACCACGGATGGGTTTCGGACGGTGCGGGCCTGTGGACGATGAGCAATGGGTAGCTCACCGTCCGTCCGTCTATTGACGACAGGCCGTGTCGACGGCGTGTTAGTGGTTCACGCGCGCCTCAAAGAGATGTCAGCAAAGCCGAAGGGCTTGCCAGGGCCACCGCCTACCTTATACCGCGGCCCCGGAAGATAAAGGGCAATAGAAGGAACATGGGTAGGTTTTAATCAGTACAAGTCTGACACTCCCCCCCCGCTCCGCTCATAGCGGGAGAAGTTTTTTGATGATTTCCCATCCGCAAAAAGAAAAGACCTACAATAATTTGCAATTTGTGTTTCGGGGATGCAGATTAAATTCATTCAAATTTTACATTTAACTTTCAAATTTATATGATGACAAGAGACAATATTATAGAAATAATATGGGAGTACTTGATACTAAAGCAGCCTCGAGGGTGGCAAATAAACTTGAGTTGGAAATAAACTTCGCTCTCCCAACAGCCTGTTTATCTGTTCTTCAACTTTCCAAACACGCTTTGATACATTTTGAGAGTGTTCCTGTGTATTTTCTGTTTGAAACTGACGAGATGTGGTTTGGGAAGAAAATAAGTATAATTTTCTGTGCTTTTTGTAGTATATGAAGTTGAGGAAGTATTGTGTTGTTGGTGAAAGAGAGTTTATTTATTTAAGTACACGCGGCTTCGTCCGCGTGATGTTTAAAAAAAGTATCCTATGTGTTATTCCAGACTATAGTCTAACTCTGTGCCAAATTTCATCAAGATCCGTTCGGCCGTTTTGACGTGAAAGAGTAACAAACATCGTCACAAACATTCGCATTTATAATATTAGAGTAGGATTAATGTACACACTTCTGACTTCACGGGAAACTAACATCAATATAATATAGTATTGTTTGTTCAAAGTTCAATGTAGCTTGTGAATACAACCAAAGTATCTAGAAAACTCCATTACTACTAGATACTTAGGTACTTACGTAAAATGATTTATATTTATGCAAAATTTCATATTGCCGGGATCTTGCGTTGTTTGGAAAAGATACCGTGGCCCCGGAACATAAAGGGCAATATAAGTAACATGGGTAGGTTTTAGTCAGTACAAGTCTGACATTACTCCGGTGCACCCAAATTCGATCGATAATTTACCATCTCCAAAAAGAGCTATTAAACTATATAATGAACTTAAACTCGGGCCATTTTCTTCTCGATTGACTCTTAAAAATATATAATTAGAGAATATTCGATTTGAATAAAGATGACCCTTCAAATAAATGCGTGACTTTTACCCTCGTTTTAGGCAAAAAAGGTTTTTTGAGTGGTGTTAATAGCAAGGTCTAAATCAAATACTTACTAATTTTATTAAAGCGAAAGTGAGTTTGTTTGTTTGTTACGTCTTCACGCCTATGGTAAACCGATTTTAATGAATATCTATAAATAATAAAAATAAATATCTTTGGACAACTCACACACGGCTATCTGATCCCAAGCTAAGCAGAGCTTGTGTTATGGTAACCAGACAACTGATATACATACTTATATAATTTATAAATACATACATATTATAGATAAATCACACCCAGACATAGAACAAACAATCATGCTCATCACACAAAGTTTGTCCTGTGTGGGAATCGAACCCGCGACCTCCGGCTCAGCAGTCAGGGCGACTAACCACTAGACCAACAGGCCTGTCAAATGAATTTTGGTACAGAGATAGTTGAGACCCTGAAGACGCACAAAGGTTACTTTTTGTCTCATTTTAACCCCCACTTCCCTAAAATAGAGGGTGGAAGTTTGTATGGAGCATCATTTCATGCTAAGAAGCTAAAAACTGGTCAAAACTAACAAAAACATCGTGCATATTTTTTTGGAAATCTGCCCCCAACCCCTTAAAAGAGGGGGTGAAATTTTAAATGGGACTTTTTGCAGTTTTCAAGTTAGGAAGCTAATAATGTACACATAGTGTGTTTTACTAACTAAATATACGTGCAAATCAGGAAAAGGGAACCGAGTTAACCCGAATTTAACGCGAGCGAAGCCGCGGGCAAAAGCTAGTTTATAAACGTTTCTAAACTTCTTCACCTAAATTAATATCGTACGAGCACTTGTTACACGACTTCCCGAGTCCCTACTACGTTACTGTTCGTGATGAAATCAATTTTGTTGCGTAAACCGAGCCTCGGCGAGACAATTTAGCGGATAGGCGTTTAGCAAATTGATCCGGACGTAGAACAAATCTGTGCCATTCGAGCCAGCACAATACGGCCATGTTTTATTTGTTGCTAGACTAATGGGGGATACGTGTTCTAGAAGTTTTGTGTTAGATTTACCTTGTCTATGGTTCGTTCTAGGCTGCCAATCAACTTAAACAATATTATTTATCTGTGGCCAGACTTGCCAAGTCAAAGATAGCAATTATAAGTAGAACAAGTCAATCATTTTAGATTTGTTTTTGTTGTTGTTGATGTTTAGTGGCCAGACTCGCGCACCGAGGGTTCCGTACAAACTTGCAATATATATAGCTTTATTTTTTGACTGCGTGGACTTAGAGAGTTTTTTTTTTTCAGAGAACAAAGCGACGACGGACTCGAGTATATGGTTTTAATTTCAACTCCATAGCTCCACGCGTTTACGAGAAAAAGGTGTCTTGATAGATAGACAGACAGACAGACGGAAAAAGTCATTCAATAAGTGTTCCGTTTTTTCCTGGCAATGCTAATATTTTGGGCAAAAGTCACGAGAATAGTGGACCAACCGCTTGGAGATTTCTCGAAATATAACGTGGGCAGTCAAACCCCATGGCCCTAGTGTAACTACATAACCAAAATCATGGGTAACAATCAATCCAAACCAATTCAATCTGACCGCTATTTTATAACCAGAAAGCAAAACCAAGTTCTATATTGGCCCCGTTTAAAGCTTTAGATAAATACTAGCTGATAAATAAAAAAAAAAAAAAAAAATTTTATTTTTATTTAAATATGTATCACACAAAGTTGACGGGCCTGTTGGTCTAGTGGTTAGTGGCCCTGACTGCTGAGCCGGAGGTCATGGGTTCGATTCCCACCCAGGACAAACTTTGTGTGATGAGCATGATTGTTTGTTCTGTGTCTGGGTGTGATTTATCTATAATATGTATGTATTTATAAATTATATAAGTATGTATATCAGTTGTCTGGTTACCATAACACAAGCTCTGCTTAGCTTGGGATCAGATAGCCGTGTGTGAGTTGTCCTAAGATATTTATTTATTATATTTATTTATAATCCACAGACAGCTGAACCTAAAGATCAACCCGAGCGGCTGTCATTATTTAGCTACGAGTTCTTATTAGCTAGTGTTTATTTGATAAACTTACAAGTAGTTCTAACTAGCTGCGCCACTCGGCTTCGCCTGCGTGATGATGAAAAATAGTATCCTATGTGTTATTCCAGACTATAATCTACCTCTGTGCTAAATTTCGTCAAGATCCGTTCAGTAGTTATTTCGTGAAAAAGAATCAAACATGCATCCATACTCACAAACATTCGCATTTGATTTGGTAATCTTACGTTCCGCCAATAAATATTTCCGCCTTTAATAATTCCATCTCCCAGTCTAATTAAGATCTAAAATGTTTACAGTTTTATTTCACGAGCAATGTTTTTCCAATGCCACGGAATGTTAAAGTAACCGACAGTGTGTTTAGTTGAGTGTGAATTAAAAAGTAAATCGTACTGACTTTGTAACTGGGACATGTTACAACTAGGGTTGGGCAGTATTAGAATTAAATACTTGTAATAGAAATATTACGTATTTGGTATTTCAATTACTTTCTAAAAATACTTATTGGCTCAAAACACATTTACAAGTAAATACACTTACGATTAAAAACAAAAAACATGTACAGTCACGGCAATTACATGTACCTAAACACTTACCAAAATTCAAAAGCGATTTCCTCCTACTGTATCGATTAATCTTTGACGGTTTGACGAACATAGTAATTTGGACGCTATATTATTACGAAATAAGTCGTATTTCAAAGTAAAAACCGTTTTTACACGAGAATGAGCTTTTGAATTTTGGTGACAGTTAGGCGCGTTGCCCACACGACCAACAGTCCAGGCGCAGTCGAGGCGCGGGCGCATTAGACGAGTCGCCCACAAGATCAACAGTCGAGGTGCAGTTGAGGCGCAGAAACATAAGAGGCACGCCGGAACGAGATTTTCTTTACAAATTAATGTCGTGTGGGCGACGCGCCTTAGGTACATGTTATTGCGTAACTATACATGCGATTTCGTACCTTATACTCGCACGTTATTTCGGTTAACCTTATTTATGTCGTTGTCAGATTAATATATATAGTCTTTTATATAAATATAGTCTTTTTCAGCCACGCCCATCTTAGTGGAGATTAGCCATCTGCACGGAAGATATTATAAAGCACAAGTGCGCGCAGGCACAGGTGCACTCTCTGTATTCTCATAGTCTGATAGGACAGCAATCCGGCACGACCGAAGAGAGACCGGCGCAGGAAAATAGCTTAACGTGCTTTTCGAGGCACGGAGGTATTTTAAAGCCATCTTTGGAAGATGGCCGTAGGATACTCCGGCCTGTGAAATTCTAAATTGAAAAAGCAAATAACACCTTTTTGTCCAACCTGGGGATCGAACCCAGGACTCCAAGCTCAGCAGTCGCGCTTGCGACCACAGATTAGGACACAAACGAAAAACGAAACGTAACAACCTTTGGATGGACTATAATATAATGCCATATAATAATAAATATGAATATAATTATGCAAAATTTTATAGTTTTTAATTTAATCGAAATGGCACTTGTATTTTGCAACCCTGATTACAACTCTTCGTAATGTTTACTCTGGTAGCAAACATTTGCACCGGTTGAAGCATGATGAAAGGGTGGCCACAGACAAACAGTTACTTCTGTTCGTCACGATGTCCGTCACTTGCCGTCTATCAACGGATGATTTCATTTTGTAAAGGTAAACAGCGGTGTATGTAAATAAATAGGGTCAGGGTTTTGGAACGTAGCCAGTCAGACATGTGTCTGAATATGAATGTCAAACTTCTTATAGCATTTGTTCAGAAATCTTTGGTCTTATTTAAATTGTTTTTTCTACTTTTGATCTTGAAGTTTCTTGTCGATGCTGCAATTTTGGGCTTCGAAAGAATCTATATAATGCATTTAGTAGGCCTAGACTTGTCATAATATTTTCGGTAGTTTGTTCCAATTCAATTTCTTTTTTTTCTATATCGTTTATAGAATGTCACTTGTCTTAATGCCCTGTGCCGTGATCACAAATTATGAAAATCAAATACGTGTTTTCAGGAGAATGTGTACTTACAAAACTCGTTGCGGAAACAGTGTTCAACCGCGATCACTTACCTAAAACAATACAAAAACGTTTTATATAAAAAAGGAAATATGTTAATAAACTAGAGGTTATCGACATGTGGACTCAGTGATCATTGTGCCGATAGTCGTATCAGCAAATGGCTCAATCATCTAAAGCCTCGACCAGTCCCTGGAGTGGTTCTTAGGCAGCTGGATTAAGGGCTTGATTTAGAGAGCGATACTCCTGGACACGGCTCTTTTTGTTAGGAGATTACTTTCTGCGGAGCCTTGATCGCTGGTAGCTTGGGCCCTTATTTATTTGAAATTATGAAAGAGTATTTGTTTATATTAATCATGTAAAAGTAAGGAAATAAAGTAAATAAACACTTTAAAATCTTTTATATTATTTTTATCTTCCCTTCTTCTTTTCCATTCAACCATGCATTCATTTATGCACACAACAAATGAATTTCAGGTGTTTCAATCACTTATCTATCTGTCTCGTATACAGGCGAAGTTTGGAAACTAGTCTAAACTAGGCCGGAAGTGTTCGAGGCCAGGTTCTGTTGCAGTTAGAACGCGCTACTTCTCTGTGATGATAGATATTATGTGCTTAGTGTTGTTCACTTATCCTTTCAATAAATGTTTATAATAATATATAATAACAAATATATAATAATGTTTAACGTTGCAATGAACAATGTTATAGTAGTACATTTTGATGTAAGTAAATGGTGATCAAAAAAGTTTGAAACTGGTGCAAGTAAAAATATTAGAAAAAACTAGAAGTACTATTTATTTATAAAATATAAAAAAAATGATTATATATTATAATTTTTGGAATGAAGCATACCTACTAAACGACAAAATTTCTGACCTTTCCGTATGCTTCGCACCAAGACCCAAATAGCAGACGTTGGCAACACAGCTGTAAAAGTAAAGTGGAACTGGGCTGACCACATCTACCGCATGTCGCAACAAAATTGGGCCAAAATAACAACCGATTGGGTTCCAAACAACAGGACCCGGCGACGCGGTAGGCCCAGAAGGAGATGGCGTAACGAGCTAGACTTCCACGAAAAGGATTAGGCTACAACAGCAAACGACAGAAAAAATGGGAGGAAGGAAGGGAGGTGCCCAGCGGTGGGACACATCTGGTTCATAATAATAATAATTTTTGACTAACTTGAGATAAACAGCGACTTAAATTTAAGTTATACGGCGTGTACCAGAAAAATTCGTGTGCATTACACGTTTCTGGCACACACTGTAAATATTTACCGTTATAAAACCCATTCTATTTATAGAAATAGTTTATTATGTTCCCACAACCTATATGCGGAAAAGATAATTATGAAAGAGCCACATTTCGAGCAAGTGTGTTGAAAATTTATATTCCTTATTCGTGGAAGATTGACTGTAAACAGAGCATTTTATAAGTATTTTAAAATAAATAATTAACGTCAGACTTTCGCTGAATTAACGTTAGTTAATTAAGGAATTACAAGAACAGTGTGTTTGTGCATTTATTTCTGCGGCTGTGGTATTGTTTTTTTTTGTTTTTTTGGCGTAGGAAATCATCAAATAACTTCCCCCGTTCTGGGCGGAGCGGGGAGAGAGTGTCAGACTTGTAGTGACTAAAACCCACCTATATTCCTTCTATTGCCCTTAACGTTACGGGGCCGCGGTATCTCTTTCGAACAACCCGCAACCCCAGCAGGCGGAGGCCCTGGCAGGCCCCTCTGTTTAGCTGACGTCTCTTTGAGGCGCATGTGAAACACTAACGCGCCGTCGACACGGCCTGTCGTCAAAAGATGGACTGACGGTGAGTTACCGGTCAACGTCCACAGGCCCGCATCTACGGTTGCCGGGAATCGTCTCGCGGCTGGGTTGGTTTGATTGTTGGTTCTCTCCCTCAAACGACCAGCTCCGTCGCTAGCATTACTGCTTCGCAGAAGGAGGTGACCGCTTCCCATTCCCTTATTCTCCGGACCATGGACAGAACCAGGGCCGGACGCGAGAGATCACCGCCGCCGACGAGAGTGCCGCCTTCGAAGTCTCAAAACTTTCAGTACCACTTCCAAAAGGTACTATTTGAAATAAATTGATTTTATGATAAACACGCAGAAATTATGCACTTGTAAACTTCAGGAATGAGATATGTTCGTACCGCGGCTTTTTGATGAGTACGCTCGTTTTGTTTATGTTGCGTGTTGTATGATGCATAGCTCTGCTATTTCCAAGGTTTTACGACAAGCTTTACATCCAGAAACGGCAAAGGGTATTAAAACAAAGGATGTTACACAATAAAACTTTGCATTTAAACCGTATTGTTTCTTTTTTTTTAATTTTAATAAACTTATAATGTGCTAGCTTTTGCCCGCGGCTTCGCTCGCGTTAAATTCGGGGTAACACAGTTCCTCTTTTCTGATTTGCAGGTACCTGATACCTGTAGTTTTTACCCTCTCGCCTTAATGATTGTAATAGCAAAGCTAAGTTTTCCCTTTTCTCCTCTCTTCCTACATTCCACAATTTAAAAAAAATATAGCCTATGTCCGTCTCCGTCCAGGGTCCCAACTATCTCTGTACCAAAATTCATCAAAATCGGTTAAGCCATTTAAGCGTGAAGAGGTAACAATCAAACAAACTCACTTTCGCTTTTATAATATTAGTAAGGATATTTAAACGATCTCTTGTAATGATAGATGTATTCCTGTTTTTGTCTCCCTTCCTCTTTTTCAGTCTCATATGACAAGTCTAAAAATAATTCTTACAATCCAGACTATTTCAAACAATTCAAGATTGGAAATAAATGAGACGACAAAATGTTTTCTAAAAAAAGAATAAAGTAAAAAAAACTCTCATTAAAAGTCTGACGTCTATTTAAAGAATTCTACAACTCAAATAACATAAGTATGTAACAAGAAAAGCTAATTATAAAAACGTGTTTGAAAGATACTTCGATGTGAGAATTTAAAATGGAAAATGGCTTGACAAAAATAAACAAGCTATTTTAAATAGTAAATTATTTGGCGAAAGAAATTAAGCAGATCTAGTTTTGTTAGTGTGGTAATCAATATATTAACCAAATATGATGAAGGTGATGCCATTAATTGTTAAAAGAATTATGATGTGTTGATTACTGGAAGCAATCAAGCGGCACCAGACATTAACATGTAGGTAGATAGGTACAGTCAGCAAAATAGATATATATATAACCTGTAATATATAGTGGTTTTTTTTTCTTTGTGGTGTAAGTGTAGTGTACGATTTAAGTTTTATTTTTAAAAGTTGTGTGTACTTGTACCACGTACCAAATAAGCACGTCTTATGTCTTTCTTTTTTTTTCTTTAACCAGGTTTGTCAGAAATAGTTGATTTATTCTTTGAAAGAAATGAACATCTTTATTTTTTTTTTATTTAATGAAATGTTTGTTTTCTATCAAATAAATTTAACTCTATTCGAAAACATTCATATAATATATTTTATAGAAAATTCTACTGCATCTGACGAGCCTGGTTACTTTTATCTTTTGCTGATTGTACTTTAGAAGTAGGTACAAAATGGAGGTAGTTAGGTACTTTAGAAGTGCGTAAGAAAAAGCTTGCAAAAAGATTTGTGTAGCTTTTCGTGGAAAGGCAAAGTTAGAAACTCAAGTAAATCCTTTTAGAGTGTATAATGGCCCTAGTGTTTGGTAATAAATTCGTCCAAATTCAAAATCAAAAGTCATTTATTCAAATTAGGTTGATAAATTACATGTTTTGAACGTCAACATTCAAAGAGACAGTGCCCCGAAACGGCCGCCCTTCACCACTTGGGTTTTAGTCGGGACGAAGAAGTGGCGGAACTAACTCCCCAGCAACACCTCTGACAGGTTAGAAGAACTAGATTTTAAACAACTTCAGTGTTCACAAAGTAAATTAAAAATCTAAACTATAATATTTTAAATGCGAAAGTAACTCTGTCTGTCTCTTCTTCACGCCTAAACCACTGAACCGATTTTAATGAAATTTGGTACAGATATAGTCTGGGACCCGAGAAAGGACATAATATAGTTTTCATCCCGGAAATCCCCCGGGAACGGGAACTATTAATCCACGCGTACGAAGTCGCAGGCAAAAGCTAGTATATAATAATTTATTATCACAATATGTCAGTTAGCAAATACGAATTATCTTTTAGCATTTCATTTCAATTTTTTGCAAATGATGATCAATGATCAATCAGCATCCTCCGCAGATGTTATATACTTCTTGGACCTTCTTCCTAATTCCAGCAGACTACTTTTTTTTATTAGTATTTAAATATGTGCAAGTGTAAGTGTTACAGAGTTTAAACAAACTTTTCACGATTCCGTTACATCAACATAAAAATTCTACATGATAACATTTCAATAAAGAACAAAATATATTATTATGTTTTGTGTAATTCTTACTAATATTATAAAAGCGAAAGTGAGTTTATTCATTGTCTGTTTGTCCTACATCTTTACGCCTAAATAGCCGAACCGATTTTGATGAATGTCAACAGAAAAGAAAGGCACTAGAGAAAATTCCAAATTTATGTTCGGAATTTCACTATTCGATAAACAAACTTTTCTGTTTCCAAAATTCCGAAACGCATACAAATTTCTCTTCTAACTTCACTTACGAACTAATCTGAATAGTAGCATGCAAAGTCGCAAAAACATGCAACATTCATCTTGTACCGACGGAGCTTTTGTCACAGTTCCGAGAAGCATTGTAAATGATGCATGAGCAACCAGAAACTTCCTGTTTTTACAACTAAGAAATAAATAAAAGGAAAACTACTGATAGAAAAAAAAACCTTATTATTTAAAAGTAACTGTGCCTCCCGATTTCACTGCGTAGACCGGGATAAAAACCAGCCCGGTAAGTCTTGTAGTAATTTAGTCAAATAACTTCTTCCACTCTGGGCGGAGCGGAAGGGAGTGTCAGACTTCTACTGACTAACACCTTCATTCTTTTGCCCTTTGCGTTCCGGGACCGCAGTATCTCTTTCAAACAACCCGCAGAAACAAAATTTCATCCGAATCTGTGAAGCCATTTGAGTGTGATGATAACGAACATACATACTCACATACAAAATTTCACCTTTGAAATATTAGTGTGATTCCTGGGCGTATCCTTTGGTTTTGAAAGACCTGACCGAGTGCTTAGAAGAGTTAGTATATTAATTACTCTCCCTTATGATTGCTTGGCGTAAATAAAAATCCTTACTAATATTATAAAAGCGAAAGGGAGTTTGTTTGTCCCGTCTTCACGCCTAAATGGCTAAACCAGTTTTGATGATTTTTGGTACAGAGATAGTTGGAGACGGAAAAAGGCTAAAAAAAGCGAGGAAAAGGGGAGAAAGACGGAAGAAAAGGGGAGACCATATTTATTTTCGTTCATCACGCGGGTTAAAGTTAGCGTTAGCCCAAAGTAACTATGCCACGTTGAGGAAGTCGCGGGCGGAAGCTAGAAGCCTATAAAAACGACATGGTTACGACAACACATTAAGTTAGGTTACGGTATCCAAAGCATAGTTTAATTCTATTGATTCAACCGCTTTAAAAAAAATCCGGTCGAAAATAGCAGAGTCAGACTCATGGCATAACTAAAATGTTACAAGGTTTGAAATATCTTACCTAAATATTTTTTCATACTGTCTTAAATTGAGGGCGTTTGAGATTCATAAACCTTTATTACATAAAATGACGCGTAGGTTTTATGAACGAAAAATACTGTTTTATCGGCAAAGTGGGCTTCCAAGCAAAAGCAGACTTCTGTGTTCATGAAGTAATTATTCTGCCTGGCCCCACCAAACACAATTAGTTAGGGACATAATTTGTTTTGAAACCGCTTAACTTAGTGGGCTATTTTACGTTTTAGGCTGTCTTCATTTATCATGTTTTGGGTAAAAAACCAAGCTTGACCGTAATAAGAAAGTATTTTATAGCGTTTTTATTTCAAGAGTTTTATGGTGTAATATTCTTTGTTCAAAGTTTTCATCTATTGAGCCTCATTTGTGGTTTTTTTTTCGTAGATACTCTGTTACTTTAACAGCATTTTCTTTTTGCGCAATCTCTTCAGTTTATTTATTGTTTAAGATAAAATTTGGCGGCAATCACCTTTTGTTTTGGGCTCATAAACAATTCGGTGTCTAATGAGAACAGGCATAAAGTTAAGATTGATTATGATTAGATTTCGGAAATGTTTGTCCTTATTTGGGGAAACCAAGCTCTCTCAAGAGGCAAATAGATCTTTGTAAAGGTACGAGGAGGTACCTGGTGGTGGAGGTACCGCAAGGGCTTAATGGATAGATTGAATAATCTATCTAATACATAGTTTGAATGGATAATTGGTAACTTAACTGGTAAGTACTAGTACACTCTTTCAAAGTAAAAGAAGGTCATCAAAAATGTCAGGATTAAAAAGTTTTTTTTTAATAATATCATCTGCCCAGTCTTTTCCCATGTTAGGGCCGGCTTCCAGTCTAACCGGAGGAAGCTGAATACCAGTATTCGGCATTTTAAATGGAGCGACTGCCTATATATGACATCCTCAACCCAGCTAGTACTGCTGTACGATTCCCCTTAGTAAGATTAGTTGCCAGGCTTTCGGTACACTGGGACTGTAATTCCCTTTTTTTACTTTTTACTCATCCACAAACCAATCTAGGCAGACGCAGCTTACCCTAAAAGCCAAAACGAGCGGCTGCTATTATTAAGCCACGAACTCCAAAGAAATTGAAGGTAATCCCATGTTTATAAAAATTTGCAGTCCTAGTGCATTAGGAAAAATAGTTTAAAATTGTCTGTGAATATTATAATTTGCGAAGTTTGTCGTCCTACTTATTTATCAAGTTCTGTGATTTATACTGTAAAATATATTTAATACAAGTTTCTGCACACCAGGGGCCTTAGTCTGCTATTACAATAGTGTCAGAATGGTCGATCACTGATCGCATAATGGTTAATTTTGACAAGTTTGGTAATCTGCTACATACTAAGCTTGTCTAAATCAACCATTATGTGATCAGTGATCGACCATTCTGACACTATTGTAATAGCAAACTAAGGCCCCAGTTCGCCCGCATATGCAGAATAAAACCGACTTCAATAAAATAAAAAAAGTTTACTTCTCTTGACTTATATTTGATTCATCGATTTAGTTGTAGTATGATGGTATCTCATATAAATTCTTATCGATGAACAAACATTTTATGAAATAAATATTTGTATGACCAACAGGTAATATTTTCGGGAATGGCTGTTGGTGTATGTAAGTTTAAATGTTTGTAAATGCACCCACAATAAAGGAGAAATTATTGTGTTAATTAGTGTGTTTTTAAGAAATAACATTTCGAGCATTAATAAGAAAAAATATGTATTATAGAAGGCAATACCTATTGATAAAAGTATTCCATAAAAAAAATGAAAATTTGCCCACAATTGACGGAAAAATCGCGTATAGATGATGCATACAAAACAGTCGAATTGAGTACCCCTTGTTTTACAAGTCGCTTAATAATAATAATGATACGCGTTTTAAAAAGTCAAAATTCAACGCATCAAATTAAAACAAACAAAATAATGCATTCGAACGAACGTTTTAAATACAAAATGGCGAAATTACTTAGCCGAATGATGTGTTAATTGATGTTGTTTCAGAAGTGAACAAATTAATGGGCCGTTGTTTGAATAAACTATTTATGTTCCCGCGTTACGCGGAAATTACATAATCATTGGATGGTGACAGAGTAAGTAGATTAAATGAACGTGTTGTGTACAGACGCCTGCAGGTCAAGCTACCCGAAACTGTCAATTTTTCCCAATGAACTCAAGGTTCATTCACCTAATACTTTAGAAATAAAGTCGAAAATCTATCAAAGAAATCTGACAGATTGTGGTAGCTTGATGTGCAGGCGTCTGTACTGTGTAAATGCCTATGGGTCAATCTAATATGTCTACCTTCCATTTTTTATGTGTTCTTTTTTATTTTTGACATTTTTTTGTATAATATATTCCTGTGTCTTTTGCTGCATCAAATAAATATTTTATCTATCTATCTATCATTAGGTCTTCTGTGTAGTTGTTATTCATCATCATTTATATTATTATACATTTCGATTATTATAGTCTCCTTTACATACTTTTTCAATTTAAAAAAAATGCCGACCAAGTGGACTCGCGTAATAAGTACAGGAGAACCCAATGAGCCAAATATTTCAGAAAAAAATTAACTTGTAGGTACCTAATAAAAGAAGTACAAAAATATTTTTTTACAAAAAAATATTAGTACGCGTTAGAAAATCACTGCTTTTAAAAACGAGTATGAACCGATAGAACCTTTGACTAAACTTATTTCACAAATCCATTCATAAATCAGATTTCCAACCACGCTTGTAGGGAAAACATAAAAATCATTCATCATTAAAAACTGCCATGTGTACGAATATCTGCGAAAAAACACAAAATTTACGCAATGTAATCATTTACGTCCGTGTTATCCACGTACGTAGATTTACCTACAGGTACCGACACTGAGCAAATAAATCGCTCCACACCCACTCTTAGGGAAGTAATCTATTTCAAACTTTGTAAATTTTGCTAGAATACTATTTTTGTTAAGAACTTGAGATTGTTTGCTCTAAGCCAGAAGACGTTGTTCGCTTAAAAGTTATGAGAACTGCAATGGAAGCATGATTTCTCCAAGATTAAACCAGACGTGGATATTTAGCAAAATGGTTCTTATACCTAGTGTATTATAGGATCATTCTTTTTATATTTTTTGAATCCCAGTTCTTTTTCGTCTTTCTTATGACTTAGAATACGATGACTTATGAATAGATTAAAAAAAAACTGCTAATAGAGATTCGTACTCGTGCACCGAGGGTTCCGTGTAAACATGCGACATAAACGGCCATCTTTTGCATCTTTTGACTGCGTAGATTTAGAAGGTTGTTTTTTTCACAGCTCCAAGGGACCACAAATTTGAGTACATGGTTTTAATTTTATCTCGAACCTTCCCGCGTTTCTGTGATCTGGTCTTGGCAGACGGACAGATGGACAACAGAGTAATCCTAAAAGGGTTTCGTTTTTTTCCTTTTGAGGTCCGGAACCCTAAAAAAGATTTTTTTTCATTGACGCTCCATCCTAGAGTATGCAAAAATGACTTGATGTAAATATTGTAAAAAGGGCACACTTTGAATTAAACAAGTTCTTTCATTGTTGGAAACTAATTAAGAATCATGAAAAACAGAAGTGAGAAGACTAAAAAACAATAATATCGATTCGATAATTTGTATAAAACAATAAATTTCCAGGTGTATAAATAAAATCGAATGCATAAATAACAAGAGCACAATGAAACATTGCCAAAACTAACTCGAATACCAATAAACAGATTAGAATTCTTCAGCCGCCTTCCATTGTTTGTTTTAGTTATATTATGCAATGTTATTCTAAATCTGACATAATGTATATGATTTTAAGCTAGGAAGTAACTCTTACAAGCAGTCATGGTGTAACATTCATGACTGCTCCTCGAAAGGGGTTCGTAGTCAAAAATATGTTTTAAATTCCCATTTTAATAATCCTACTAATATTATAAATGCGAATGTTTGGATTTGGATGTTTGTTACCCTTTCACGTCAAAACGACTGAACGGATCTTGATGAAATTTGACACAGAGGTAGATTATGGTCTGGAATAACACATAGGAGTTTTTTTTTATATTTTTCGATATGACGAGGGCGAAGTCGCAGGCGCCATTTCCATTAACCAAGTACCCTTATTGTTTAAAAAATAAGAAGCAGATGATTCTCACTCATTAGTTAAGAAAATATTATTATGCTCTGTCCGTGATACCTAGGTATATTTATAAAATTAGCAGGTCGGTGATCTGTCATTATCATTATTAGTCATTTGTAGACAAATTGTTTTATAAATTTACCTTCCCCTTCCTTATAAATTAATTTAACGCATCATAGACTAAGGAAGCATTTTAAGTCGTATTGAAATAATCTTTTCACTTGAACTCATTCCAACTCTAAACAAATTAGCATAGCAATTCGAAATTCAAAAGTCTATATTCAAAATGGCAGAGATAACGAGAATCAGACAGACATTATTCCACGATATTAAGTAGTAGTCTAGTCAACATGTTCAAAAACGTGTTAAATAGAAATAAAGCTCCTAAAAATATGTGCGATGGCTCATTCGATTCGGAATGACGTCTAGAAAAATGTTTTTTAAGGGTATATTAGCACATAAAAAATTGCGATTGTTATTAACAAAATAAGATAAAAAAAAGGTATTTCGTTTTTCCTTAATAACTTTTAGAATAATAATATTTAAGGAATTTTGAAAAAAGATCCTAAAAGAGGAGAAAATTTCCAATAAAAAAGTCCTAACTCCCGGAACTCTATCTATATTATTTATATTTTTTTTTAACGCTGAAAATAGGGCTCCGCGAGGGTGTTACGGCATAGGCGCGCCGCCTAAAAAGCCGGTATATCACCTAAAATATTTTTTTTTTAATATTAAATGACAAATTAAAAATTTGAAAAAATTATGGTGTAATGTAGACACTTGAACGAAAAAAACCTGGGCGAAAATAATTTTTTTTGTCGATTTTTCAAAAAGTTACATCATTGTTAATTAACCAATTTTTTTCCAATCTCTGTTTTTATAAATTACGGCATAACAATTAAAATAATTGATCTATAAATTTTTCGCTTCGTGGAGCTCTTTTTATTTAGGTACTTAATAAAGTTATGCAAAAAAAATTAATTAAAGTTAATTATTTTGTTAATTATAATTTTTTTAAATTAACTAAAAATGAAATTTCTAAAAAATGTTATTAAAAAAATTTTTTTTTGGTAATGTATTATTATTGCTGTTTTCGCATCTAATATAGCTATTAATTAACAATGGAAAAAAAATTTTTACGTCATTTGTTAAGAAATTGTTTATAAACAAATAGACTATTTTGGGATTTTTAAAAAATTTTTTTTTACTATCTTATAGCATAGGTGGAATATTGATTTTTAAAAAAAAAAAATTTTCTTAAATAATTTTTTTTATTGTTTATAATCGTTTTTTTCATATTTCAATTGTTTAAATAATTAGTTAAGAAATTATTTTATTCTTAAAAATAATCATTGACCCTTTTCAATGGAATGACAGAGAAATAAGTTTTTTTTAATATTAAATTAATTGTTTATTAACTTAACAATTTGTTATAAACAAATTATATTAACCGTTATATTTTTTTTCGAAAACTTCAAAAAATTACAAAAACAACCATATATAACAAAGTTTAGAAAAAAAAAATTTTGTATTTTTTACAACACTTTTAAATATTACATAATAATGAAATTACAGCCGTTACATTATTTGTCAAGTTAATCATTGCTATAACTTTTAAACTATTAGAGATACGGTAAAGAACATTCAGATCATTTTTGTTAAGGATTTATTTATCTTTAAATAGAATTCAAAATCGATTCTGTAACTATTATTTATCATTTGTTATAAGCATTTATTTATAAAAATTGTAGATTTTTTTTTCATTTTTTAAAATTCCATAGATTATAAATTGTTAAATAATATAGATACAGCTACGGACTCAAGATCTTTTTTATTCTATGATAAAATATCTTTCTAATTACGCATTAACTATAGTAATATCCATCTTTGTTTAAATAATATGCTAATTCCAATTTATACTTACCCAATTTATATTCTGCTACAGATCATTTTTCATTTATTTATCACTTGAATAATTAATATTCAGCTTAGGTTTAATTATTTATTTACTAAAATAAGCCTTAATAACGTTCTACTGGAGCTTTATAAATTATTTATTTTAAAAAAAATTACATCTTTTATTTAATAATTGAATTTATTCTCTAATTTTTTTTCTCAGGTATATTTTCGAAAATATTTTATTTTTATTGTTAAAAACTTGAAGTCTGTAATGTAAGAAGGAAAGGAAATTATTAATTACACATTATTTTGTTTAAAAAACATTTTATAATATATTTTCATAAATAATACAGAAGTTGTTAGATCATACGAGTTCTCCTTTTTTTAATTGGTGGAATTCCTGAACAGCTCGGTGCATCTATCTTTGGAATTGAACTGTTGTCTTCCCCCTCTCGTATTTCGGTTTTTTCATCTTCAATCACCTCATAATCTTGTGAGTCTCTGGACTCCTCGAGAGGATCATCTAAATCGGAATCGTCAGATCCATATATGTCTTGAATGATCTGACGATACTTCGTACTTTTTTGGCTTCGAGCGTCGTCAATCATGTTACATCCGAAGTTATCATCGTCTTCTTCTTCGTCATTTTCTTCGCTGTTCTCTATGTTTTCGACCAGGTCGGACGCATTACTACAAGTTTCTCCTTTACACCCTTTACAAGATCTTGTGCATTTTATCCCGTTTTTACTACAACTACAATTTTTTGAGCAATTCGAAGTTGTGCAACTGCAATTGATTAATTTCAGCACTTTTTCGGGTGCCAAGGGTGTGGTTGTTCGGATAGGTAGAAACATCGTTTCAGTCTTTTGCCATCCCCAATTTTCTGCATTTAAAGGGTTACCAAGCCATGTTTGTACTTGATAATAAGCCCTTAATGAATGTAAATGTGTAGCAGAATCTGTAGGAGGTAACGTAGCCAGAACGTTATTAAGGCTTATTTTAGTAAATAAATAATTAAACCTAAGCTGAATATTAATTATTCAAGTGATAAATAAATGAAAAATGATCTGTAGCAGAATATAAATTGGGTAAGTATAAATTGGAATTAGCATATTATTTAAACAAAGATGGATATTACTATAGTTAATGCGTAATTAGAAAGATATTTTATCATAGAATAAAAAAGATCTTGAGTCCGTAGCTGTATCTATATTATTTAACAATTTATAATCTATGGAATTTTAAAAAATGAAAAAAAAATCTACAATTTTTATAAATAAATGCTTATAACAAATGATAAATAATAGTTACAGAATCGATTTTGAATTCTATTTAAAGATAAATAAATCCTTAACAAAAATGATCTGAATGTTCTTTACCGTATCTCTAATAGTTTAAAAGTTATAGCAATGATTAACTTGACAAATAATGTAACGGCTGTAATTTCATTATTATGTAATATTTAAAAGTGTTGTAAAAAATACAATTTTTTTTTTTTCTAAACTTTGTTATATATGGTTGTTTTTGTAATTTTTTGAAGTTTTCGAAAAAAAATATAACGGTTAATATAATTTGTTTATAACAAATTGTTAAGTTAATAAACAATTAATTTAATATTAAAAAAAACTTATTTCTCTGTCATTCCATTGAAAAGGGTCAATGATTATTTTTAAGAATAAAATAATTTCTTAACTAATTATTTAAACAATTGAAATATGAAAAAAACGATTATAAACAATAAAAAAAATTATTTAAGAAAAAATTTTTTTAAAAAAAAACAATATTCCACCTATGCTATAAGATAGTAAAAAAAATTTTTTTAAAAATCCCAAAATAGTCTATTTGTTTATAAACAATTTCTTAACAAATGACGTAAAAATTTTTTTTCCATTGTTAATTAATAGCTATATTAGATGCGAAAACAGCAATAATAATACATTACCAAAAAAAAATTTTTTTAATAACATTTTTTAGAAATTTCATTTTTAGTTAATTTAAAAAAATTATAATTAACAAAATAATTAACTTTAATTAATTTTTTTTGCATAACTTTATTAAGTACCTAAATAAAAAGAGCTCCACGAAGCGAAAAATTTATAGATCAATTATTTTAATTGTTATGCCGTAATTTATAAAAACAGAGATTGGAAAAAAATTGGTTAATTAACAATGATGTAACTTTTTGAAAAATCGACAAAAAAATTTTTTTTCGCCCAGGTTTTTTTCGTTCAAGTGTCTACATTACACCATAATTTTTTCAAATTTTTAATTTGTCATTTAATATTAAAAAAAATATATTTTAGGTGATATACCGGCTTTTTAGGCGGCGCGCCTATGCCGTAACACCCTCGCGGAGCCCTATTTTCAGCGTTAAAAAAAAATTATAAATAATATAGATAGAGTTCCGGGAGTTAGGACTTTTTTATTGGAAATTTTCTCCTCTTTTAGGATCTTTTTTCAAAATTCCTTAAATATTATTATTCTAAAAGTTATTAAGGAAAAACGAAATACCTTTTTTTTTTATCTTATTTTGTTAATAACAATCGCAATTTTTTATGTGCTAATATACCCTTAAAAAACATTTTTCTAGACGTCATTCCGAATCGAATGAGCCATCGCACATATTTTTAGGAGCTTTATTTCTATTTAACACGTTTTTGAACATGTTGACTAGACTATAGGCCGAGTTCTGATTAAACAAAACATTAGCTCAGTGAAGCGGCACCGAAACATAAAAATTCATTCATAATGAAAACAGAACGAACCCTTGACTGGTTGCTGACGTCAGCGTGCTCATTACCTTCCCTACAGAGCTGCTCATTTACATATTCGTTGTTGGACGTTTTTTTAACACAAATATACTTTAAGCATTACGCCTGCAAACCCCTAAGGGTCAGGCAGAGCTGCACCTAATAGTTCACCCACATGTATTAATCACGCAGTTATGTAAGTAGTCTTATGACAATTGCTGAGCAAAGTGCCGTAAAAATCTGTGGCTGCTACTTAGAAATTTTTGATGGAGAAACTCAGTAACGTTTTGTCTGACCCAGAAATCGTATCCAGGACCTCTAGCTCAGCAGTCAAGCTTGCGACCACTAGACCAAAGAGGCAGTCCAGCCTACTCGAGATAGTCCAGTCTAGTCAAGGTTGACCAGTTGAGTCGAGGCAGTTTTTTTACACACCTACGTTACCACCCACGCCCTTGCTTTTTTCCGTAATTTTAGGTCCTTAGCATTAATTTTCTATTTGTTTCCCGTCGCTTTGATGATATCGTCATTCAACGCACTTTTTGATAGCATGGTTCTATTGGCCTACTCTTGACCTCAACAGGTCTTAAGACATTCGTCTGCTATTAGCCATGATTGCCACTATGGCAACTATGTATATGCAATGCAATATGTAGTGTGTAAACGTGTTTGTATTTTCTTAATTTAAGGAAGTAAATAAAAAAAAACCGGCCAAGAGCGTGTCGGGCCACGCTCAGTGTAGGGTTCCGTAGTTTCCCGTCCGTCACAATAAGTGTTCCCAGTTATGAAGCCAACCGAACAATTCGGTAATACCCGATCCAATGTAATAAGTACCTACAGCACCATCACTCGGGGAATTGGGTTACTAATTAATACAAAGACGTGCAATTTCGGTGGTAATTTTGGATTGCGAGAACCGATTTCAATAATTCTTTTTTTGTTTGAAAAAAGATACGTTCAGGATAATAAAATATGTAAACAAAGTTACAAAAAATGCTTGCATATACGATTATACTACAAACTTAGTCCAGAAATTATTTTGTACAACTTTTTGTCTTTTTTGTACAAAAACTGTTGTGTCAATCAAGTTCAAAATAATTTTCATAGAAAGTCCTTATAAAGTTCTACTTTTCAGATTTTTTTCATATTTTCTAAACTTATGGTTCAAAAGTTAGAGGGGGGGGGACACATTGTTTTTTACTTTAAGAGCGATTATTTCCGAAATTAATGACATTATCAAAAAATGATCTTAGTAAACCCCTTTTTTAAATACCTTTCCAACAATATATCACACGTTAGGGTTGAAATTAAAAAAAAAATCACTTCCCACTTTGCATATAGAGTGGCTACCCTAATAAAACATTTTTTTCAAATTTTTATTTTACCACTTTGTCGGCGTGATTGATATACATATTGGTACCAAATTTCAGCTTTCTAGTACAAACGGTCACAGAGATTAAGCGAGGACGGACGGACGGACGGACGGACGGACGGACGGACGGACAGACATACATGGCGAAACTATAAGGGTTCCTAGTTGACTACGGAACCCTAAAAAGCAAAAAAGCCATGAGTATTATAAGCGCAGTTAAAATATATACCAAAAAGATAAGATTTTCAAAGAATCAATCAATATTATGCGTATGACTCACAGTCATGGTGTAAAGTTTCTGAAGTGGAGGATCAACCGACTAGACGGGTATTGTGTTTGGTGGGCTAATGTGTGGTCTGGTGCCCACCTGCTTCTGTCAGGTTTTCTGTCTGTTCTTGACACTTAATAATGTCAATTACAAATGTGTTGTCGTTCTATAACTAGTGTGCACCAAATGTGAAAAAGGGGTGTCCATAAACAGTTTATTAAACTCATACAAACCTTCTTTAGGGTCGCGCCAATGGTGTTGAACGAGTTATTTTTAGGCTTTTTCTTCAAAGCACTTCAAAAGTTCTTTACTTCGGCTTTTTGTATTTTGTAGACTTTGAATTATAAAATGGAATTGTCGTTTGATCTCCGCAAGCCCTTGGGAAATCGGGCAATTCATCGTTATTGGCGTGTCAAGCTTTTTCTTTAGATTCGTAGGATTTGAAATATGTTACTTTTGTTTAATGGTGTCAGTAGGTGAACGAAATCGTATTTTTGGGGAGTTTAGCGTGTACTAGGTCTTTCTTAATTACGTGATAAGTACACATGCTGACATAATATCAACCTTTACAGAACCAGTTTATGTGGATCTCTCATCGTACAGGTACACCTGTACAGGTTACACCTGTAGTTTATTCAGACATCTGCATAAACTTGTTTTGTAAAGGTTGATATTGTGTGTGCTAGTTGTTACTCTCGTTTTCCTAAGGAAGTTCTTGATACTCACGGTTGAAAGTATACTATTTTTGATCCCTGACCTTGTCTTCTTCTGAACTAAATATTATACGAATTCATTTAGCTTTTGTAGCGTAGCCGAGATACAAAATACATACAAAAAACAAATGTGTGTTTTTTATACTTTGCCCTACCCTAGGAATTTCTCCTGTGTGCATTTACATGCATTTAAAATCACATACACAAAGGACCAGACCAGGGGCAACTACCATAGTTGGCCATACAAATATTTGGTCCGTGCAGGAATCGAACCCGCAACATACAGCACAGTAGCCGATCGCTTAACAACTGCGCCAACCGCTGCGTCATACTAGGAAGGAGTAAGTTGTGTATTTCTAATTTACAGCAATGCAAGTGCAGTCACCTAAAATTACCCGTGATGTACATTGTTAATCTTCATAAAAAGTATAAAGATTTTTTTATAGACATTTTCCTTCAAGGCTTGAAGAAGAAAAAAGGCTTTTGTGAGATCCGCATTCGTAAAAAAGATTAATATTATCGTTTTGTACGCGTTCTCACGATGTGAATTTTATTACGTCCCTGTTTTGACGATAAAATAATAGGGCATTGTAGGAAAAATCTCTTTCGGATGGGACTTAAATTAAGATTAAGACTTCTGCTACTTATTTTAATAAATGAGTAGAGACCACTCCATTCCTCGCAGAGAACATAAAGCCGTTAGACTCGACTGTCATTTGTAAGATGTTTGACAGCACGAATGTCTGACAACCAGTCTTACCAAGGGTATCGTATTACCTAGTACTAACTTCGCTTCATGTAAAATACTAGTACTCAGCTGCATCCGGGTGGACTGGAAGCCAATCCTAACATTGGTGTGGGTGGAAAAAGCTAGACAGATGCTAACTTATACTAAGCTGAAAGCTGGTATTTTAATATTCGATTAATGTGTGAATGAAACGGGAAAATTTTAAACTCCCGAACATATGATACGCTCAAAAAGTATGCGGAACATTACCTTGGATTAGGTTTGGTTCATTTTCTTTTGGCATCAGTATCAATTTTTTTTTTTATGTTTTCATTATTATATTATATATAGACATTTACTCTTTTAAGTGACTTGAATTATTAGGTTGTAAAACTTGTTGATCAAAGAAATTGTTCAGTGTGTAATTAATGTACGCATTAGAGTTTTAAGTGTTGACATTTTCAGTGCTGATACAAGATGGTGGCACATTCTAGCTGTCAGGAAATTCATGATACTTTGTTGTTTTTCTCAAACATGCTTCGAAATTTGAACATTATTTTGGCAAACTTCTTCAAGATAAATGGAAATTGCTGTACTGGCCAAATACATGCGAGCAGTGGTCGGCAAAAGTTGTATGAAAATCCATACCTGTCTTGTTTAAGCGGCCAAATAAATTATGATGTAAACTCATATCTGTCTTGAAATTTAAAAATGGAAGAATCTTTTATTCCGAAACATGGCAAGCAAAGAGGTAACTTTTAAAAGGTTTTATTAAAATTTCAAACTGGCTTGCATATAGAAAGCTGTTTATTGGAAAAACAAATGAACGCGCGTGAAAAATTATTGTTGCTCGTTGAAAGTACATTTCAAATAAAACGTTCTGCCTAGCAACTATTTAGTTTTATTATCAGCGTATTATTTGAGAAAAGTCCTATACAAGTCTTGACCACGACAACTAGGCATTGACGGACTTACGTATTGCACACCTAGAACTAAACTGATACAACAAAAAACAAAAGTAGTTAATTTTTAGTTAAAAATTCATACAAACAGAAATCAATTTTGATGTTAGTACTTCCTCTGTATCATAGATGGCGCTGTGATTTTTTTTTTATAATGACTGCTACAACACTCGATATGGCAATCCTTACCATCCTTACTAATATTATGAAAGCATAAGTGAGTTTGTTTGTTCGTTTTTTACGTCTTCACGCCTAAACGGCCAAACCGATTTTAATGAATTTTGATATAGAGATAGTTGGGACCCTGGAGACGGACATAGGCAAAAAAGAAGAAAAGGGGAGAGAAAGATAGGTATTCTTTTTTTGATCATTACGCGGGTTAAAGTTAGCCTAAGCCACGCGGACGAAGTCGCGGGCGGAAGCTAGTCCAATATAATCCTGATTTTGCATCTTTTTTCATCACAGATAGATGTCAGTTTATTTAGGACTTAAGGTCTATTTTTTTTTCGCTGGTTTTTTTACATTCAGTAAATTTTATATGAAAAATGTGCTCGCTACCTACGTGAGCACTTGTTTCGTATTAAATCTTGTTATTTTATTGTTCCCATATAAATTCAGGCTTTAATAAATAAGTATTGTGAGCTTTGTTACTTCAAAATAGAATTTAATATGGTTTATCAGATCATAAAGAATTGACGTGTATTGAAGAGCTTGTCAATTTATCAAAGCCTTGTTATCTAAAGAGGTTTGACTAAACGTAGATTGCAGAACATTGATAAAAGATTTATTGTTTTAGGTACTGCTAAAAGTTTTGGCGTCTTTTAAGATCTTATATAGTTCTTGTAACTGCATACATACAAAACTGTTACTTTTTATGCTTAAAAACCAACCACTTTATTGCAATCGCGCACAGGCTTTGTCTGCAGAGAAGTTGGTATAGACAACAGTAGCAGCTTACATTTTTTTATAGTTACTTACTATAACTATTTAAAAATCTTATAAGTTAAATTTAGCCCTCTTGCATGTTAGTTTAAGTTGAATGACAATGCATGGTAAGCTGAATAACGTCATTCTAAATCTAATATGGGGCCGCCTAAGCATGGTGGGCCAATTTTCTGCAAATGAAAGGGTTTATAGAGAAATATACGTAAAATAATGACGTCCTTCGAAAGCTTTTGTTTTTTAAATAAAACATTTGATTATTTTTGTTGTAAATGTAACGTAGTTTAAGTCTTGTTTATTTATGGATTAAATTGAAATAATAAAAATACATCAAAAAATTATTTTCACTTTAATATCATCTGTCATATTTTTACAACTAGTGAAGCTAAAAGCTATGCCAAGTACTTTCTACTCGTGCGCTGTAAACATTGGAATTCAGTATAAAATAGTGTACTGATACGATCGTTCTTTTTCATTAATAGTAGGTGTTAACAATCTTTGAAGAACGAATAGCGTGCGTATGTACCGGGAACACGTAGGAAGAGCTTGTGGGTAAATCATAAAATATAAATAAAAAAAAACAACCAAGAGCGAGTCAAACGCGCACCGAGGGTTCTGTATAAACTGGTGACATAAACAGCGAAATCTTTTGACTGCGTCGACTTCGAGGGTTGATTTTTTTACAGCACATAGTTGAGCATATGGTTTCAATTTCAACTCGATAGGTTCCACCATGAGTTGCCGAGATAAAGGTTCTTGACAGACAGACATACATACAGACAGAAAGACGGCTAACAAATCAAACAATCCTTACTTCCTGACTAATATTATAAAAGCGAAAGTGAGTTTGTTTGTTTGTTACTTACCTCTTCACGCTTTAATAGCTAAACCGATTGTGATGAATTTTGGTACATAGATAGTTGGGAACCACGAGACGGACATAGGCAAATTTTTATTGTAAAAAAATGGGAGGGAGAAAGAGGGAAGAAAAGGGAAAACTTAGCGTTGCTATTACAAATCAATGAGGCGCAAAGGGAACTGTGTTACCCAAAATTTAACGCGGGCGAAGCCGTGGGCGAAAGGTAGTAAAATATAAATTAAAAAAAAAAACTGACTAAGAAGCAATTCAGACGCGCACCGAGGGATCCGTACATACTGGCGACATAAACAACCAAATCTTTTGACTGCGTAGATTAATTGATTTTCACAGCACAAAGAGACCAGCACATAGTTGAGTATAAGGTTTCAATTTCAACTCGATACCTCCACGAGTTGCTGAAATAAAGGTCCTTGACAGACATACAGACAGAAAGACGGCTAACAAATCAAACAATCCTTACTCCCTTACTAATATTATAAAAGCGAAAGTGAGTTTGTTTGTTACCTCTTCACGCTTTAATGGCTACACCGATTTTGATGAAATTTTGTACAGAGATAGTTGGGAATCAGGAGACGGAAATAGGCTATTTAAAAAAAAAATGTGGGATGTGAGGGAGAAAGAGGGAAGAAAAGGGAAAACTTAGCGTTGCTATTACAAATCAATAAGGCGCAAGGGGAACCGTGTTACCCCGAATTTAACGCGAGCGAAGCCGCGGGCAAAAGCTAGTAATAAATATTTTTATTTCACATAGGCACACACAGGCACTTATAAAAAGAAATAATAAAGAAAAGAAGAAAAATGAGAAAAGGCGCACGATTCAGGTTGGTCGTTTTCTAAGGAGAAGAACTGGCAAGAAACTTATTAGTTACGCTTTTAAAATCATTTAGCTTTATAACGATTAATAAGGACACGTACTAATTAGAGTTTAGATTATGTACCCAAGAAGTGGAAAACGTCTTTGCTAGGTATATATATTTCATACACCCTCTTAAGACCGCTATCACCAGAACAATAGGTGTGTGAATACAGACCACCCCAAGGTAACAAAAACATAATCTAACATTAAATTATGTGTGTACCAAATCCCAGCAAACGTCTTGAATTCTAATCTAAGGCAGGGTTTAGACTAAAGGGTGCTCATATGCTGGGCTCCGCACAGTTGGGTGTTATTTAATAACGACACTACGACGGCACGGTGGGCTCAGTGGCTGAGCAATCGACTGCTGTCTTGGGTGTCGCGGGTTTTATTCCCCCGCACGGAACAAATATTTGTATGGCCCACAGGTAGTTGTTTCGGGTCTGGCTGTTTGTGTATGTGGGTTAAAATGTTTGTAAACGCACCCACGGTACAGGAAAAAGTCCTAAAGTGGGGCGATATTAAAAAAAAATTTAGGTACTTGCCTCAAGGCCCGTTGTGGTTTTCACTATAACACTTGTTTGATTTGGGTGGTTTATATTAAATAACACATTATATGTTGACCGTCGTTCCCGATTTTCATTGCCTTATAGACGGAAAGGCTTCTACCGTTATGATTATCATGGCAGTCTTCAGTTGTCAAATAGTTGAAGAAAATGGACTCAATTCTGCTCCATCCCGTTAGTTATTAGTGTATTAATTTTCATATATCCTATGTACTTCCCAAAGTTGAAATCTATATCCTTGACTAATTTAATTATAATCCAATTAGCTGTTTAGTCAAACAGAGTTCCATTCACATTTTATAATATTACTTAGTAGACATGAATTACTTTCGTGAAAAAGCTTGAAGAGCTATACAGGGTGTCTAGCACCATCTCTTTCACTCAGTGGAATAAGAATTGCTATAAGATGTCATAGGAGCCCTTCAGTAGGCCTACTATGACATCTTAAAGCAGAACTTATTCCACAAGAGATGGTGCTAGACACCCTGTATAGCTCTGTCCCTTTCCCTCAGCGGAATAAGTTCTGCTTTAAGATGTCATAGTAGGCCTACAGGCGTAGGTGAAGACAAATGTCGAAACTTCCTTTGTCGATAAGCACAAGGCAAATAAAACAGAATCTACATAATTTTTGCTTTGGGTCGTCTTTGTCGATCAAACAAATACATCAAAATAAAAGCATTTATTTCAAGTGGACCAATTACTAACTTTAAGTGCTACTCTTGAATTAAAACAAAAATATTATAATAAAGCTAAAGTACCAGTCTCAACGAGTCATAACTTGGTAAGGTCAGGTTACCCATTCCAAAGCGTATATCTCTATGGAGAAGAACGGGCTAGAAACTCTATGGACATTCTTTAATTTTTTAATAAACATTTATTTTATTCTATTCTTTTAAATCGAGATATTGTAAGAGAAACTCCGGTTACATGATTCATGTTGAGATAGTATGTTATGAGAGAAAGATGTGTATAGTCCTGACCGTTTTCGGCCACGGCCAATCTCAGTTGAGACTAGCCATCTGCGCGGGAGATATTATAGTGCAGGCGTATGCGCAGGCACAGGTGCAGTCTCTGTTTCCTTATTCATATAGTCCTATGAAATGGCAATCCAACACGACCGAAGAGATCAGGCGCAGGATCAACGGCTTAACGTGCTATCCGAGGCACGGGGGGTATCTTTCTGCCAACTTCCAAACTCTGGAATGGTACTGTGAAATTACTAATGGGAAAACCGGTCCCGGGAATCAAATCCAGGACTCCGTGCTCAGCAGTCGCGCTTGGGACCACAAGACAAACGGAGCAGTCAGAGAAAGATGTAACAAAAAGAAAAAAATACCTTTGTGTGAAACGTACATCCCTAACATGTTGGACCAAGCTTTTTGCTTGAGACAAACCGTAACCCCTAAATTCCTAGTTAGGACGTGTGAATTGTGTTCATGTAACGAGACTGAATATCGATTGGAGCTAGGTCACTTAGGAAATTGATTCCCTATTGGATCTTTATTTATTTGCCCTTAATACCTATTCGTATGTTTTTGCATTTACCCGAACCTTTTCTTGGATCGCTCTGATTTTTGTTTAGGATTACTTCTATGTCTATTCTACTCTGAGGTTTATGGTACATATATGTTTATAAGATTCTTGTGTCGCGGTGTTTGTTCAAATCATTTATTCATTTGTTGTTTATTTGTTGTTACCAAACTCCTCCGAAACGACTAGACTGATTGGTATGAAATTTTGTGTGCATATCGGGATGGCCTGAGGAGCTCGTATCTAAATCGCTCGCTCGGGTCAATCTTTAGGTTAAGCCGCGTTTGCCTAAGTTGGTCTGTGGATGGGTGACCACCCGTTACATACCGAGTTTCCTCCGTACCTCGGAAAGCACGTTAAGCCGTTGGTCTCGACTGTCATTTGTAGATCTTTGACAGTCGTTACAGGTACTTACCAATGCGTATTGCATTACCCAGTACTAACTCGGTTGTGGAGGTCAGATAGGCAGTCGCTCCATGTAAAATACTAGTATTCAGCTGCATCCGGTTAGACTGGATAGACCCCAATACAGTTGGGAAAAGGCTATGCAGATCATATCGGGATGGTCTGAGAATCGGTCAATCTATTTTCCGTGTGTATAGGTAAGTGAGAAGGGGACCTGAACAGTGGATGAACCGCTGGGCTCAGTTAGTTCAGATATATGATTGAAAGATTGCGACACACTAGGAATTTCTCCTGTAAACCATTCACAAAATCCGCAACAACTGTCTGTCGGCCAAACAAATATGTGTTCCATGCGGGGATCGAGTTTTTTCTCCAACTATGTTGGGGTCGACTTCGAATCTTACCCGAGTCAGATGAGTATTAGTATTTATACTGTATACTAACTTCCGCCCGTGACTTAGTCGGCTTGCCATAGTTACTTTGGGCTAACGCTAACTTTAACTCGCGTGATGATCAAAAAAAATTTATCGATCTCCCCCTTTTTCTCCCCGTTTAAATATAAATAAATTATCCTATGTCTGTCTCCAGAGTCTCAACTATCTCTGTACCAAATTCATTAAAATCGGTTTTGCTATTTAGGCGTGAAGACGTAACAAACAAACAAACAAACTCACTTTCGCTTTTATAATATTAGTAAGGATTGTTCAAACTGACGGACGCAACGTCCCAAGTTCCATTCTGTCTTTCAGTGAAAGAAAAGCTATTATGACTTCAGAATTTTCCTTCTCATAATATCATTTACTATGTTTGTCTGGGCTGTGCCTACATTGCGAACGTGACGGCTTATTGAAAAGAATTTGGGGAATCGAATAGTCGGTTTATCGACACCTGTTCGGTGTATCGCGATGGGAGAATTCTATTTTCGTTTGTGATATTTCGCTGTGATGTAAGTGGACTTATTCTTGTTGTTAGGAAGTAATGTAAAGCAGTTTTATTTGAATAAACTCGTTGATTTCGCGGCTAGAGTATTTTGTTTTATAGGGCGACTACCTGCGACCAGCGGTTTTACTTTCTGCTCAGCTTCTTATTGTCATAGCGTAGTGTTATATAACCTATAGAAATTCTCAATTAATGTTCTATCCAATACCAAAATAGTTTTTTAATTCGATTTCTTATTTCCTGAGCTTTGCGCATTATACATTTAAGCTTTAAAATATTCGCCGTGAGACGAGTCACGGCCACCGTAGACGCGGGTGTGTGGACGGTAAGCAATGGGTAGCTCAGCGTCCATCGGTCTAGTGGATCACGCTTCCAGGATGTCAGCAAAGCAGAGAGGCACGCCAGAACCACTGTCTGCCAGGATTACGAGTTGTTCAAAAGTGATACTGCTGCGGATCCGAAACTCAAAAGGCAAAAAAGGAAAAATGGATGGGTTTTAGTCAGTAAAAGTCTGATACTCCCTTCTCCCAAAAGCTGGAGAACTTATTTGATCCCATCCGAAAAAATAGCTTTAAAATATTGGTATAGATCTAATAGGCCCTATAAGCATAAATGTCTCCGATCGTTTTGGACGTCGTTAGGCAATATGTTAATGGGTTTTCCATCAGGGATCATATGACAGAAATCAAACATAACTAGTGAAATGGCGATGTGAAGGTACATTTCTGTCTATCCTTTGAATATCCCAGATGTGGTATTTATAAGGAAATCGTAACTTAGAATTTAGGAAGATAAAACGTTGCTGTCACTATTAAAACCTCGTAGGTGCGTTTTAAATAGCGCGAACAACTATCTGTAGGTCATGGAAATATTTGTTCCGTCAGGGAATCGAACCGGCGGCGGCGACACGTAGCGCAGCAGTCAATCGCTCAGTCATTGCGCCAAGTGTGCCATCATTACTGTCATTATAGTATTTTTAACAGAGCGTTTTTAAGGTCGAGAAAACTACAAACCGTTATTAATTTGATCTTTGGGGTAATAAATAATATCATTTACACCGCAGACTATGTATCGCGAAATAAGTGACTTGGAAAAATAATTTATAAGTCTCAGCCAAAAAGATTAATCACATCCACAGAAATCTCTTCAAACATTTGTAACCAAATATCCGTAAAAATCTTTGAGAAGTGATGAAAAACAGTAGTTCCATAATGTTAGAATGTAACTAGGGTTGCCAATAATAATAAGAAAATAGAATAAGAATTATAAAAATGAAAATTAAAGAGAATTGTCCTCCGTTGGCTGCAAATCGCCTGATTTGAAGTGATGATACGGCCTGGAAACTTTCTATATATCCAGACTTTATTGATCAGGAAGCAAAAAAACTGGCAGTGGATTATAATTTAAAATAAAAAGTACAAAATTTTTGCAGTTTTTGTGATACATCATACTTTTGCCTATTTTATTTAAATGCTTGTAAAGAATTTGGTACTAAGATCTCCAATATCTCCGTAACAAGGTTGCCAAATATCTTATTGAATGTTTTATTTTTTTTTTCTTAGTAAGTATACCCACATACTTTTTTTACCCTATGTGGGTATAGATACCGCAAGTAAGTTCCCTCGTAGGAACTTAACGAAACTTAAGTGATATGCACAAAAACAAAAAAAAAACAAATGACGGGGAAAACAGAACAAATACATTTTTGGCTTTGCTTATGAAATTTTCATAATCATTATTTAAGTACGGTTGACAACCCTAAATGTAGCCGTAACTTCCAGTTTACTAAATGAAGTGTGTGTGGTGGGTGGGGCTGATCGATGTGCCATTAATCATGTCCACGACATGGGACACATACACACGCTATCGACCTCATATCCCATCACTAGAAATATTGTTCTGGCCTGCGCAGTTCCTAAAGAGGTTATGAGATGAAAAAATGAGCCTTATCTGAACTCTTTTTAATAAACTACATGCAACCTTCCTCATGCCTTTTTTCCCAATTTTATTTTGAAATTCGAATGATTGGAATATTGCGGGCCTGTTTTCGTTTGCAAATGGTATTTTTTTACTACACTTTATACATAAAATTGAATTAAAACGACAACATTTTAACGATTCCATTAAAATTCACTGTTTATATGAATTTATATGCATACAAATTCAATGCTCACGTGTAGTGTAGTCCGCAAATAAAAAACGGTAGATAAGGGTGCAAATAAAATATGTGCAGATTAACTAACATATTCGAAGTATCGAAATAACGTAATAACCTTAACATGAATTTAAATATTTTGTGAATTTACGGTTGCAAACACCAAAACATATTTTATTTCACATACCTATGTATGTCTTGAATTGGGCTAGTAAACTTTATCCCAAAAGCCTTACATAGGTTATTTTAACGGAACGTCAGAACTCAGAAGACAGGTGCAAGGTTTTAATTGATTAAATAGATATATGTAGATAATGTTTTCTATTGAGAAAAACTATCAAATCGATATCTTTAAAATTACATCATAATAACAATGTAAATCCAGATTTTAAAAGAGGAGTCCTGGAATTTCTTGCCGATTTTTCTCCATAAGAAATGACTAACCGGAAACGTGCACCTTATCTCGACGTCTTATAAGTGGGTCCTACATGGGCACGTAGGGCTATGTTAAATAAATAGTTGCTTTTGATGTCAATCTCTTACAGGTTAAAGGTTAAAATTGATTAAAATAACAATTAAAAATAAATGCAGCACTTGAAAACTTCTGAAATCTTCTGAGATACAAGAGTGGCTGTAATGCACTTAACGTTGACACGACTTACGCTCCTTTTAGTTTGAGTTTGAGTTTTAGTTTAAGTGCACAAAGTTTAACTTGAACTTTAAGTTATTACAAGCTAAATGAAGCTTATTAAAAGTTTAGCTCTTTTTCAAAGAGCTTATCTGTCGTTTATAGATCATTAAATCAGGGATATTGTTTATCTTTTTTAATGTTTACATATTTTTAATAACAAAATAATAAATTCACAACGTGATGTTAATTATATGCGAAACCTGAATATAGTTTGTTCGTTCTGCGGCTATAACTTCTCTCTAATTAATATTTACGTCGTCTTAGCATAAACTGACCACATCGATCGACTCGGAATCGGCTTAACTTGATCCCTTATTTCGCGTCGTTTGAACTGAAACAGCCGTCTTATAGCTTTAAATTAAACAGACAAAGATCGTTTTCAAAGGTCTTTGCTGCTTTTTTTAACACCTTTAGTAAAAACGTATAAACTGTAATTTCATCTGTGACAATGTAAAAAAATCTCAGAAGTTTTTTAGCAACTTCCTAGATTCCCATTGAGCAGAATTTTTGCATAAATATCTTGAGTTTCAAATGCATGGTAAGATAAGTCACGCCATTATAATCTTTAAATTATTGTGGTTTCGCGGTATAATCACCGGCGAAAAGGTATGCACAAAACACGTTCAAATATTTAATAAATAAATACATTCATTTCAATTACATTGACATCGACTTTGAAATACGCTGGTTTCCCTTAAGCGTGTTTTTGAAAAAACAAACTAAGTATAGTATTTTTACTATCAGCCATTACCTAACGCAAAAAGCAACAAAATAGATATTCTACGTAATACGCTGGCCGTTCTCATGTAATCAGCACGCACTTTAGAAACTGAGCCAGTATTGACAGGCCATAACGTTATTGGCTGTATGAGCGTAATGTTTGCCATAACATGGCCAATGTGAAAAAGAATATCGTTGACGTCATGCCGCCAAAATGAAGGTCGATCACCTACCCCAGTGACGTGTTGTTTTGTTCAGAGGTTATTTTTTAAGATATTTTTTTAATGGCAGGATTTTGTTGATATAGTTTGACCGAGACTGCTGTGCCGCGCCTTAGGTTTGTGTGTGACTAGTCAGGGTAGAGGAGGCAGTGCGTGTCGTGATGCTCTGTCGGTCTGCTGTCAATACACGGAAGGACGGTGAGACACCGTCCACAGATCCGTTAGGACACAGCGGTGCTCCACCCTGTCCTCAGGGCGGTTGTCACGGTAGTGACAGCCGGGCGTTACTTCCCGCCCTATAACTAAGTCTATTCTTTAAACTTTTAAGGAATATGATCTTGTCTAGAAGCTAGTTTGTGGAGGTCAGATAGGCAGTCGTACCATGTAAGACATGGTTTGGAAAAAGCAAATAAAAGAAAATTACTATAACGATTTTTTGTTAATGATATCTTTTGGTTATTTTCCCAGTATTCCGCTCCGCTCCGTTCCCCAAATCATAAGACTTCAGATTATTGATACATATCTGTTACATATCAAGAATCATCAAAATTATGATTTTATCTTATTTCAAATAAAACTGTTATCTTTATCCAACGAATATTATTGTAACATCGTGAAGATCGTTTGATAATATATTTTTATAGCGGCGTTTAGTTAGAAATAAAGAAACAACCAAATATTTTAGATACGCATACCTATTTGTGTAAACCGATTCAAAAGAAAAATATGCTGTGTATGTATTACAGCGTCAAATCGTGGCCAGAAGATATTTTAGTTAAGAAAAACAATAGTGTAACATCTCTATTACAAATGTAAGGAATTTGTAATGTCTGTACTCCACTTTTCACTTGCATAAACCAAATTGAATCGATTAACCATATACAAATATTTTGTTCTGATGGGAAATCAACAAAAAACTGACAGACAGTCAGACTTTTACTGACTTAAACCCATCCATATTCATTCTTTTGCCCTTTGTGTTTCTTTACAGCGGTATCTCTTTCGAACAACACAAAACCCCGGTAGGCAGTGACCCTGGCAGGCACATCTGCTTTGCTGACATGTCATTGAGACGCGCGTGGAAAACAAACACGCCGTCGACACGGCCTGTCGTTACTAGACGGATGAGCGGTGACCTACCATTTGCTCACCATCCAAAGACCCGCATAATCATACACAGACTTGACAAATGCTTGCACTGACTAGACAGGTCCACTCAAATCCTTAAAATGACAATCTCAGACACTTATCTGTAAAGTCCTCATGTAAGTTGAACAAGATATTGAGTGAGTTTATTTCAGTTGTTTCTTCTCTCGTTTGAAAACAACGTCGTGTGCAAAATAAATATCATTTATAAGTTCACAACTTTTCCCATAGGTAAAACAAATCAAAATAATTAAAGTTGTTTTGAAAGAGATACCGCCCCGGAACAAAAAAAGCAAAAGAAGGAATGGGTGGGTTTTACTCAGTACATTTCTCACACTCCCTTTCGCTCCACCCAGAGCAGGAGAAGTCGTTTGATGATTACTCATCCGAAAAATAACCACACTTTTCAACCCAAGTGAATCAATTTAGCTGAACCGTGTGATATGGGCATAACACAAACGTGTTCGAATTCAATAACGCCTCTGAATTCACAAAATGATAAAAAGCAGAGCACAGAGCTTTTCCATCGCATCGACGTTCAAATGTTATCGGTTACAAAACAATCAGTATACCGTTTGATGCGTATTTGTAATGAGCATGTTCGATTGTTAATATAATGGTTTGTGTCTATCACATTTCATTGCGAACACCGGGGGCGACGACATGCTCTGTCAGAAACAGAGTTTATTCAACATAGTTGATTCTTGCTGCCGACACACAACAATAAGCAGAGGTGTCTGTTTAATTTGTAAGCATGTTGTTTCTTTGCTGTGATACACACGATATTAACTGGAAGAAACCTTTGAAGAAATAGAAATAACAAATAGGTTGTATGGATCTGTAATTTTCCACTGTAACTAAAATTTTTTGGCTCTGAACGACTTAATGACTGAATAGCAACCTCGAATCCTCGAAAATCCTAGGCTTACTTACGAAGTTTTCCTTTAGATAATTACAAAAAAGATACAATAACGTGATCTTGAGACCCTTTTTTTTTCGGGTGGGAAATCATCCAATGACTTCCCCCGCTCTGGGCGGAGCGAGGGGGCATGTCAGACTTGTACTGACTAAAACCCACCCATGTTCCTTCAATTGCCCTTTACGTTCCGGGGCCGCGGTATCTCTTTCAAACAACCCGCAACCCCGGCAGGCGGAGGCTCTGGCAAGCCCCTCTGCTTTGCTGACATCTCTTTGAGGCGCGCGTGTAACACGAACGCGCCGCCGACACGGCATCTTGAGACCCTTGAGTCTTCCCTTTCAGATCTTGTTAGATACCAGCTGTTGTCCGTATATTTGATCGCATGGACGTCGAAATATATCCAAAAAAACATAGTACCGGGATTAAAAGTTACCTATCTGTTAATCCACTGTCTGTGTAAGAAATTTCATTAAAATCCATTCAATCGTTTTTACGTGCAAGCGTATTAAACATTTATACATCCTCACAAACATTCGCATTTATATTAATAGCTGGGTAGTAGGATTAAATAAGAGGAATTTGATACGCTATAACATCCAATAGGGCTACGAAAGCTAGACCAAACACGACACACAAAAAACAACAATATTGCAAGAAATAATACATACCATCACAGAGAAATATTGTCGTCTGTCCAATAAAAGAGTAATATCGTTTTATTCCACATTTATGGCATTTATTGATGGCTAGTTAATGGGCATAATGGAAGATGATATTGTCTGTATATTTAGCAATGTCCCTGAATATTAAGCGAGGAATTTATTAACCTTTTGTGTCACTTTTTGCCATTGTTTGCGGACGTAAAAGTTTTGTCTTCCTTTAAGAGTTCGTCCAGAACTTTTATGGACCTAAATCTGAATGTTTATTACGTTTTGGAGATGTTTGATTCCGATTATACAGTCAAAACAGGTCTAGAAAGAACAATTCACATAAAAAACGTCGTTTCGGCTCATCGTCAGTACATAAAATCGTCTGTTTGATGTGTTTACTTTCTAATAAATATCACTGCAAATGAGTTTAGCTCAGTAGTAACACGCAAAACATATCGATTGACCTCGAAAAAAACACGAATTTGTATAGTTACGAAATTGTAAAAGTTCTATGAATAAATGCATAGTGGATGTATTGGCAGTTCTTTGAATTTCAGTACGTCTAAATTATTTTTCTCATAGTAAACCGGAAGTCATGTTTATGCCAATATGTTTCGGCAAACGATCAGATTTTTTATCAATCGTCTGCATATTGAAATAATCGGCCAAGTTCGAGTCGGATTTGCGCGAAACATGTTTGTTGTATGGGAAAAGTATTTATTAAATATACATTTTATTGTGTTTTAAGTATTAATTATTGTAATAGTATACATCATCTGTGACAGTTTTAACTGTCAACCTATCAAGGTTTAGATAGAGCCTGGTGACAGATGTACAGACGTACAGACAGCAGAGTCTTAGTAATAGGGCCCCGTTTTGTCTTTTACGTACGGAACCCTAAACAGGAGACTCCTGGCAATGGTTTAAATACAAATCTATGTTTGAAATAGTGTTACTGTAGTTTTCATAACATTGTTAAGGGTAAATTATTTTCTGCTCGTGTCATTTTTATTTTTTTTTGCGGATGGGAATTCAACCCACCCTTAATTCAAGTCTATTGCAATTAAGGCGGGTTTTCAGTTTCATATGAGCTTATCCTAAGAGCTTCATTACCAAATTCCAAGTATTCTAAAATAATATCCCACTAATATTATAAAAGCGAAAGTTTGTGAGGATATAAGTGAGTATACTTGTTACTCTCTTACGAAATAACTACCGAATTGATTTTATTTTTGATGAAACTTCACAATAATATAGCTTACATATCAGAATAACATATAGGCTACAATTTATAAAGGTATATATTCTATAACCACGCGAGTGAAACCGCGGAGCGCAGCTAGTAGTACCTACATAATTATCTCGGAAACGCGTGGAGGTATCAAGTTGAAATTAAAACCATATATTCTTCAGTATATGGTTTTGTGTAAACCATTAAAACTGTGAAAAAAACACAACCGTCTAAGTCTACGCATTCTAAAGAAATGGCCGTTCATGTTGTGAGTTTGCACGGAACCCTCGGTGAACAATTCCGACTCGCACATGGCCAGATTTTATAAAATTAAATAACAGTGCCACAGTTTCAGGTAGCTTAGGTACCTACTGTACAGATAAACAGACTCACTTTTACATTAATAGTAAAGGAGATGTACAGCGCTACCCTCTCAGAATTTCTATTGCTTTCACGTAAGTGAATGAAATTCCTTTTTCCTCAACGCCACCGCGACATTCACCGCATTTAAACGCAAAAACCCGACAAGGGGAAGTACAATTGTTATTTAAAATGGATTTCTGTACATTTATGAACACTGTAGGGATGAAAATGTTGTTGAAAAGAATAAAACTTTTATTTTTAACTTTTTTTCATATGGTTACCAGGTTTTTCTTATATGTTTTTAGAGAAATTTGTATTGGAGCATATTGAGGATCACCTACATTATAACTCTAAATAAATAATAAAAATAAAATTGCAGCAACATGGTTGGGAAAAGGTTAAAAAAAATGATGCGTAACATAAATATATAAAGAGTAGAATTAAAAAGAAAAGAAAAACCAGCCAGGATAATAGTAAGACGATCTAAAAGATACCATATAGATGATATATAAGAGAATAGTATGAATAATATATAGTATAGATGAGAAAATTCGCTGACATAACAGTTTCCATAGTATTTCAAAGTGGCAACTGGCATTGCTTGCAATAGACTTCTAACAAGCACACCGTCATCAAATAACCAGCGGAACTTCCAAAGTATATCCTTAGTCCGCAGTTTCTCAAAGATTTCTGCAACTCCATGAAAACGAAAATATATACACAATGTCATAATATGCATAGTGTGGACTAACGATATTCTGGATACTTATGGAACGAGTGTTTTAAAATATTATTACGATAGACATGTGGGTCTAATTCACTTCCCCGCTTTTTGGCAGCCATTTTGAGATATTCTCTATGCGTGTACAAAAAAATAATCATATCTCTCAAAGTTTTCGTTTTACGGAGACTACTAATAGCATTATTCGGAGAACAAAAATAACGTCTATAGTTTAAATTAAGAAATTATGAGCTTACATTTTCGTAACTTTATAAAACAAAATTAAGTCCAAAAAAATGCGAATCAACGAAAGCTTTGTAAACTTTTTTGTGAAAAAATGGTAGTTTTTATTTTTAAATCAATAAATTTTAATACTAGAATGTCTGTTATATAAGTACATAGAATATCGCTAGTCCGTGACCGCACATATTGTACCTAGGTTAGAAGCTACAGATGACTCTATGATATCAGGATAGATGGTTGTGCAGTGAGACTATAGGCACAATTATTTGTATATTCCTTGGTATAAAAATACCTGTAACAACTGCTGGTGAACCGTAATTAAATAATCAATATTCCTCAGACCCGACTTTCTTTGAATGCATGGCTGTTGGTTTTACTTTATCTGTTCTTAAGTAAGTTATCGTTGGTATCTGATACCAACCACAAAATTTTCTGTTGGAGTTTAAACTGACTGACTCTTTGTAAATAAAAGTTGCTTATTCCCTCTTCTATGTTGAGTTTTTTTTTTTAACCGACCTCAAAAAAGGGGGGTTGTTCTCAATTCGACTATTTATTTAGTATGTTTGTTACGCGATATCTCCATCAATTGTGGGCCTATTTTCAAAATTATTTTAACATCAATTTTGTTTGTATTGCTTTTAATGGGTTGGTGACAAAAATATCTATGAATCAAATAAAAGTCGTCGACTTCTGGAAGTAAATGTATTTTTCGTCTTTTTAGTATTTTTGGTCACAATGACAACAACTAAAACTAACGTTTATATACTGTATATAAAGTTTCTAAACTGACATGGTTACTAACTTTAATATTAAAACTTGAAACGGGATATTTACCATGTCGATATGAATCAAATCAAATAACAAACATGGTGAATATCCCGTTTCAAATTTTAATAGTAATACTATAGTTTTATTAATAATATCATATTGATACCTCTCGCATTCCCGAGATAAAGGGTCTTGATAATCAGACAGACGGACAACATAGTAATCGTATAATGGTTCCGTTTTTTTTCTTTTTGAGCTACGGAACTCTATGCCTTACGTACCGTATCAACAACACATTTTAATACATTATAACAAAATATATTATTGAATAGCAAATATACTTACACGTGCCAACGCCTACAATCTTGGTGACGCAATTTATTTATCTATAAGGAAACTATCGAAAAATTCTCTGGTTTCAAATTAGTTAATTCAAAAAGATAATTTCAAAAACTCCCACGTTTGACCACTTATTAAATTTCATTTGTTAAAGTAGTCCAAGAAAACGAAGGTTATCTGGAAGAAGACTTTTTCGTCGAAACTGTCGTAACTTGCATGTAATTTACTCGAGTCAAATTCCTCGATTCCAGGTAGCAGTACGATTTTCAATAATACCAGTTCGGTATGCCTGTTATTGAAAGTCCAGGCGAGTCTTATCTGTTGGAAACTATGCGGGAGCTGACGGCAAACATCTGCTAGGTTTAGCGTAACTGCCTGCGTCGACGATCTTGTACCTGCAGCGACAATTCAATACAGAATTGTCGCTGCAGGTACTAGATCGTCTTCGATCGTCTTTTGTCTATCTGTGTAAACATTAATTTAAGTGTTGTGCCCGCCAAATTTGCGACATAAACCATATCTTTTGACTGCGTAAATTTAGAGGGTTGATTTTTTCACAGCTTTAAGGACCTACAGAATTGAGTATTTGGTTTTAATTTCAACTCGATATTTTCACGCATTTCTAAGATACAGAGTCTTGATAGACCGTCCGTCACAACAAAGTGATCCTATAGAGATCCGGTTTTTCTTTTCGAGGTACGAAATCCTAAAAAAAGTAGTTAGTTAAGAAGTATGTGAAAATTTTGCATTAAAGCAACATAATAATTACAACCAATCCTACAGATATTTGCTTAAATCAACTCGTTGACTTGCCGATATAACTTGCTTGCATGTTCACACGTACTTACCCACTAATACCACGAAGATAGTATGTACACACTATAATACATACAAGTTCTAATATTAGTTCACGTAAACAAATATAAGGTATATCGTAGCCGCCGCATGCAAAACAGCTTTTTGATACTACACGTTTCATAGAATTTAGTGACGATCTTTTTTTTCGTATCGGAAAATCATAATCCTTACTAATATTATAAACGCGAAAGTGAGTTTATTTGTTTGTTTGTTACCTCTACGCTTTAATGGCTGAACCAATTTTGATGAATTTTGGTACAGAGATAGTTGGGAACCAGGAGACGGACATAGGCTAAATCAATAAGGCGCAACGGCAAAAACTGCAGGTGGTTTTGGTAGTAGGTACTGTGTTATACCGAATTCAACGCGAGCGAAACCGCGGGCAAAGCACAGTTACTGCTAGTAGTTTTTGCCCTAGCGCCTTATTTATTGTAATAGCAAAGCTAAGTTTTCTCTTTCCTCCCCTCTTTCTCAAAAAAAATTAGCTTATGTCCGTCTCCAGGGACTATCTCTGTACCAAAATTCATCAAAATCGGTTTATCCATGTAGGCGTGAAGAAACAAACTCACTTTCGCTTTTATAATATTAGTAAGGATTACCCATTTACCAATAGTATTCATTTAAACCTGAATAGTCCGCTAAACGGAATTCTGCCGAAGCAGCAGATGCAACAGATACAGCTTCCAAAGAAACTATGTTGTCTGCCTGTAACATAGCGGTAACTAAGTTAGTGGGGCTCAGCTGGACTGCCGCTGCGCGCTGATGGAACGGTTAGACGATTTACGAGGTTATTTTCAGGTGTTGGTTTTTGTTAAAGATTTATAAGAGTGTCCATGGAGTTTCTTGCCCATTCCAAAGCGTAGATCTTTATGGAGAAGAATACCATAAAGATCTACGCTTTGGAATGGGCAACTACAATACTTTCGCAGTTATTATACCTTGTGATTGGGACTGTAGCTTCATTTTTTCGTTGTCATCATTTCGATATTTTAAAAGTGCCTGTAACTGGCCTACTTGAAATAAATTCTTTTAAAGTTTATTTTTCAAATCAATAATATTAGTTTTCTTTAGTAGTTGAAGTATTTATTGCGAAATACGCAGTCTTTATGGAAGAAATAATCATTTAATGTTTAAATTGATTTCTTAAGATTGGAAAACTAATTGTAGCTACTTTTTTTAACACGTTTTTAGGGTACCGGATTTCAAAAAGAAAAAACGGAACCTCATTTTCACCTCACTTTGTTGTCCTTCTGTCTCTCTGTTAAGACCCTTTATTTGGGAAATGCGAGGAGTAATCGAGTTGAAATTAAAACCATATACTCAATTCTGCGGTCCCTTGCCTCTGAAACAGAAAAAAACTTAACCCTCTACGCAGTCAAAAGATATGGCTGGTTCGCAAGTACGGTCGCAAATGTATACGGAACAATATGTGCGCGAGACCAACTCACAATTGGCCAGTTTGTTTATTAGCTTGACATACCGTGTAATAAACATTTTAATTTCCTTTATTTTTATATATTTTTATATTTATTAATAAAATTATTAAAAAAAACGTAGCCACCTTTATCAAGAACTGGGTACAAGCTACAAATGAGGGCTTCAGAGTGCAGAACCTGCTGACAAAACGAGCCTGGTCCAGGAGAACAGCTTGATCCAGCTGCTTAACGAGTGCTTGCTCAGGTGTTATGAACATTGATTTCCGTTTATTCATTCGTATACATGCTTTTATATTTTCAAACATTTCTTATCAAAACTTATTAAAACAAAAAAAAACAGGGTCCAAGGTACCGGCGGTTAAGGCTCCAGAAAAAGGAACCTCCTAACAATACGAGCCGTGTCCAGGAGTACCGCTTTCTATTTCGAGCATGAACATTATTGTTACGCTATTAAGTTACTAAATAAAAAGTAATGTCTTTCATTCACGGTAAACTTATTAAGATCACAGATCTGAGCTTATCTATTAAAATCCTTCAAAGCTTTTTGCTTGGAACTCATTCAAGGATGGTTGGAACGAAGAGCTCATCCTTCCAATCATGTTTAAATGAGATCCAGATTATTAAGCCAAGATTATGTATGGCTTTAAAGATTTAAAACGATGCAAAATCTTTTCTTTTAATTCTACAGATGAATAACCCATGCTATTTTCGAAGATTTAATGTTCGCGTTTGTATTAATAGACATTAAAAGGTTGTCCTTTATGGGACATTCTTTTGTCAATAATCCCGAAGGATTACATAAAACCATGTTTGGCAGTAAGTTCCATCTGATAGCCTATTGTCATCTCGAGTAACTCTTCTAAAAAAACCTTCAGAAAAACTCTAAACACCTTACCTCAAACTAAACTGAAAGCATTTATTTCAATTAGACCATTAAAGGCACATTTGAATGTAATTAAAACAAAAAACATGCTGCTACAGAGTGCTGCTGCGCATATAGACTTGTGACTAGGAAGTCATAAGTCACTTTGCTCAGCAGTTAGTTGTGTGTGGGACCACTTGACCAACATGGCAAACAAAATCCCTAGTCAGTCTCAACTTAAGTCTCACGTTGTTAATAGGAGTAGAGCCATTAATCGGTCGGGGTGCTGTTGAAACATATTGATGGCAACACCAAATAACACCTTGTGTACGGCGCGTTAGTGTTTCAAGCGCGCCTCAAAGAGATGCCAGCAAAGCAGAGGGGCCTACCAGTACCACCGCTTGTCGGGGTTGCGGGTTGTTCGAAAGAGATACCGCGGTCCCGGAACATATAGAGCAATAGAAGGGACATGGGTGGGATTAGCCAGTACAAGTCTGATAAGTTTTTTGATGATTTCCCATCCGCAAAAAAAACCCCTTGTGAACCTAGTGAATCGACCCCAAGATCTAATCTTTAGCAGTGGCACGTGGTAGGTAGGTATACCAAAGAAACTTCAGACATATTTGATTTCTAAAATCCAATGTTCGCGTTTGTATCTGAAGAAGTCTAGAGAAAAGAAAAGTATTTCCACTATGAAAAAGAAAATAGGTGAGCAATAAACAGGTGTCCCTTTCAATACAGCCCGCATTCTAAAACGTGCCCAGGTCTGAGTTACGTCTAGCACTGCAATATTAAACTGAACAAGATTCAAGGAATTTCACTATTTCTTGAATATTTACACGCAAATACTTGCTACGGTAGAATTAATAAAATATTCATGTTTAAAATTAACACACCTCAGGATTTTTTTAACAATTTTGAAGTTGTACCTACGTAGTTTATGTAAATAAATTATTGTTTTGTTTGATGAAAAGAGACTGTCACGATATGCTTTCGCTAAAAAACATTTGAACATACCAGAGTAGGGGATGTTTTTTGACGATTTGCTATCCGTAAAAAAAACACAAGAAATCTAAATTTAAATCATTGTAATAATATAGCAGTTTGTCAAGCACCCAAATGGGTGTTACAAGTTTACAGAAAATACACATTACATACATTTTCAGTAAAGAGGAAAAACATCGCCAAACTTTATTTGTTTATGTAGAACATCAATCGAAGCCCCAAACACTCCTTCAAAAGACAAACATTGACAAACTCGGTAAAGTCACTAGTCAGTACTCTATCAAATCTTACCCCATTACCTTACAATAAATTGAATTGCCAACAACTTGTTCCTATCATCTCTTTCGTAACAAACTTCTGAAACCCCCTATATGGCTCTGTAAACTTCCACCCGTATATTGAGGAGAACAAAGTTTAAGGCGCAGTATTATGTCGTTGACCTTGTTCATACATTTTGACGTTGGACTTTACTGCATACGTTTGTCGTAAAAATACAAATAAATTTGTATAAAATTAAATATTAACTATTCAATCAAAAACAATCCATCATTGAACGCAGTTTGGCATTGGGAATTTCATTGTATACTTTTGATTATAATTACGATTAATATTGAAGAGATAAACTGCTTTAAAAGAGAATTTAGAGGTGTGTTTGAATATTTTTTTTACACATTTTAGTATATTTAATTATAATTTGAATTCCATCAATGTATGCAAAAAAGCCTTAAAAATATCATATTTTTTTCAGTGATTAAAATTATGTATGGTTTAAGAGATACACTGCGTTAAAAAACCTTATTTTTGGCCGTTCTCAAGAAATCTTCACCTTAAAAAGACACTGATAGAATCCTAGTGATTACTAACTCTGCAACAAGATACAAAAGGTTTATTAACGACCCAGCCGACCCTAGCATATTTTTAAATAACAAACTTTAATCTATTTCCACAACGTAAAGTTAAACTGTAACTTGCATTAAAACTTTATGAAAAACCCATTAAATACGACAATGTTGTTCGTAATTGGTTTGCACCTGAAGCTTTTACGTTGTGCCTATTAATTCGGCTAATTAAAAGCCTGGTTACTTCACTGCCTATATTGGTTTACTATATTACCGATGTTGTTTGTGTTCATATAGCAGAATTTCGCATGTCAATCAGCAAAGTGATCTTAATTGGTATGGGGAATCTAACAACAGCCGGAATTTATCATAACTAATTGATTCTCTTTATTGATTTTTCGTATCGTTTCATCTTGTGTGTTTTAGATAAAAAATCTTGCGCGTCATTCATCAATACCCACGTCTATAAAATGTGTGCAGTGTTCATTCTAAAAGTAGCGATTTTACGACTAGGTTTTTGTTGTATGGGAATTACGATTTTGTTGTACACACGACGGCAAATCAACCAATACTAAACTATTATAACCGGATCGCACACAGTAGTAGAAAGATCAGATTAAAATGGTTTGGTGTAGGTTGATGTGCCGTCGTGTGTTTATAAATAATAACAATATTAACGTGAGCTTTTGAGTTCGTTTGGCTAGTGTTTTTGTTTCAGTTAAGTGGCACTTTAGCACTCTAGGGTAAATATATCGATTTCAGTAAAATATTGGGTGTGTAACAATATCACTTTAATTCACTCCTCAGGGAACCCATGACGTGATGGTATGACCTTAATAAAACTAAGCAGAATACCAAGAAATTTAGTAATGGCTTATCGCTGGACATAAAATCACATCCTACGATCTAAACAGTCGATTTTATTGGTTTCCAGCATATTTGAGATTCTGGAAACGATAAATTAATTTGTTATCTTGTCCTACATTGCTTAATATCTTTGAAGGTCTTAGACACAATTCGTTTGGGGCCCAGAAGACTCGAAGATCAATGTCCATGGTTACGTGTAGCTATTTATTTATTTATAATTATATGCACACGTAAAAAAACATTGTACAAAGGCGGATTTACTGCCTTGCGCATTTTCTACCAGTCAACCTTAGGGTAATGCAGAGACAAAAACATAGTAGGTGCAATGTCACAGAAAATTTCAGAGGTAAAACTAATTTTGAGAGGAGTCTGCCAACTTCTTAATTAAGTCTTCGCGAGCTTTTACCTTTTTATGGGGATAGAAAATTATCAAATAACTTCCCCCGTGCTGGGCGGAACGGGGGAGTGTAAGACTTGTACTGAAAAGAACCCATGTTCCTTCTATTGCCCTTTATGCTAGGGCCCCGTTATCTCTTTCGAACAACCCGCAACTCCGGCAGGCGGTGGCCCTGGCAGGCCCCTCTGCTTTGCTGACATCTCAATGTGAACCGACTGGTGGCCGTCCTGATATTCTGAGGGGGCGCATTCCAAAGGTAAACCGCCTGGACAAAGGAATACTTTAGGAGACCAGAGGGCTATGCCTATACAATGTAATTAAACCAACACAAGGCATCCGTCGTGTATGATAACTTTGTATTTCACGATCTTGAAACCTCATTATCAACTTAATGAACTACCTTAGGTCTTGTTAAAATATGTAAGCTTAAATATTTCGTTATATAATAAAGTTAATGTTGTAATTTGTTGTACATTAATCAAAATGACGGCTTTTAGGGTTACTCCCCGAGGATAATGACCAGTTTTAAGACATAATTAACAGTATCTAAATAAAATGTAATTATGGACAAATCAGATAAAATTAAATAATGGGTACATTTACTGAGCTTTACATGGCGTTAATGAGGGCAGGTGTATTCCCAGAAGCGGACTACGCTACGGAGAATTCTAAAGATAAATCATATTACTTTTTTTAAACAAATTAAACACATCTGTACATTTAAAGAGCGGTTTCCTTTCAAACTCATGTGTAATCAAAAGTTACAAATTAGTTGCTTCAGCGCCAATTAGTATCAGTGTCCGTACTACAGAACTTAATATGAAAGGGAACGAAGAGTTTGGTTAGCCTTTGAAGAAGTCAGTAATGAGGTTGCCGGACTTATGGACTTATGTTTTGAAATAACTCTATTGAAATGTTCACTCAGTGCATGTTTGCTTTGATGCAAGATAAGTTCTAAATCATAGCTTATCAATAAGTAAACTAAATATAGAAGAGCTGTTTCCTGAAATGCTGGCTGACTGACTGAAACGTTTGCTTCTTTGTTACGTCTTCACGCCTACATGGCTAAACCGATTTTGATGAATTTTGGTAAAAAAAAAGATTGTTGGGACCCTGGAGACGAACATAGGCTAACTTTTTTAAAGTGAGAAATGAGGAAGAAAAAGCGAAGAAAAGGAAAAACGTGGCTTTGCTATTAAAATAAATAAGGCGCAAGGGCAAAAACTACAGTTAGCAGATACCTGCAAATCAAGAAAAGCAAAGGGGAACTGTGTTAATCCGAATTTAACGCGAGTGAAGCCGCTTGCAAAAGCTAGTACCTACTTAAATACTTTCTTTTTACTTAGTACTTTTAATGTTGTCGTAACTAGCATCCTTGCTAAGTTATATAAACCTAAAGCAAAGGAACGATAAGTGGATGAATAATAAAAAACACCATGGCTGAAATCCATGTAGAGTTGGGCAGAGAAGTATAATATAATGGAACCACACTCTGCCAGATGTGTTTAGGGCACAAATCCAGCTTCCGTAGCTGCTCCTGACAAAATCTTGAAGATTAAAACCAATAACATTTTGACCAATAAGACAAACGCGGCAATAAAAATAATATTATTCATATGTAAACGTCATTGAATATCCTAATACATAAATAAAAAAAATATATATATATATATATTAATGCGAATTTTTTTATTATATAATATAATATTATAATTATATATTATAATTTCGTATTATAAATGCGAATGTTTGTGAGGATGGATGGATGTTTGTTACTCTTTCACGTCTAAACGGCTGAATGGAAGTAGACGTTTGTCACAAAGGTAGATTATAGTCTGGAATAACACATACGATAGGTACTTTTTTAGTAGCTAATCATCACTTGGGCCAAGCCGCGATAGGCAGAGACCATAGCACAAAGAGCCACCTACTACGATCATTCCATACATTTGCTTCGCCATACATGCATGATCACACATGTATACCGGATGCGAGTACTACTCACTTGACCCTCTCTTAAGAACTTCACAAAGAAGGACAGTATATGTCCTTCTAGAACATTCCCCCGGCGTTGCCATTCAGACCAGTTAGTTTAAATTAAGTTCTCAATTCAACAACTCACGCTAAGAGTTCTAAGTACTGCATTGGCACTCCGTTTGTAGATTGTGGTTTAATTACATCCCTTATATGGCCATCTTACGGTAGTAATAACGTGGAAGATAAGTGGACTTGTCGTCATGGCGGATTTTAAGACAAGATACCAAACAATGGTGTTTGACGTCACATTATATAATTAAGACGGATTAAAGCGATAAGAGATAGCGAATTTTAATTTTTAAGGCGTGTGTAGTGTAGGAAAGTATTACTTTAACTTATCTACGTAATAAACGTTTTAATGTGCTGTGCGTGTATATGTTCCATTTAATTATAAGCTTACTAAATTGGATTAAAAAGCACAGGCAGGCAAAAAACTCATAAAAGTTAAATTCGTACCTAAAGTTTGCAATGAAATGTACAATTATATTTACAAGAGTACTCATTCTTTTAGCATTTTTATTTTGTACTATGGTCCTAGTTTATCATCTGTGACTTCTAAACTACCTTTTTATTAACACGCTTATATTAGCTTCACTTGTAGCTAACTATGTATGTAATAAAATCTTGGAATCTTAATTTGACTCACTTCCTGGTCTTCGATTAGGATGAAATTATGCACACACTCTGAGTTCTAAGATGTTCTAATATGACTAGCTAAGAAACGTCAATACAAATCCAATATGGCGGCCTCGCCAAGATGGCGGACTAGCTGTTTGAAAGCCACCCCATGATATTATGGGTATCAAATAAAAGGGTTTGCTGTCAGGAATACGAAAAAAGTCAGGAATAGTCACGTAACTTAAATTCAACATGGCGGACATCCAAGATGGCGGATTTTCATTTGTAATTTTTTGTGCGTGCTAAAAGCGTTTTTTTTTTAGTTTTTTAACCCTACAAAGATAATCATAACGAATTGAACGTTAAAGATAATCATACGTAAAATTGACTCCTCCTTTTTGAGTAGCTGTTATTAAAAAGGTTTGTACTGATGCAAGTAATACACTAAATATTTTTTTTATCTCCAATATATTATGAAATTAAAAAACTTATATTTATTTAATTATATTAATTTATTATTAAAAAAAAAAAAACAAAAAGTTAAAACTTCTCAAAAAATTAACAAAATATAGGAACTTCTCTTTTCTTCTAAAGTTTTATCATATTATCGTCATAAATCAGTAATTTTTTTTATTTTCTAAATAAAAAAAATATAATTTAATGTAATAATAATTAGGAAATACTGCAGAAAAATCAGCCAAAACACTTTAGGCACACATCAATATTATGCTACGAAAGAGCCGCTTGTCCAGAGTCTTCTTCTTCAATGCTGTCCATTTCACAGGAAGTTGCCGACACTTCTTCCCTCACTTCATCCGCAAGTCCCTCTTCCTCATCGGTCTGGACGTCATACTCACTCTCATGATCTTCAATTTCACAGTCGGTGTCAGGACAAGGTGACTCCTCATCACTCTCTAAAAGAACAGACAGGATATGTTCCTTATCCAATTCTCCAGTCCCCAATATGCTGTGGCAGATAATTGAATAGGTACCTATAAAATAAAACCAATATCAAAAATTAATATAAACCACTACCCACAATAAAAATAATTAAAATAAAATTATACCAAATATCGTAAAAGTCACGCAAAAGATAATCATACGTAATTTTGACTCCTGTGACTCTTATATCTCAAAATTGCGGGCACTTACCTCAGTGACGCGATCGCCTCTCGCTAGCCCCCATCGGTGAGTGAAATGTCAGAAACGCACGACTCTGGATTCGCGCTAATTAAAAAGAAACAGCAATATTTCATTTGCGCGGGAGTCATTTTGACGTAGATTATCTTTCTAGGGTTAAACTATTGTATGATGTTTAATCCAACATTGCACGTGTAAGCAAACCCGCCCGTTAAGCCGGGTGGCACGTGTGACAAAAATTTAATGGATTATTAAATTTTCCTAGTAAAAAATTAATCGCGCGAAGTCCACAGAGCCGCGGGCGCCAGATAGTATAAATAAAATAAAAATCGGTCAAGCTGTTTCACAAGAGTATACCAACAAAAACTGTTACACGAGAATTTTATTTACAAGATAAGATAGTTAAACGGTTTGAATTAAAGGATCTGTCAATATTTGATTGGATGTCCATGTCCGGAGTCCTGTCTACAGTTTGTGCGTTTCTTCATGTTTACAAAATAATTTGTCATCAAATCGCTTGCATCTTACGTTTTACAAAATAAACGTGTATTTTACAAACAAGCGTTTATGAAGATCCCTCGCCCCTTACCGAGCGCGTCACGCATAACTTAAGCAAGCAATGCTTACAATGTTATCATACTGATGTCGACAGTTGACTCTCATTATGTTATATTAACTGCTAATGTGCGTAGTTCAGCCGAAATGTACTGTACTGCATCAAAATGAACCATACGATTTAAAAAAATCTCCCATTTTCAAAAGGAACTGTAACGATTACGTCTTAAGTCGTTTATTTCAAAACTAAATACAGTGTTGAAAATAAAATTGAAAATTATTGTCAAAAATATAATTTAAATTACAAAAACATAAAAATAAAAATGTATAGTAATACACATAAGATGTCAAAACTAATCATACATGATGATTGTATTGACATTTATTAATTTATTAAAACTTCATGCACAAGTAAAAAACTGCACAAAGGCGGACTTAATGCCTTTGGCATTTTCTACCAGACAACCTTAAGGTGATGCAAAGACAAAACATAGTAGTTGCAATGTGACAGAAAAATCAGTTTCATTAATAATAAAATAGTAAGGAGAGGTAAAAATAAAATATGATGAAAAACTGACAACACATTCATTTTGAGACGAGTCTGCCAACTTCCTAATAAGTGTTTGCGAGCTTTTACCTTAAAATGTAAACCGACTGGTAGCCGTCCTGATATTCAGATGGAGCGTTCCTTAGGAAAACCGCCTGGGCAAAGAAGGAATATTTAAGGTAACCAGAGCGATGAGTAAGACATCGTAGGAAACGAATATTGAAGGACCGAAGGTGCTTGCTGTGCGCAGCGCATAAATATTTAAAATGAGAAGTAATAAAAAGAGATGTGTGTTTCTCATTACATTGCCTCCTTGGTTTAGTGGTCACAACCGCGACTGCTGTAAATGAGGTTATGAGTTGGAGTCCCAGGTCAAGTAAACTGTTATTGAGTTTTTCCTACAGAAATTTCTCAAATCCTACTAATATTATTAATGCGAATGTTTGTGAGTATGGATGTTTGTTACTCTTTCACGTCAAAATGGCTGAACAGATCTTGATGAAATTTGGCACAGAGGTAGATCTGGAATAACACATAGGTTACTTTCTTCCGAAAACACGCAGGCGAAGGCGCGGGCACCACCTAGTAGTCTAGATTATGTGCCCGGTTGTTGGCAATAGGCGAGCCCTCTTTTACAAGAAACTTAACAGGCGAAATTAAGGTGGGCTAGGTGCATCTCTGCCCAACCCTTTGTGGATTACAGGCATGGTGTTATGTTGTGATAGTTAACGTTGATTATTTATACTTTGCTTGAAGAGTACGATTTGTGTATTGGACTTATTTTGATGGATAGTAACAACCCTGTCATTTGGAACTATGTGAATACGAGTTTAATAACTTTTGTACAGTCAAAGTATAGTAAAGTTATTTCTAAGCTATGTTTCACTGTAATTTTTGACTTGCTTATCATCACACTAATAACATAAAGGCTAAAGATTGTATGCGTGCGTGTATGTTTGTATCTTTTGTACGCGCAAACAGCATAACAGATTTGGATCCGTTTTAGCATACCAAAACGCGAATAACCCGCAAACCCGGCTGGCGGTGGCCCTGGCAGGCCCCTCTGCTTTGTTAACATTTGTTTTAAGGCGCGCGTGGAAGACGAACGCGCCTTCGACACGGCCTTTTGTCAATAGACGGATGTACGGTGAGCTAACTATTGCTCACCATCCACAGACCCGTATCAACGGTGGCCGGGAGTCGTCTCGCGGCGACCTCCTTATCACCACTATTGTGGCGTGCCCTGCCCAAGCAGGGCAGACCCCGTGGTCGCGACAGTCGTTCTCTCCATGCCACCATGAGATCGCATCGAAACTCTGTCCGCTGAGCGGCGATTTGCCGCGGCAATATCTTATACCCTGGATTGCCACAAGCTACTTTATAACTTTTTCTAAGCGGATCGAACCGCGGGGCATAGCTAGTAGAAATAATGGAACAATTAAATGTATAAACGAGAACAAGCATAAGAATTAAAAACTTGGTCCATTTTGAAGATGTTTTCTGAGAGAAAATTAATTTTATAATTAAGAAAGAAGCATTATAAGTTTTTTACATCTTACTTAATTAAGATTCCCTTAGAACAACTTAGTAAAAACGTGAGAATTTGAACATTACATAACTTTTGCTGACAAAAAAAACATATGTATAATTGAATCTCAAATTACTCATTTGAGCTAATCGTAAAATTCTCTCGTACATTTCATTTTTATTTTCAGTAACTTAAATGCGTAGGTATAATTTATTATTTTCTTTATTTATCTTGATAAAAACCTTTTTAACTTATTGTAACACATATACATATTGAATATTAGGCTCTCCATTTGAGAGTTATGGGAAGAGCCTCCTTTTTCTTCATACAAATCTCTTTATCATTCAGTGGCCAACACACTCCCACATTAGCTTGGCTGTTTTTTCCCCTACATATGAACTTAAGCGATAGAGCGCTGGGTGCTGTTTCTGATGCAATGTGTTCGCTTTCCACTTCATCATCCGCCTAGCCTTTTCCCGACTCATTGGGGTCGGATTCCAATTTAGCTCGATGCTGCTGAACACAAGTACTTTAAACAAAACGAATGCCTATTTGCATTATTGTATTAAATGTTTTTAGTACAATAATGGTGTGCTTGCTGTCACTTGGCAGAATAAATATAAATAACTTTTAATTTTAAATATTTTTTTTTTATCCGGACTTAACTAGTTAATGTGATACTTTGAAAAATCTTAGAAAAATAATAGAACTACCTTCATATATAAGTCACTTTTAGACGCTCCAATAAATTTAAGCTATGATTTCGCCATTGGCCTTTCATCAAGATCCGTTCAGCCGTTTTGACGTGAAAAAGTAGCAACCATCCACACTTACATCCATCCATCTATCCTTACAAACATTCATATTTATAATATTAGTAGGAATAGAATATATAAAAGATATTTTATCCCGTTTTTTGTTTTATAAATTTCCGTTTTTTTATATTTATGTATCAGACGTTGCTATGATCACGGATAAATTCGGATCGAGAACTCAGTTTAAATAATAACCATGACAACATAACAAACAACAACTATACCGTTTCAAATGTTAATGTGAATGTCAGTTTGAAAAACAAATTGTGTTTGCCTCAAAAAATAACGAAACGGCTGCAGAAGATTCTAAAGTCGGCAAATTTACGTCGCGAATTCAAGCTAGACCCTCGGAACAGTGTTTAACTATTTACTTTTAATACAAAGTTTGCAACCCTTTATTTGAGTTGTCCTTCAAACTAACCTGAAGGCGATAGATTTAATACTAAAACAGGTGTAAGCATAATAAATTTTGTGTAACACAAACGGAATGCGAACGATTTCTGCAATTTCATCGCTTTAAGCGCTTTTAAAACAATTGTTTCACTGGACGGTTTGTTTGCTTTTCATTCGATTCTATTAGCAATTCTTTTCTGGTATACTTGATAGATTGGGCTTTATTGCTGTTTCTATAAGGATCAATTACAGTGTTGTTAATGCTGTTATTTTTCTTCTTAACGACCGCCTCTCGTGTTACCAGGGTGAAATTTAATCGATGTTACATTATTGTAACGGCTTTTCTTAACGATGGATCTAATGTCGGCACGGTTGGCGTGGGGCCTGAGCAATTGACTGCTGCGATGCGTGTCGCAGTTTCGATTCCCGTTCGAGACAAATATTTGTATTGCTTTTTAAATGTTTGTAAACGCACCCATGACACCGAAGAATTTTCTAGTGTGGGGCAAAGTTTTCCTTACAAAAAATAGAAAACTTTTTATGTTGAATTTTAAGGTTTGTATATAATTGGATTGTTCGAGGACTCCCAATTTCTATTTTCTATATTCTTGCTTGCAGATGACAGAGAAAAATCGCAAAAAAAGAGATATGGAATCGGGCGCCATTTCAACTGAGGGTAAACCAAACTTTCCTCAATTTTTCAGGACCCGTGACATATAGAAAATTTATACGAATCCATTTGAACATTTTGTTAAAAAGCGGGGTCTGGACAAAAGTTTTGAAGTATGATCAAATTTTGTGGCGCATTCCTCCTGTACCCATCTTTCAAGGATTGTTGAATACCTCAATCGGCGCGCCATTGTACTTTCAAAGTCTATAAATGCTTTTGTATATTTGGTAAAGCTCGAAGAGTTTCAGAACGAATAACAATAGGTTTAAAATTTTTATTAAAATGAAAAGGCAAGACGAGTCTAAATATTTGTTTCTTTTCTGATCGATTGTCAGAGTCCAAAACATATGTATATGCGAATGAAAAATCTACAAAAGAAAATCCTTTGACTAAAATATTTGTAGGTCGCTACAGTGTGTTTATCAGCTTTATTGATGACATATATTTATGCGATTTTATCATGCGTGAGGAATGGCAATTTCAATTTCTTTGACACGTACTTTCATTGACGTAATTTCGTATTTTATTATAGGTATGTTCAAAAGACCGAAAAACGCTCTGTGTTTTGAAAAGACATGACAAATGCCCAAACACTAAAGCGTGGGGTAAGGCGCAGCACAAACGCACAGTTTTGCGACTTGCATCCGATGCAGACTCTTTCTTTTTTGTTTTGGTAATAATCAAATAACTTCCCCCGCTTCGGGCGGAGTGGGAAGGACTGTCAGGTGTTTTACTGATAAAAACTCACCCATGTTTCTTGTTTTGCCCTTTGTGTTGAACAATCCGCAGCCAAGCAGGCACTGGCTCTGGGATTAAAAATTGCCTTGCAGTTTTCAATCAATTTCAATTTTCTCAAAACAGCAGCAACTTGCTACACTCAAAATTCTTGATTATTTTAAGTTGTCTTCATCAAAACTAACATGAAACTTGAGCTGATGCTTCAAAATGTTTGTTTGTATAGTTGGTTTGCATATGTATCGTAAAGCTGGGAGTTTCGTACTAAAACCAACAGTGTTTGTATGAAGCTAAACGTTTCAGGGGCCATAACATCACGCCTGTACTCCTCTAAGGGTTAGGCAGAAGCGTACCTAATGGTACACTCACATCTCACCAGTCATGTTTAAGTCCCATGTTATAGCTCTTGACCATCAATCGGGCACAAATCTAAAATACGTGGCTGCTACAGGATTCTTGAAAGAAAAATACAATTACACTTTGCCCGACGTAGGAATCGAACCTAGGACCATGTCGCTTTCGACCACTAGACCATCAAGGCAGTTTTTTTTACTAAGCGTTGCCCCACACTAGGAATTTTTCCTATATCGTGGGTGCGTTTACAAACATTTAAACTCACATACACCAACAGCCAAACCCGAAACAATTATTTGCAGGTCATACAAATATTTGTTCCATGAGGGAATCGAACCCTAGACACGCAGCGCAGCAGTCGATCGCTCAGCCACTGTGCCAAACGTGCCGTCAAATAAAGTAATTACAGAAAGATGAGGCCCATTAAAGATACAAACATGATATACGGCGTTTCCAGCTCGTATGGAGCTCAATGTTTGCTCACAGCCCCAAGGGCTGAAATATCCGGGGTTGCGGGTTATTCAAAAGAACCCGAAAGGCCCCGGAACAAACAGGGTATACAAAAGAACACCCATGTTCTTTTTAGGGTTCCGTAGTCAACTAGGAACCCTTATAGTTTCGCCATGTCTGTCTGTCCGTCCGTCCGTCCGTCCGTCCGTCCGTCCGTCCGTCCTCGCTTAATCTCTGTGACCGTTAGCACTAGAAAGCTGAAATTTGGTACCAATATGTATATCAATCACGCCGACAAAGTGGTAAAATAATAATTGGAAAAAAAGGTTTTATTAGGGTAGCCACCCTATATGTAAAGTGGGAAGTGTTTTTTTTTTTAATTTCAACCCTAACGTGTGATATATTGTTGGAAAGGTATTTAAAAATGAATAGGGGTTTACTACGATCATTTTTTGAAAATGTCAATAATTTCGGAAATAATCGCTCCAAAAGTAAAAAACAATGTGTCCCCCCCCCTCTAACTTTTGAACCATAAGTTTAGAAAATATGAAAAAAATTTGAAAAGTAGAACTTTATAAGGACTTTCTATGAAAATTATTTTGAACTTGATTGACACAACTGTTTTTGTACAAAAAAGACAAAAAGTTTTACAAAATAATTTCTGGACTAAGTTTGTAGTATAATCGTACAAGCAAGCAGGATAATAATAAAATACAATTCTCTAGTGTTCAACGTCAAACAAATAATAAACTCATAAGTGGGAACACTTATTGTGACGGACGGGAAACTACGGAACCCTACACTGAGCGTGGCCCGACACGCTCTTGGCCGGTTTTTTTACCCTGTTTTAGTCAGTATAAGTCAAGACATTAGACACTTCCTCTCCGCTCCGCCCAGAGCGCATTAGTTGATGATGTCGCATCCACAAAAATTTGTGTCAATTTGTGTCAATACGAGAGATGAAAGAACCACAACAAAACGGCATTGCAATATATTCTTTTTTAACAGAATAAAAATATTTTATATAACTTGTAACAAATATGGAATATTTATATTACCGTGTCAAATAAAAACATGTGTCACAATGTACGTGTTCGTTTTTGTCCAAAGCCATCCTAGCGATTTCTATGAATTATTGTGTACTAACTTTTGCCCGCGGCTTTTTTTTTCGGGTGGGAAATCATCTAATGACTTATCCCGCTCTGGGCGGAGCAGGGGGGCATGTCAGACTTGTACTGACTAAAACCCACCCATGTTTCTTCTATTGCCCTTTACGTTCCGGGGCCGCGATATCTTTTCGGACAACCCTCAAACCCCGAAGGTTTGCCCGCGGCTTCGCTCGCGTTAAATTCGGGCTAACACGGTCCTCTTTTCTGATTTGCAGGTACCTGCTTCCTGTAGTTTTTGCCATTGCGTCTGATTTACTGTAATAGCAAAGCTAAGTTTTCCCTTTTCTTCCCTCTTTCTCCCTCATTTCTCACTTTTATTAAAAAAAATAGCCTATGTCCGTTTCCAGAGTTCCAACTACCTCTTTCTTAAAACCAAACCAAAATTTCACAAAATCGGTTTAGCCATTTAGACGTGAAGAAGTAACAAACAAACAAACAAACTCAGTTTTGCTTTTATAATATTAGTAAGGAAGTAAGGATAACTTGTAACAGATATGGAATATTGATATTACTGTGTCAAATAAAAAACATGTGTCACAATGTACGTGCATGTTTTTCTCTAAAGCCATCCTAGCGATTTCTATGAATTATTGCGCATGTGTATTGTTGGTTCCCGTTTAAAATATTAAATAATTTTGGAACTGATACTGTAGTTGAAAATATATTAAAATAATTAGGTGGTGTTAGGTTAGTGAGGTCCTTCAGAAAGATGAGGAGCGTAGTACTTGGTACTGGCATGGAGTGCGTGTGGAACCGCGGACGGAGCCAAAGGATATAGCAGCAAAGCAGAGGGGCGTGCCAGAGCCTCCGCCTGCCGGGATTGCGGGTTGTTCGAAAGAGATACCGCGGCCCCGGAACGTAAAGGGCCACAGAAGGAACATGTTTGGGTTTTAGTCAGTAAAAGTCTGACACTCCCCCCCGCTCCGGGGAAAGTTATTTGATGATTTACCACGCCAAAAAGAAATATAAATATAGTGATCGTAGCACGTGGCGTTCTGTAGTGTCTATGTACCCCCTTATGTTTTTTTTTTCAATAATTTGATAAACAATGTGCCTATTATTATTATTACCGCATAAATTGGTAAGTATAACATTTATAAGACCCAATATTTAATGATATATTTAAAATTTATTACAGCCGCATCTGTATCAAGATTCGGGTACGCGAATAGGTACAGTATAAAATAAAAATAACATAGTCATACCATTTAACCTTGCAGGCTTGTAATAAGACTATAAAATATTTATTGGTGTACGTAGGTACAGAATATTTATTAAAAGGCTTAAAGAAAATAAACCACATTGGCGTAAAAAAACAAGTTTTATGGCTCATTTCGGGTTTTTACGAAATGGTCTGGTTGGGGACAAAATGTTTTTAATCAAAATTTCTAAGGCAACCGACTTTTGTGTACTAATTTTAATTTGCAGATTCTAAAGTTAGTACAGAAGTGGGTTTTTTGCAGATGGGAAATCATCAAAAACTTCCGCCGCTTTCTGGGGGGATATCAGACTTGTACTGACTAAAACCCACCCATGTGTTTGCTATATAATTGTTCTTTATGTTCCAGGGTCGCTGTATCTCTTTAAAACAACCCGCTACCCCGACAGGCCCCTTTGTTTTGCGGACACCTCTTTGAGGCGCACGTAGAACACTTACGCGTAAGCTACCCGTCCACAGGCCCACATCTACGGTGGCTGGGAGTCGTCTGGCGGCGCCCGACAATCGGGGCGTCTCCCTCGGACTAGAAGTGGCCTTTTCATTAGCCAAACTAATATTTTCTCTGTTTGGTTGTTGATTTATTTTAAATGATAGAAATTAATTAGAGTTCGACTAATTATTTATTTATCAAATTAACACACTGCCTAAGTTTGGACGCAGTAAGTATGTTAATTTCATACAACTGTCAAAGGATTACTGTTGTAATTAAAACACGGACAAAAGGGTGATTGATAATTGACATACTCTTAATAAGCTGTCAAAGCGCAAAACCGCGATTAAATTTTGTATGAATAAAGCAAATTCTATAGTCACTAATTTACCAACTCAATGACTCAACGATCAAATTGATTTTTGAGAAGTTCAGTCCTGGACTCATTGGTTAATGGCGTCAAATTAAAAAAACTACTAATTAACTACAACTTTAATTGAGTTAAAGTTGTAGATAATTTGCAGTATTTAGGGTTCCGTATCTCAAAAGAAAAAAACAGAACCCTTAGTTAGATAATTTTGCTGTCCGTCTGTCTGTCAAAACCCTTTATCTCAGTAACGCGTAAAGGTATCGAGTTGAAATTAAAACCATGTAGGTACTCAACTCTGTGGTCCTTTTGTGTTGTGCAAAAAACCCTCTAAGTTTACGCAGTCAAAAGATATGGCTGATTATACTGCAAGTTTTTTATTTACTGCATAACGTTTAAATGGTTACGGTAAATAATTTAATTTCACTGACTGTGTGCCCTGTTAAACATTTTGGTAATACTTCTCAGAATGTAGTAAAACCGTACAAATACGCTTGTTAAATATAACGACTTATATAAAACGACTACGTCTTATCGGATGTATGTATTCGTAAAATTTGATAACCTTAGGAAAATTATTATCGGTAAGATTTTCGCTGTATCAGTCTGCTGGGCTATTGGCATTATGCTGGTTGTTTTCTGTTCGAAATAAATACGGAATATTCGTTCGAATCTAGTGCATTGGTTCACAATTTAAAACGGAAAAGTAAAACTGTAAAAAACTGATTTTAAAATATTTAATTTAAAAAATACTTAAACGCTAAAATTTAAATTAATTTTGCATAAAAAAACCGACTGGAAGAAACACTTAAAAGTGTAAAATAAAATTGATTTCCGGAAGTCGGTGGCAAAAAGAAACAATGAATCAAGCAATAGTCACTGATTTCTGAAAATAACCTTATTTTTGGAAGGTTTTTTTACAACTTTTCGTCTTTGAATTGAGGTTTATTTTTCTTTACATAGTTTCTATTGATGGCTTTTGCTTACGGAGGCACCATATATCCTAGTTACCATTGACTACAGCACCAATCAAATTAAATTGCCTTTATCTCCGCATACATACAGCTATGTTAGTTTAGTTTGCAATTCAAAGTGGGTAACTGGGCCGTGTAGGTGCTAATGTTGCCATTACGCATGCTGCTTGTGAGTTCCAGCTTAAGTCCGAGCTAAATATTCACACAATATGTTGCCATATTATAAATGAAAATAATTCTTAGGGTCGGTTTAGACAGAAGAAAGAATGCAGAAGACGTGCTACTGAGTCGCGAGCATGCGGGCGGCGTGGAATTTTGTACTTAATCAAATAGTTAACACGGTCCTATTTTCAATGCTCGCAATACATTTTTCGATTGTTTTGTCCAAAACTGGCTGCTCGAACGTAACCAAACTGACAGTGGTGAAACGCGCGATCGTAATCACTTAAAAGAAGTATTTTATTCTGAGTACTAATGAATTTGGCATTGTAACTATGTTTTGGCGTGCCAAATGTGCACAAGCAAGTTTGAGTAAAATAATATTTGCAGAATTTTGCTCATTAAACGAATTCTCAAAAAAAGGAGAGAGAAACGGTTTTTCCGTGCTAACAAGTCCGATTTTTGTTGTTATTTAATTTATATTATGCACACACAAAATACAAGATAGGACATCACATTAAGACAGAAGAACACAAAGGTACAGCTTATTTCATTGAAAATTTCTTCCAATAACAGGTTTATTGGAAGAAATTTTCAAAGGGGAAAGTTGGCTGAGATATGTAGACACAGCGTGTGGAAAAGATAAAACAATAACAATAATAAATGATAATTTATTATCCGTCTGATATCGATCAACCAATCGCTTAATTTAGGACGCGGGGTGATTGAATTTTCGCATAATTTCGTCACATATCAGACAAAGTAAATCATGTATGTTGATTCCTGAAATATTGCCATTATCATATATTAGGCGCCATCTAATCGTTTTAAATCCAGCTGGTAACATCGGTATCTGTCATCACAACAGCTAGAATACGTACATTTGCAGCATGCGGTAACCATTTCACAGATGGCCATTTAAAATTCGGCTCTAAACCATTCAACACCATATTCAAGGACTAACATTACAGTTTTTGCACGTTTAACATTATTTCTTTATATCAGTTTATATCTTACGATACCAAAGTATTGTAAATCACTCACCTTTTTAGCGTTTCTTTAAACAACTACGTTGTTTTCGTACACTCCGATCTGAAAAGAAAAATTGTCTGTTTTAGTTCGAATGGTTAGGTTGATGTAAGCTGAAATAACTCAATGAACCATGGAATTCGCAGCACGTGCTTCTTGGTTTTTGAAAGGAAATCCTACTTTATATATAATATTTTATTATACATGCGAGTGTTTCTGAGGATGATTGTTACTCTTTCACGTCAAAACGGCTGAACGAATCTTGATGAAATTTGGTACAGAGGTAGATTATAGTCTGGGATTACACATAAGGTACTTTTTTTCGACCCTCACGCGGGCGAAGCCGTTGGCGCTAGCTAGTATACAATATGTTAAAAAACCCTGTCTGATCCCCAAGAGGATCCACATTACCTATTAGGTTTCATAATGGAATTCTAATAAATAAAATTACATTTTTAAATATAAAAAAAAACTTTTATTTATGGAGGTGAAGTCAAAATAAAAAACACTTACATTAAGAAATATAAATGGCAACACAACATATATAACGAAAACGAGAAACTTTTGTCAGAAAGTGTTCTCACAACAATTTCGCCTATTATATCTTCTCAAGTGCCATTGTAACAGGGTGCAAGTCTTTTGCCTTGAAATGGTCCAAATTTTGCATACAGGCTGCTACTAAAAAAATCGTATTAAAACTATAACAATTAATAAATTTACGCACGCGTACAGTTAAAATTTACAAGTCCAACAGCTGAATTCCAATTCATCCTACCAAAGTACCTTCCAATATTCGGCACTAATTACAAATAAGGGATCAGTTTAAGCTATTTGTCTGCAGAACCCTAAAAAGGCTAACTTATGACGGTCAAACCATCTATCACTCGACCAATTAAGTGGCCAAAATCCAATTAAGTGTGTTCCTCGTATCATTGAGTGTTCGACAGTAACAGTTAATTCCGTATAGTGTGGACTGGGCCAGCAAATAGAAGACACACTGGGTACTTTATTACTTCTATGGCGTCACTGACTGAACCAATATTGGAAGGGATTAGGTCGCGAAGGTGACCTTTTGACTGTAGGGAAGTTCAATAGGATTGGTAATTTTATGGAGGCAAGGATTGATTCAGCTTTGTGTATCGTATGTGGAAACGATATTTATTGACGGGACGGGGAAATCTAGAGAAGGTTCTAGAATAACGTGTAAATTTTTGACGTTTGACTAAGAACGGGTGGTGGGTACCAAGTTTCATAGCCTGGCCCACCTCCGCAAACTTGCATGTTTGTCAACATTTTACAGACTGCACTTCAGTGCGGTTTCGTTTGAGCACAAGAGCTCTTTGAGCTTATTCAACTATTTTCCTTATTCCATCGGGAGCCTCATACCTGGCCGATATCCCACATATTCGCACTTTGCTACATTTAAAAAAATGCGCATAGACAAGGAGTTCCCTCTCTGAGTGTGTGTTCCCATGTACAGACGCCTGCACATCAAGCTACCACAATCTGTCAGATCTCTTTGATAGATTTTCGACTTTATTTCTAAAGTATTAGGTTCAAGGTACATTGGGAAAAATTGACAATTTCGGGTAGCTTGACCTGCAGGCGTCTGTAAATATAGCCTGAATCTATGAAGTCGCCAGTCAACAAGCTTATTTTGGCTTGTTTCATCGCCGACCTCATGTATGTCCTCATCTCCGTCCGTCTATTGACGACAGGCCGTGTCGACCGCGCGTTAGTGTTTCACGCGCGCCTCAAAAAGATGGCAGCCAAGCAGAGGGCCTACCAGGGCCACCGCCTGTCGGGTTTAAGGGTTGTTCGAAAGAGTTACCGCGGCCCAGGAACGTAAAGGGCAATAGAAAGAACATGGGTGGGTTTTAGACAGTACAATTCTGACACTTCCGGTCCCATCCGCAAAAAAAATCCCCACAGTAAATTCACATTTTACCACTTTAGTTCCAAAGCAGTAAAAATCTATTCTTTAATATGACTAGTAAGTTTTCTCTTTACGAAATCAAATACGGGACGTGTGTTGAGTCCGTAATAACAATCGTTTTACTGCCCGAATATCGAATAGGTAATATTTTAGTATCGAGAAATCGGTGCCACCATCTTTTATTATTTTTGGCGCTATTGTACGTCGATTATTATGATATAACTTGGTTACCAACACCCTTATTATTGGGGATGGAATAAATGGTTGTTTGGGTGGTTGTTCAATAGTTATGATAATGTTAAGGTTATTAAAATAGCTATGATGTAACGTGCTGCTAGCCATCTTTTTGGGAAATTTCTTTTTTGAAATATTTTTGGAAACTATAAATAACGTCAAAAACATATTTGGAAAATACATTTCTGAGGTTTAATGCTTACTATAGATAAATAAATAACATCAACATCACGCCTGTAATTTCTATAGGGTTAGGCATAGGTGTTCTTAATAATATATCCATGTTTCTCCAGTTATGATTAAGTCCCATGTAATAATGCGGCGAACTAATCAGCCGCACTCGAATACATACACCGTGGCTGGTACTGAGAATTAAAAAAAAAACTAATAACACTTTGCCCGTCCCGGCAGTCGAACTCATGACCTCATTATCTGCAGTCGCGCTTGCGATCACTAAACCAACCAGCCAGAAATAAAAAATAATATTATTACATCTACTACGGTCTTAAGGTAAAACTTGTAGATTTTTTTTTTAAATATTCAAAATACATAAACGCGTTAATTAATTTACTTTTAAAAACGTCCATCTTTTAAATTGAACACGTGAAATTCCACTTTTAGCATTCTATTCAGTGCGTCCATTTTGTGGTTATGCAATACTTTTGAAATCTGGCAATAAAGTTCCAATTTTAAAACTTTATTTTATCTTCGCCACAAATATATCAACGTTCGCAATTCTATTTTTAAAAACTTAAAACCAGAAGTTGTTAAAATGACGTCACCATGTTTGTTTTTTTATTACCTCCGCGGATTTAATATATTGTTGCCGAAACTGTAAAACGAAATGGCGATTTTACAGATTTTGTTGAGAAAATAAATAGAATCTGGCTTAAAGCAATGTGGTTGGGATGGGATTCACAAAGAAATGTGTACAAGGGCATTTATTTACAAAGGTATGTAACCTACCTAATCATAATTTGCTTTGATCTGCGAAACTAAGTGGTTTTAACCGAAAATTGTTTGTGTGTTTCGGAAATATTTTAATATTTACTGTGTTTAAACTTACACATAGTTCAATAGAGTTATTTGGTTAAAAGTTTTGAATGTTCACATTGCAGTAATTGGTAATGAAATATTAAAAATTTATAAAATGCAAATAGGTAACTCCAAGCTTCTATCGTTTTTTGGGTTCCGTGCCTCAAGGAAACAAAGAAACCCTTATTGGATCACTTTGTTGTACATTTGCCTGTCTGTCTGTCATACCCTTTATCTCAAGAAGGCATCAAGTTGAAATTAAAGTCGAATTAAATCATAGTTTCATAACGATTGATAGTAAAAATACTTAATTTTTCCGTGAAAATAATATAATGTTAGTATTTAACATAACATAACATTATTTTTGTGGTCATGGTGTCGCTATTATATATATATATATATATATATATATATATGTTTGTTAGTCACTTTAAGTTACAAGATTAACCTACTGTTCTGTCTTGTACCTTTAAGTCATACTGGCACTTTTATTAAATTAAAAAAATATGTTACCAAGCTTATTCAAGATCTTTGACATGAACAATAACCTATTTAAAGCATTTGCCAATTCAAAAGCAATTTTCTCGTGAAAAATCGGTTTCTACTTTGATATAAGAATTATTTCGTAATAATAATCCAAAATACTATGTTCTTAAAACCGTAAAACGTTAATCAATAAAGTAGAAGGAAATCGCTTTTAAATTTTTTGGAAGTGTATTCGAAATATTACCCGTGACATTACATTCAATGTCTCTGCATCACCCTAAGAATGACTGGTAGAAAATGCCCAAGGCATTAAGGCCTGAAACTGCGTTAAGCGGGCGCCCGCGACAGTCAACCGTCGCGTGTCTGCGCGCGTGGGCTCTGTGGGTACGTGAAAGACCCTGTCACAGGTACCTTGAGAGTTCATTCGCTTGACCCCATATGACAGAACGACACTGCAGTTCCACAAGTGTCCCCGCGACGGTGCACTTTTGTATGAAACCCGCTTAACGCAGTTTCAGGCCTAAGTCCTCCTTTTGTACAATGTTTTTGTAAGACAAGTAACAGTAGCATGAAGTTTTAATCCTTCCTAAAATAAAAAAAAGCGAAAGTGAGTTTGTTTGTTTGTTACGTCTTCACGCCTAAATGCCTAAACCGATTTTGATGAATTTTGGTACCACAGAGATAGTTGGGACCCTGGAGACGGACAAAGGCAATTTTTTTTTTTAAAGAGTGAATAATGAGGGAGAAAGAGGGAAGAAAAGGGAAAACTTAGCATTGCTATTACAATAAATAAGTCGCTAAGGGAAAGGGGAACTATGTTACCCCTAATTTAACGCGAGCGAAGCCGCGGGAAAAAGCTAGTTGTTTTATAAATGATTATATTTATAATTTATCGATAAGTACAATTTAGTTTTTGATTAAATATGAAGGCAAGAAACAAGCGCCTCCTAGTTAAAAAAAAAAAAAACTGTCGGCTGTGATTGCGGATAGATGAGAAAAAAGCACGTGTGTAAAAACATTATTGCATGTTGAACCTTAACGTAGTCTAATAAGAGCCAGTTTTCGAAAAAGTTTATTGAATTAGAACTTTATTAATATCTCTTTATTTAGGATTTCATTAAACAGTATCTACTTATTACGAGAAATACCCAAAGCTTTCCTTTTCTATTATTTCTTTCCCTCGACGAGTCCTAAGCAAATGTCAATTACGTAAGATAAAAAATTCACATGTCTAAATACTAAAAACCGGCCAAGAGCGTGTCGGGCCACGCTCAGTGTAGGGTTCCGTAGTTTCCCGTCCGTCACAATAAGTGTTCCCAGTTATGAGGCCAACCGAACAATTCGGTAATACCTGATCTAATGTAAAAAGTACCTACAGCGCCATCTCTCGGGGAATTGGGTTACTAATTAATACAAAGACGTGCAATTTCTGTGGTAATTTTGGATTGCGAGAAGCGATTTCAATCATTCTTTTTTTGTTTGAAAAAAGATACGTTCAGGATAATAAAATATGTAAACAAAGTTACAAAAAATGCTTGCATATACGATTATACTACAAACTTAGTCCAGAAATTATTTTGTACAACTTTTTGTCTTTTTTGTACAAAAACTGTTGTGTCAATCAAGTTCAAAATAATTTTCATAGAAAGTCCTTATAAAGTTCTACTTTTCTGATTTTTTTCATATTTTCTAAACTTATGGTTCAAAAGTTAGAGGGGGGGGGGGGGACACATTGTTTTTTACTTTTGGAGCGATTATTTCCCAAATTATTGACATTAGCAAAAAATGATCTTGGTAAACCCCTATTCATTTTTAAATACCTTTCCAACAATATATCACACGTTAGGGTTGAAATTAAAAAAAAAACACTTCCCACTTTACATATAGGGTGGCTACCCTAATAAAACATTTTTTTCAAATTTTTATTTTACCACTTTGTCGGCGTGATTGATATACATATTGGTACCAAATTTCAGTTTTCTAGTGCTAACGGTCACAGAGATTAAGCGAGGACGGACGGACAGACAGACATGGCGAAACTATAAGGGTTCCTAGTTGACTACGGAACCCTAAAAATGAATCCAAAAGAAAAGTGGGATAAAATAAGCCGTAGTCAAATACGTTTTAATGTATAACCACAATGTGGTACTGTTGGGGATTTGAGAGATTTCAGCTTTGTACGGATTGACTTCATTTCTTTGAATATGTAACACGACAAAGGTTAGGATTACATTTATATTATTATGCTTTTATAATGTCTCTTGTTTGTGTCTTTATTTACGAAATTGCGGGATTATTTTCCTTGTTGTCTTTTTCAGGATAGCGTTTCTTATGTTAGTTCTAAATTCATTATGAACTAGTTGCTCCTCGCGGTTTCACCCACGCTGCTAAGCACCTGTTGGTCGTAGCGTGATGTTATATAGCCTATAGCCTTCCTCAAGAAATGGACTATCCAACACTAAAAGAACATCCAGTAGTCCCTGAGATTAGCGCGTTCAAACAAACAAACAAACAAACCCTTCATTCAGCTTTATAATATTAGTATAGATTTTAAAATATAATCATGTACTACTTATGTGCTCATGTTTATTGTTAGATACAAGTTTAAATATGGTAATATTTTTGTGCAAGTTCCTGACTATCACATAATAGATACTCACTGCAATATTATTATATTAGTTTTAAGACATTTTGTTGCGGCCTAACGACTCATGTGCTTACTAGTTGTAAGTCTAGCGTGTAACTATTTGTACAGTGCGCATTAAAATATATGTATATGTATACAAATATATGCGTCGTTAAACATTATATAATAATCGTTAATTATTAACTGCTTCTATAATGTAGATCTTCTTGATGGTGACCGTGTTTTTTTCAAGTTGGGGCAAACATTTTTTTTTAATTTATAAATCGTTGATAAAAGGTGCATGGTTTTTCGACGAACCATGGAGTTTCTTGCCGTTTTTTCTCCATAATGGGTTGCCAATTGTAAAAACACCGCTCTCTGTGAGCTTTGTTCGATGAGCAAATAGGTTTTATGCAACCGTTTTTCCATTGTGAGTTGTATTATTGTCTAAATTCAAACCATAAACAAAAATATAACTAGAATTGTTAGTAAGATGTAAGATTTTTGTAAATAATTTATAATTTAATACAATACGTGCATAGTTAGACACAGGGACTAACTAACAAGGCTTAAATTTCCATACATTTGAAGTAAAACATTTTAAACTTCAAGAGGGAGAGACAGCCAGAAATGAAGTGCGGTATGAACGTGAAACTTTAGCTAGTACTCCTGCACGTTCAATTAAAGCCGACAACGTATTTGCTTTTAAATTTTAAATAACTCTCTGAAATATTGCTGGGAAATTGTGAGGGACTGCCAAATTGGGCTTTCAATTACGCTGTAACAATCATGGGCATTAGTCAGAAATTATTTATTTTATTTATTTATTTTGACGTGCTATTTGGGCAAGGATCATGTTTTAATATTAGTAAAAAAAAAACAGTTTCTTTTGGAAATAAGACAACAATGTCTACAATTTTCTAACAATTAAAATAAGCTGATAACAAATTCCAGCGTACGAAGATCCATTGATGAAATTATTTTTTCCTTGAATACCATACATGTTTATGAAAGCATTATTAAAATTGTAATCCCTCGTTATTTTGATGATGGAATAAAATATTCTATGACAGAGATTGTTAATTTTCAAATTAAAAAAGCAAATTAAAATTAGTTGTGAAACACGATACTGTTCAATACAATTTAATCCGTTGGTTACACGACTATACAAGGTGTTACGTGTACCATATGCAAGACAAGTTACAATTTGTGAGTAGTGGATAACCTAGTGGTGTGACCGTCTTAGGTCACGAGTTCGAAGCCATGTCAAACACCTCTGATTTTTTTATTAACAATAAAAATAATGTCAACAGACACAAACAGGAATGCAATGCAATGACTTTATTTAAGTAATCCACAACCAACCAACAACAATGTAGAACAACAATGTTAGTACAATTTCAGCTTTTTTGTTGTTTTGGGAATGCAGCTAAGTAATAAATATTTGTGATCTCTCTCAAACTTTGGGGACGAGCCAAGAAAATGAAACCACTGGGTAGGGCTTAACTGGATGTGCTACAATTTAGGTTAGATTGTAATACACCTAGTTAAACCCTACCTACTTTTTAACCACTCAAAGTAAACAGAGTTTTAGGTACATCCGATTGTAATCCCCCAAAAGGTTAGACAGAGGTATACTTAAAAGTAGATCCACATTACGCCATTTATCTTAACGTGTCATGAAAATCCGATTACAATAGGAAAGATATATTTTTATATAATTTCACGCGAGTAAATTTTTGGGCAACAGCTGGTTATTCATATTTTCAATGTTCGCTCTGCGAGAGCAGACGCCAGGTATCTAAATTTTTTGGGTTCCATACCTCAAAAGGAAACACGGAACCCTTATTGTATCACTTTGTTGTATAAATATAAACTTAAGTCTGAAGGGCCTTAGACTGGTGAAAAAATCAAGCCCCAGCGCCTAATGCGCCCGCGCCGCGACTGCGCCTCGATTCTTAGTCGTGTGAGCGACGTGTCTAAAGTCTATGCGTTTAAAGATATAGCCATTTAATGTCGCAAGTTTGTACGGAACCCTCCGTGCTTGAGTCCGAGCACTTGGCTGGTTTTTATAGTTTTATCTTTCACCAAATCATTTATTTAACATCTACCGGCATTCTTTAGTTAACGCGATGGTGCTTGCATTAGCGTCGAAATATTGGGAACACACATCAGTCGAAAATCATGGAAGATACCAATGACAGTGTAACTAGTGTGTGTTATTTAGACGTTGATTCCAAAGAGTAATTTGAGTGTTATCACCGACGTTCCAGTTTTAGGAAAAACAGTTTCTAAGCGCCAACTATTAATGAGTAAATTGAAACTATCATTTAGGTGTTGAAAAGACAGCCAAGCTTCTATGTCTTAATAATAAGCCGCCATTTCTGAGAATTTATTAAAAGCTGTCAGAATGTGATATAATGAATCCGGTCTGTTCAATTCTGAGAATAAAATAATGGTTTCATTGGAAAATGTTCTTTCTTTCAAGTTCAATTTACTATGTAAATATGGCGCTAAACAGTATAAGCTTTAGAACTCATTCACAATGAGATTTATTATTTCTTATATTTTAAGATTAGCTTCTGATTGAGGCTTGGCCAGTTTCATCATCCGTCTAGCCTTTCCCAACTGTATTAGAGTCAGCTTCCAGGGACCACAGCACCGGCTTAACGTGATTTCCGAAGCATGGGGGAAGTTGATTTCTAATGATAGTCACCTATCTACAGAGCGAAGGGAAGTGTCAGACTTTATGTTCTTGGGTTGCAGGTTGTTCGTAAAAGATACCGCAACTCCCCTCCGCTCCACCTAGAGCGGGGGAATAGACAAGGTCAGTCAACCTGCAACCCAGGCAGGCAGTTACCCTTGCCCCTGGATTTGCTGACATCTCTTTGAGGCGCGCGTGGAACACGAACGCGAAGTCGACACGGCCCGGTCAAGTGTGCCTTAACCTTGATCATCGACCCGTGTGGCTATTATTGTTTAACCACGAGCTCCGGTCATTTCTCATTTTTAATATAACGGCTAGGAAAGCTTTTTAACACATTCATAGGCCAGTAGCTTTTCTTCTTACGTGTTCTCAAAGCAATATTGTTTTTACTGCTACCCTATAACAAATGAAGTAAGAGAAAAAACTAGCTGGAACCGTAAAGCAAACAGAACGTTGGCTATATTAAGAACAATACGATTGTTGAAGGTTTCCATTTATTCAGTACGGACGCAGGTACAGACAGAATAGCAATTGAACGAAAAAAGGTCATGTCGAGAACCTTTTGTGGGCGCAAAATTCTTTCACGAAACAAATATCGATACTCAACTTGGCTCTCTAAAATAAAGCGATCGATTTTATTCGATAGAGAAGAGGTGCTCGTTGCTAAATTGTAAGAGCCGCTCGGATTAATCTTTAGGTTGGTCAGTGAATGGGTGACTGGCCATTACATACCAAGTTGCCTTCGTGTATCGGAAAGCACGTTAAGCCGTTGGTTCTGGTTATAAATCTTTGACAGTAGTTACAGGTGGTCAGTGGCCCGAAATTCTGACAATCACTCTTTCCAGGGAGTATCATATTATCCAGTACTTGGCTGCGAAGGACAGATAGGCAGTCGCTCCACGTAAAATGGAATGGTATTCAGCTGAATCTGGTTGTCTGGCAAACGCGGTTTAACTTAAAGATCGACCCGAGTGCTTGCCAGCTAAAGCTGCAGCAGGCTGCTTTTCTTAATCAAAGTACTGATGTGAGTACTAATACTAATATACTAACAATTATAGGTAAAGTTTGTAGGGCTCCCTTGATCTACGGAACCGTTTTAAAAAATATTTTACTGATAAAAAGCCACGTTATTTGTTAGTGTCATAGGTGAAGGCTGAGCAGTTCGGCAAGTGACTACGGGAAAGCATTTGAAACCGCACGGTACATCACTTAGAAGCTGAGCAGCGGGTAAAACCGCTGAGCACGGCTAGTTAGTGTATATGTATGCTTATGTCTTACTCTGACTTCGAATACTTCTGGTATTCGAATGAGTCTCAAAACACGATGTTGTCTTGATTGCTCATTGGAACTGGTCTAGGTTATATGAAAAAATTAGGACTGATTGACTGCTTGTCATCGCAGACAATTTGTTATAGTCAAGTAGAGGAAATTGGCTGTCGTGGAGAAGGTCAAATGCTAATGGAGCTGTAATGTAAGTACCTATTAATGTGTTTACGTACCACATTCCACAAAACGGAAACCGTTGGAAAACATTCCTGAAAATCTAAACATTACCGTAGAGCAAGGCCACTCAACTTATTTTGAAGGTGATCCCAAATTTTGATTTCGTGTCATCTGGTGGACCATCTATAGTACGGCCTACGAGAAGCGATATCAAATGTAAACAAAACCCATGCTAAAACCCCATCTAAAATGGCCGCCCGAATGTTGGCGTTGTCATGTTTTTGCCGGGAGAACGAGACATTACGACAAAGGCACAAGATGGAAAGAGCTAAATATTAGATTGTCAACGCCACAGTTGTTCTTTAGGTTAATGACCTTTCGTATCACTATAGTTGAAAAAATTTACTTTTAGTTTTTTCTTTAAACGTTGCCCTACACTAAGAACCAAGACACACACAGCCAGGCCCAAAACAACTACCTGTAGTTCATACAAATATTTGTTCCGTGCGAGGATCTAACTCGCGACACGCAGCGCAGCAGTCAATCGCTCAGCCACTGCGCCAACCGTGCCGTCGATATTAATAAGATAGGGTAATCATAAGCATTATTTTTTTATGGATGAAAAGTCAACAAACAACTTAACAAGCTTGGGTGGAACTGGGGCAGTGTCAAACTTTTACCATATAAAACCAGCCATTGTTCTTACTTTTGCTCTTTTTGTTCCGGGCCGCGGTATCTCATTTCAACCAACAGGTACCGCAAAAACATATTTGATTATTTACAGGTCGCTCAGTCACTGCGCAAACTGTGCCTATAGACCCGGTAGATAACCTACTTAACATCTTATAAAGTAAAACATTAAGTTAGTTCTTCATTATATGCTAGATATTGGTGATTTCATCTAAAAAATTCACCTCCGAGATACCTTCCTCGGATGTGGTCTGTTTGATGTACATTGTAAACACAAATATTTGATCAACCCAGAATACCATTGAGTATTAAAAGCAAAATACTGTCGATTATGAAAATTCTTAATAAAGTATTTAGAAATAGCGTACCGTCTGACTCACGTAATTATCACTTTCAAACTTTATGTATATGGTACATCGATATTTGAAATTTCAACGTTCAGTATTATACAATCGCATTTATGAGAGCATCAGTCAGAAATTATACAAAATCAACCAAAATCTAACCGCTCTGATAAAGGCATATTCAGTTATCGTCAGCAAATAATATGGATTCATTTTAACATGTCAATTCCATTTCATCGACTTATATGTGCCATAATATGCTGCATCAGTAATCCTTACTAATAATATTAGAAAAGCGAAAGTGAGTTTGTTTGTTACGTCTTTACGCCTAAATGGCCAAATCGATATTGATAAATTTTGGTACAGAGATAGTTGGGACCCTGGAGACGAACAAAGGCAAATTAAAAAAAAGTGAGATAAAGGGGAGAAAGAGGGAAGAAAATGGGAGAGAAAGATATTTTTTTTCGATCATCACGCGGATTAAAGTTAGCGTTAGCTCAAAGTAACTATGCCGCGTGGACGAAGTCGCGGGTGGAAGCTAGTGTTATTATAATATCTAACTAATATAATTTTTATCATTTCTTCTCCTCCCTGTTTCGTTTTTGTCGATGCTGAGGGTCGTTGCTGTCACGATGCACTTTGCGGTTGAACGCTTTCTAAGTGGTCCGATCTTCGACAATGTCTGGCTTCGCAGACTTTAGTGTCGTAGATCTAATCAATCCCACACAAGGGGCTTCTGTATCTTGGTCCACATTTCAAGGCTAGTAAGAAATTCAAGATGAAAATTTTCAATAACATATTGCCTTATCTGGCATAGCTCAGTTGCTTGCGAGAAATTCACCAAAGTGTCAGAACTAGAAACCTGAATAATGAACTACTCAATTTCAGAATATTTGTGTCACGTATATATAATAGCTTAAACGTAATCAATTATACCTAAGTAGTCACAAAGTAATTGATCTAATTGTGTGTGCGAGACTTACGGCCCGGGGGACTAATTAGTATCTATTACTTGATATGTTGTGGGTGATTTGGCCTTTAGCGTGGGCCTATATCTAAAATTTATCGCGTTTTCCAAACTAGCAGCGAAATTGTCGAAAAGTTTTTTTTTTATCCTTTGCCCCACACTAGGAATTTCTCTTGTATCGTGGGTGCGTTTACAAAAAAATAAATTCACACACACAAACAGCCAGACCCGAAACAACTACTTACCTCTAGGCCATACAAATATTTGTTCCGTGCGGGAATCGAACCCGCGACACGTAGCGCAACCGTGACGTCGATATTATTAAGATAGTTTATCGTAAGATAGGGTAGTGATAAGCATTATTTTTTTATGGATGAAAAGTCAACAAATAACTTATCCAGCTCTGGGCGGACCAGGGGGTAGTGTCAAACTTTTACCGTATAAAACCAGCCTTTGTTCTTACTTTTGCCCTTTTTGTTCCGGGGCCGCGGTATCTCATTTCAACCAACAGGTACCAATAAAACCCGCAAAAACATATTTGATTATTTACCTTCCAAAGAAAGGCCTAATTTGTAACAGATGACTTGGGGTCCAAAACTATTAAAAGTATTTTTGAAAATGTTCTATCTGCTCACCATGAACTGCTGATTGTGAGAAATCTACGCCGTTCCGGATATTAAAATAATACTTTTTTGATAGCTTATAAACGAATAAATCTTTTGAAAACCAATTAGTCAAAAATACAGTTTTGCATTTATAAATTAAGCGCCAGAAAGTCATATTCCGTAATTTTCTTTCTTTTCGAGACAGTTATCTCAAAACAAATAAATAACACTTGCATAGCTAGTATTTCATAAACAGTCCAAAATTGTATCGTGTATACTGCGACAAAACTTTGTATTGTCTCCTCCTTGAATAATTTTTGGAGTCCAAATGTTGCAATTTGCATGCCAAAATAATTTCCCATGAATATTCCATTATGCAAGTTTAAGTTATATCTGTGACCTATTTTTCTTGACAGATCTTAACGAGTTTCTTCGGATGATAAATTGCGCGCTTCCATTTTTTTTTTTACATTATTAATTTAAATATTTTATTCGTCCGTTATAGCCGTGATGGCCCAGAGGTTAATCGCCTCGCCTCTCATGCATAAGGTTGTGGTTTCAAATCTGGGCAAGTACTAATGGGACTTTTTCAATCCATATGTACTTTCTAAAAGTTTAGGAAAACACTGAGAGGAAACCTAAAAGGAAACCTAAAAACCTAAACTAACTAGGTAATTTTTGCCCGCGGCTTCGTTCGCGTTAAATTTGGGGTAACACAGTTCCCTTTTCCTGATTTGCAAGTACCTGCTACCTGTAGTTTTTGCCCTTGCGCCTTATTGATTGTAATTGTTATTAAGCTAAGCTAAGTTTTCCATTTTCTTCCCTATTTCTCCCTCATTTCTCACTTTAAAAAAAAAAAGTAAGCCTATGTCCGTCTTCAGGGTGGTCACTTAGTTTTATCAGGTATTTTTTTCTAATTATACTTTGCATGCAGGCCTGAATATTTTATCGCGGAAACGGAAAAATAACAGAATTAAAAAAAGACATTCCATTCGTTCCTTAGTGCAATTTTCCAATTTAATTGCAATTTCATAAAACTACCTTTTCCTGCCGAAAGTTCTCCTTTGTTTCATAATTATGCTCATGTTTACTAACAATAATTAATTTCATCGAAGCTTTCACGCTATTTCGGATGTTAGTGTGAGCATTGACGAACATAATATTGTGTCGGTTTTAATCCAATTGCATTCATGTCAGACACAGTGTGTAACCACAGTTTCACATTTAAAGTTAGCCTGGTCTGGTATGATCGTGTATAAAGAGGGGTGCACAACTGAACAATGTTATTCGATTGGCAATAATTAGTAATAGCATTGAGGACGAAGGTCTTTAATTGAATTTGAAATGACGTCATTCAAATAGAGTCTGTATAGAGACTTAATTGTATGACAGTTGAGACACACATGGCATAGTGTATTCGAGGTCATTATTCATTTTCCTACTCCATTCTATTTGGGGTTTGAGCAACATGTTTTCTCCTTCCATTCTGTTGGGCCTGTTGAACGTCACGGCATCATTTACTCTTTTTTTCCTTCATATCATTCTTTGCACAATGCATCCGTCTTCTTTTTGGCCTAGCTTTCCCACTCCACCGATCAAAATTTAATTAAAAAGTAGGGTAAATGATATTTAACCTCTCAAGGACCGCCATTATTTACGTCAACTATCCGTAAAGCACCGCCGGGCGGGCTCTTATCGTAAGCGTAATCTACTTTTAAGACTTATCTTTTAAAAATGCGAAATAAAATACATATTTTTTGATTGCGTTGACTTACAAAGATAATTTTTCACAACTCCTAGGGACTTCAGTATCCATTAATAATTTCAACTCAATACCTCCAACCACGCGTTCTCTAGATAAAGGTTCTTGACAGACAGACGGACAACAAAGTGATGCTATTAGGGCTCCTTTATTGCCTTTTGAGGTACGGAACCCCAAAAAGTGTTACACTTTGATTGCATGGATTGTTTCTTCTCGACGTAAATCGACTTCCAGTACATCTAACCACGAGGCTGTTTCCTCTTACTTTATATTGTTTTTATTTCTTTTCTTAATGCGATACATAAACAATTTATTACGAACGCGGAAAGAATTACCCACATTAACTGTTCTCGTGATTTAAGATAGGAACACTGATTCTTGGCGGTTCTGTGTAATGTCATTTGGCAGTTAAAAGCGTTTTAGAGGGCCGTAATCCGAAGTTATAAGTTTAATATGAGGAAGATTTAGCTTGAATGGGGAGACTGAAATAGCTCTAATGCTAGGCTATCACCGTTCACTATTATTTCGAGACGTGCTCTAAGATTATAGAGACCCGGTTTTAGAGGATAATGTTAAAAGCGTTTCCATCTAGAATGACAATGAATATGAAATAAGTAGTTCGGGCAAATTGAAATTGTAGAAATATGAAATTCCTATAAATACTTCCAGAAACTACTTTTTAATCATCTCCTAGGAAATTTTACCAATAAACACTTAACAAGTACTAAAGTTTTGAAGCATTGTAACCATTAAAATACTGCTCATATAAAAGTTATTAAAAAATTCACTAGTAAACATAAAAATGCAGAGCGCGATTTTAATTTCATGATAAATTCCCATATTTGTTTTTATCGACACAATATGAACTTTTTATGAATAATGTGAGTACATACAAATATGCCATAACATCGGTGACCTAAAATATCGTGAGGATACATAGACTTATTAGAAATATTTATTAGGTACTAGCTGGCGCACTCGGCTTCTTTTCTCGCGTGATATCCATAAAAAAGTATCCTGTGTGTTATTCCAGACTATAATGTACCTCTGTGCCAAATTTCATCAAGATCCGTTCAGCCTTTTTGACGTAAAAGAGTAACAAACAGCCATACATCCTCACAAACATTCGCATTTATTATATTAGTAGGATTCTGAAATCGGCAAGCATTGTGTGATCAACTGCCTTCTCCATAAAAGTAGACTAGGTCCAGCAGTGGGACTGAAAAAAACGGTAGTTATATTTTTAGCTCCCTCATACAATAATAAGAAGTATGTGAATAGCATATCACCGCGCAGAATATAATAATGTGGAAGAGAACATTTTTATTTAAATTAAAATGTGTAAATATAAAATGGTCTTTTCTTGAACAGTACGTGTTGAAGTATATAAGTGTGCATGGTAGTTGAAACTAAGACGTAAACATTATACATACCGCGGCCCCGGAACATTAAGTTACAAAAAAAGGAATATGGGTGGGTTTTAGTTAGTAAAAGTCTGACACCGCTCCGCCCAGAGCGGGGGACTGTGAAACGAGAGGTAATTTAAGAGAAGTTATTTAAATAAATATATAAATAAATAAATATCTTGGGACAACTCACACACGGCTATCTGATCCCAAGCTAAGCAGAGCTTGTGTTATGGTAACCAGACAACTGACATACATACATACTTATTATATAATTTATAAATACATACATATTATAGATAAATCACACCCAGACACAGAACAAACAATCATGCTCATCACACAAAGTTTGTCCTGGGTGGGAATCGAACCCACGACCTCCGGCTCAGCAGTCAGGGCCACTCACCACTAGACCAACAGGCCCGTCGATTTGATGGTTTCCCGTCCGCAAAAAAAAACTTAAGACGTATACATTGAGCGTTGTTATTGGTTAGAATATAGTAACGTGATTGGCTCTTCATGTTGTGATAGGCGCTCGTCATTGGTTGATGATGATGTGATGTACGAACGGTGACTTCTAATGCCTGAACACCCATGACTGAAAAACGTGGAGTTCTATGGAGAAGTCTATGCAAAACAATTTTTAGAAAATTTATGAATAAATATGGCTGATAAATATAATTTTTTAGGTTTCTGTATTTCAAAAGGAAAAATCGGATACCTTGTAGAATAACTTTGTTGTCTGTCTGTGTATCACGCCTTTATCTAAGGAACGCGTGGAGGTATCGAGTTGAAATTAGAATATACTGTGTCACCTCCTCCTTTTCTTTTTTCGTTTGGGAAATCATCCAATGACTTCCACCGCTCTGGGCGGAGCGGGGGGGGGGGGCATGTCAGACTTGTACTGACTAAAACCCACCCATGTTCCTTCTATTGCCCTTTACGTTCCGAGACCGCGGTATCTCTTTCGAACAACCCGCAACCCCGGCAGGCGGAGGCTCTGGCAAGCCCCTCTGCTTTGCTGACTCTCTTTGAGGCGCGCGTGAAAAACGAACGCGCCGTCGACACGACTGTATCTCCTCCTTTAAATCTATCCAAAGGTTGTCTTGAAAAGATTGCTTTCAGCGATAAGACCGTCCATTGTGTACCCTATTTATAAGTTGTATATTGTTATTCTTGTCATTTGTATGGTGTACATAATAAGGAATATTCTATCTATCTATACTCTAGTTTTTGAAGAGAAAAAATCAAACCTCTAAGTCTATATATTCAAAAGATATGATCGTTCATGTTGCAAGCTTGTACAAAACCTTCGGTGCGCTAGTCCGACTTTATGTAACTAGATTGTTTATAGACGCTACTATTAAATTAAAATTTAAATTGTGAATAGCTTTCTATAAAATCAATAGCAAGTCTTGAGAGTTCCTAGTATCATTATTCTTGTCGTCTTGACGTTGATGGGTCCACCATCACTTCACTTTAGAAGTAGTGTTATCTTAAATATTTTTTGGTAGCCAGTCAGACTCACGCAGCGGGGGTTCCGAACAAACTTGTGACTTAAACGGCCATATCTTTTGACTGTTTAGACTTAGTGGGTTCATTTTTTTCACAGCACAAAGGGACCACAAACTTGAGTTAATGGTTTATGGTAATTTCAACTCGATACCTCCACGTGTTTTCGAGATGAAGGGTCTTGGCAAACAGACAGACAGACGGACAACAAAGTGATTCAGTACCTAAGTGTTCGGTTTTTTTTGCGGTAGATACGACACCCTAAAAATATGTACAGTCAACAAAAGAGATATAGATACAGATGTCGTCAGATATAATTGATTTTTTGACCGATGGACGTTTACAATTGAATTTTAATTTATTGAATTTTATCTCTATTCGAAATTGTAAATAGATTTTTTAGAAAATTTCACACTTTGTCTGACGAGCTTAGTCATTTATCTCTTGAATACCTATCTAATAATTATTGTTTCTCGGTATCATTTAAATATTTAAAATCCCCATACTGTCCAAGTTAAAATCCTGTTACAATTTGCGGTTTCTAATTTTCCCGAAAGAAGATTGTTTTACACAACATTTGCTTTTCCAACTGCTAAAAACAATCACGTCGCTCGCTTTAACCGCAAAAATGTACTATATTTCACCAAAAATCCATCATCATTTTCTGCTCTTATCCATCTTAATATATTTGTGGTCGGCGCAGTTTTCTTTTTGTTCTACAGTTTTATAACTGGTCATTTCAGCAGTTACCTCCCTTCTAGCAATATTAACCTTAACTGACTCCTGCTTCTATTGGGTCTTTAGTATTTTCTTATAACAATTCACATTCATACTCAAAATTACCTGCAAAATTCGCTTCATTTTCTGCATAAAAGGTTCATACTACGAAAACCGATTAGTCCGCAACGTTTCATTCACCACTTAAGGCTTCCTCTTATGTACTCATTCCTTATTTTATCTATTCACGTTAAATCACAAATACCTCTTTGCTTTCTCTTCTCAGCTACATTCCATATATATTTTTTCTTGCTCAACATTCTGAACCATACAGCATGATAATACCCTTGTAAAGATCTAGACCAATTTGATTTCCATCGGAAACTGATCGAAGAATCCAGTCTTCTGTCCTTAATAGCGTCACCAGGTGCCTAGCGACCATAACTTATAATAAACGTCCAAACGACTATTAATCTATGGTCAGTCTGTCCCAGCGATGTTTAATGGCCGACTTAGAAGATTTTCTTGAGGTTGGAACTAGCTATTTGTTAACTGTCTCTTGTATTAATGTAAGCAGGGTTTTCTTTAATATTTTGCACCGTAGCTTTTATTTATTATGGCTATTGTAGTTCAGTGCACGGGAGGAAATGCAGTAATTTGTCTTTTTGCGCTTTTGCGAGTACTGAATTCTGCATTAATGTGGCATTAATTCAAACCTGTGTTGAAAAAAATAACACTCACAAAAATGCAAATATTTAGTTCCCTTGAGTTTTTGTGAGAATTTTTTTTACCGCATTTTTTTAAAATTTTGCATTTCAGTAGAATATTTAACTAATTAAGTACTATTAATCTATTCTAGTTTATTGTTTGTGCCAGCGATGTAAAGACGACTTGGAAGATTTACTTGAGGTGAATCAGACATTTCTTTATTGTCTCTGGTATTTAATGTTTTCTGCTTTATTTTACTACAGATTATATTTATTAGGGGCATCGTACTGAAGTTGCAAGGTAGTAAATGTAGTGATTTATCCTGACGAGGTTGTATACCAGTATTTGCATTTTTGCGGGAAACAAAGTGTTGTTTTTATTGTTTTATTTTTGTGTTACGTTTTATATTAGCACTATCTTTTGCCCGCGGTGTTTTAGAGAATCGAGGTAAAGGAAAGTTTACTAGGATGAAGGTAGAGATTGTATTTATAAGTATCAAATATATTACAGGGCGTCAAAATATTTACCCGTAACGCCCAAAGTGCCCAGAAGACTGGTTTTCCAGGTTAGATAGCAATGCTGATTTTTTGCCCAAATTGAGATTATTTACGTAATAAAATATCTATTTATACTATATAAATATATTAAATTTATAATATATTTTATATAATATTGATATTTATACACGTATACATATAATAATGATGTACTTAACTAATATTGAGTTGATTTGTAAGATAACGGAAAATGCAGGGTAGAAGGTACTGTTGACGACTGTTTTCTCATTATCAATAAACATTTTTTGTTATTAAGATTATATTCTGAATATGTGGTAATAGTCCGTGCATTGTTGTGGATCTTCAATCCTGTAACACGGTGAATTAATAATATTACGAACAACATAATGCTCATAAATAAAATACCCTATGCCTAGGTATTTTGAAACAACAACTTAGAATTAAGCATCTCCAGAGACCTAGCATAATAATGTATAATTACGCTGAATATAATACGTAATGCCTAGGGAGAGTAGGGACTATTAAATACCGAATTAGGTTAGTAATTATTACTATTCTACCTACAAGTTTATTATAACATTTATTAACGCAGGAGCCGCCAGACGGCGGTGTTATAGAGCCGAGAACAGCAGTGACGAATTCTCATGTGAATCAAAAGACATTTTTTCAATTCACTTCGGAGACAAAATAACATAACAAAAAGTACTTTTGTCATTAATAAATATGAAACTATGATTCAATTTGTTTTTTGAAAGAGAAACATAAAAAAAGAAGAAATTCGAAGTTCTTTGAATTTAGAACTTAAATAAATGTCAATTTGTTGTTAAAAGCAAATTATTTTCTACATGATCATATTTATTTGTGAAATTCTGTTGATAAACGAAATTTTGTATTTTAAATAAATATGAAGTCTAAAAGAGCAAGCGCCTTCTTGCTCTAAAAAACAGTTTTACAATAAAAACAAACTGCTTGAGCAATTTTTTTATTATCCGTGATGAAACAGAAAATATGAACTCTAGTTACAGGAAAAAAGAACGCTTGTGAAACAAATTGCATGTTTAACCTAATCGTAGTGCATTATGAGTCAGTTTTCAAGGAAGTGTACTAAAAAGTTATTATTACGAGTGGTCTTGCAAATGGTCGGTAGATCTTTCACAAATGAAAATCATCAAAATTCCGACTAATTCACCTTGTTGTGCCTGCAAGCGGGACTTCCAAGCTGGATTCAGTCGAGCAATATTAGTGGGTCTTTTTTACCAAAGATTTCTGTTTGATCTGGATTTGTGCCCAGTTGATGGTAATAGGCACACCCCCTTTTACATGATAACTGGCGAAATGTACTATTAGGATGAACCTCTGCATAGCCCTTTGGGTATGACAGTTGGCTTTAAAAAAAGTTAAATTCGACGTTTACCTTCCGGGAAGTAATGGTGATGGATGGGAAGTGAATCCTAGATTCCGTTATGGAAAAAAATGCTCAAATATCAGAAAGTTTCAATAAATAACGTACCAGTTTACCTTCAAAACGTTTTAGTTGGCCAATTGTCCTGTTGAACTTTGTTTGAATGGCTTTTAATATATATCACTGTTATAAATTTTATGTCTCTTTTTTATATCTTTACGTTTAGCACAATTAGAGTCCCTTTTGCACGACTTGGAATCAAATAGATGACTGTCAATCGTTCCCACAGCTGATTTAGCAAAGAAAAATGATTTGTCACGTGCATAAATAAATATAGAACTGCGCACACGCAAATGTCATGTCACTCAAATCACAGATACTAATAGATCGGTGTTTTTGAATATGATCAAATTAAAAATAGGAATTAATAACTAGTTTTTTAAACTTTTTTCAAACATTATATATTTTTGGTATAGTGTCCAATTTATAATGAGTTTAAAATGTCTACTTTATATTTATCTAATTTATCATTTTTAATCATCATTTCACGTTCTTAAAATTGTGTAATATAATATTTTCCTTTGTATATTGTATAATTTTAATGAATTTAATTTTACTATATTTTAAATCCTATCCTACTAATATTATAAATGCGAAAGTTTGTTAGTATGGATGTATGTTTGATCCTCTTTCACGAAAAAACTAATGAACGAATCTTGATGAAATATGGCACAGAGGTAGATTATAGTCTGGAATAGGAACGTATAGGATACTTTTTTATCATTACGCGGGGGAAGCCGCGACTCTTCTACCTAGCACTTCGGGAATTACAAGCGTGTATGTAAAAAAACTGCTCGCAAAGCTTATAAATATATACATTTATAAGAACCCATCTACTAGTACCATGTACAAGGTGTTACATAATAAGCGATACCTCCCGTGGAAATCAATGAAATTATACATCGTTTGTTCTACGAGTTTTTGAAATTGGAAAAATAAAGTTTTTTGTATAGGAACTGACTCGATCTGCAAATCACCGTGAATGGGAAAACCGGAAAAGCTTAGTATTTCTAAAAGTCATAGAATACTATTAGTTTTCATTACGTTGCCACTCACTAGGAAAATCTCCGGTATCGTAGGTGTGTTTACAAACATTTAAACACAAATACACGAACAGCCAGACACGAAACAACTACCTGTAGGTTATACAAATATTTGATCCGGCGGGGATCGAACCGACAGAGCTGTCGATCGCTCAACCACTGCACCAACCGTGCAGTCAAAAAAGCGCGTTTTTAATATACTTACTTACTTAACAATTCAACGAAATACCTACAGCTCTCATAATAAATGGAAACCTCAGTTCCAACACTCTTGTCTATATTATTCATTCAAAATTCTTTTCACACTTTTTCTTTTTTTTTCACGATGCCAAAGGAACCTCTTTACAGTGTCAACACATTAACGTTGACGTGTACCAACTGAAGGTAATGACAGGTCACTTGCTCACGGCTATCAACATAATAGAATGACAAATTGCCCTTGGCGGGAGGGAAACGTCAAGAGATATCAAAAAAGGAAGAATACTCTTAATTTTTATGTTCGTTTGAAACGAATTCATTAGTCTTTTACTGATTTTATACAAAGGTAGACTGATGAGACAATAAAGAAATGGACTTTGGAGACATTGTCTTGTTTATTAAAGTATAAAAGTGATTATTATACATTGTTATTGTGACCATTCATGGGAATTCATCAAATAACTTTCCCCGCTCTGGAGGAACGGGGGGAGTGCCAGATTTTTACTGACTAAAACCCACCATGTTCCTTCTATTGCCCTTTACGTTCCGGAGCTGCGGTATCTCTTTCGAACAACCCGCGACACCGGCAGGTGGAGGCCCTGGCAGGCCCCTCTGCTTTGCTGACATCTCTTTGAGGCGCGCGTGAAACAGAAACGCACCGTCGACACGGCCTGTCGTTAATTGATGGACGGACGGTGACCTACCCATTGCTCACCGTCCCAGGCCCGCATCTACGATGGCCGGGAGTCGACTCGCGGCTGGGTTGTATTGTCCTATATCCGTGGTCAAACTTCTCAAGCTTTTAACATAAAATTTTCTGTTCTTGGAAATGTTTCCTACTCAGTTGAAGTTAAAAAACTTAGAGGAAATCCGACTATCTTTAAAAAAATATATCCCTGCTTGTGAAGTTCTTAAGTTGTTGAAGATTTTCAACGTTTTCCACTGAAATCTAAACCAGTTTTTTATTCATTGGAATCCACTGACGTATCTAAATTAAATCTACTATATACTGGCGTTTATTGTATCAAGTTTTCGTAGTATTATATTTTTGACGATGCGTAGCCAAAAAAGCAATATTTGACGCTTATCCTTTTCATTCGTGGAAGATATGTTATATTCAAGTGAAAATATCTTTGGTCAAGTTTATAGGTATTTGACCTATCGGATAGACTGGCTTCACAAATATCTGAGGATGACAGATGTAGGTACTATTTCGATGGATGGCTAGATCTTAAGCTCCAATTCAGCATTTAATATAGGTCTTAATGTCTTAATTTTTTTTATTAAAATTAAACTAATTATATATGTTACCGGCCAAACCCGATTTCAGGACAAACTAGTTTTGCCTAGGCTAAACTAGTTTGTCCTATACGTGATAGGATTAACTAGTATAGCCTAGTCCAAACTAGTTTGTCCTAAGCCCGATAGGACAGACCAGTTTAGGCTAGGCCAAACTAGTTTATCCTGATATAAATACGCACACTCTAGGATAAACTGGTATGGCCTAGTCTAAATATTATAGTATATCTAGAAAGGCAAAATAAAAAGATAGCTGAATAAAATACTCCGTAATTAGAAAAATAATCATTTACAAGTTATGGATAATAATTGGCAACACAAACAATCATCTATAACAAATAATACTGTTTTTTCAATAGAAGCAATAATTATGTCAATTATTAAAATTGTTATTTATTTTTGCATGCTTTGCTTTGGTGGCACTTGGAATTACAGAGTATCATTGCCTTCTTGCACTGGTATCTGTTTGTGGAACAGTTTTTGTTGCAGCTGCATCTCACAAAACCTTGGCCTGGTCCAACTGAATGTTTCGTAGCTGCAGTCCGTAACGATATTTCAGAGTCTTGGTTTACATCTGCTACCTCTAAAAAAGTTTGACTGCAAATGTCGAATTCTGATCTGAAAAAAAAACATATTAGCTACTTTAGAATATCATTAATGATCCAGAAAGATAGATAAGTAATTAAGTAAGAAAAAAATAAAACCTGCAATATAGTTTCTGAAGTACACCATGTAAGAGAAAGATCGCGGGTTCAAGTCCCGCCTGAGACATTTCACTTTTTCTAATTTATTTCGGTTTTACACCATGTTTGGTGCCAACTTTGTAAAAACCTTCGTCATTTTTCTGAAGAATAACTCCAATAATGTTTCTGAGATCACCTTTGCCTTTGTCAACATCAGGAATCGGTATAGTCACATTATCTCCAATGTTGGCAGGTGGATGAGACTTGTCTGAAGTAGCTTTAATTTTCTTAGCCTGTTTCACAAGATTTTCTGCTGCAGTTGTCCGAGCTTTATGAATGTTATTTTCAGATGAAGAAACTTTTTCTTGGTTACTAATTTCGGCAACGTTATCATCACTATCTTCTGTCAGGTTAACATTGCGATCATCTTCTATTACTTTCATTATTTTGCCTTTCTAGATATACTATAATATTTAGACTAGGCCATACCAGTTTATCCTAGAGTGTGCGTATTTATATCAGGATAAACTAGTTTGGCCTAGCCTAAACTGGTCTGTCCTATCGGACTTAGGACAAACTAGTTTGGACTAGGCTATACTAGTTAATCCTATCACGTATAGGACAAACTAGTTTAGCCTAGGCAAAACTAGTTTGTCCTGAAATCGGGTTTGGCCGGTAACATATACATTACTAGCTTTGCCCAGCGGTTTCACCCGCTGCTCAGGTCTCTCTCTCACTTAAGCGTTTGAAACGTAGATAGAAGCCGATTCTCAGACTTACTGAATACGCATAAAAAATTATAAGAATCATTCGAGCTGTTTCGGAAGAGTATGGGAACGAAAGAAAATTTGTTCAGTTTTATGGTCTGAAACACTACACTAGAGATCTTGCGTGTTGCAGGCAGGTCGTTCGAAGGAGATACTGCAGCCCCGGAAAATAAAGGGCAAAAGAAGGAAAATGGGTAGATTTTAGTCATAAAATAAAATCTCCACTCTCCCTGCTCTACCCAGAGCGGGGGAAGTTATTTGATAATTTCGCAAAAAAAAAGGTCTTGCACGTTTGTATGGTGAAACCATAGCTATCATTTTAAAATTTCTACAGGGAAACTTTGCAAATAAATTGCGTATTGGCAAGCTAATATATTTTTTAAATTTCGATGCTAGCCTTAAAGTATCCCCATTTGAATAGCCCACACCCTTGAATAAGACCATGCATTTCTTAAACACGCTGTAGACAATCGGTCATTGCTGTTGTATTTCATTTGTTTTTCCATATTGCTAAATACTGAAGGTATTTCAGAAAACTAGATATTTCATAAATAAATATCGTCATCAACAAAATATTGTCAGCACGATTAAATTACTGCCAGATAGCGGTGATTACCACAAATATGGCAGTACGCCAGCATATTATAGAAATGTGATGTAAATGTATCCCCAATAAACATAATGTGATACAAATAGTTTATTCATATGCTTTATTATTCGAAAAAGATTTATTGAATGTGAGTTCCATTTGGCTTCGCACGCCTACGTTCGTTCGCGCTTATGTTAGGGAATCTAAGGGCGTTCTCACACAGCGGGGCACGAACGCAACGTTTTCAATTTCAGGTGATAAGACTTGCGACAAACGACACGCGCGTGTTTCACTTGTATCGGACCATTACTACAATTGGTAGAAAACTTATCGGCAAAAACAAATACTTGGCCATACAAATGTTGGATAGCCAGACCAGAAATAACTACCTGTACGCCATCCTACAGGTAGTTTTTTCGGGTCTGGCTGTTTGTGTATGTCAATCATCTGCCCAGCCTTTTCCCAACTATGTTGGGGTCGGCTTCCAGTCTTACCGGATGCAGCTGAATACCAGTATTTTACATGGAAAGCTGCCTATCTGACTTCCATAACCCAGTCAGTATGTGAGTTTAAATATTTGTAAAAGCACTCACGATACAGTAAAAACTCCTAGTGGGTGTATTTTTGATTCGATTGAAATAAGATTTGTGGCCGTAACAAATATGGTTTTACTGAGTTATAATTATCACAATAGACTATCACACAGATAAAACCTTTTTTACAAGTAGATGCGGCATGAAATTGGTTGTTTATTGCAAACAAATAACTTGCTAAGATTCCATTTGCTCATTATTAACATGATAAACTATGCGATTTCTGTATAGCTTATCGCGCGACTTCAAAATAATAATTCCACAAAATTAACTAGTTCGCAGCAACTCCGCGTGGTGATCACTAGTTTTTAGGTACCAATTGATGTAAGTTCATAGACGTGGCAAGTTGAGTGAATCTCTGACCCAGTGGTATACTAAGACTGATGAGAGAAGTGGATGCCTGGCGGCAATATTCCGGGAATATTCTGAATAAGGTTTTTTACCCTTCTACATCGTTCTCACATATTTGTATAATCTCAACAAGAATTATGTAACCATGATTTTGCAAAAATATTGTGATATCAAGAGAAAGATACGCTTAGGAATTGGTAACTAAAGTACTTTCACAAATTAATATGTGTAGTAACTGGGGCTGTAGCAGCACCTTTTTTGTTTTTATGACATTCCAAAGTGCTTGTAATGGTTGAATTGAAATAAATGCTTTGAGTTCAGTTTGACCAAGCGTGATGATGATGATGATGACGGAATGTAAGACTGGAAGCCGACCCCAAAGCTGTCGGGAAATGGCTAGACAGGTGATGAGGATATTTAGCAACCAAGCCACCAACTTCGAACAATTAATCTTGTCAACGAGTACCTAAACTTAGCTGTATAGATAACATCGTTCGTAAAGTTTGGCTTCAAACCAGTCAGTAATCACTAATTAGTTTAGGTTATTTTGGGACCTTCCGTAGACGAGAACCTAATGTAACGCATGAACTTCATAAGTTATTGCGTTATTTGCGTCAAGTAAGCAGATATTTACGCCTTGTGACCAATACGAATAGCATTAAGAGAAGACTTTCCGCTTCGTAAGACATGTCACTGTGGTATTTGACAATGCTTTAGCAGTGACAGCTTCTGGGTGTGACCGTCTTAATGCCAATTCAGAATCAGAAAGTATTTGCCATAGTATCTAGTAATAGGACTTTTATTCGGATTCATGTACGTATTGTATAACCAGCTTTTGCCCGCGGCTTTGCTCGCGTTTAATTTGGGGTAACACAGTTCCCCTTTTGCTGATTTGCAGGTACGTGCTACCTGTAGTTTTTGCCTTAGCGCCTTATTTACTGTAATATTAAAGCTAAGCTTTCCCTTTTCTTTCCTCTTTCTCCCTAATTTCTCAATTTTTTTTAAGAAAAAAATAGCCTATGTCCGTCTCCAGAGTCCCAATTATCTCTGTACCAAAATTCATCACAATCGATTTAATCATGTAGGCGTGAAGAAGTAACAAACAAACTCACTTTCGCTTTTTAATATTACTAGCTTTTGCCCGCGGCTTCGCTCATGTTTAATTCGGGGTAACACAGTTCCCCTTGCGCCTTATTGATTTGTAATAGCAACGCTACATTTTCCCTTTTCTTCCTTCTTTCTCCCTCACATCCCAAATTTTTTCAAAAAAATATTAGCCTATGTCCGTCTCCTGGTTCCCATCTATCTCCGTACAAAAATTCATCAAAATCGAGTTAGCCATGTAGGCGTGAAGAAGTAACAAACAAACTCACTTTCGCTTTTATAATATTAGTATGGATACTTGCGCGAAGAACCAAACTAGCCTGCTTTAGAGATATTTTTCAACTTTCCAGGAGATGCTGCTGCAAGTCGTGTTGTGGACGAATGGGTAGCTCACCGTCCGTTCGTCTGCTTCTGGGAGTTGGTGCTACAAGTCGACTCCAGGCGACTGTAGACGCGAGTTTGTGGACGGTGAGCAATGGGTAGCTGACCCTCTGTCAGTCTAGTGACGAGAGGTCGTGTTGAAAGAGATATCAGTTAACAGATTGGTCCACAGGGCCACTGCCTGCCGGGGTAGCGGGTTGTTCGAAAGAGATACCGTGACCCCGCAAAAGAAGGAACTTGGATGGGTTTAAGTTAGTTAAAGTAGGGGGCCCACTCCACCCAGTGCGGGAGAAGTTTTTTGATGATTTGTTACCCGAAAAGAAAAAAGAGGCATGTTTGTGGTTCAGTGTTATTTTGTGTGCTCGTCGTTATTGCGACTAATATTTTTTTTTCTTTATTTCTTTGTAAGTACAGCCAAGTAAGAAGCCCATTGGCAGCATAAAAACTTTGACAAAAGGTTAGGCACAAACGGAACGAAAAATATAACAATGATGGCGTCACAACTTCTTACAGGTATTTATTTTCTTTTAAGTCACTCTCCTAAAATGCGTGTTATTCCAAGGTTAACAGGTAAACTAGACATTAGTCATAAAGTTTGTTTTGTATACTTTGGAGATGGCTCCGGTTAAAAATAATCTTGAGTAATAGGGGCACCTACATACGAAACCACTTAAGTCTAGAAAGAATGGAAGACAAACATGGAATCCGGCCTGTTCTGCGGAGGGGTAAAAGAAAATGATACATGTTGCCACCCACATATTTTGGTGTCAAGGTAACTATGTCGTAAAAACAAGAATAGATTAGACATAGATTCAAAGAGCATTACTTTTCCTCTAAATCCTACTAATATTATAAATGCGAATGTTTGTAAGGATGTGTGGATGTTTGTTACTCTTTCGCGTCAAAACGGTAAAGCGGATCTTGATGAAATTTGGCACAGAGGTAGATTATAGTCTGGAATAACATATAGGATTTTTATAGATATCACGCGGGCGCAGCCGCGGGCTCCAGCTAGTAGTGAATATTTATGATATTTAATTTAGTTATTTTTGTGTTATTTATTTGAACAGGTATAAATTATTATATATATTTGTGTAGTTATATTTAATATTTAGGTAAATACATTCATATTTTAAATGTTAAACTCTTCCTGTTCTCACACACTACGGTCTAAGTTTCTTTTCTTTACATTTCCTTTCGAAAACCTGCTGGAAGAAATCTTTTGAAGTAAGCTGTGCCTTTGTTCTCTAAGTTATGTTTTCTTTATATTCTCTCCTGTGTGCACATAAATTATTAAATAAAGAAATAAAATACCGACTACTGTGAAACTGCTTTAGCCCAAAGTAACTATGCCGTGCGGACGAAGTCGCGGGCAGAAACTAGTATTGTATAAAATAACAATGAAATAGCTCCGCTGATTTTCCAGCACATTTATCCATAAATTCTAAATCTTTTTTATAGGCCTTCGCAGACTGTTAACCTTTTGTGGCTTATAAATAAAAATAAAAAAATACATGAGGGCCGTACCGCGTGAAATAAATCCTTCTTTTGTCTAGGGGTAAACAGTTTAGCAGAGTACGGCTAAAATCCGTGTATTTTTAGTGTTCTTTAGTAAATTATGGAAGAGGCCTTTTGTGCTTTAGGTATGTCTATTGGCCGGACCTATGTTTGATTGTCACAGGGTCAAGTCTTTGAAATAAAAATAAAAATTAAAAGAAATAGTATTAATTGGCAGACGTGCATTGTGAGGAGGTTCCTGTTTCTGGAACTTTAACCACCGGTAGCTTACCCTACTCCCCATAGCGGCGAACTGTATATAATTCTATGAAATATTTAAATATACAAAAAAAATATATACCTACATAAATAAATAAAGAACTTAGTAATGGAAGAAAAAGTTATGGTAGAAATAATAAAACTAGTCTGAATTAGTTTACTCATCTTAGTATTAAAAATACTTACAGTGCCAAACTGTCCAGATAAACCAGTCAAGTGCGAGTCTGACTCGCGCGAAGGTTCTGTACAAACTTGCGACATAAACGGCCATATATTTTTGACTGCGTTGTCTTAGCCTTAGAGGGTTTATTTTTTTACAGCTTCAAGGGATTACAGACGTAAGTATATGGTTTTAATTTCAACTTGATACCTCCACATAATCCTGAGATAAAGAGTTTTGACAGACGGACAACAAATTATTATTATTATTTATTTATATATTTACAGACTACAATATGGTCCAGTGTGTTAGTAACAATATGACTTAGCCTATGTTAGTACTTAATAACTAGAAGAGACCGAGAGCGATAAGTTAGCGCCCACATTAGCGGACAGTCTGCCCGGTCAGTTATTGATTGCAGGATAGTGTTGGGACTGCCACGCAGCCTGTGGAGTAGCGAGGCAGATTTTTTTCGCCACAATGCATCAAAACTGACAGTGCGTGCGTCAGCAAACATTGCTGAAGCACTACAGAAGCGTGGCAGTCAGCAATACCCTGAACGCATTATTATATTATATGACAAAGTGATCGTAAAAGATAGATAGAATATTCTTTTCGTACCACTTGCTCAAAAAAGTGACATTCTATGCCACAAAAAGCGAACATAACAATAGTCATTTTTAATCTGTCAAAAACAGGGAAAGAAAATTGTACTGAATTTCATTCATCCCCTAGGGAGAGAATGTGATTTAAAATTGGAATACTTAATACTAAACTACATCTGTGTTTACACCATTGAGTTTGTAGGTATATAAAGCTTTAAGCATCTTTTTTAAAAAGGAACACGCAATTAATATGCAGTTATGATTATTACCAATACCGACGAGGTTGTATGAGCTTGATGCTTTTGCTTTTCCGACAAAACATATTAGTCTAGGAATTTGCCGCGATTTTGTTTTCTTCAAATACATAACCGTTAAGTTTATTTTATAAATAAGTTAATGTTCTAAAAATACATTGTTAAATCAAAGCGACAGTGACAGTGTATTGTCGGATTCCATCAGTGCAAATGCTGCCGCAATCATACTCATCAACAATAAATTTACCAAACAAAAGTGTAGCTCTCTTTATAAATAATTGGGCCAATGTTCGAATATTAACTTTTACTTTTAATGTCATTATCTTTAATAAATGCTTATCTCATATTATTACTGTGTTAATTTTTTCGCAAATGGTAAGAAAAGTAGAGTATTTTCCTCGGTGATAAAGCTGTCTTAGTCTTGGGTAAACTTAAATCTCTCGCTTCACTCAGGACTCGTCTTAAATCCCTCGCTTCGCTCGTGATTTAAGTTTTTAACACCCTCGCTACGCTCGGGAGTAAACCTCGAGTCTTTCGTTACACTCGCGATTTAAATCGTCACCCACGACAGAAGACACTGCTTTATCCCCTTGGTTAATAATCTACTATTATTATGTACACCATGCAAATAACTAGAATAACATTAAACAACTTATAAATATGGTGACACAATGGGCAGTCTTATCGCTAAAAGTGATCTTTAAAATTTAAAAGGGTTACGTTTTGAGGTACATAACAGTACCCTAAAAAGACACGCGAAGTTATTTGTATGATATTAGATATTAGTATGGATAAATGCTTAGACGTACCGTTTAAGGGTGCGCCAATATAAGCTTTATGTCCAGTAGTAAATTAAAAGGTGATTGAACGATACGCGTCCGCCATTTTATGGTCATACTTCATCACATAGAGTAGGTATATGATCGTTTTATTGACATGACTAGCAAAACGCCCTTGCTTTACATGGTTTTTGTGACTTGACGATATCTATATTTGTTGTATATCGAAGTGCTTAAGTATATTTATTTATTATTATAATATTAAGTAAGGTTAATGAATGTCCCAAAAAGTAGAGGACCGCAAAAATCGGTACTACTCTAGAAATAATAAGAAAAGATAATATTTTTTACTTTTCATGTATGAGGATCAGATATAGAACTAAAGTACTTGCCAGTTTTACAAATAAAATATCTAGATTTTTTTCTCCCACTAGGGAGATACCATTTTTTTCTAAAAGTGTCGCATATAACCCGAATTTACCCTACAGCCCTCTAAGTTCATGTTTTCCCAGAAAATGGCAATTAATTAAAAAAAAAACATTAGTCTCTTTTTGAGGTTTCTTTAGCTTTGGGCCTTTTGTAATTTGTTTTATATTGCTCAGCTTGTAATAATACATTATTAACTTAGGTCCTACATCCAAGTCTAGGCCTTCAGTATTTAATATAGACCGAGCTTTTAACATAGCAATTAGCTTTCTTAATAAAGCAGTAGCTAATTTAATTTTGCTCATTTGAGTAAAATTAGTAGTTCTAGAAATACTTATTTTTATTTATTTGAACACACACGTAGTTATACGTGCTTATATGATCGTGTACGCCACTTGCGTTTACTTTGTTTGAGCTTCTGTGAGCGACAGAAAACACGCGTATTATACGCGTCTATAAACGTCGAAAATTAGCTAATTTAAAACGGCCTCAGCTGGCACTATCGTAAGACCTACGTAAGGACAGCAAGGTGACAGCACATGTAATGATTTAAATTTCTGTGTAAATTATAGTTTTTCGAATTGTCATTTCAATACTTCGAATCCTCCTCTCTATCCGTGGCAATCAGCAGCAAAATAAACGAGACACCCCGGATGAATTTGAAAACTTTTCCAATCACGAAGTAAAAAACGGCTATAGATATTGCAATTTTATCGAACGGGAGTGCCTTTTGCATATTTTCAAGTTTCATTATGACTTTTTTTTAGATAGGAAGTCTTCAAATAACTTCTTCCGCTCTGGACGGGGCGGAAGGGAGTATCAGATTTTTACTAACTATACCTATAGGTATATCGTTCCTCTTTTTCTTTTGAAAGTTTGGCAATTTCAAAAGACATGACATGAGGTCATGACTACCCTTTATGACCAAATATCCCACAATTAAACATATCTTGTCATTTAACTTCACACACACCTTGCTACAGCGAAAGCAGTATAGTTATTTTATTCTTTTAAGGGCAAATTTTTCAATAATCAGATAACTTTTATCGGAGGAGTAAAAATAGCGGTTTGACATATTTTCTATAGATAAGCTGTCAAACCACCATTTTTCCTCAGATAAAAGCTATCTCACTATTGAAAAATCAGCCCTTGATAGCACTTTTACGAACAAAATCTCTATTACTTTATATAGATTTTTACCAAAAAATCTTTATAAACATGATGCAGGTCAGCAAAGCAGAGGGATACCGTGGCTCCGGACCGGAATACAAAAGGCAAAAGAAGGAACATGTAAGTATGACATACCTCCCCCTCGCTCTGGGCCGAGGAAAGTTAATTGATTGAAAAAAAACGCCAGGAGAATGACGATATGGTGTCAATCCATTCTTTTATAAAAATGACATCAACCTTTCACGTCAGTACAGTATATTTCCTCTACCACTCTTTCCCCCATTGTGATGTCATATCTTAGTGCTGAGAACCTAATGCTTCAATCTATTAGTGTCTGTATGATGCTCATATATTTATGTATGAAGGGTAATCGACTAGAATGTATGTCTAACTCAAATATTTATAAATGCTGTATTGACTTCCGTATATTTTACTAACGGGTTGACCACTGAAAACCAGCGCTGAGCTGTATGATCAGTGGGTGTTGTGGTGGCACAGCATCATGCTGACTGGTGACCTACCTGTCGCAGTCACGACGTGCAAGCTATTTTTATTTTGTCCGTTTAAATATGTACTAGCTTTTGCCCGAGGCTTCACTCGCGTTAAATTCGGGGTAACACAGTTCCCCTTGCGCCTTATTGATTTGTAATAGCAACGCAATTTTTTCCCTTTTCTTCCCTCTGTCTCCCTCACATCCCACTTTAAAAAAAAAATTAGTTATGTTAAAACAAAGTTAATTAGCTTATGTCCGTGTCCTGGTTCCCAACTATCTTTGTACCAAAATTCATCAAAATCGGTTTAGCCATTAAAGCGTGAAAAGGTGACAAACAAGCTAACTCACTTTCGCTTTTATAATATTATAGTAAAGATTTCTTCGAAATGTTTGTGATGCTTTGCATGTTTATTTTTTTGATATTTTGTTTGTTCGTCGAAATTTGCACGAAATAAATATTTTTTCTTTCTTCATACCGTCGTCATTCGCGATATAAGATATTGGTGTCGATAGTTGGTAACACTATAAACTAAACTAAAACTGACGACAACACGGTTACGACACGGTTAACGTAGTGGCTGAGCGATAGACTGCTGCGCTGCGTGACGCAAGTTCGATTCTCGCACGAAACAAATATTTGTATTCCTGCAGATAGTTGTTTCGGGTCTGGTTGTTTGTGTATGTGAGTTTAAATGTTTGTGAACGCACCCACGATACAGGAGAAATACGGGGAATGTTTATTTAAAAAAAAAACTACTCTAAAAATCACAAAAATTTTGTTTATTCCTGTCACACAACGCTTTCTATTTAAGTAAGTAAAGTAATTAATTGTATTATAGTTTGACGGCATTAATGCAGGTTGAGTTACCTATTAATCGCAATCTAACTATTCTGAAATTAACATCTTTATTACCAAAAGTAGTAATAATCTGCGCTGTGCTGTGGGCTCCCTTAGCACAGGCTAAAGGGAACCCAATTCACAGCGCTGATTTTCAACCATGTCTTTCGCTGCGTAGTCGCGTAAAATAATTGATCCCCATATTTCCATCTATTTATCTTAGTTACAATGATGTAATGTTATAAATAACCCCTAATTTATTAACCCTTAAACAGTAAATTTATTCATAAAAATAATTATAATTCGCAAGAGTCCCCAGAAGCAATTCAGTAAGATTTACGATGTTATTTTAATATTTTTAACCGACTTCAAAAAAGGAGGTGGTTCACAATTTTATTGTAATTATTTTTGTATGTTTGTTACGTGATTTCTCCGTCGTCGATTGTGGGCCGATTTTTAAAATGAATTCCGGAAGTAAATTGATTTTCCGTCTTTTTAGTGATTTTTTAAGGAACTCCTGGCTAAACAACAGCAGCCGCTCGGGTTGATCTTTAGGTTAAGCCGCGCTTGCCTAGGTTGGTCTGTGGATGGGTGTTACGTACCGAGTTTCCTCCGTGCCTCGGAAAGCACGTTAAGCCGCTGGTCCCGGCTCTCATTTGTAGATCTTTGACAGTCGTTACAGGTAGTCAGTGTTCCGAAAGTCTGACAACCAGTCTTACCAAGGGGTATCGTATTACCTAGTATTAATTGGGTTGTGGAGGTCAGACAGGCAGTCGCTCCATGTAAAATACTGATATTCAGCTGCATCCGGTTAGACTGGAAGCCGACCCCAACATAGTTGGGAAAAGGCTAGGCAGATGATGATTAGTGATTTTTTAAGACGATGTTTTATTTTTGCCAAAAATGTTTTCGTTTGTTACGACTATAAAATGTGACCAATACTGACCTACATGCTGTTTACAAAATAAACATTATTAAAACCATGAGTATATAAAAATCTACCGCCGAAACCATTTATTTATGCGTGGTTGTAATGCTACGTAGTTTTGGGCTCTGACACGCAAATCGTGTCGGTCAGTATTAAAACATACTTAAATAATATTATTTGCGTTTAAAACCTGACGTTTTAATACCACAAAATAAGTACAGGCAATGTTATTTGGAAGGTGTTATTTGAATGGGCGAAAACGCAAGAAACTCTTTAATTTTTGACCTAGTTTGACATAACGACAAGTGGCAATTGTGGTTTCACCGGCATTATTCAAACTGTATTGTATTTTTAACCAACTTCTAGAAAAGGGAGGTTCGAGTATTCCGTACCACAAAAGGAAAAATACAAAGCAATTTGAGGATCACTTTGTTATCCGTCTGTCTGTCTGTCTGTCTGGATCTTCGACTTCAAGTTGAAATAAAAAAAAATACAAATCAATCCTGTAGTCCCTGGACCTGTGAAAAAATCAACCCTCTGAATCTTCTCAGTCAAAGAACATGGTCATTTATGTCGCAAGGAACCCTCGGTGAGCGATTCCGACTCGCACTTGACCGGTTTTTTTAATTATCTATTTTACCTAATGATGACGAAAATGGTGACAAAACCTGACAACCGTAATTTATTTTGCATCAGTCTGCTCTAAATTCATTCCTACCAGCTTCTAAAAATATTGATGCTGGACGTTCATTCATCAACCCAGAAACACGAAGGAATTTCAAACGTTGAAATTTCACCTTTGATTAGTGGTGAATGAAGTTCATCAATTTGCTATCAAAGAGGCTGGTCCAGTGATTGCAGAGATGATTGCACAAGTTCTCACGAAATCACGGCTTTATGTAAACCGTTTCGTTATCATTCAGTGGTATATATGTAATTATTTACATCAACTTTATGTAAAATAGTGGTACATAGGCGGACTTAATGCTATAAGGCATTCTCTTCCAGTCAATCTTTGGGTAAAATACTACATTGTGATAGGTTACAAATATTTAAATACTAGCTGGCGCCAGCAGTTTCGCCCGCGTGATAAGTATCCTTTGTTTTATTCTAGACCATAATCTACCTCTGTGCCAAATTTCATTAAGATCCGTTCAGCCGTTTTGACGTAAAAGAGTAACAGATATCCATATATCCTCACAAACATTCGCATTTATAATATTTTAGTAAGAAGTTAGATTTATAAAAAAAATATAACTATTTGTTTTTGAAAACTTATATACTTATACAGATGCTAATACATATGAATACAAATGAAATTAACTTATAGATACATTTAAAAAAGTATCTACCTACCTTTAGATTTGATAAATGAGTTTCATTTATGAAAATTCAGATTTTTCTAGTTCAGAACAATATGTCAAAAAATGGATCTTTTCTGATTGATACGGTTTTCAAAACAAGGTTATCGTACTCAAAGTTCTATCAGACTGTCAAAAATTAATTGTGATGATCGATTAAAATGTAATCTTCTGAAAATGATAGAAAACAGTTTTGTGTCGTGTTTCTTCAATGATTTAAATTATGGTACCACTGCCTATCACAGTCCTCCAATGGATTTTGAAGGACTGTGCCACCTTTAATCCTTACTAATATTTTAAAAGCGAAAGTGAGTTTGTTTGTTTATTACGACTTCACGCCTAATGGCTTAACCGATTTTCATGAATTTTGGTACAGAGATAGTTGGGACCCTGGAGACGGACATAGGCTAATTTTTTTAAAGATTGAGATATGAGGGGGAAAGAGGGAAGAAAAGGGAAAACTTAGCATTGATATTACAATAAATCAGGCGCAAGGGCTACAGGTAGCCGGTAGCTGTAAATCAGGAAAGGGGAACTGTGTTATCCCGAATTTAACGCGAACGAAGCCGTGGGCAAGAGCTAGTGATAAACAAAGCAGTCTTGATCGAATCTGATAAACAATAATAATAATCGTTGTGCAAATATTTGCTTATATCTAAATTTAATTATAACATCAGAAAAAAGTAAATTCGTTACGCAAAACCACTACTTACTTACTTTACTTTGTTACTTTTTTCTGATATTTTTGCCCGACTAATCGTTCAAGATAATATAATAGTGTTTATTTTACAATAGTCTGATCAGTCTCCATTGGTTTTAAACTTTCCTATTTTCCTTCGATAGTTGGGGTTTTTACGTCTTTTAAGCATTGCAAATTATTTGATCTTGGATATTCGTAACAATCATCATCAGTTTAGCCTTTTTCCAACTATGTTGACATCGGCTTCCAGTCTAACCGGATGCAGCTGAATACTAGCATTTTACATGGAGCGACTGCCTATCTGACCTCCACAACCCAGTTAGTACTGGGTAATATGATACCCCTTGGTAAGACTGGTTGTCAGACTTTCGGGACACTGACTACTTGTAACGAGTGTCAAAGATAAATAATAGCTGGGGCCAACAGCTTAGCGTGCTTTTCAAATCAGGGAGGATACTCGGTATGTAAAGGGTGGTCACCCATCCACAAACTAACCTAGGCAAGTGTGGCCACGAGCTCCTTTGTTTGCAACAATCGTTTAAAGACAATAAAACGTTTATTACGTTAGAATTGTCTTTAAACGATTGTTATCTTATTGTCTAAAATGTACTATTTGTTGGGATTTACTTCATGTTGATGTAACCATCCATCGTTGCGTACAGTGCACAAGACCAGTTCCATATCCAATTTTGGTGTTGCATCGAGATGATGACGTCATTTGAACAAAAAACGGTTTAGTCTACCGCCTGTCACGTAAATTGTAATGTTTGTGCAAAATACGTTATGAGTTATTTTAATTTATCTTTTGTGGTAAATACATTTTTGGTTTCTTTTTGTATGTTTGCCTGTTTAGTTTGTGTTTAAGCTGTTTGGGGTTGAAGAAGCTTGAGGGATATCGCTAAGCGGTTAGTGATCACAGGACAGACCAATGCTATGGCCAAAGAGTCAGTATTGCCATCCTTCAACATTGCCTTCTTCTTTTGCCGTTGTTTTTTTTACTACACTTAAGATTTATTTCCTCTCAATTAAAAAGCACTTAGCGTACTGTTCGTTTGGTTCCTGTAATGCGTATTTCATCCCTGTCGAGAAAATCTACCCAGTCAAAAGATATGGCTGTTTATATCGCAAGCTTTTACAAAAAAAGCGCAAGGTTGACTCGCTTTTGGCCGTTTTTTTGTCACTTATTTGTGTCGTTGCATGGAGTCATATACATAACTAGCTGTTCCCTACGGTTTCACCCGCGCTGCTCAGCACCTGTTGGTCGTAGCGTGATGTTATATAGCCTATAGCCTTCCTCAAGAAATGGGCTATCCAACACTAAAAGAATTTTCCAATTCCAACCAGTAGTCCCTGAGATTAGCGCGTTCAAACAAACAAACAAACAAACTCTTTTGCTTCATAATATTAAGTATAGATGTGACAATGACGTTTAAAACGTTAAACTTTCTCTTTAGTGTGCTATATAAAATGTGTTTCGAACCCGAAACTAAGGCAAGAGTTGGGCGTTTTCAGCAGAGACCATTATTTAATGTAATGAACAAACAACGGGACACGATAATAAGACGTGCCCCATAATTTGTGGAACAGCACCACATTCTACACTCCAGGGCAGTCATCAATGAATCTCCACCTAATAAACTTGTAACAAACCTATTTGGTTTCGTTTCACGTTTATATCAAATCTATTTTTGTACATTTTGTATACACAGCGCGTAGCCGCGGTGAGTTCCGTAAAATAATTTATTTCAAACAATTTAGTTATAAATCATATTTTTTTATTTTGATATCATAATTCTCAACGTCATGGCGATTCGTAGTTTTACGGTGTAACGTAAAGAAATGTCGATCATGATAATGGAGGTGTTTTGTAAAAGTCTATGAAAAGCTTTTACACGAAAAGCGTAGGTTTGAAAAAGATTTATTATTGTGTGCGTGTGGTCTAAACACGAAAGAAAATGTATAAATAGGTAGCAAGGTGGGATTCTGTCTAGCTCAGTTAAGGAGACACCTACTTGGTTCACCAGCGAGATGCCATACACAAAAATCGTCCAAGTGCGAGTTAGACTCGCGCTCACAGGGTTCCGTACAAACTTTAAGAATTGTTACTACTAAAAATGTTTTATTGAAAAAGTCGTTGAAGTGTCATGACTAAATAAATAAATAAACTTGCGACATAAACGGCCATGTCGCATTTATAATATTAAGTAGGATTTGCATTTCTTCATTCATGTTAAAATACGGTATTCACATTCCGCTTCAACTGTTTTACACGTCATCTTGCTAGCAACATTCTTATTACGTATAGAATCCAATGTGTAAATATAAAAATGTAATAAAAATATCTTTATTCAATATTGTGCTACGAAGTTGGCAGGATGTTCGGTATCCGTCGACGTGCCTACGAACAATGATATTTAAGTAAACAATGGCCGTCGAAATAAACCAGAAATTGCTTTATTTATTGTATTAATTTTCAATCTCTACGACCCGATTGTACTCTTCGTTACAACTTTTGATTGCAATGACGAACCAACACAAATAAATCGAAATAGTCGGACATATCAAAGGTAGGTTTATGTCCAATGATTGCAATTTATTTGAGAGAAATTTCACGCTTGTAATGAGGAAGGACGAAGCATGTGACTAAAAGAGTGATGGATCTGAATGTCGATGGACGGAGAGCGGGAGAAGGCCAAAGAAAAAATGGATGGATTGTGTAAGGAATGATATGAAGGAGAAAGTAGTGAATGATGCTGTGACGCCTGATAGGGGAGAATGGAAGAAGAAAACGTGTTGAACAAATAGGATGAGCCAAGGGTAGGAAAATGATGATGATATCACGCTTGTAATCGCCAAAGGGGTAAGACAGAGGTTCACCATGTTACGGGAAACGAGCTTATTACCATCAACCGTGCACAATTCGAGTCTCCGTAGCTGCTACTATACTTATACTCATACTTATGCTACTGAGAAATTCTTAATAGAAAACATAATAACCTATCGCAGGTCGTCTGGAAGAGATTTCTTTATGAAATAAGCAGTACTTTTGTGCTCTTTTTAATAATGTTTTGTGTGTACCTAAATAGATAAATAACATTTTTCCCCGCCCCGTTGATGCCAATGGGCTCGCACTTACATGGGACTTTAATAAAGCGAAATGTGAGACTACTGTTAGGTACAGCTCTGCCGTGTCCTGTGAGAATTACAGGCGTCATGTTATTGACTTAATTTTAAATCGTAAAAAAACTTTCATATACAAAAACCTGTATACACTCAACAAAAATTATCGTCGCGACAACACATTGTTTACTGCGAAATAGAAAGACGAAACGAAAATAACTGGCTTGCTTTCTATGAGAGAGAAAGAAGAAGAGAGACAGACAGAGAAACACGCGCACGCGGCACGGCTTACAACTATAGCAAAAAGTGACGTTACAACTTTTGGTCTTAATTTTTTCCGTCTAGCAACTTGCAACGCGCGATAAGATAACTTCGCTCCAAAACTTCGTTCCAATATCTACTAAAATATTTTGATGAACAAAAACTTACAAGCATCAACATTGTTTTACATGAATATTTGATACTTACGATCTCTTTATCTTATCTATGATTTCCTAGTATTTAATCTAGGCTTCATTAATTTTCCTTTGTGGGTATTTTATATTAAAACAGATGTTTTAACAATAGCAGTTTCTAAAAATATACTTTAATAATCTTTTAAATCACAGCTTTGCTTTTCATCTAATCACATTTTCTCTGAACTAAACTATAATATTTAATATTATTCCGTGACTAAACATTTGCTAGGCTTTACGTTCCTAAGCTACCTTCATCATTCCTGGAAAATGCTAGACATGACATGCAAAACAAAAGTTGGAAACAGGATTATAATAAAGCAAGGAACTCACATGTCATATTCTAAGAACAGTATTTAGTTTATTATCCAAGTCGTATAACTTTGCCTAGGGAAGTGCGAAGTATTTTGGAGAAGAATATCTTTCCCGAAATACTTCGTACGTCCTTACACGTTACATTTTAGTGTAAGACATTCGTACCTATATACTATAGGCGTGATAGTACTTAGTTGTAATCATTTTTCCTTAATTTTTCCTTTATTTGAATCCTAAATGATGTTATGGTTCATGATTAAACTGATGTTAGAGGTCAAAAACCTTGTTTGGGATCTCTGAAATAGAAACATGTCTTGTCCTTTTGAAGTTCCTTAGCAGATAGTTATACAAATACATAATCCTGCTTAAATGGTCACATATTGGCTATCGGTTAGTGCCAAAGAAGAAACCTAGTTGACATACTCAAAGTTACTAAAAGCTATTCAATTACAATACGTCATCATTGTCACATGACTGCGAAATCATGTTCCACGTCTTTAGATCTAGACATAATTTCAATTCATGAAATTTTATGGGTTTTCATGCAAGAGGAGAGAAATGATGATGATGTTATGGTTTATGATTAAACTGATTTTAGACGAAGTCTTTACACCTACACAAAAATGAACCGCAGGGCATGCATTGCGCTGAATGTTATTTTACGACACGGTTGGCGCAGTGGCTGAGCGATCTACTGCTGCGCTATGTGTCGTGGTTTCGATCCCCAGACGGAACAAATATTTGTATGACCTACAGGTAGTTGTTGCGGGTTTGGCTGTTTGTGTACGTGAGTTTAAATGTTTGTAAACGCACCCACGATACAGGCAGAATTCTAGTGTAGAGCAACGTTTTGTAAAAAAACCATTTACTAAAGTTTATGGCTTCTTAGAGTTGTGAATAAATCAACCGTCTAAGGCGCGTCGACAAGATGGACGGTAGATTCGACGGTTGAGTCGAGGTGCAGTTGAGGCGCAGGCACATATGAGGCACGCCGCAACGAGATTTTCTTTACAAATGTCGTGTGGGCGACGCGCCTAACGCGCCCGCGCCTCGACTGCGCCTCGACTGTTGGTCGTGTGGGCGACGCGCCTTAGTTAACGAAGTCATAAGATATGGCTATGTTATGATATGGTTTATAAATCGCGAATCTGCATTGCCCCTGTTTTTTCTAGAAGGAACATCATACATACAAATCTTCTCGAAATCTACTGAACATAACTCAAACTTACTTTGGCATTGTGTGCCTATAAAGGAAGAAACGTAGCAATAAGAATTAGGCCAATGAGATGGAAATAACAACAGACCCTCGATCTCAATAGTGCCTCAACAAACGGAAACATTTTTTATCTGTCCAAACGGTTGGTTTTCCTTCTTATTTTCTACGTAAGGAACGTATTAGGATATCCTTACTAATATTATAAAAGCGAAAGTGAGTTTGTTTGTTTGTTACCTCTTTACGCCTTAATGGCTTGACCGACTTTGATGAATTTTGGTCCAGAGATGGTTGGGACCCAGGAGAGGGATGATGTAGGCATTTTTTTTAATTGGGATATGACAGAGAAATGGGATATTAAAGATTGGGATATAAAAGAGAAAAAAAAGGGAAAGCTTAGCTTTGCTATTACAAATCAATAAGGGCAAAAACTGCAGGTAACAGGTCCCTGCAAATCAGGAAAGGGGAACTTTGTTACCTTTTGTCGATAACTTTGGTTTGTTTGATCGTGTTTTTTTACCACCAATTTCTTTGTTTTTAACTTTGCCCCGCTACTACGAGTTTCTCCTGCATCGTGGGTGCAGGAGAAATTCCGTGCAGGGATCGAGCCCGCGACAAGCAGCGCAGCAGTCATTTGCTCAGCCACTGCGCCAACCATGACGTCGATTTTTGTAAGTAAACATATTTACCACTTTTTTGAGTTTATTTTTTTTGAAGTCGAACACCTATACATCCTCACAAACATTCGCATTTATAACATTAGTAGGAAGTAGGTTAGGGAGTATGAAGTAGGATATTTGGACACCGCGGCTTTGCTCGCTTGATATCGAAAAAAAATAGTATCCTATGTGTTATTCCAGACCATAATCTACCTCTGTGCCAGTTTTCATCAAGATCCGTTGAGCCGTTTCGACGTGAAAGAGTAACAAACATCCAAACATCCTCCTACATCTTCGCATTTATAATATTAGTAGGATTTCTCTACCCAAGCAAATAACTAAAATTAATATGGGACCACCTCGGGAGTATTCGAAGAAACCGCGTAACAAACATTAAAAATCAATATAATCGAATTGAGAACTTCCTCGGTTTCTGTAGTCAGTTAAAAATGTTACTTAATGTTTTATATAAGTCAAAAGTAATAAATAACTGCGAAGCGATTTATTTTTACTGAAGTTAGATTCTGTTTAGGTACTCCGCGCGTTCGTGCTAATTGCAGTTAGTAAAGTCATTAGTCAGAAAGGTATAAACAAAAAGTATCATAAATAAAAATGACATTTAGGAGACACATAATAAGGCTCAAAATGCTATTTATCAACAATTATAAAAAACAGAAATTTTTCAACAGCGTATTATGTCATCAACCAGGTCAGACATAAAATAAAAAATGGCTGCAATTCAACAATACCTGTCTCTCATAATAGCGCCATAAAATCCGCCCGAAATAAGAACTAACTTTGTCCATTATTCAATAGAACAATTTCTAACAATGTTTGGTACCATACTCTGCTTAATATAAAGCCAAATATGTTACAAGAAGACCCAGTTTCGTGGTTTACTTTCCGGAACTGAAAAGAGGGTTTTGGGCAGAGGAAATTACCACTATTAATTTTGAATATTTATACTAGAGTATGTTTAGAATCCATCATGATACAGGATACTTCTTATATTACTTATGTAACAGGAGAAGCATCCTGCTAATATCCTACTTATAATATTATAAAAGCAAATAAATATTTGTGAGGATGGACGGATCGATGGATGTATGGATGTTTGTTACACTCTCACGTCAAAACGGTTGAACGGATCTTGATGAAATTGGGCACAGGGTTTTTTTTTCGATCATCACGCGGGCAAAGCTGCGGGCGCCATCATTGTTATATTATGCTGACTCAATTTAGATTGTCATCAACACCCTAAGAAGAAGAAGAATATGTAATATTTTAATAAAGTATTTAGGTATCGATTTTATATCGATTTTGTAACTTAATATGTATTATAGTTTATGTATTATAGTTTTTGTACACCTCAATAGAGCTAAATAGTTACCAAAAAGGAAGATTAATGAGATCTTTGCGTCACAGCGTCTTGTATATTATGTAGTAGGTTGATATATGTATATATTCGATATAAATAGCTATAAAGCAATACACAATGGGGAAGGCAATAGCAAGCATCGTCATTGGTTGAAAATATGTGTCATGTCATTTTATACTTCAAAAGATGTGTGGCGGTGGCGATATCTCGCGACGCCCGTGATTCAGTCCATGGTCTGGAGCGAGAGGGAATGAGAAACGGTCACATCCTTCTGCGAAGCAATCATGCTAGCGAAGAAGGTAGCCGGGCGTTTGAGGGAGAAAACTTTAAACCAACCCAGAAGCCGGGAGACGCTCCGGGCGTCCGTCGGTCACCGCGAGACGACTCCCAGCCACCGTCGCCTGTGGGCGGTTACGAATGGGAAGCTCATCGTCCATCCGTCTATTGACGATAGGCCGTGTCAACGGCGTGAAACGTGCGCCACAAAGAGATGTCAGCAAATAACTTCGCTCTGGGCGGAGCGTGAAGCGCGGGGCCAAGTTATCTCATTCGAAAAACCCACAACCCGGACAGGCATAGACCATGCCTGGGTTAGAACTTTCAACCATCAACCTAGAAGTCGTAAGCCAGGAAAATACTGATCCATCACTGATCTATAGGCAAGCTACTCATAGTCATATCCCTGAGCAACAAACTTATCAATGAACATCACAAATTAATCGTTTGTACCATAAACTAAGGAGTAATCAATTCTGTTTGCGCACATTTCTCATGTGTTAATAATACCATCGTTAACACTTGGTTAAGTATAATTAATATACAAGATATACATCTTGAATAGTACACATATTACACCCTTATTTTGGCTGATGGGAAATCTTCAAATAACTTCCCCCGCTCTGGGCGGAGAGGCAGGAGTGTCAGACTTGTAATGACTAAAATCCATCCATGTTCCTTCTTTTGCCCTTTATATTCCGGGGCCGCGGTATCTCGTTCTAACAACCGGCAACCCCGACAGGTGGTGGCCCTGGCAAGCCCCTCTGCTTTGCTGACATGAATTTGAGGCGCGCGTGGAACACTAACGCGCCGTGGACACAGCCTACCAACTAGTTCTTCGTTTAGGCATTTTGTAGATACAATGGAAAATTGTTTTAAAATAATGATAAAAAAATGCATGTTATCTTATTTTTCATGTCATTAGTTTTTTTATCAACTGTACGCATATTGCAACTGTATTATTTTAATATCATTACTAACTAACAAGCTATTATTACTTCGTATCGTTATTTATGGCAATAATCATGTACTTCTGAACAGATAACATTTTATTGGTGGAGTTTATTGTATTCATTCTCAATTGAATAACAATTTTTGTTTAGAAGTGTATGAGTGATATTGATAATTAGGAAAACTATTTATTTAACGGTTTATGCACACACTGAATACAATGAAAGACAGGAATAGAAAATAGGTACAAAGGTATTGCTGATTTCTAAAGAATTCACTTTCAACGTACATGCGAAAGGAGAGTATCGAAATAAAAAGGGATGTAGATATAGTGCGTAAAAAAAACAAAAATAAAATGCATAAAACATAAGCAAATAATGGCTACATACAATATAAGAATATACAAAAATACAAGTACAAAGATAAATTAATTAATCGTTAATTCTTACTAATATTATAAAAGCGAAAGTGAGTTTGTTTGTTTGTTACGTCTTCACGCCCAAATGGCTGAACCGATTATGATGCATTTTGGTACAGAGATAGTTGAGTCCTTGGAGTCGGACAAAGGCTAATTTAAAAAAAGTAAGAAATGTCCCTCATTTCTTACTTTTTTTTTAAAGAGAAAGAGGGAAGAAATGTTAAAACTTAGCTTTTCTATTACAATAATAAGGCACAAGGGCAAAAACTAGTACATAATAAATACAATACTAAATATGACAATAAACACCTATGCAACTATAGTTAAATGGAAAGATTATTGTTCTTTCACTTTTCTCTTGAAAACTGAAACAGTTTGGCAGTTCCTAATGTCACCCACCTACTTACAAAGGTATAATTTACTGTTATTGTATCTTGTACTAGCTGTTCCACGTGGTTTCACCCACGCTGCTCAGCTTCTGTTGGTCGTAGCGTGATGTTATATAGCCTATAGCCTTCCTCAAGAAATGGACTATCCAACACTAAAAGAATTTTCCAATTCCAACCAGTAGTCCCTGAGATTAGCGCGTTCAAACAAACAAACAAACTCTTCAGCTTTATAATATTAGTATAGAAGTATAGATTATAAAATGTGTATACATATATGGTAAATAACCCAAGAAAATTATGCAAACTTGTCGAAATGATGAAACTTCGTATCCCTCTAATCAACGAAACAAATCTAGCTTTGAAGTTTATCTCGGATGATATGGATTCGTATCCATTGTGGTACTCATATACTAATATTATACTTGCGAAAGTAACTGTTTGTTTGTTGCCTTATTACGACCAAGCAACTTGGGGAAGGACATAGGGTAAATATTATTACGGTAATAACTAAGGATAAGGGATGAACAATATTCTATATAATATGTCTATGTTCCCCATCAGTATGACAAATGACAACTGTGACGACGATAGTATATTAATGCTAAAGACTATTTTTTTTCATCAAATAACTTAGTCTGTAAAAGTCTGACACTCCCCCAAAGTGTCAGACTTTTACGGACTAAAACCCATCCATGTTCCTTCTTTTGCCTTTTGTGTTCCGGGGTCGCGGTGTTTCGTTCGAACGACCGTAATTCCAGTAGGCTGCGGTTCTGACAGGCCCTTCTACTATGCTGACGTCTCTTTGAAGCGCGCGTGGAATATGAACGCGCTGTCGACCTTGACAGGGCCTGTCTTTGATAGGCGAACAGACTTTGAGCTACCCAGTGCTCGCCGTCCACAGAGTGGTAGTGGGCCGAGAGTGGTGTCGCGCGGTGGCAAGGTTCATTTGAAGTTCAATACTGAAGACCTAATGTAACTAATATAAACAAAATCTGATATTAAGAAATTCCTGACTAAAAGCACTTGATCTAAACAAATCGCGAACCTAAAACGTACGAAGTCGCGGGTAGCAGCTAGATTGAAAAATAACAAAAGATAAACAAATATAAATAGTATCGAACAATAAATATAGATATCAAGAGCGTTACGATAAGATTACGAACAGATAATATGTACTTATTTGTGGAATACAAGATGTTTTCAGAGGCAAAATATATGTATTTGATAGCTATCTAGAACCCACAGAGGGAACCTACAGTTACAGATTATGAAATAGAGGTCATAAAATCGCTGGCAGAGTTTTTATAACCTAACTTATGTGGTGCATTATATAATATAATACGGTAGAGACCAAGATCTCAGATTTTTATGTACCTACAGCTGAAAAAGTAGATGATTTATACTAAACTAGCTGTTCCACGCGGTTTCACCCACGCTGCTCAGCACCTGTTGGTCGTAGCCTATAGCCTTCCTCAAGAAATGGACTATCCAACACTAAAAGAATTTTCCAATTCCAACCAGTAGTCTCTGAAATTAGCGCGTTCAAACAAACAAACAAACTCTTCAACTTTATAATATTATATATTAGTATATATATATTTTCTTCCTGCTAATTATTATTGCTTCCTGCTTATAATATTATACATTAGTTTAGCACCTGTAATACTTAAAAATAAATTTAACAGTTTTAAAATTCGTCTTGTCTTCAGGCGAAAAATAAAAACTGACAAACATAAAAAAAAAACAATGACAGCCTAGTGGTGGGACCATCAGACTGCCACGTCATAGGTCCTGACTTCGAACCTCTGATTTTTTATATCGTCTGCGTAATATATGTATAATTATCACTAGCTTCGGTGAGGATGAGAGATATTGGTCGATGACATAATTTAGTCAAGTTGGAGGCTCATGAGAATGATATAGAAACTCTGAAACTAAGTTAGGCACTAACCAAGAATATATAAAGCCATACAAATTATATGAAAAGCAATAAAGAATGTTTTTTAGAAATATCTGTAAGTACTTCAATTTACTAGACCTAGATAGATTCCAGCAAGTCAAGGCAAGGCCTAGTGGTCTATAGATTAAGCAAATATTACACTATAACGAGCGTCATTACTGCCACACAATACATACATGATGTTTTTTTTTTGAAAATAGGTTTTTACAAACACTTTTCACACGTCGTTTTTTTATTTTTAAACTAGATGAGACCGGTGTTTGTACCCGACTACTCGGAGCATAGAAATAGCCGAAACAAAATCCCTCTGAGTCATACTCGTAGTCTCTTTTGACGTTCTGACAAAAAACTTGGTCAACTTACATGAGGATGCCAATTAGTGTCTAAAATGTCTGAAATGGTTTTTTGAAGAAAGCACCACACAAATTGAGTGGACCTGTCCAGTGCAAGCATTTGTTAGTTATTTTGCAGCTGGACTCATAACTCTAGGAGCTCGAAACGACGAACAATACCAAAAAAGGACATTTGTGTATGTCACTTGTGACAAATTGCCAGATAATTGTTAAAACAAACAAATTAAATAAAAGTAATTAATGATCTACATGGTCCTCAATATAAATATATACATACTGTATAACTACATACATGTTCTTTTTTTTATACTGGATGCGTGTGTCGGCTTGCAGCATTCATCATTAAGCTTTGTTTGTGCTGTTTCAGCGCTGTAGCTGCTTTGTTATTCAGCTGACGTAACTAGAAACGCGTTATAGAATATTTGGAATTGTTTAATTGTGTTATTTTTTAATTGAAAATAACAATTTTGTTTTGTTTTAAAAGTAGCTTCGCCTGTAGTTTGCATTTGTTTGTTATCTCGTTACGCAAAAATGGCTGAACAGATGTGGCATGGCAACCAGAATAAGAAGTTCGCGGTTTAATAATAACAGTCACACACACATTCAAGGTTAAGCAGCGCTCAAACTTAATCAAACCTTAACCAACCCAACTTACAGATTGATCTGAGAATGGGTGACCACAACTCGGACAGAGGTAACGGTTAGTTGGTCCGGCTGTCATTTGTAAATCATCAATGATCGACGCAAATGTCACCCGTTACATACTTTCCTCAGTGCCTCGGAAAGCACATAAAGTTGCTAGTCCTGCTGACATTTGTGGACACCCACAGTCGACATTAGTCAGTAGTCCAAAAGTCAGTCGCTCCATGCAAAATATTGGTAATCAACTGCATATGATTGGGCTGGCAGCTGATCTCAATAAAATTGTGAACAGACTAAGCACATCTTATGACTTTGAATAATATGATGTTCACTAATATGAACACACTATAAACTAAAAATCTCTAACATTGGGACCACGTTAGGCAGGTGACAACCTTTTTTTTTTGCGGATGGAAAATCATTAAATATCAAATAACTTCCCCGGTCTGGGTGGAGCGAGGGGGAATGTCACACTTGTACTGACAAAAACCTCCTTCTATTGCCCTTTATGTTCCGGGGCCGCGGTATCTCTTTCGGACAACCCGCAAACCTGGCAGATAACCTTGGAGATAGTATTTGATCTCAACGCAGGCGATGAAGATAATTTTAGTCATTATTATTAATAAACGATTATAACTTATTAATCTACGAGAGTACGAAATATTTTTCTTCAAGATAAAGATAAGTAACAGACGACTTCAATAATAAATCTTTGACCTGAATTAATAGCTCAATTAAACGACAATAGATAGGTAGTGTTCTAGAGATTTATTAAGAGTTAAGACAAAGCCTAGCAAAATTATAGCTTTCACTATTAATTTATAGAGCAAAAGTAAGGATCGATTAAAGCTCTACTGGGGTCACGATATCTCTTTTTTAGAAATAGTTTTAATGCATTTTTAACTTAAATGGTTGGTTGAAAACGGTTTTAAGTTGGAAAGCATTGTTTGATAAAAAGGATCTGATAGACTGAGTTCTAGAAAGTGATATCTAATATATAAAATTCTCGTATCATAGTTTTCGTTCCCATACTCCTCCGAAACGATTTAAACGAAATTTTGTGTACATATCGGGTAGGTCTGAGAATCGGCCAACATCTATATTTCATACCTCTAGCAGCGGGTGAAACCGCTGGGCACAGCTAGTATGTATATATATTACGACATTTAATGATGTTCATCATTAAAAAGATGCTCATGTTTGACATTTAAGTTCAAAATCTTTCAAATTTGTATACCAGTCTTATTTTGCGTATGAGAAATTATCAAATCACGAGTGTCAGACTTTTACTGACTAAAATCCACATCACAAAAAAGGTGTCACATAAAAGGCCAATAACATTATTTAAAAGTCATATAACGGCCTATTTGCTGAATCTTATTCAGTCCAGAAAAAACTAAAGGTCAACGTTTTTCTTTTATTATGTCTATAACTTGATTAGGCGCGTTCCAATAACCAGCATTGTCCTTTCAAGTAAGCATATTTATTATATTACTTGTCTTCGTCAACAAGCAATTATGAGGACCATCACCCACTCGCCATTGACCTTTGGAAGAAGCTCCAAAGCAATGAAACTGAATTTAGCCTAAGGAGTTTTATTGCTTGTTAATGAGGTACTAAGTACCTAGTTATTATGTAGTTAGTACCTTTAAAATAATCGAATTAAAAATCACAAAAAAATTTCAAGTTTCCGTATCTACCTTAAAATGAAAAAAAAACAAAACCCTTAAGGATCACTTTGTTGTCCGTCTGTCTGTTCTTCTGACTGTCAAGGCCCTTTATTTCGGGAACGCGTAAAGGTATCGAGTTAAATTAATATACTTAATCTTGTGGTCTCTTGAAGCTGTGAAAAAATCAACCCTCTAAGTCTACGCAGTCAAAAGATATGGTCGTTTATTGTTGTACGGGACTCTCGTTGCGCTAGTCAAACTCGCAATTATCCGGGTTTTTATGATGAGTTTAAAGATTTTTTGAGTGCAAGAGTGTACAGCCAAGCGGGCAACACCGAGACTAGATGAACGCTCTTATTTACACTCTTACCCTGCTTCGGAGAGTGTCGGCGAGTTAGTATAGTCAGAATATAATAAATGATTTCGAATCCGATGCTTCAGAAAAAATTCTAGGGTCTTCAGACTAAACCACATAAGTCTTTTTGCTTGCTTTTTATTATTATTAATGCAATAACATTCATTTAAATTAATACATCGACGAAAAGTAAACTTAAGTCACAACAGGTCATTGCGATTTAAACTACAATGAATACCTTTTCGACGTTACTATTCTATTTACATCTTACAATATTATAAACAACATAAGTTTGACTTATGAGGTTATGTCTGCCGAACCTAGAATTGATGTCATAGAATATGAAATTGTACTTATTTTCATGAAACTCTGCTGAAGTAATTTCAAGATTATATGAAAACTTTTATAATAAGTACACAAAAAAAAACTTTTGTTCGCATGTTAAGTAAAAGTTCTATTTTCCTGTAGCGAGTTGTTCATAATGTTCTTAACAAATACCATCAGCAGCTTGTTTCTTTAAATAGTTAAAAAAGAGAGAGAAAATTGTTATCATAACAGTTTATTATTCTACTTATTGAGTAAACGCTCACTAAGTTTGCATATAGATAGATAGAATATTCTTTAATAAGTGCACTATACAAATTACAAGAACAACAGTATACAACTTATAAATAGGGTGACACAATGGGCGGTCTTATCGCTAAAAGCGAGGCAAACTTTGGATGTATTTAAAGGAGGAGAGACAGTACTGTGGTATTTCATATTACTAAACGAATAGCTACATTTTTAACAACAAATACTTATACATATATATAAATAATAATCATGAAGAGCAAAGAAATATTAAATACTAATGTAACACAGTTCCCCTTTCCTGATTTGCAGGTACCTGCTACCTACAGTTTTTGCCCTTTTTTTCGGGTAGAAAATCATCAAATAACTTTCCCCGCTCTGCGCGGAGCGGGGGGAGTGTCAGACTTGTACCGACTTAAACCCACCCATTTTACTTCTATTGCCCTTTACGTTCCAGGGCCGCAGTATCTCTTTCGAACAACCTGCAACCCCGGACAACCCGCAACCTCGGTAGTTTTTGCCCTTGCCCTTTTCTGTACTAAAATTCATCAAAATAGGTTTTGCCATTTAGGCGTGAAGACGTAACAAACAAACAAAAAAACTCACTTTCGCTTTTATAATATTAGTAAGGATTGTTGTTTAAGGAGAGAGGTAAGTTTGCATATGTTTAGTATTCCATTCTCTTACGGCCTTATTTGAATGGAGTACACCCCGTTGCGGCACAAATGCCAGATGTTGCACGGAAGAACATCTTATACCAGATTGAGTGACAATTAATTAAGCCTAATGTCTTGCAAGATATGTACATTTTGAGAAGCCAATTGAAGTTTATTTTATTGCATAATTTGCCTAACCTGTTATTTAGAAATTATTTTTTTTGTATATTTATATGGCTGTATGGTAATAAATCCTAATAATATTATAAATGCGAATGTTTGTGAGGATGGATATTTGGATGTTTGTTACTCTTTCACGTCAAAACGGCTAAACAGATTTTGATGAAATTTGGCACAGAGGTAGATTATAGTCTGGAATAACGCTTAGGTTACTTTTTTTCAATATTACGCTGTGAAGCTGCTGGCGCCAGCAAGTATAATCAAAAAATCAAACAGGCACATCATCTTTCTGCTCTATCTCATGTTCTGATGGGGTTCGGCCTAACACGTTTTTACGGTTCCATATCCAAAGGGTAAAACCTTCCGTCTGTTCGTCTGTGCATCGGTCACCAAGCTGTATCTCATGAACCCTGATGATTGGGCGAAATGAAATTTTCACATAACTATGATGTATTTCTGTAGCCACTATAATAACAGTAACTAAAAAAACAAAATAAATAAATATTTAAAAGAGTCCCATACAACAATCATGTGTTTTTTGCCGTTTTTTACAGTTAATGGTACTCTGCGTGCTAGAGTCCGATGCGGACTTGGCCGGATTTTTTATCATTCTCCCCTGTCAATTTTTTTACATAGCTTTTCTCACACTATCAATCTATCGTTATTTTGATCTTTTTTTCCTATTTATTCGTCAAAATTTCTTAAAATCACTCTTTTGGTCACCATTGATGAGGAATCATAACATCAAAAAATGATGTGAGAGGCATGAGGCTTGTACAGAGGCATAAAAGTGAAATATAATTAACTAGCTTTTGCCCGCGGCTTCGCTCGCGTTAAATTCGGGGTAACACAGTTCCCCTTGCTCCTTATTGATTTGTAATAGCGCTAAGGTTTCGCTTTTCTTCCCTCTTTCTCCCTCACATCCCACTTTTTTAAAATAAACATTAGCCTATGTCCGTCTCCTGATTCCCAACTTTCTCTGTACCTACCAAAATTCATCAAAATCGGTGTAGCCATTAAAGCGTAAAGAGGTAACAAACAAACTCACTTTCGCTTTTATAATATTAGTAAGGATTGCAACTGGAGTGACTAACAAGACCTTATGTATAAATGTGAATGCAACGTAGATTGCAACTTTTATAAAATCAGGACATTTTGACAAACTTCTTATTAATGTTTCAATGACAATTTAAATTGACTCAGTCTTTGCGACGTGTTTGGCACTTTCAGTAGCGTTCATCAACTCTTGTGATGTACAAGTGTCAGGACAGGCAGGACACGATATCAAGTGTCCCATCTCTTGTTAGACAGACTTTCATGCATAAATAAATACAAAATCAAGTCATTTTCTTTACTTTACTAGGTGGCGCTCGCGGTTTGGCCCGCGTACTATAAAAAAAAATCTTTGTGTTATTCCAAATAATGTATCTCTGGGCCAAATTTCATCATCAAGGTCCGTTCAGCCGTTTTGACGTGAAAGAGTAACAAACATCTATACATCCTACATCCATCCTCACAAACATTCGCATTTATAATATTAGTAGGATTAGCAAAAAACAGACCCAAAAAAATTTATTCAACAGCTGTTATACAAAACTCAAACGGGCTAGCCCTGGTGCCACACCGAACTTTTGCCCTAATGACATAACCATTTAAACAAACAAAAAGAACAAGTTTTTCCTCTGCTTAGTGTTAGTTTTAAAATAAACAGTCGAAATAGCTTTGAATGTTCACATTACGTTCCATTTGGCAGTGTTGTTTTGCAGTTATTTCAAGGAGACATACACAATCCTTATAACATACACATACACAGCAGAAACTACAAGAACGCCACTTGATTGATGATTGATATGATAATAACACGCAGCAAGAATCACGGACCAGAGGTGGACAAAAATAATAACATTTTGGAGTGGCCCACAAGGCAAAAGAATTAGGGGCAGACCCATTACACGATGGGAAGATAAAATTAAAAACATAGCCGGTCCAAATTGGGGAAAAGTGGCTCAAGATAGAGATATATGGACATCCTTGGAGGAGGCCTACGCCCTAAAGGGGGTTCTTACAGATTAAATTAATATAAAATAATACTAACATTAGAAATAAGAAAAAAATAACTAACACTCAACTACCACATAGGAAATGTAAAACATTATTGTAATCTGGGAGAAATTAAAGGCTTTTTTTATTTTTATTTAATTTTATGATAATCACAAACTCCTTTGCCTCGTTCACATTTATACATCTGTGAACACACGCACGGCTGTTGCAAGTACTATGCATCTGACTTTTCTTCTGAAGAACTGCATAATGCCATACGCAGTTACTTATAACAAATTAATCTAAAACATGAAAATTTCCTTTCTTCCATAGAAAGTGTTCTGAATGGGTGCCTGTGTAAAGGATAGAATTTGGAAATCTTTATTTATTCATTTAATGCACAATGTACAAATAGTTAAACGTTAATAGTTACAGCACTAATGAGTACATAATCCTGTTAGGCGCCGCAAAAACTCTTAAAACTAATAAAATTGTGTTGCAGAATCTAACATCACGTATGGTAGAAACTTTCCCAATATAATATTGCACTCTATTTCTTTCTTTTTCAAGACTATTGTACAAAAGTCACACAACGTAGACTAGTAGGTAGGTAACTACGCTGTGAGACTTAAAGCTACTTAGTATTTAGAAACAAATCTCAGTCGTGGTTTTCAGGAACACTCGGTCTCAACGTAAGACTACAAAATGCTCTTAAGATGTTTCTTAATTAATCAATACAGTATCAAGATCATCTCAGCTCTATACCTAGTCGCACCACATTTGATACTACTTAATTAAAAGACAGTTTGAAATGTGATGTCTATTTTAAAACAGATAACGTAGAATCTGTCATATTGATGCTATAAAGACCGAAGTTGACAGAACCTAGGACGGAATTAAAAGTGTGATCTATTAAAAAAATATTCTGTAGAAAGTTTCTGTTAGTAAATTCTTCTAATTTAATTACTGGCGTTCACACACGTTGCGTCACAAATAACAAGTAATTTTTTTACGTACCGTACACACAACACAAGTCAACCAACTGTGTAAGATTTCAATAAGCTCCAGACAAGATCCACCATATCTTGAGACCACCTTAGCAATAGAACAAAATCTATTAATCAATAGTGTTCTCACTTGAAAAACGAGTAGCAAACCGGGTTTCAATATTTGTTTATTAATTATTTAATTAGGTACAATTAGGTATTTGTATGCATGCCTTGTATACTTTTGAAGCACCGTATTATTAGCTACCCTTTCAGCTATCTTTATTTATGAGTTTTTCTTCATGACTATTTATTAAACTGCCCAGTAAAGTGAAAATAGTTGTGCGCAAATATCCGTTAACATACTCATATAAAAGATGGCGACAAATGCCGAGACGGAAGTATTCACGCCTCGCAACCCTCAAAGGGGTTGACGCATATACGACTCATAACTCAACTGTCAGTCCTGCCAGCTCATAAGTTATGATATTGCTGACGTCTGACGGAAAAAATCAGCAAACTGCTCAACTTTGAGGTGAAGGGATATGTCAGCTTTTGATGGTATTTTGTAGCAGTATGTAATGTCATGACTGATGGCTGTGATTTTCAAAGAAACGAGTAGATTGATTCTACGCTCATGGATTATTTGCTTACTGAGTGCACCATTTTTCAATAAACTTAGATAAACTGTTATTTTAGGTCATCTTTGCGATGTTCATGAGTGTTATAGTAGCACGTTAAAGACGTGAGGTAGCCGTGTCGACGGCGCTTTCGTGTTCAAAGCGCCCCTCTAAGAGTTGTGAGCAAAACAAAGGCATTTCTCATTGCCGCAGCCTGCCGGATATGCTGATTATACGAAAGAGATGCCGCGGACCCGGACCACAAAGGACAAAAGAAAGAACATCGATGATTTTAGTTAAAGTCTGACTCTCCCTTCTGCTCCGCCCAGACCGGGAAAAGATATTTATTTATTTCCCATCCGAAAAAAATAATAAAAGGGCCGTTAGGTTGTATTACTGTTACGGCAAAAGTCAGGCTTATAGGAACAAGTTCGAATCTCACCTATTTTATACAAGTTCTTTTAACGCGTTTGATTTGTAATAAAAACTGAAAATGCATCAGTAATTGTTTGATAAACCTATTATAAGAAAAAATATTTGAAAGAGTGTCCATGGAGTTTCTTGCCCATTCTTCTCCATAGTGATCTACGCTTTGGAATGGGCAACTACAGTACTTTCACAAGTTATTATGTCTTGTGACTGGGACTGTAGCAGCATCTTTTTTTGTTTTCATGACATTCAATAGTAATGGTCTAATTGAAATGATTTGATTTATCTTTAAGCCAGTGAGTATTTTCTTTTTTGTTCTGGCTATCGCAAAAATATTCTTGTCAAACGTCCATTTTTTTGGATCCAACGCTACCCAATATCACCTGCCCAAAAAGCAACGGACAAAAAGGTGTGTGACATCGCGATAGGGACATGCCTGCGTTTGTATTTCGAATATCCAATTTAGGACAGGAAATAGGCGACATGTTTCAGTCTATTTGGAACCGAGAAAAATAGAATTATTGAACACTCCCACGAGTCCGTTTCAAACAAATTATTCGACCCAGATACATGTTTTCAAATCCCAAAAAGGGTTTTTTTTCGATGATGCTAACTTTTTGCCTCAAGACAGCGAAAGAAATAAACGAACAAATCTCAGCTACAAGACGGTAACGAAAAGGAATACAAGCCGAAAGCATTCACGGTCTAAATGTCTCAAAGACTAGCACTCATAATCTTGCTTCTGCCACATTTTCATCACCAAGAAGACTTGCATTTTCCTCATATCTTACAAGTACTTCAGTGTCACACTTTCTTTGTTCAGAAACAACACCTTATCCCTTTGTATGTACAAGTGAAAACGGGAATTAACCCTTCTATATTATGACGTACCTATGTTAACTAAATCCGGCTTAATCCGGTTTCGTAATCTGGATTTCGAAATTCTGTATTTTATTCGCTACATATTAAATCTGATTCTAGAACAATGTGACGTATAAATTATAGTTTTATTATTTTAAAATATGTTTTAATTGAATTTAAAATGGAGTTGAACTTCTAATCAATGTGTCTTCATGTTTTTTTTTTTTTAATTTAGAAACGAAACTTCCTTTTTTCATTCTTTTGAGTAAGCTTCTCGAGATTTCCGCGTAAATCTATACTAATATGATCAAAAGGGAATACTTTTTTGTTTGAACCGATTATACTCCGAAACTACTGGATCAATTTTGAATATTTATTCATCAATAGAAAGCTAAATTTACAGCTAACATCACGCTACAACACAAAGGAGCTGAGCAGCGAATGAAACCGCTGGGCACAGCTACCATTGGCTGTATTGAAAATGATTAATAACGCTCTAATTAACATTATACATTTATTTTGTAGACACGCGACACTACGGTTTTTCTCATTAGTAACATAAAACGATAGAATTAAATGATAATTATTTTTTGTTATTAATCAGATGACGCAAATGTTAACTCCTGGTACAACGGGAAAAGAATATTGTAATATTATACATACATACCGACTTATCAAAAAATAAAAATAGCTTTTATATTGACGCGCATAAAAATGCAGGCATAGACAAAAATGCCTGGCAGGTAACAACATAATTATTTAAGTAGAATAAAATATTAAAATTACTGATATATTGATTACATTCGTAAAGGAGTCTTGTTTTACAAGAAATAATCTTAAGAATGTAGCATATTAATATATTTGTATCCGAAATAAATATAAAATATTAATTATTTAATAAATAAAAACTGCACTTACCAGTGTCGAAGTAGAAGCAAATTGTTTGTAACTTTTCTCAATTTCACTGTCACTTTTAAGTTTCAGCCACTACCTCTACCTTTAAAACTTGTAAATTAATCATATTTAAAACAATTAAGAAGCTAAATGTTTCTCTACAATGTAATATCTTATTTCTATATATAAATAACGAATACCAAAATACTATTAGTAAAGCAGAAATATTAATTTAAAAACACTTTGAAACTAATATCAAAACTTTTCGCCACATGAATTTTTCACATTGTCAATCACTATTCGTATTTTAAATTCACGTCATTATACATACCACAGATAATAAAGATAGTTTTTTTTTTCATAAACTTTTTCTAATATTACGATAAGTGCGTTCGGCCAGGCGCGCTGTCGACTCGTGTTCGTGAGCGCTACGTCGGAGTGATACTGGTGTGCTGACCCGGCGCTCCCCGATCGCGATTTGACTTTCGAACGTGGATTCGCGCAAACGTCAAATGTAACCTTAACGACGTTTAATCTTTTGGGTTCAGATAACGAAAAATAACAACGGATTATGATAATTATTATAATGAGATATCGTAACGTATTAGGTTTCGCATGTTTGGTTAAACTTAGTAAATCTAATACGTTACGATGTGTAACGTACGAGGACGTACGAGGAACGTCATATTTTCACGGAATATTAATATGTTGTGGCATCCTTGAATTTTATGTGAAAGGTTATGAATCACTAATGACCATAATTACCATTTTTAAGCCGTTACTTTATTTTAATAAAACATGAAAATATAAATAGGTACATTCGCAAGCATAGACTTTTTTCATAGACCCTTATTAAAACTTTTAAAAGACCGTACTTATGATTTTTATTAATAAACGGGAATACAAACTTAGTGTAAGTCAAGCTGTTGCGCCCACAAGGGGAGGTTTTTTCAATACCGAGTAAGTTAAGCCTCTTACTGAGCGAGATTCAGGAATATCTACTCAATTATGATAATTTTATTGGTACCTTCGTGAAGTGTAGAGCGAATCGCGTGGATGTGAGGATTTTCTTCAGAAGTTTCCGGAATTTATGGTTTTTATTTTTAGAATGTATTTTTTTCAGTAGAGGATTTTTTCAGAGTGATATATTTATATATTTTGCAATAAGATAGTTTTAGCAGTAAATAGTTATATGCCTAAATATAAGATAACATTGTGATAAATCGCTTTTATATCACTGTCTTGTTCTTAGCAACGCTAAGTTTTCCTTTTTCTTCCCTCTTTCTTCCTCACATCCCACTTTAAAAAAAATAGCCTTTGTCCGTCTCCTGGTTTCCAACTATCTCTGTACCAAAATTCATCAAAATCGGTTTAGCCATTAAAGCGTGAAGAGGTAACAAACAGATAAACTCACTTTCGCTTTTATAATATTAGTAAGGATTAATTAAGTAAGGAAGTAAGGATTATTATTTTCTTTATTTTAGACACTAGTGTTTTTTATGTAGTGTATTTTACCATTATTTTGCAGTGATTTAAGCTATATCACTAGATAATATGATAATGGTAAAATATCATGAATTGCAAAACGTGAAACACTAGTGTCTAAAATAAATAAAATAATAATAGGATCGTTTGGTCCAGAGTCGGGCCATCAATAATAAATATCAATATGGTGTTTCATCCGCTACTAGATGAAGAACTTTACTGATGTTTTCATAAAATATGATACCATTCTGTTGGGCCCCAGAGAAGGCCATCCATATTAATTAACCAACCTTAGGTAACGACTGTAGATATACGGCATTCAGGTATAAGAAAAATGTGGTGGTGTTTTTTTTGGCCGCCACTACCCACTTACGCAAACAGTCAGACCCGAAAGAACTATCTGTAGGACATACAAATATTAGTTCCGTGCGGGGATCGAACCCGCGACACGTAGCACATCATTTGAACGCTCAGCCACTGCGCCAGCCTTGTAGCCAAAAAGTAGGATTAAAGAGTATGTGGATCATGAAATTGTAGATAGTATAGAAATAGTCTCCTTAAACTAAAATTATGTTTTACAAATGTTAACTGTCGCGGAATTGTGCAGTGAAAATATGTGTGATGAAAAATCCAATAACATTTCATTCATCTTTGTGCTAGCACAAAATGCTGACAACTTTTGATGAAAACCGAACCGCGCCAAAGATTAATCTTTCGTTTTGTCGATCGATCAGCGGACTTTTATCATCTATTTTTTACTCGTAGATCCTGAAAGTTGATTTAAGGAACTGCATTGTAAACTTCTTTTCTCAAATTCAGACAAATAGTGTGAAGTTATGTTAGGTATATGTAAAAAAATCTTTGAAATTCAAAATCAAAATTAAAATATTTTTACTTTACATAGGCCTACAGAGGCACTTATAAAACGTCAAGAAAAGTTGCACGGTTTGGGTTAGCAGTTTACTATAGAGAAAAACCATACTAGAAAACAAAACTATTGTTCATGCAGGTCGAATGGTTATGTGACTAGGAAAATCACTTTGAAAATTAATAAATAATTTGCAGTAAAGGATTTGATTAATTTTTAACACGCTCTCGATTACCCAGCGAGTACACTTGTGTAGATAAGATAATGTAGCGTACGTCAACACTCGATTGCTGGTCATATTATAATTCTCGTTACTGTACACTCTCAGGGGTAGCAGACCGAAACAAGTAGTTATATTTGTAGTCTACCTACCTACCTATGAAGGATGAAAATTACCATTACCACCCATTACGATAAAAATACAAATATACAGTGTAAGGAACATAGCCGCACAAACTGCTACTTCCTTACTAATATTATAAAAGCGATAGTAAGTTTGTTTGTTAGTTTATTTGTTACGTCTTTGATCGAACGATCGAAATTTAAGAATTTTGGTCAAGAGATAGTTGGGACCATGTACGGACGACGGACGTCGACTAAACAAAAGTGAGAAAAGGAGGAGAAAGATATTTTTTCAATCATCACGCGGGTTAAAGTTAGGGTTAGCCCAAAGTAACTATGCCAGGAACGATGTCGCGGGCGGAAGCTAGACAATTATGAAAAAAGAAATCAATAATATAATACTTACCTATAGTAGCAGTAATATTTTTAAACACTTCAAAAACCAGTCAAATACTAGTCGCACAAGCTTGTGACACAAACAGCCATGTATTGATTGCGTAGACTTAGAGGGTCGATTTTTTTCACAGCTGCAAGAGACTGACTTGAGTATATGTTTGTAATTTCATTCGAAACCTCCATGAGTTCCCTAGATAAAAATTTTGACAGACAGACGGACAACACAGTTTTTCTTTAAGGGTTTCGTATTTTCCTTATGAATTACGGAAGACAAAAAACAGCTGTTTCGTACGAAAGAGCAATACGTCAAAATTGATGAAACAGCCTTCTTGATTAAGTATGTATCTAGTATATAAGTTATATCGTTTATTATGAATCGACGGTGCGTAAGACCCAAGTGTTGTGTAATAGGTAGATATTTGTACTCGTTTAAATATACGCACGAGGGCTCGGCTCTACTGTTGTCCTTATTTGTTCCATTAAGCTCATTCCACCGTTTCCTTTGTAGGTATAGGTATGAGTATACCGCGGCACATTGGGCATGTCAAAATTGCCCACTGTGCAGCTATCTGGATAAAACAAATCTTTTGATTACATTTTCCATGAAAAAAGAAGCAGTAAGTAGTTTATAATTAGATACATGTGTATTGTATAATTATATTAGTAAGTAGTTTATCAGATACATTATATTTGTAATATGGTGCTCAGGCACAGAATGCACTCTTTGTTCCCTCTCATAGAATTCTGGATGGAAATACCCAATATCCCTTTTCCCGACCCTATAATTGAATCCAGGACTCCGTGCTTTTGCAGTCGCGCTTATGACCTCGAGATCATCGGAGGAGTTTTTAGTCCGCTGCTTCGTATACTAAGGACCGCAACGAGGAATAATGCGTTCATACTGGAGGAATTTAATATCACTTTTTCCCGACCCAAGAATCGAATCCAGGACTCAATCCAGGTGCTATCAATAATCCACCGGCAGCGCGCACTCAACAGTTTCGGACATAAAATAAAAATAAATAAAAAAATAAATATCTTGGGACAACTCACACACGGCTATCTGATCCCAAGCTAAGCCGAGCTTGTGTTATGGTCACCAGACAACTGACATACATACTTATATAATTTATAAATACATACATATTATAGATAAATCACACCCAGACACAGAACAAACAATCAGGCTCATCACACAAAGTTTCTTTTTTTGAATCGAACCCACGACCTCCGGCTCAGCAGTCAGGGCCACTAACCACTAGACCAACAGGCCCGTCAAACATATAATGCGTTGACCAAAGCATTGAATGGAAAGGCTAATAATTCTGTGGGGATGGATGGAATGGGTTGGGTAGAAGGCAAACGAGCGCAACGCAGAAGGCTCACACTACAGAAGACTACAAGGCTTGGAGATGTGTCGTATGAGGTCCTGGTCCTCTGCAGTGCGGAAATGACTGAGTAGCACACTTATGTCTTAAAGCATGCAGCGGCATGCCGCGTATTGCTATAAAATATGGGTCGACGCTATGCGTATCCCGGCTATGTCATATTCGCCCAGGAAAAGTAAAAATCGATTATTCATAAGCGTTCCTACTCACATAACTAAATCTTGAAGATTCCTGAAATGACAGTTATCATACTTAAAAAAATATTAAGGAGTATTCGGATATCAATTCTCGTTCGTGCTGAATTATGCTAAAGGGGAAGAAAAATGGCACGTAAATCTTTTGCTACTTTGGTTTTTAGAAGAAAAATGTGGAAGAAAACAGTGGATATGTGAAGAGTTTTACTGACAGAGAGTGTATCGTATTACCCAAATATTATTTTTAGCTTTTACTGTTAAAGCACTATTTAAACTGTCATCAACGGGATATCTTCTGTGATTTCTATTTGTTATTAACACCCGATGTTTCGAAACCGTAAATCTCTGGAGAATGTGGGTGGGTAAAAAAATATTTAAGGTTCAGAAAAATATTTTTTTTTTTATTTAAAGACGTTGCCCCACACTACGAATTTCTCCTTTATCGTGGGTGCGTTTACAAAAATTTAAACTCACATACACAAACAGCCAGGAACAACCAGGTTTTAAGCTCCCGGTATTAGCTGGCGAGTGTAAAGTGAAAAAAAAATAAGCTGCAGACAAATAATAACTTCCCCCGCTCCAAAACCCACCCATATTGCCCTTTACGTTCCGGGGCCGCGGTATCTCTTTCGAACAACCTGCAACAATTTATCTACCCTTCCTTAGGCTTTTGCAGCGCGCCCTACTGGAATTCGATTTAAAATCACAGCAATACACACTCACATTATCACTTAGTTTATTGAATAATAAATAAATATTTTTGAGCATACTTAGCACTGTATTCCATGAACTTCATAATTTGACTAATAAATAGGCTAGACAGATTCACGGCACGGTTGGCGCAGTGGCTGAGAGATCGACTGCTGCGCTTCGTGTGGTTCGATTCCCGCACGGAACAAATATTTGAATGGCCTACAGGTAGTTGATCCGGGTTTGGCTGTTTGTGTTTGTGAGTTTAAATGTTTGTAAACGCACCCACGATACAGGAGAAATTCCTAGTGTGGGGCAACGTTTTTTAAAAATAAAATTTAAATGAAAACTATGAATAGGGTAGGCAAAAAAAAAATGACAACTATGAAAAGGCTAGGCAGATGATCATGAGTCTAGAATGTTTTTTAGAAACTTGCTCGGTTTGAATAAATATTAGTGCCACGTTTTTCAAGTAATCAACGTTAAAAACCTGGATTTGCATTAAACGATTTCTCCTATTTGTGTCTCGTAAATCTTAGTTCATTTGTCTAGACGTAATTTTGCATTTATTAGGTGTGGTTTTCATGAAACGTGTTTTGTAAACATATTTTTTGTGCAAATTAAATGAAGCGCGGTTTAAAACTTATCACAGACTTTTGAATTATTTTTATCGTTCGAAATTGGTTGAAAGATTTATGTTAATGTTTTTGTTGTTTAAATAACATTTGTTACGTACTTTGTTAAATGTAACTTCGCAAAGTAATTTAAAATGTTTTTTACAAAAAATATTTTAAATAAATAAGTCTATCTTACTGGTACCTACCTACTTACTTTACCTTTTATCGCGAAAACTATTTAAGGATATTTAGAAAGGTAGTAAGATTGGCAAAAAAACTTGACACTAGGAAAAAGATTGATCAGGCACCTCAATCTAGTAAAGCCATGTGGAAAATAGTGAATAGTAGGCGAAATTCTAATAAAAAACAAAGTACTGAGAATATTATACTTAAACAAGATAATAAGATATATGACAGCCCTAAAGACGTAGCTAACTTCTTATCTGACCAATTTGACAACAAAATTACACTAAAGTCTTCTGATCATACCTTAGCTAAAAAATACTTATTTGAAAATAAAGCTAGAGTAGATGATAACATGTTGTTTGATCTAGTAACCCCGGTAGAAATCTTTAAAATGGTTAAAAATATGTGCAATAAAACTTCTCATGGTCATGATGAAATACCCATAAGCGTCATCAAGGATAACATTGACATAATAGCTGAGCCAATAGCTGACTTTTTAAATAGATGTATTGAGCAATGTGTTTTCCCTGAGCAATATAAAACTGCTCGTGTTTTGCCCATATTCAAAAAAGGCTCTAAATTAGATGCAAAAAATTATAGACCTATTTCACTGCTACCAGTATTCTCTAAAATATTTGAAAAGATTATAAAAGATAGGCTTGTCAAACATTTGATAAAACACAATATCATTAGCTGTCAACAGTTCGGGTACCAAAGAAGCACAGGGACCATTGATGCAATAGACTCATTAGTGGATGACGTGCTTAGTAAACTAAATAATAAGAGAAAAGTGGCAGGACTATTTCTGGATCTTAGCTCAGCCTTTGATACTGTTGAACATGAAATCCTTTTAGACAAATTAGAACACTATGGGATAAGAGATAATGTGTTAAAGCTCTTCAGTTCTTATTTACAGAACAGATCACAGTACGTCGAAATAAAGTCAGTTGAAAACGGACACGAAAAAATAAATAAATCTAAGCTTGTTAGAGTACAAAAGGGGGTCCCACAAGGCTCAGTCCTGGGGCCTCCATTTTTTATCATATTTCTTAATGATTTGCCAAAATATATGTGTAAAATAGTACCAGACATCAAAATGGTTATTTTTGCTGATGACACCAGTGCCGTGATGAACGATATATCTATTAGGGACTTAGAAAATAAAGTGAATCATGCTCTGTCTGCTTTTGAACATTGGTTTTCCTGTAACAATTTAAAACTCAATGTGGAGAAAACTAAATGTATGTTATTCAAATCAACTGTGAGGAATAAGGATAATATTAATATAGCTTCATTAGGAAATAAAGTCGAAATTGTACAAAACTTCAAATTTTTAGGGATACAAATTGATGCGCTCTTAACCTGGAAACAGGAACTGGAAGCAATCACAAATACTCTCAGCAGTGCATGCTATGCCTTGAGAAGTTTACGGGACGAACTAACCATTGCTCAATTACGAAATGTTTATTTTGCCTTAGTTGAGTCCAAGCTGAGGTACAGCATTAAACTATGGGGTAATAGTTATAAGTACAATATGGATGCAGCCTTTGTCATGCAAAAAAGAGCCCTTAGAACTATTCTTCGCATAGACCAGACTCAATCATGTAGAGAACATTTTGTTAGTTTAAAAATACTACCTGTACCTTGTCTTTATATTTTAGTTCTTCTCAGTAGCTTCATAAAAAATCTAGATAAATACGAGACGAAGGAAGACAGGGATACTAGGGCGGAAACGCGCAGGAAAGATTTGCCTAATTTTTTGCAGCCAAAATTAAATGTTGTCAAACATGGATCTAAAGTACAGGCTGTAAAAATTTTCAATAAATTGCCATTAGAATTAAAAATTATTAGTAATCCAAGAATATTTAAATTAAAATTAAAATCATTCCTTTTGACGAAGTGCTACTATAGTATAGAGGATTTTTTTAGTGACAAAAATAATGCCACAGTGTAACTTGTCAAATAGCCTAGTTCCAAATATGGATGTCGTTATTTTTGATTAAGTTAAATATATAATATATTTTAATATTTTAATTGATTGTAACTTTATTAGCTATTTTTTATTATTAATTTCAATTTTGACTTTTATTTGCATTTTATCCATTTATTATTATTGTAAATTTAATTGATTATCATATATATTATTGATTGTAAATTTAATTGATTTATTAGTTATGTTAAGTGATTAATCCTGTATTCGACACAAATGTATTTTTGTTCAGAATAAATAAATAATAATAAATTTTTCACCTAATAGAACCAATAAAAATATAAATTATAAGTTATAAAGTTAGCTTAGCTAGCTAGCTTAGCTAGTTAATTTGGTCACTCAAAAATACCAGCTCTTTAGTAAAAACCTGTAAATGCAGGGTTTAACTTAAACTAAGCTAAATGTTATTTACACAGTGCTGTGAAGCTAATAATTAAGTTAGAAACACAATTACACACTAGTGGAAAATTAATTACTTACCTTTGTTTGTTGCACTTTGAACATTAAACATTTCGGGCTAATTGAAGCTAGGAAAATATTTATTACACTTACGTTTTGGTCGTGACTGTGTTCGAGACTCACAAATGTGTATTAATTGTCTCTAGAATCTTTAGTGGCGCCAACGATTTTTCAGAAAAGTAAGAAACAAACATGAGAAGAGCAAAATCTCACTTTGTTTTTTTTGTCATTATTGGCGCGTCGCCCACACGACTAACAGTCGAGGCGTAATCTAGGCGCGGGCGCGTTAGGTGCGTCGCCCACACGACATTTGTAAAGAAAATCTCGTTACGGCGTGCCTCTTATGTGCCAGCGCCTCAACTGCACCTCGACTGTTGATTTTGTGGGCGACGCGCCTAATGCGCGCGCGCCTCGGCTGCGCCTCGACTGTTTTGGTCGTGTGGGCGACGTGCCTAACATGACTGCCAGCTGCATATATTTTTTGAACATACATTTTGATTAAACGGCGGTACCTGGAATTTTGAATACCACTGGATATATAACAGAGGGTTTTTTTCGGATTGTAAATGAATGACTCCCTCTCTGGGCAGAGTGAAACGGAGTGCCAGACTTTTACTGACTAAAACCCATCTAATATTCTGTAGCCCTGAGTGTTCTGGGGCCTCAGTATCAATATCGTAAAACCCCGCCGTTCATTTTAAATCAGGGTCACAACACAACACATTGTTCTCAGTCAGAACATAACCGCTGCTCAGATTCTGAAATAATTTTCATCTATCAATAAAACTAAAAAAAGTTCCAACAAAACGAAATAACATAGCTGTAAATAAGGCAATAAGTGACCATTTTGCCAATCTATACTAATATTATAAAGCTGAAGAGTTTGTTTGTTTGTTTGAACGCGCTAATCTCAGGAAGTACTGGTTCGAATTGAAAAATTATTTTAGTGTTGGATAGTCCCTTTCTTGAGGAAGGCTATAGGCTATATAACATCACGCTACGACCAACAGGTGCTGAGCAGCGTGGGTGAAACCGCGAGGAACAGCTAGTAAATTAAATAAAAACAAAAATCGTATGTCAGCATGTGCGCATAGATAATCTTAAGCCAATGAGACAATACAAAAATGCCATTTTTGACATGTCTTTATGTAGGTAGGAACCGTCGATATATCTATACTAATATTATAATCTATCTATACTAATATTATAAAGTTGAAGAGTTTGTTTGTTTGTTTGAACGCGCTTATCTCAGGGACTACTGGTTGGAATTGGAAATTTTTTTTAGTGTTGGATAGTCTATTTCTTGAGGAAGGCTATAGGCTATATAACATCACGCTACGACCAACAGGTGCTGAGCAGCGTGGGTGTAACCGCGTGGAACAGCTAGTATTAAATATTACTTGATTTTCAGTAGTATTAAAATTAAATTCACGGCATACTCTGGCAGGCGGCGAGCGGTAATGAACGGCAAACTTTGTCGTTCACATCGGAAGTAACCTACTGATATTGCCAGCCTCATACTTTATTAATTTAAAAACTATTTATATTACCGATGCTGAATACAATGTTGATAATTCTTGCAGGCTTCCCGTACAACTTTAGAAACAAATACTAAATGCTTCATTTAGTATCACAACTTTTGTACTGCTTAAAGCGCTGTACAAAGCAAACACTTTCTAAAACGTTTAGATTTTCGTTGCAAAGTTAGCCGTATCTGTACATGCGCCAAGCCAAAAAAATACAGTATATAGTCAAATACATGAAGAAAAGACTTAAATAAAAACAATATACAAAAGTGGCCTAGTACTACGAAAATTAAAATATTTAAAAAGACGACGAAAAAAATGTTTTCCTCTCAATTTTTTTAGCGGCATCATACTTTTTATATAATATTACAAGGGAAATTTCATCAACGGCATATCTAATACTTTAAAAGCTCGGAACTGTATTTTTTTTAATATACAAACAAAAACCAGCTTTTGCGAGTTGGATTCGTCCACTGACGGTTCCGTACAAACTTGTTATAAACGGCCACATCGTTTGACTGCGTAGACTTCTGTATTCTACAACTCTAAGGGACTACAGACTTTAAGTATATGCTTTTTATCTCAACTCGATATCTTCATGCGTTCCCGAGATAAAGGACCTTGACAGACAGACAGACAGACGGAGGTTGATGTATGGTATGATCCAATAAGGGTTCCGTTTTTTTTCCTAAAAATGGGAATAACTCAAGAAATAATAATAACCGTAAAAATATCCTTACTAATATTATAAAAGCGAAAGTGAGTTTGTTTGTTACCTCTTCACGCTTTAATGGCTAAACCGATTTTGATGAATTTTGGTACAAAGATAGTTGGGAATCAGGAGAAAAACATAGGATTTTTTAAAAAAAAATGCGATGTTAGAGAGAAAGAGGGAAAAACTTAGCGTTGCTATTACAAATCAATAAGGCGCAAGGGGAACTGTGTTACCCCGAATTTAACGCGAGCGAAGCCGCGGGCAAAAGCTAGTACTTAATAAAATGCATAATACTTTCATCATCTGCTTAGCCTTTTCCCAAGTATACTGGGGTCTTCCTATCTGAACTCTAGAAATCACAACCCTGTTAGTACTGGCATACCCTTGGTAATGACTGTCAAAGATCTACATGTTTCAGTCGGAACCAACAGTTATCGTGCATTCCGAGGCACGAAGGTAACTCGGTATGTAAAGGGTGGGCATTCGTCCACAGACAACCAAGCGCTTTCTCCTTAAGAGACATGTAGGTGTCCTACCTACTTTGACCTTTAGCAATCTTCTTAAACACAATATAAACATATTAAATTTAATTAAAAAAAAACCGTATAAGGTTGTAAGTATGGAAAACGTACAAACGTCACTACGATCTGACAGCAGCTGTCAGTGTCAAATGTCATAGGTTTATGACAAACGTAAAATAACTTGTCTCTGTTTTTCTCCACCACCGTCATCTTGAGAGTCTTTAAAAGATAACATTACGCCCTTGAAAGGTTAAAGTGAGATGTATTTAATAATACACCACATTTCGCTAGTTTGAAACCTATATAATCGGAGGCGAGATTACCAAAACATGATAAAATACTTTGTTTTGCCCATAATTCATCAAAATAGATACTAGGCATATCAACCTTGTAGAATATTGGTACTATTTTATGGTATTACTTGCTATCTGCTAAGCTCCGAGAGTTTTACTTTTTATCGTGTCGGTCCGCGGCCTAATAAATCAAAGTTATTGGCTCTCCCGGGTTTTGTCTATTAAAACCAGCCAGTAGTTTTATATGGATATGTTATGCGTATACATTCGGCCTAGAACCGATAGTACTATTATTTAATCTGTGGCTGAACGAGAAAAATGTAAATATGTAGGCAGTTTTTCAAAAACAGTTTAAAATAAAAATATTGTACCTGCAGGTACTTTTTATAGGTTGGTAGAAACTGCTAAATTAATTGTTTGCCAAGCAAGTGACTACATACCAAATTAAACACGTAAATCATAGTCTACTCGGATCAGGGGGCACGGCAGTGCCCCCACCAACTGGAGCAAAAAGTGTCACGGCCGTACCATCCTTTTCTCGAAGCAACTCAGACCATTTTCGACCCCCTGTAATATAACCTGTCGTTTTGTGACATTTGTATGAAATAGCTAAAACCGCAAATTGCTGAAGGATGGGGCGACAATTTGCTTTACTATAACTATCCTTAATACGTATACGTAGCGTACTTTACACGTATTTTAGATAAACAAGGTAACGTAAATATCATAAACCTTTACATGACTTTTATTTGGCGTCCGCCTATTATAGAGTACGATTTGTGCCCAGTCTTTTCACCCGCTGCTCGTACCTCAATGTCGTAGCGTGATGTTATGAAGTTTATTAATTTCGTACCTATGCATAATTTCAAGTCAATCCGGCCAAGGAATTGCGTTCTGCCATGTAAGTAAGCCACCCTGTTTCACTCTCTTTTTTGCGCTAGGGAAATCATGAAATAACTTCACCCGCTCAGTACGGGGCGGAACGGAGTGCCAGACTTTTACTGGGTTGCGGGTTGTTCGAAAGAGATACCGCGGCCTCGGAACGTAAAGGGCAATAGAAGGAACATGGGTGGGTTTTAGTCAGTACAAGTCTGACATGCCCCCCCGCTCCGCCCAGAGCGGGGGAAGTCATTGGATGATTTCAAAACCGAAAAAAAAAGACTATTACTGACTAAAACCCATCCATGCTTTAGACTTATGTTCCGGGGCCGCAGTATTTCTTTCAAACAACCCGCAACCCCGGCAAGTTCCCCCTTTAGGAGTCTTAGTGAGCACCTATGTCCTAAAGAGATATTTAATGAAAAAAAATATAATACACACTTACTTGTAGTTTCTGAGATTTAGTGACGACTGAGTCAGTGATTTTCTCTTTTATATATATGTGGATACCTAGATAAATAATTAAAGGTAAGGTTAAGGTATTACAGAGTAAATTATTTTCACATTATCCCTAACTTTTAATGTTTCAAATTCTTCGTAAAAAGTTTCTGAAAGTTTTAGTTTTAATTAGAGGCTTAGTTACAACAGTTCTTAAGCAATTTGAGATGCACTTTCCACTTTACACATTGTTTTAAAAGAATTTGTTTTTAAGAGTAGGTATCTACGAAGGTAGATAGGTAAGGTAGGTAGGTAGGTACGTTAAGCTTACTGACAGCTTGTACCCATTGCCAACCACCACGCCAACGCCAACCCACTTTGTCCAATTTAAAATATAATCCTTGTTTAATATAATAAAATTTGAGTTTGTTGATTTTTTTTTTCGGAGAGTAAGCCATAAAATAATTTCCCCCACTCTGGGCGTAGCGGGAAGAGTGTCAGACTTTTACTAACCAAAACCCACACATGTAAGAAAATGTGTGGGTTTAAGTGAGTAAAACTACATATATACCCGGAACATGAAGGGCAAAAGAAGGATCTTTTTGTTCCGTATCTCTTTTGACCCCGGCAGGCAGTGGCCCTGGCAGGTCCCCCTTTTTTGGGGTTGGGAAATCATCAAATAACTTCCTCCGCTCTTGGCGGAGCGGGGGGGAGTGTCATCCTTTTACCGACTAAAACCCACCCATGTTCCTTCTATTGCCTTTTGAGGCAGGCCCTTTTTGGCAGGCCCCCTGACATCTGTGAGGTGCGCGTGGGACACTAACGTGCAATCCCGATGGCCTGTCGCCACTGCACGGACGAACAGTGAGCTACCCATTGCAGATCATTTATCGGTTCCTATACCTTTATTTCAGCAATACTCAGTCTTGGCTAAAAAGCAGAAAAAGGCGCGTTGGTAGCGTGGATCAACTTTACCGGACTAATTCCTTCTACGAAGATCTATCGAATAGGTGCAACTTTAGGTAAGTTGTATAGTTAACTTACCTTATCCTAATAATATGTATTATAAATGCGAATATTTGTGAGGATGGTTGTATGGATGATTGTTACTCTTTCACGTCAAAACGGCTGAACGGATCTTGATGAAATTTGGCACAGAGCTAGATTATAGTCAGGAATAACACATAGGATAGTTTTTTTTCGATCATCACGCGGGCAAAGCCCCGGGTGCCAGCTAGTATATTCTAAAAACAACTTACCAGGGGCCTAAGTCTGCTATTACGATTTTGATAATTTTGGTAATCTACTACATGCTAAACTTGTCAAAATCAACCATTATGCGATCAGTGATCGACCATTCTGACACTATTGTAATAGCAGACTCTTAGGCCCCAGAGATCGTGCATATCAAACATGAACTTAATAATCGTATACAAAACTGTACTGTGTGTGTCTAATGCAAAGAAAAGGTTAAAGCTTTTGTTTCCTATTATCTTGTTTAATAATAACATAATATCGCCTTTAACACCCTAGGGATGCAAGCATATTGTTATCCTACCTACTTACATCCGTAGTTAAATGAAACTTATAAAATGCCGTATTATTATCAGTGTAAATGTTTTGAAAGGGTTCCAGAGCAGACCTCCCATAATTGCCTATTCTAGAACAGACCGTCAGATTTATTTTTGCTAAACAGTCTTGCATTTAGCCTCAACTCGCCTAATGAGAAGCGACGTAGCGGTAAAACTTTTAATCTTCCTCGGTTCATGACCCACAGTGAAAAAAAAACGACTTGTATTTATAAAAAATCTCCTAAACTTTTCTGTTTCAAAAAGCTACCTACTTCTTACCCTTGCATTAATTTAGTACATCAGTAGAAGACAAAGATCGTTCACGTTCAAATAATTTGTTTCAGGTGCCTTTTTAATATAAGCAGGCGTTCTTCATGAATTAAAAATGGCGGAATCTAGAAAAATGTGCTGTAATTAAATTCTGTTTGCGTGTTATTTCGCTTTGACAGAAACACCTCGCTTAAATGAATATACTTTGTAATTGAGTAAAAAATGTCGCTGATAATCAAAATGGAGAATTATTTCATTTTTCGTAAAAAAAATATATTATGTTGTGTTAAGTGTTAGACGAACACTCCGTTTTATCATTATACAGTCGGCACTAAGAAACGTATTTATAGGAAAATCATTTTAAAAATATATAATAATCGTCGACGTTACCTGCACGTGGACGATTACTATCTGCAATAAATGTATCATATATGTGTAGGAACGCAACAACAGATATATTTTTTACACTATTATATAACTTGTGTATTTCTTATTCTTGTCAATTATTGTCGGAATGTTAATTATTCAATTTAATATTTGTTTTAAAATTTTGTGTAAAATTTTGTCAAAAAAGAAATAAAATAATCAAAAAGATTATTTTATTTCTTTTTTGATCTATTTTAACGTGTTATTTGATATTTTTTTTGTCTGATTTATAGACTATAACCTGAAATAAATTTTTACTACACAAATTTACATGAGTAGGTTTCTATCAACGTCGAAAGAAAAGTAAATAACATAGCATTTTGAAGTGTATCAAATAATATTATATCAAAAGTTAGAAACGCACACGTTAGTACTTTAGAACGTCTTTATTTCTCGACACCACTCGACATGATTTAACAAAGAAATGGCGAAAAAGGCAAGATGGTAGTATTCCTTGGCTGAATTCATTCAAAAGGAGTTCTACAACTTTTCAAAGTACCAATACCAATTTGCAATATCACGCTTTTACAGCAGAAACAAACACTCCTTCTCCACGACCTCATATGATGTGACTAACGATCACATGTGGTAACCGTCGCGAAACAAGTCGTGTCTGGATCATTGTTATATGTATAAAAAAATCTTAAGATACGCGCTTAGCACTTCGAAACGTCCGCAGAGACGATGTTATGTCCAATTTCGAATTGTGTTGTACTTTTTAATGCTTGAAAATACGAACTTACACCGACCACATAAAGTACTTCCTACTGTATAAATGCGAATGTTTGTGAGAATGGATGGATGTATGGAAGTTTTTTACGTTTTCACGTCAAAGCGGCTTAGCGGATCTTGTTGAAATTTACCGAAGAGGTAGATTATAGTCTGGAATAACACATAGAATATTACTTTTCCGATAACACGAGGGCAAAGCCTCGGACGCCAACTAGTATATTTCAATAATCTCGTTCTATTCATTTGTTCTGTCATGAGTCCCTGACGCACATCGCGAGTCGTTAGATCGTGTATCTCACGGCTAAGTGATAATACAAGAATGTTTCCCTCACACAGTTTCATAGACAAAGAATGAAATATACAAGGAGGTTCAAGATTGGTATCTACATAATAAAATTGCTCTACATGAGTTAACAGCAATAAGGGCTCTCAGAAAAACGCTTCGTGTATCTTGTTACATTCTCAGTACGTACTCGTAAAACTAGTCATTTCTTCTATGTAGGTGCTTGTGTAGAGATCTCTTGTATTATTATTATTATTTTAGACAAGCTTAAGTCCGCTTCTTCGCCCGCTTGGGTTCCGGGGATTGTCGAAAGAGATACCGTGGCTCTGCGGCAAAGGACAAAAAAAACTTGGCTGGGTTTTAGTCAGAAAATGACTGACACTCCCCCTCACTCCGCCCAGAGTAGGGAAAGTTATTTGATGATTTCACATCCGCAAAAAAAATGTGGATCGTACAATCGGAAAAAAGTGTATTTTGTGCTCATTCGTAGTTTTAGAGTAAACGAGCAATAAGTATTTACACATCCTGACATATCTACATCATCACAAATGTTTGCATTTTAATATTAACTAGCATGAAGCTTTTGTTTTATTTAAAAATACATTTGGCAATTTTTCAGGTTCTGGTGTGAATCTTCTCATTTAAAAAGAACACATAAGTGTAATCTGATATGTTTATCTATACTAATATTATATCTATACTATAATATACTATATACTATAATATTATAAAGCTGAAGAGTTTGTTTGTTTGAACGCGCTAATCTCAGGAAGTACTGGTTCGAATTGAAAAATTCTTTTAGTGTTGGATAGTCCATTTCTTGAGGAAGGCTATATAACATCACGCTACGACCAACAGGTGATGAGCAGCGTGGGTGAAACCGCGAGGAACAGCTAGTTAATTATACACGAACGAAAAAGGTGTCTGTCGCCAACCTTACATGTACGCGTATCCAATGTCCCAGTATGGGGCTGTCCCACCTGTCCGCTAGTGCAGTGCGTAGGATGCTGTTGGGTCTGCCGCGTACCCGCGCATGATGGAGTCGCATCGCTTGCGCATGATGGTGTGAAAGTCATCTATGCCCGCTTCTGCGAACATGTCGGAAGCACTGCAGTAACGCTGCAACCCCATCAACACCTGAATGCATTATTTTATTGGACGCGTGTAGTTGACCCACAGACTGCATGTATAAAACGACTGACGGTTTATGTCGCAAGTTATGAACGGAACCCTCGGTGTGCGATATAGCTATCAGTGTTACCAACAGGTATCGTACTACCAAGTGCTACATTGTGAAGAACAGATAGGCGAAGAACGGATAGGATATAGTAAAATTTGACTCTAAGGTAAAACTGGAAACTGAACCCTACATAGGGAATAGGCTAGGCAGATATGAACGCTCAGCCCAACCAAATGTTGTGGATTGTTCGAAAGAGATACCCCGGAACATAAAGGGTAAAAGAAGCAAAATTGATGGATTTTAGTCAGTAAAAGTCTGACCCTCTCCCCGCTCTACCTAGAGCAGCCGAAGTAATTTGTTGATATCCCATCCCTTCATAAAAAAAGTGAGAAAAGGGGGAGAAAGAGGGACGAAAAGGAGAAAGATATACAGCTAGTAATTATATATTATAGAATGTAATTACTTTGACTCTGGAAACTACCCTATTGTAACATAACTGGAGAACGAGCTTGTAAATATCAGTTACCTGCGAAAAATAACAACAAAAAGCCGAGAATAGTTTTTAAAGCCCCCCACTGTTGTCACACACACCTTCAGTATTCCCCAGGTCCCCATTACCATATCATGGCAGTCACAGTCGCACCTTCTATCAGTAAACAGAAACACACTTACTACGCCTTGTATTATTGCTTGCGAAGCTATTTAGACATCAAACGATCGTGACGGGAAACATTCCCGGCAGTCACAAGCAAAGATTAAAACATAATTATTTGGTACAGATGTGAAAGAGGAGTTTTATACTGTTTAGTTCCACAGAAAATTACATGAATATGAACGTTTTATAAGTGTCTATGTCGGATTTTGTGAAATATAACATTTGATTGAAATTTCTGTTGAAACAAATCTGAAATTCTTGCTTTAAAATCGCTTAAATTCTATCGTTGACAAAATTGATAACCTTACTTGGCTTAGGTAAACGCAGAAATGGAAGATTTGTTGTTTTCCATGATGCGATTTTTTTCTCAATATAATTCTTTGGAACTTAACATCTATATTTTAAATGAATAATAGGATGAATTGCTGTAGTTTAGTTTCCACTTTAAACTCAAAGTAACGAATGATGGGCTTACGGCGAACAATAAACGAGAGCATCAGGGGATGAACACACGGCGAAATATCAAGCTATACATTTCTAGTACAATAAGACTTCCTATACAATGAAAGATAACTTGATTGGCTTTCAGGTAACGAACGAACTCGAATGTCCCTTCTGTACTTCATTTATTTTTAATCTATGCTACAGGAAAAGATCGCGGTTTCGCATTATAGGACCGGATGGGTATAATCACTTGCAATTCAAGATGATTATGAAGGTTTAAATGTCTGGACCGCCTGTTGGAAAAATGAAACGGTCTTTTGAGGGAGTTTTATGTAATTGAAATGGCGAGAACTGTCGCTAGCATTACGTTTCGTAACCACAAATCGTTCGCCGTAGTACTTAAATGCAGTCCTCGGTTTTAAATGTTTAAAAATGTGTTAATGCTTTTTTTCTTCTTTGTAGATTAGGTTGAAAGTTAGACTGCTTTTTAGACTGAGCACATTGTTTTCTTGTTTTATTTGTATGTCGCAATGCCACTTTAGAACTGAAATAGTTGTGGAACTAGTGACCCATCATTGTTTGTAATGGATGCAATGTAAGTACTAATGATGAGTGATGTGATGCAGAAAATCTCTCCGAGAAATTTCTAAGTTACGGCAATTTTTCTTTGTCCCACAGTTGAGCAGGAAAACGCAACCGGACAATAGCCAGGCCGGAGATGCGGGTTGTTCGAAAGAGACACCGCGGCCCTGGAACACAAAAAAAGGAACATGGATAGGTTTTAGTCAGTAAAAGTCTGACACTCCTTTCCGCTCCGCCCAAAGCGGGTGAAGTTATTTGATGATTTGACATATGAAATACTTTTAATAGTCGTTTTTAGGGTTCCGTAGTCAACTAGGAACCCTTATAGTTTCGCCATGTCTGTCCGTCCGTCCTCGCTTAATCTCTGTGACCGTTAGCACTAGAAAGCTGAAATTTGGTACCAATATGTATATCAATCACGCCGACAAAGTGGTACAATAAAAATTTGAAAAAAATGTTTTATTAGGGTAGCCACCCTATATGTAAAGTGGGAAGTAATTTTTTTTTTAATTTCAACCCTAACGTGTGATATATTGTTGGAAAGGTATTTAAAAATGAATAGGGGTTTACTAAGATCATTTTTTGATAATGTCAATCATTTCGGAAATAATCGCTCCAAAAGTAAAAAACAATGTGTCCCCCCCCCTCTAACTTTTGAACCATAAGTTTAGAAAATATGAAAAAAATCTGAAAAGTAGAACTTTATAAGGACTTTCTATGAAAATTATTTTGAACTTGATTGACACAACAGTTTTTGTACAAAAAAGACAAAATAATTTCTGGACTAAGTTTGTAGTATAATCGTATATGCAAGCATTTTTTGTAACTTTGTTTACATATTTTATTATCCTGAACGTATCTTTTTTCAAACAAAAAAAGAATTATTGAAATCGGTTTTAAAATTACCACCGAAATTGCACATCTTTGTATTAATTAGTAACCCAATTCCCCGAGAGATGGCGCTGTAGGTACTTATTACATTGGATCGGGTATTACCGAATTGTTCGGTTGGCCTCATAACTGGGAACACTTATTGTGACGGACGGGAAACTACGGAACCCTACACTGAGCGTGGCCCGACACGCTCTTGGCCGGTTTTTTAAAGTTGCCTTCAACAGGCAGCTTTAAAAAACGACTTTACTTTTGAGTTACTACTTAAAGATAATAATTATCTTTCATGGAAAGGAAAGAAAGAAAATAAGTTTATTTGGCGAATGCCATAACTGCACACAACATACAAATAAAGAAAGAACACAAAAAAAAAGTGTGTGTGTCAGCTTCGACGCATGACTGGAGTTTACTCCTTAAGTACAATGACCTCGTTACGTTTAAACATAACGAGGTCATTCATAAGTTGATTTTACACCTCACATTTTTCTCATACCGGGCGCCTTATATATGAAAATCGATTCTTAAGGAGTAAACTCCAAAAAAAAAGTTTTAAAAACTTGAGTAAATGTAAACACAAAAAGGAGATTATTATTGTCTCACGGCTGCGCCAGAAAGGCCCAGTTCAAAAAACTCCCGGGCAGCTAGTGCCCGAAGTTGGTTTTCAACTAAGTCTTTTTTTAGTGTTAAACTAAGCTGGTGTCAGAGTTTCTAAGCCATCCATGAGTCCATGACTTGAGTTTAAATGTCGTTGAGAAATATTTATCGGGCTTGGTTTGGTTTCCTCACCATGTTTGCCTTCACATAAGCAATTTATTATTATACAAAATACGCACATGAATCCGAATTAATTTTATTGTAAACGAACAGATTTTTATCAGTCATTTTCTAAAATTTAATTTGTAAAACCGTCTTTATTTAATAGAACTAAACTATTTTAACTTTAAATTAATACATTGTACTGACGTTTCTTCACATAATTTCTATTCCATTTCTATACGTGTTGACTTGTAATTGGCTTTCTTTTTCTATGGTTTTTTTTAATGTTAAGTTTTTATATAGCTGTAAGTCTTCCATAGTATATTAAATAAATAAATAATCAGACGTGTGTGTTTTGGGTTCGAAGTGAAGTCCTTTTTTAGTCATTGTTATTTGATAGACCAACTGGCAACCTCTAGACTGTCACTGCAACAAAATAATAACCATAAAAGTTGTAGTGGGATCAAACCATTTTTTTTATAAAAAAAAACACTTATTTTCGGTGATATACTTTAAGTTTTCAGTATACCAAAACGCTATTGATAGGAGACGTCCTAAATCCGATCCCTATTTCTCACCGAATCATTCTATTAGACGATTGAGCAATAATAGACCTATCCTATTACTGGAGAGATCATTGAGACAAGTGACATCTGACCTCGATTCTTTTGTTTCTTAAACACACGCACAAGACGCAATAAGCGGCCGTTCACACGGTATTATTCAATACGAGATTTTATGGTTGCTGCACACTCTCGCCGAGACTTCCCGAGACGAAAGTGAATATAGTAGCGTTTGTCTGGTCTTAGTATTCTTCTCTTGCTTTCAGTCATGTTTCGGTTCTTTGTGACACGTCTTACAAGAGACATGGACAGAGCTTTCGGTCGTGATTTTTACGGTTATAATCCTTACTTATCCTTACTTTATAATATACTTACTTATAACTTACTTACTTTATAATATTACTAGCGGCCCGGTACGTGCCTCGCTACGTATTTACAAAAATGTGATGCAGCGCCATCTGCCGGACAAAATTGTGAATCTAAACCATTCCCAGATCCCCTTGAACACACAAAAAGAATTCATCAAAATCGGTCCAGTCGTTTGAGAGAAGTTCAGTGACATACACACTCACAGAAGAATTATATATATAAAGATAAAAGCGAAAGTGAGTTTGTTTATTTGTTTGTTTGCTACATCTGTTTGTTACATCTGCACGCCTAAATGGCTAAACAGATTTTGATGAATTTTGGTACAGAGATGGTTGGGACACTGGAGATGGAAAAAGGCTATTTAAAAAAAATAGATTGAGATATGAGGGAAAGAGAGAAAAAAGGGAAAACTTAGCATTGCTATTACAATAAATAAGACGCTAGGGCAAAAACTGAAGGTAGCAGGTGCCTGTAAATTAGGTAAGGGGAACTGTGTTCCCACGAATATAACGCGAGCAAAGCGCGGGCAAAATCTAGTAATAAAAAAAAAAAAATTACTAATTTATTAAAAAAAAAAAATGTAGTACATTCTAGGATGCCATTCTGTTTTCCTTGCTAGGCTAAGAAATAGCCTGTGTTAAGGAAGCGCAGTTGCCATCCCGAAAAAGGGTGTTCACATTTGAAATATACACATGGATACACATGGAGGTAAAACGGTGTATAGTATGTGGTATACAAAGTGATAAAGTGATATGTATTTATCTATACTAATATTATAAAGCTGAAGAGTTTGTTTGTTTGTTTGAACGCGCTAATCTCAGGGACTACTGGTTGGAATTGGAAAATTCTTTTAGTGTTGGATAGTCCATTTCTTGAGGAAGGCTGTAGGCTATATAACATCACGCTACGACTAACAGGTGCTGAGCAGCGTGGGTGAAACCGCGTGGAACAGCTAGTTATTAATAAAATTGATATTTCCTGTCTGACTGTCACATTGAGCCTACTATGTCTTTGTCTCTGCATCACCCTAAGGTTGACTGGTAGAAAATGCCCAAGGCATTAAGTCCGCCTTTGTACAATGTTTTTGTTATGTGTTGAAGCTTGTGCATGAAGTTTCAATAAATAAATAAAGCAAATAACTGACACATCAATGTCGTGTGAACGAGGCTTAATGATAGGCTGTCCTTCCTAGTGGAACATAATAGATTCTATATTTATGGCAGAACTTGTTTACACAATTGTTGGATTAAGACAAGCGCTTCAAACAATTGCTTTAAGAATAAGCCGTTCTGAAAAAGCTGCGGAACAAATATAGCTAAACACTGAAATGGCTATTTACACAAGCTTTTATAAAAATAAGCCTTTTCGTAGCGCTGAAAAAGCGGTATACGATTTCGGTATTGTTATTTTTCGTACTTAGAAAAATGGTTTTTCCAAAAAGTTTTTTATTTTAGCATTTTAGTTGTAGTGAGATGGTATATTATACAAATTCTTATCTAGTATTCATTTTTCATTGTTACTAAGATACCATTTCGTCATATAAAATATTATAAGAAAAAAACATGCATTATAAAAAATAACTCATAAATTACCCATAGAATATAGATAAAATTCGTCCGGATATCCGAGAAACCGCGTAATAAAAATACCAAAAAAGAGAAACATAAAATCAAATTTAGCTCTTTCTCCATTTTTTGAAGTCGACAAATTAGTTTGAAATCTTCTGACTAAGAAAAATAGGTATTTCGTAATATTTTCGTATAGAAATACAATAAATAAATAAAGACATGTTCAATTGTTTTTACATTAAGATGTTGCTAAAGGAAAAAGTCTATTGCTTGATTTACTCGGAGACATGGGTCCAATACGCACTGAACCTTTAGAACGTTTCATGTAAAATGAACTAGGCCGGGACCAAACGTAAGTCTGCCTTCTATTTTCAAAGCGGGGCCCATGATTCCGGTTCAATAATGTCCGGCAACTAGAGCCGAACACTCGTTGATTTCCGGTCGAGAACATTTACCAGGATGTTCGGTGACTGATTTGGAATCGACGTGACTGTTCACGAAGTATGCAATGAATGAAGTTGACAGATAAAATATCTAAATAAATATATCTTGGGACAACTCACACACGGCTATCTGATCCCAAGCTAAGCAGAGCTTGTGTTATGGTAACCAGACAACTGATATACATACTTATATAATTTATAAATACATACATATTATAGATAAATCACACCCAGACACAGAACAAACAATCGTGCTCATCACACAACGTTTGTCCTGGGTGGGAATCGAACCCACGACCTCCGGCTCAGCAGTCAGAGCCACTAACCACTAGACCAACAGGCCCGTCTATAGTTATCGATATAGATCGTTCTCAAGCAGCGCCAAAAGGATGTAGTTGTCACAACGACATGTTCTGCACCTGCAGCATTCATTCTATCCCAGTCCTTTTAAAGCTATCTAGCTGTAAGTGACGGGAACCATGAAGTAAGAAATGTCCACAAGGAAGGCCAAAGATGCGTTGGTATGAGGATATCATAAAAACAGTATAAGTTACCACTTCACTTCTACTGTGTTGCCAATTCTCACGATCTTGAGCGACTTTTGCTATGTACAGAAGTTGCCCAAAATCGTGAAAAGTGGCATAAAACAAAGGAGGTCTACACACACACGTCAAAAGTATTAGAAGAAGAAAAGAGCTCTAGTTGAACCAAGGTGAACTTAAAAACTACAAAAAAAACTTCCTAAATAATAAAAAAGTGGGGTTTTTTTTCTTTTCAGATTATAATTCAAGTAATTGAAATACAAATATATATGCAAGATAACTCATAATTAACCTAAGCAATGTAAATAAACCGTTGCAAATGAAACAAATCGTTCTCATTGATATCTTTACACATCGGTAGTCCTTATTATAAATATTATAAAAGCGAAGTGAGTTTGTTTGTTACCTCTTCACGCCTTAATGGCTAAACCAATTTTGATGAATTTTACACTACAATTGGTACAGAGATAGTTGAAACCCAGGAGACGGACATAGGCTATTTAAAAAAAAAAGTGGGATATGAGAGAGAAAGAGGGAAGCAAAGGGAAAACTTAGCTTTGCTATTACAAATCAATAAGGCGCAAGGGAAATGCTGCAGGTAGCAGGTACCTACAAATCAGGAAAGGGGAACTGCGTTACCCCAAATTTTACGCGAGCTAAGCCGCGAGCAATAGCTTTTATACTATATTGGAAAATCGGCTCAAAGTTTACGTAACAACAACAACAAAATACAAAAAAAAAGCAATCAAATTGAGAACCTCCTCGAATTACTCTAGGTATTTCAACATTTATGATGTCTAAAAAAATTCTTACAAGATTTACTTTCGAAACTTTACAAAGGAAAACCTAGATTTTCTTTTACATGTTTTCTTAATAAAGTAAAAACAAAATTTGTGAGACCACTCGATGTAAGTGCCTAGTTACCCTGCGAAGATGAATGAGCCACACTTAACTTTTTTTTCGCTAACATTTACCAGGCGCGGTCTCGTGAAGTCAAAAGATAATTATGCCAGAACAGTTCCTTCCTACTTACCCTCGAAATTTACGGATTATAATACGTCAGTAGACGCACGTGTGGTATACTAATACCACCAAAAATTTATGTGAATGAAATAATAGATACGTAATCGATTTTAACTATCGTCGATCGTTAAAGTAAAAATGCAAAAATAAAAGTAATTCCAAAAAATAACCTAAAAAGTGAAATATAACTTTATTTCCGGAAGTCGGTTACTTCTGTTTGTTGCGTTGACTTTTTGGCCACCGACTTTCGGAAAATGTTTTCTACTTCAGCATTTTTAGTTCAGGTATAATGAAATCGAATATTCATTTTTAATTGTTACTAAAATATATTATCAGATCTATTGACCTAGCAGTAAAAATACTTAACATGCACGATAACTCATAAACTACATATCAATAAAATTGACATGGGACCACATCGAAAGTATATCCTTTAAAACAACAAAAGAATTATGAAAATCGGTCTACAAGTGGCGGAGTAATCCGTAAACACATAAAAAAATACAGTCGAACATAGAACCTCTTCCTTTTTTGAAGTTGGTTAAAAACAAAGAATCACTGCAACTGAAAGTATACCAAAACATAATAAACGCTCTAGTCTAAAGCACTGATAAATCTTGTACCTACTTGAGGATATAATGCCAGAACATCTATAACGAAGCCACAATCTCTTAACAAACTGCTGGCTTACCCTGTTGGCCTTACGTCCGGCTACCGAAGCTGGCCCGTTTGTTATATCAAGCTGTGTGTTTCCTTTCTTTAGTAACTGAATTCTTTTTCACAAACTCGACTTTACCGAAGTGTTTTCGAAAATGTTTGAGGGCTGCCTGATGCCTACTTTTGTTATTAGAACCAAGTTTTTCTTTTCTCTGCACAAAATCTACTTGAGTTACCCATTTATTTCTGTTCGTTATGCGTAGACCGGAATCAAGACTGACAGGATGTGTCTTGAGACAAGCTATTGCTCGGCGGCGATCTCTCGCGTCCGGCCCTGGTTCAGGCCATGGTCCGGAGCGAGAGGGAATGGGAAGCGGTCACCACCTTCTGCGAAGCAGTAATGCTAGCGAAGGAGGTGGCCGGGCGTTTGAGGGAGAGAACATCTGCCCAACCCAGCCGCCGCGGGAGACGCCCATGGCGCCGGGCGCCGCGAGACGACTTCCGGCCACCGTAGATGCGGGCCTGTGGGCGGTGAGCAATGGGTAGTTCACCGTCCGTCCGTCGATTGACGACAGGCCGTGTCGACGGCGCGTTCGTGTTTCACGCGCGTCTCAAAGAGAGTCAGCAAAGCAGAGGGGCTTGCCAGAGCCTCTGCCTGCCGGGGTTGCGGGTTGTTCGAAAGAGATACCGCGGCCTCGGAACGTAAAGGGCAAAAGAAGAAACATGGGTGGGTTTTAGTCAGTACAAGTCTGACATGCCCTCCCGCTCCGCCCAGAGCGGAGGAAGTCATTGGATGAAAAAAAAAAAGACAAGCTATTGCTCGGGTTTTTCGAAAGAGATACCGCTGTCCCGAAATACAAAGGGCAAAAAAAGTACATGGATGTGTTTTAATCAGTATAAGTCTGACACTCCCGTTTTGTGAAGATTTCCTATGCGCAAAAAAAAGTACAAGCTATTGCTTTGCAAAAGACTGAACACTGTTGAGCACTCTTATCGGTATCACCTCACTACATTTTGTGTGGCAGTGCTTAGGAGTGTACAGTCAAGAAAAGATATAAGTAACCAGGCTCGTCTGATACAGCTGAAATTTTCTTAGAAATCCATTAATGTTTTCGGATAAAGTAAAATTTGTTTGATGGAGAACTGTTACAGTTCATTTTATAAATTAAATTTGAATTGTGAATCAGTATCTAAAAAAAATGGTATGGTATCTAGTTGGTTGACCGTGCGTTAAGGTTTGAAAAAGCTACCCTGCATTAGAATTTTTGACTGTACCGTAGTGGCGCTCTACAAACATTTAAACTTTTATACACAAACAGCTAGTAAAGGAATCAAATCCGCGGTACACAGCGCAAAACCAAATAACAACCACGGCGCCAATCATGCAGATTTATTGCGTGAAAATTCGAAATTTATCAGCCTCAAATGGAATGTTTTCCAAAAACGACCGCACCAAAACAAAGCTCCTGTCTACGGTACATTTTTTAAAACAATTTTCACGGTGCTCTATTAAACTTTCATAGTTCTATATTGAAGTCTGCTTTTTAACTTCACGTTTTTTGTCTCGACTGCCGAATGCTGTCTTAAATTTGAATTTTCTTTTAACAATTTCAAAATAAGAACGGTATTTTCTACGTAACTGCCAGTGCTGCAAACTTCTTGTAATGTATAAAATAATAGGGAGAGGCCAATGATCCCATTAAACATGAAATGAGCAGACCATATTTTCATTGTTGCCGTAATAATTATATTGTTATGTTCAATAATATTTTCTGATAAAAGGAACAATGGAGAACGTTTGTTAGGATATTTATTTGAATTCAATGGATTTTCTTGTTAATAATTCGAAGACCTGTTAAGCGAGAAATAAAATGTAAATATACCTAATTATAATGAGGAAATCTAAAAGTTGACTAAAAAGTTGTCATTGTTTCTATAGTTCAAAACTGCTTATAACTGGCCTTCTTGGAATAAAAACTTTTGTTTTTTTTTTAATTTTGCACACCCCTAATGAACTAGTATAAGTGCAGTGCAGAAGAATTATGATTCTATTTTAAGTCGACTTGAGTGTGTGTAGGTGGCTTATGGTCTCCAGACTATTTATAGATAACACCTGAATGAAGTCTTTTTGCAAAATCCTCCTATTAAATTCCTTTGTTTACTTCTTATGGCTTCTATTTATAACGAGGTAAGAATAACTGGAGGCAAAACAGTTTTATTAAGTCACAAACACTGTTAAGGGCATCTGTTATTTTTAGATAATTATGTTTATTCTCAAAAAAGCTCTCCATCTTTACGACTACATGGTCGACTGCACGGTTGGCGCAGTAGCTAAGCGATTGGCTGCTGCGCCGTGTGTCGCGGGTTCGATCCCTGTACGAACAAATGTTTCTGGTAGTTGTTTCAGGTCTGGCTGTTTGTGTATGTGAGAGTTTAAATGATTGTAAACACACCCACGATACATGAGAAATTCCTAGTGTGGGGCAACGTTGAGTTATTTTATTAATTATGACTTTCCATTTATGACTGACTATAGGGCGAATGTATGATCTGCTTGCACTGGTCCGTAATTAACGCCAATAACAATTGGCGAATCTTTACGTAGAGATCATCCCGCCATCCAAGCTTGGCAGCGGAGTGTCGTAGTTCACATTGTATATATCATCTAGCGTTTCAAGTGTTAATTATAAAACCCAACTATCTCTGTACCAAAATTCATCAAAATCGGTTTAGCCATTAAAGCGTGAAGAGGTAACAAACAAACTCACTTTCGCTTTTATAATATTAATAAGGATAGTTAGTTGATGTTAATACATTTTTGTTCTTTCATTAATCGCCGTCGCTGATTTAATTCCTGTTTGATGGCTGCTAGAACGCTGTTAGAACAATAACATCTGCCACCATCTTGCAGACTATTACTATGTCACGGCATGGCCAAAACTCGCCTACAAGAGAAAGACATACTAAAACAAAAGTACATCCTCCATATTTGAGCCAACACTGAACCTCCCAGTTGATCCGCGAGCCAGTTCGCAGTAGGTAAATGAAATAAATGTTGGCCCGCAGCCAAACCACACTCGACCCGTTGGACTTAAGGCGCGGGCCCACCGCGGTGCACCGAGAGGCTACGCACGTGTATGCTATAGCCGTATAGTTCGGTACAGACCCCTTTAGCGGCTCGACATTCAAACCTCCGCTGGCTCGGTACTGGCCCCGAAAGGGGTCGACCATTAAGGTTATACATTTCATGACAATTCCCGTCACCCCACCGATTCAGCTGATGTGTCATGTGTCAAAATCCTATCGTGTAGAGTGGTTAAGCTTCGCTTTGTAAGAAAATGTAGGTTGTTTGACGTTATTAATACATGCGTGGCTTGCATGAATAGGCGGTTACATAGCTCAACGCTGTCTACGTGGGTCTACGTTCCCACTGGAGTACACGACCCATGACTATGTACAGTTCGCTTATCGCAGAGCGCTTTTCCTCCGTGGATTGCAGTGCCACGTGTGTAGCCTCTCTGTGCGCCGTTTCACGTTATACATAGTCGTGGGTTTTCATGTAGGTACTCCAGTGAAAACGTAGACCTCCGTTGTCAAACAAATTTATACAAGCAGCAAAAATGTGCCGCGTGCCCGTGGTCAGCATGCGCCGCGCCGCGGTGGGCCCGCGCCTTTACGTTCAAACATCGAACGGCGCTGTAGGACTCTTGTTAACATTGTCCGATACTGTAGGTACTAGCTGCAACTTGCTAGTTTAATACCAGCATATTTTAATAGATCACATTTTTGTTCAAGTTTCATTGTCCGAGATCGGAAGGTCGTGTGTTGTAGATTTCTTTGTTGAAGACACCTCCAAATATGTATGACTAGCTGGCGCCCGCGGTTTCGCCCGCGTCATATCGAAAACCATCTTACTTGTTATTCCAGACCAAAATCAAAATCTGTACCGAAATTCATCAAAATCGGTTGGGTCATTTAGGCTTGAAGACGTAACAAATAAACCAACTCACTTTCGCTTTTATAATATTAGTAAGGATTAATCAAAGGTAACGGTTAATGATTTACATACCTACCTGAAAGTCTCATTTAAAAAAAAGTATACATTTGTTTAAGTAATGAGTATACAACATCTGCCTATTCTTTTCCCAAATAAGTAATTCTTTTCCAGTGTTACCGGATTGAGCTGACTATTTTACATGATACGACTGCCTATCTGACCTCCACAACACATTTAACAACGGGATTATACGATACTCCTTGGTAGGAATGGTTGTCAAACTTTCGAGCCACTTATTACCTGTAAGGACTGTCAAAAATCTACAAATGACAGTTGGAACCAACGGCTTAGCGTGCTTTCCGAGGCACGAGGACATTTGGTGCGTATCGGATGGTCGCCCATCCGCAGACCAACCTAGGCAAGCGTGGCTTAATCTCAAGACGATTTCATAATGAGTGTTATTATACCAAATTAATTATGAAAGTTTCATGATTGTTATAAACTGATTATTTTCTATATCCACCATATCTTTCAAAAAGTTCGTTAGGACTGTTTCTATATAATATTAAAAACTTTGAAAATACTTTTTGCCAATATCTAATTCCTAATTATTGATTTAACTTTTAAGACGGGATATTTACCATGTTTATTATTTATTATCGACTATTTAATTTATCCGATAAAATAGCGCGTGCAACTGCACTGAAATATCGGAGAGAAATTTCCAAATAAAATACTTAATAAACAAAACAATTTCATAAAGTAGACAAATAAATGAATTTCAAAACCCTTATTTTTGTACCCAAATACATTTCCCTTATATTGAACACACTTTTGAAACATAACAACATTATCTTTGACATTAGTAAGTTCGATCTTCAATTGTTTATTTATGACGACACTAACCAAGGAGTGACGGGAGTGTTGCCACCCACGCTCCCGTGTTGCCATTAGGTTCCTTTATTTTAGTTCTTATCTAAAATTGACTACATAAATAGAGTTTAATCCGATACTTAATAGTACAGTCACGGATAGGACAGGGATTTTTTTTTAAACATTGTGTGTATAAAACCATTTTATCGTACTTTCAGAGGTTTTATTCATAATACTACGGAACATTTTATGAGTAATGACCATACTTCGTTACCATATTTATATGCCCGAATGAAGTAAACCGTACTTATCCAGTTTACGACACACATACCTACGGATAGCCTTATGTTATGTGGCGTAGTAAATTTTAACATTCTGAACTACAAGAACTGAAGCGGAAACTAAACGGTATGTATAGTTTAAGTTGAAAGATCAGTGAGAAATGAGCTAACTTAACCCAAATTCCATCAGTAAAACTAAACGAATTATTTTGAAAAGCTCACAGTGGTGACGATTCTGACGAACTATCATATTAAACTAGATTAAGATTAAAGCTTGACAACCACTATTTTGGTAAAAAAACGGTTATTTTAGAATAGCGAGATGACGATTTTTTCTAAATTGAGTAACTTAACTATTATTAATTGTGTCACTTCAATCAATTTCGGAATAGGAAACGTCGTTTGACAGGAATAAACAACATTTTTGTGATTTTTAGAGTAGTTAGTGATAACAGAATCGACACCAGTGACAATGAATTGTCCATAACAATTATGAAATGTACTGCTCTAGATCGTAGTTGAGATACTTTGAAAATATAAGAAGAAGACGTTCCGTTTCTTTCATGAAACACACCAGCAGAAGTAAATGCGTCTCAAAAAATTTTCAAGCACCATTTACTTGGTTTGCATCCTTCCGTATTTCTATTCCGACTGCTTCGGAAGTCGCCGTCCCTTCAAGCTGGGGTGATAGAGGGAGTCATTCTATACCATAGATTTATTTTTCCGTTTCCGCATCCCAGTTGCACTCAGTCATCAAAAAGCAGCTTTTGATATTTTAATATTTCTCTTTTGTCGGATTTGTTTTTTGAAGATACTTAACTAGTATGCCTGTGACACAAAAATAAAAAGATGGTCACGTTTTTGAACTCCTGAAATTGTTTTTTTTTTGGCGGTACGGTTGGCGCAGTGGCTGAGTGATCGACTGCTGCGCTGCGTGTCGCGGGTTCGATCTCCCCGCACAGAACAAATATTTGTATGACCTACAGGTTTTGGGTCTGGCTGTTTGTGTATGTGAGTTTAAATGTTTGTAAACGCAGCCACGATACAGGAGAAATTCCTAGTGTGGGACAACGCTTTAAAAAAATATCAAGGGATACCCAGATACATATACCCCAGATACAAAAAACCTGTATCCATTCAACAAAAATAATCATCGCGACACTACACTGTTCAATGCGAAAAAGAAAAACGAAACGAAAATAACTGGCTTCCTTTGTATGAGAGATAGAGAGAGAGACAGACAAAAAACACACGCACGCTGCACGGCTTACACCTATAGCAAAAAGTGTCGTTACAACTTTTAGTCTTAATTTTTTCCGTCTAAGCCCCTTTCACAAAGCGCGATAAGGAACTTCGTTCAAAAAAACTCGTATTTACGTAATACAAACTTAAACAAAACTCTGATACTGGAATCCCGCCAGGCCTTTAATAAACTTTGTTCAACTTAGTTATAACACACGAGCTTTTATGTGATATTCTTGGACATATAACATAATATTATTTACCTCATATTACGCTCTAGTGCCTACAATAAAAGAGAAGCCTATAGTTATTACTACTGGCACAGAACTTTACCAACTAACACATACGTATATGGCACATAAAAAGCTAATACCAAGTGTGATGGTGCTAAAAGAGTAGCAATTTGCCCCCAAGTATGTACTAACTTACAATATTATAACTTCATGCATTCACCCCAGTAATCCCGTAGTAAGCCAACTAAAATAGTACACCCACATGACACGCAATCACATCTTAATACAGTTACTGGTAATAATTATTTGAATATGATGGAAACAAGATAAGACACTTTTGTCAGTCAAGGTATATCTAAATATACTAGCTACTGAATGCTGTTTTATGAGAACTTTCAAGTGTGTTTTCTAAAAAAAATATCACCATAATAATTATGTATAACGGAGAGAAATTTTCGGTATGTTATGCTACCCTTTTTTACGAGTGTCAAATCATTAAATAACTTCCCCAAGTCTGGGCGGAACGGGGGAAGTGTCAAACGTTTATACAGACTAAAACCCACCTATGTTCTTTCTTTTGTCCGTAATACACTGGGGCCGCGTTATTTCTAATTGTTAGTTTTTAATTATGCTTTTGTTTTATGTAATTAATGTTGATTAGGGGAGGGGTTACTGTCTACTTGTATTGTAATGATGGTTTATTTTATGCTTTTATTCATGCTTTAGATTTAGGTTGAATGTTTATTAATATTTTCAATTATTTTTTTCACTCTTGTTGCTGTTTAGTTTTTGTAACTTATTTTATCTTGATTTCCCTTTTTTAACAATGCTTGTCAAACTAAAATGTCTCATGGTTTCATCTATGGAAAACGTTGTTGATATCACATTTGTAAATCTATTGTTATTCTTTATTATGTATTACTAGCTGTGCCCAGCGGTTTCACCCGCTGCTCAGTTAGGGGCATGAAAAATTGATGTTAGCCGATTCTCAGACCTACTCGATATGAACACAAAATTTTGTTCAAATCGGTCCAGCCGTTTTGGAGGAGTATGGGAACGAAAATTGAGACACGAGAATTTTATGTATTAGATATTCAAGGTGTTATTGTTTGTTATTCGCAATAAAGAAAATAAATTAAAATCTCTTTCGAACAACCCGTAAACCCAGCTCGTAGTTTGTACCGTCTGTTTATCACTCGTGACTATACATATCCAGACTATACATATGTAATGTTAGTCTAAACAGTTCGTGTTACAGCCCACCCTCTGTCAGCGACCGACTGGCCTTGTTTGTCAACTAGCCGTTAAGCTAACACCGACGCCGACGCATCACCTGACTTTATTTAGTTAATTCCATCGACTCACACGTTATTGGACGCGTTTATTGGGTGCGTCAATTAAAATAATTGTTTGGTTTCATGACAGTGATGTGGCTAAGTACGTTTTGTGTGGGTTTAGGGTGGTATTTAGAAGTATTGACTCCAAACTATGAAGAAGAATTTATCACCTGTGACTTCTTCACTGCACGTGTAAGCGGGCACACCCGTTCGACTGGTGAATTTATTATTTAGACTTTGTAATTTTTTTTTTGTTTTTATATATAATTGGTGTTTGCTAGCTGACAAGTGACAGTGAATGAATAATTTCTTATTTTTATAATTTTTTGTGATAATATAAATTGTATAAAATCTGGTTCTTCTAACCTGACAGACAGATGTGTTGCTGGGGAGTTTGTTCCGCCACTTCTTCTTCCCAGCTAAAACACTAGGAAGTGGCGAAGGGCAGGGCGTTTTTGTGGGACTGTCTCTTGTAATGTGACGTTCAAAAAGTGCTGATTATCAGCCTAATTTAAATAAATAACTTTTGATTTTGAAGCTACTGTAAAATAAAGAATCGGCCAAGACCTTGTCAGACTTGCGCACCGAGGGTTTCGTACAAACCTGTGACATAAACGGCCATATCTTTTGACTGCGTAGACGTATAGGATTGATTTTCGCAGCCTTAATTAACTACAGATTTGAGTATATTTATAGTTAAAATTTGAACTCGATACGCGTTCTCGAGATAAATGATCTTGACAGACAGACAACGAAGTTATTCAATAAGATTCAATATTTTTTTCCTTTTAAGGTACTAAACCCTAAAAACTATACCTTTTTGGTGCTAACGTTCTCGTTGGAAAATTCCGGGTGCGGCTGGAGATGCAATTTAAAATCAAATGCTTTATAGTCCGGTCAATTTAGACATTCGAAGTTACGTAAATTCCCACCAAGCTGAAAATCGGTAAGATTGTTTAAAATATCATTAAAAACAAAATTTGAAAGTTCCCCATCTTTCCCCTGTAAGGAAAAAAAAAATTCAAAGTCAAAGGTCAAAAAATAAGTTTTTATGACGATTACAACTTTTTGAATCGTTATATCTCAAAAATGGTGGCTCTAGAGAAAAGGTATTAAATTTTTTTGTAGATAATTTTATGATCTACAATTTTTGTCTGAGGTATCCTTACTAATATTATAAAAGCGAAAGTGAGTTTGTTTGTTACCTCTTCACGCTTTAACGGGTAAACCGATTTTGATGAATTTTGGTACAGAGATAGTTGGGAACCAGGACACGGACATAGGCTATATTTTTTTGAAAAAAGAGGGAAGAAAAGGGAAAACTTAGCGTTGCTATTACAAATCAATAAGGCGCAAGGGGAAATGTGTTACCCCAAATTTAATGCGGGCGAAGCCGCGGGCGAAAGCTAGTTTTATAATAAAACTAACCATTTTGCTGAAAATTATGAAAAACTATTTTTTTACCTTTGACCTTATCTTTCCCCTGTAAGGAAAATATTTTATCAATATTTTTTTTCCTTACAGGGGAAAGATGGGGAACTTTCAAATTTTGTTTTTATTGATATTTTAAACAATCTTACCGATTTTCAGCTTGGTGGGAATTTATGTAACTTTACTCTTATTTTTTGGTCTAATTTGACCGGACTATTTACGAAGAATTTGCATTGGCCAAAGTTTCTTACGAGTTACATGTTCATAACAAGAACAGTTTTAACGAAATATTGCGAGATCAAGTGAAAACAGCAGTGACGAATTCCCACATTAATTAAATGACGTTTTTTTTTTGCATTTGCCTTTAACAGGCTGAATTTAAACAGCCTAATATTAAAAATAAGAAATATTCTTGAATTTAGAACATACATAATAAATAACCATGTTTATTTATTTTTGATATTCTTTCGATAAACACACGGAACAGAAAAAACAGGATAAACACATGTAACATTTTCATCAAATATGTTTTATTAGCTTTAAAAACACGCGCCTCTTTGCTGTGAAAAAAAAATGTAACCAACTTAATCACCCACTCTACAATAATACCAACCGTAACATCTTTGACCTTTAAAATTACAATAAACCGGACGAAACTGCCGCCATCATGAAAACGAACTAGTTTGTGTTTTGCACAAGTTTTTCGAACAAACTCACAAAGCCTTAATGAGGATGACGCTAGCAGAACTGCTTTAGTTAAGTGCTTCGCTTTCAAAAGGCAGGCGAGGATTTCTATGGACACTAATAACACAATCATTTGTAGGGTAAAAGGGTTAAAAGTGTCAATGATATAACGTCAGAAGCATTAACATATTAGGTACCAGCTGGCGCCCGCGGCTTCACCCACGTGATATCGAAAAAAAAGTTCTATGTGTTATTCCAGACCATAATCTATCTTTGTGCAAAATTTTATCAAAATCCGTTCTGCCGTTTTGACGTGAAAGATACATATCATACATCCATCCAACCTCACAATTCGCAGTTATAATATTAGTAAGATTAGTATCGCGGTCAGAAGCACGACTCCTGAGCACGGAGTCCCGGGTTGGAATACCGGGTCGGGCAAAAAATGGTAATTCGATTTTCAATTAGGCATTTCACCGTAGCAGCCCGGAGTTTGGAAGTTGGCGGTGAGCACCTGTCCTGTGCCTGTTCTTTCTGCCGTTGTATCGGATTGCCGTCCCATCGGATTATGAGAGTGAGGGAATAATAAGTGCACTATAATATCTCTCGCGCCGATGGCTAATCTCCGCTAAGATTGACCTCTGTGGCGAAAAACAGCCAGGAGGATTATATAGTCTTAACAACACAGTAATATTGATTGGCACTAAGTGGGAAGTGCCAGGGTAGCTCGCTGGCTGCGAGTTGGTTCCAACGAGAAACCGAGGCCTTGGAACACAAAGTGCAAAAGAGGGACCATTAATGGATTAAAACCAGTACAAGTCTGACACTCCATTTCCCTCCGCCAAGAGAGGGAGCAGTTATTTGACAATTTCCCATCCCCCAAAAGAAATAAAATGGAAACGGAAGGGCTGTTCTGCCTAGAGCTGGAACTGAAGCTGAAGCTGAATTTTAACATTTTTGATGAATCCCGATCATTTATTTATCAGATCACTGACTTGAGTATAGGGTTTAAATTCCAACTTGATACCTTCACGCGTTTCCAATATGTCTTGACAGACAGACAGACAGACAGACAAAGTGATCCTACAAGGGTTTCGTTTTCACCTTTTGAGGTACGGGACCCTTAAAACAAAAGAATTAAGATCTTTTTAAACACGAAACTGGCACTTCCCTTTTTGATTAACAGAATTATCTTATCTAAATGAGTGAAGCACCGCAGGTTTCAAGATGACCAACTACTTAAGTATTCTTGACCCTTTTCGTGAAGGCCCTCGTCAAGACTTTCCAAGCGTACGTTTAATATGGGCCCAAAAGAAAAAGGACGCATTTTATCATCAAAGAAAATGCACGCCCTTTCGGGGAAATAGGTTTACTTTGCCTAACAGTTATTTGACCTGATGAATATTAAAAAATCAAAGAGTAATGTTTTTCTTATGTGACCTGCCATCAGTATGATTTAAAACTGTTACCTTTATTTTTTAAATGTGTTCAGCAACAATCTTTAAGTGTTTTTTTTTTATTTGTAGGTCTTAGGTAAAATACTGGTATTCAGCTGCATCCGGTACGGCTGTAAACCGTATAAATAAAACATATAAATGGGAAAAAGCTAAGCTAATGTAACAGAGTGGGTATTCCACCTCCTCTGTTGCCTAAACCTCTTTCCTTCTAGATTAATATTGATTTTGAAATTTTTGATTATTCATATTTCGAACTTCATTCTGTCATTTGCGTCATCATTAGCAATAATTTTTTGGTCATTACAATTTGATCACGGCAATCGACAGAGAAATCGCAAATAACAAACCATAACAAACCTTTAATAAAAGAGAGAGAGAGAGATTGAGAACCTCCTCTCTTTTGAGGTCTGCCGGGCCCGTCTGCTTTGTTGACAACTCTTTGAGGCGCGAGGGGAACACTAAAGTGCCGTCAACACGGCCTGTTGTCACTGGACGGACGGACGGTGAGCTACCCATTGCTCACCGTCCACAGACCCACGTCTACGGCGGCCGGGACGCCTGGAGCGGCGGCTGGGTTGGCTTGAGGACCCTGTCATTAATCCCTGAAATTACCCTGTAATTAAACTTGTAGACAGCGGGGAAGGTGGCGTAACGATTACATCACCTTTGCTGGGCAAAAATTGACAGAGATTGCACAAGATAGATGAAAAGGTGGAAGCAACAAAATGGCCAGCAGTGGGTCACGAAGGAGAAAAAGAAGAAAAGATTTAATTAGGCGACATTGATCAAATATTTCAGTATCCTTTCGAACATTCAAGTTGACCATCAATACCAGTTCCTAAGAACTTTATAAATACGGGTAGCAAACTCAAGTTACAATTAGTTTGCAACCAGTCAATACAATTTAGCAACTTGGACACTTGGCGTATGCCATGAGAAGGGTGCGCGGCCCCGCGGTTACGGTAAACTTAGTTTCCGGTTCTATTTCAAGAAACCATGGCTACTCTGGAACTTACTGGAAATTACCAACTAATTACATCGCTTTGACATATTTCAATAAAGACAGCCCGGCCACCTCCTTCGCTAGCACGACTGCTGCGCAGAAGGAGGTGGCCGCTTCCCATTCCCTCTTGCTCCGGACCATGGACTGAACCAGGGCCGGACGCGAGAGATCGCCGCTGCCGATCGTCTCTACGAGGGCACGGCGCGCGGTGCTCCGCCCTGCGCTGGGCAGACTGCCACTGTGTGCTCCACCATATCCTCCGGGCGATCGTCAGAATGGTGATACCCGGGCATTTTCTCCCGCCCGATTATGTGCAGGAACCTCCCGAAACTTTCGTGCCACTCCTCAAAGAGGGGACTTACCGCCAATATTGTGGCGTGCCCTGCACGGGGTTGCGACAGCCGCTCTCTCCACGCCACCATGAGATCGCACTAGAGGTCTGTCCGCTGAGCAGCAATTTGCCGCCGTAGCGGAGTCTCCCCCGCGCGCCACTCAAACAGGCGCGGAAGACTGTCGCCTCCAGATCCCACGGTGGCAATCCGGCAAGGCCAAGGCCATTTACTTAGGCGTGAAGACGTAACAAACAAACTCACTTTCACTTTTATAATATTAGTAAGAATTTCTGAACTAAAATAACTTTTAAGCGTTAAATCAAATCACAACGAAAGTCTAAGAATTATAAAAGTTTAACATGAATAAATATTTGACTATTCCGAAGTTTATTCAAATCGATTGAAATTGGGGTGGTCTTGAATATATTACTTTTAGTGATAACAGTGATCACTGTGTCACCTTATTTATTAGTTCTAAACTGTAATTTTTGTAATTGGTATAGTGCAGATAGTAAAAAATATTCTATCGATCAATTAAATTTCTTTTTTTTTATGAAGATATCAAAATAGCCAATAGGTACTTGACACAACACATTTAGCGAGGTACTTGAAGACGATAAACGAAAAATGTATGAAAGCTTTTACCATAAAACTTTTATGTTGCACTCTGAAATAAAAAAGATACAGAGTGATTTCGAACCTTTGCCAGTCACCTTGGCAATGGCACTCGAAGATTTAATAGCAACCTGTATACAAAAGGTACACGGCGTACTTATATAAAGCGAAAACGTTGTTGATTTTGTAGACTTCGTGAAGTTCACACTCTGTAATTCGCTAAGTACGTTGTCCACTTTTTAGGATTCCATACCACAAAAGGAAAAAAAGCGGAACCCTTATAAGGTCACTTTATTACTACGTCTGTTTGTCTATCTGTCAAGACCCTTTATCTTAAGAACGCGTAAAGGTATCAAGTTGAAATTATAACCATATACTCAATTCCGTGGTCCCTTGAAACTGTGAAAGTTAGCCCTCTAAGGGTTTTTTTTCGGGTGGGAAATCATCATATGACTTCTCCCGTTCTGGGCGGAGCGGGGTATGTCAGACTTTTACTGACTAAAACCCACCCATGTTCCTTCTATTGCCTTTTACGTTCCGGGGCCGCGGTATCTCTTTCGACCAGCCCGCAACCCCGGCAGGCGGAGGCTCTGGCAAGCAACTCTGCTTTGCTGACATCTCTTTGAGGCGCGCGTGAAACAGTCAGCCCTCTAACGGGGATGGGGACCCACGACAGACACCCGCCGCGTGTCTGCAAGCGTGGGCTCTGTGGGTATGTGAAGGACCCTGTCACAGATACCTAAAGAGTTCATTCACACACTGCAGTTTCACAATTACTCTTTCTCTTTCGAAAAACTTTTTCACAAGCTTTTAATCAAGCGTTATTGACTGAATAAGCCCGAAACCGCGCGCGGCACGGGTGTCCGTTTAATGCAGTTTTCAAGATATGCCGTAATCAGGTAGTTTATCAGAATCGTCACCTAATAATAACTCGTGATACTAAGCGGACGAAATCTTCCCAGCGTAAAAATATCATGGTATTGATTCCCATATTAATTCTGCCTTAGTAACATCACAATATTTACATTTGTAAACTGAACCGTATCCTTGTATATTTACGATATAATATTATTATACTTGAGGTTAAGCTGTAAACACGATACGTTTTATTTATATAGGCTATTTACACAAGTATTTGTAAGCTATCCAAAGATTGATTCTAGCCTCAGTATTTCTATTCTAACATCTGCTTATTTACTTAACTCAACGCGTGTATAATCCAATACATTATAGCTGTATTTTCGTAGAAAAATGTACGGGAATAAAATATGTATTTTTATGTGTGAAGTCTTCCGTAAACATGCATTTAACGATTCTGTGTCATAATAGATTGGTATAAAGATTTCTGAAGATGATATAATGTTATAACTTTTTACGTGAATTTATTACCTTTTTTGAAACTAAATTATGACGTTTATTTTGGTTGTCTATCCGTTAGTGCACTTATAGCTCAAGAACCACTTATCCGACTTACGAGATATTTGTTTTAGTTCATAGATATTTTTCTGGCTTAACTGCCCGGTGAAGGAAAACATCGTTAAGAAAACGACAGTTCCTTTCGACCTGCTTTAGGACCGCGTGGTGGTGGCATTAACTCCCTTCCACAGAAAGAGGTTGCGCGACCCAAGACTGGGAGCATTAGTCTTTTAGCACTGAATCACATTTTTAGGGTTCCGTATCTCGAGAGGAAAAACGGAACCGAAGAATCACTTTGTTGTCAGTTTATCAAGAAACTTTATTTCGGAAACGCGTGGAAAGCCTCGAAATCAAAACCGTATACCCAAGTCTGTAGCCCCTTGCCGCTGTGAAAAAATCAACCTTACGGAATCAAAAGATATAGCCGTTTATGTCGCAAATTTGTACGAAACCTGCAGCACGCCAGTTCGACTCGCACTTGGTCGGTTTTTCCAAGCACCTATACAGCGCGTACTTTTAGCAATCCCGCATTTTATATGCTGTAGAAAAAGCGCAAACCTTATAAGGTTGACTAGCAAAAACTAGTTAACCTCGCTGGCTTTGCTTGCGTTAAATTCGGGTTAACATAGTTCCCCTTTCCTGATTTGCATGTTATCGATTGATCCTGATTTGATGATCTGCTACCTGTAGTTATTGCCCTTGCGCCTTATTGATTGTAAGCAAAGCTAAGTTTTCCCTTTCCTTCCCTCTTTCTCCCTTATATCCCACTTTTTTAAATTATCCTATGTCCGTCACCAGGGTCACTATCTCTGTACCAAAATTCATTAAAATCGGTTTAGCCATTAGGGCGTGAAGACGTAACAAACAAATAAACTCACTTTCGCTTTTATAATATTAGTAATAAGGATTAAGGTGACTAATTAGTGAAGCGGACACGAGGACCTAGCTAGAATTAATCTCAATATATATAATGATATAGATTAAATGGACAAATAGTTATAAACCTCGACAACTAATTGGTTCGTCAAGGTGTCATAGCTCATTGACTGTTAATTGTAGCGTCATATGTCGACTCATTATCCATTTCACATTAGGAATACATACATAATATTATATACTATATTTATATATATTTATGCTTTTTTGGTTTTAATCATTTATAGGTTATGGAGGCTGTGCTCATATTATGATACAAGTGGAATTAAAGAACTTTTCGTTTTATTTAAAACAAAGTAAAAAAAAAAATTTGAACTTTTTAATAAGAAAAAGCATCATCACGCTCTTTATTAATGAACTTAGTTAATTCCTATGAGAACATGATCTAATCATTTTTTTTAAAACATCAATCATGAAATCTATATCTAGATTTGTTAATGTTAAAAATTATAATATTTATAATGACTGTCGCTGCCAACTCTAAGTTAAATCCACAGCTCTATTTTAGAATTGATCATCTATTTGCAGAATGACCCGATAGTATTTATTTCCTTCAAAATTCCAAGCAATGAATTACATTAAATTATTATCTTCGGTTCACCAAGTGCAGGTGAGACGCGGACATGGACTAAATACGTGAATTAAAGTAAATTCTATCTGGAAATTTGTCCAGTGGTCCTCCAACTGGGCGACTGCTCGAGTTAATGAGCCTCTCATTAATAAACTTAGGTGCAGTGTAATGTAGTGTAGTGCTGAGATACGGCAAATTCTATCGATATCTGGGCAGTAGATATCGATAACTTTCCGGATCTCTATTAATACTTTTCTTCTCATGCTTGCTAGCATTATTTGTTTACATGTTTTTCAAAAAATTAAATATTTATTTCTAATAAAATAATAAGGCTTTTCTCTACACCAATCCTTTTTTTGGTATTGTTAAAGTGTCCTTGAACTCCTTGAGTTATGAATCGAGCTAAACGATAACTGACAAATGTTTGAACTAAATGAAAAGGTCCATCTATATCTGTGTGATTCTTTCATAAAATAAAAATACCATTACACACTAGTCTGTATAGTCCTCGAGTAAGTTGACCAAGATTTTTGTCTGGACCTTAAAAGAGACTAAGATCTCTGAGTTTGTTTCGGCTGTTTTTTTCAGAGTAGTACCGGCGTCATTAAGTTAAAGTGTTTACAAAAAACCTATTTTCAAAATGAACATTATTAACATGTAAATAAAATTATATTTTCATAAAATTGAAATCATTTTGTACTTACATAAGGTTTGGTCAGTAGGACAGGATCCGGTTCGGCTGCAGACATCGGGTACTGACAGATGTATTGTGTCGCTTTATGCATTGAAGGTATGAATAATAATAAGAGTCATATTCATGCGAGACTCAATGTTCGAGTAAATTTTTTTTTATTTAAGTGGACTAATTACCTGCCGAAGTTGCAGGTTGTTCGAAACAGATACCGCGGTATCGGAACGTAAAGGGCAATGGAAGGAACATGGGTGAGTTTTAGTCAGTACAAACCTGACACTCCCCCCTGCTCCGCCCAGAGCGGAGGAAGTTATTTGATAATACCCACCCCAAAACAAGGGGACTAATTACTACGACTTATGAAGGGATGGTTGGCGCAGCGGCTGGGCGATCGACTGCTGCGCTGCAAGTCGCGGGTTCGACCCTCGCACGGAACAAATATAAAATTTGTATGGCCTACAGATAGTTGTCCCGGGTCTGGCTGTTTGTGTATGTGAGTTTAAATGTTTGAAAACGCACCCACGATACAGAAGAAATTCCTAGGGAGGGCTAGATTTATGACCTGATTTGATACCTAGACGTATACTTAGTTAGTAAAAACAGTGTAGCGGTGTATCGATACCTGTGACTAGTTGCTACATCCCTAGCGCGGTCTTAACTCCGATTTTATGTCTTTTCCTTATTAATTACTTCAGTGTAATTAATACCAGCTGTGGAGTACATACATTTGTACGTGCGTTTTATCTACTTTGCAAAATGTGGATAGTATTTTATTTTTAGCTCGCTTTTATTCTTTGTGATTTTCCTTTGTAAAGTTTGTTCAAGGAAAGAGGCGCGAAAAGTTTTGTAATAACACAATTTATTTTTAGTCTGTGTTAACGGTACTGCAACAATACCTATTGCTTTTGAAAATAAATTTTCCTAAGCCTTTGAAAAGCGCTGCAGGTACCCATAGACTAAGTAGATTACCTAATTAACTCATTCTAGTGTAGGTTAAAATAAATACTTTAAATTAAACAACAGACTACTAAAAAAAGCAAACTACATGTGATAAACAGAGATCATTTTGACTAACCTACTAGGTATTTATTTCCTTAAGTCTCTCCGGTCGTATTCGATTACCATCCATCGGACTATGAGAGTAAGGGAACAGAGAGTGCAACTGCGCCTGCGCACACACTTGTGCACAATACTATAACGAAAAGCGTTCATAAAATTGAGTTGTTATCGTTTGAGACATCTAAAAAATTACTAACAATGTACAGGTTACACTATTAGGGTGTTAGGTACGTTAAATTAAACAACAGTTTGCCTCTAACGAGCACATCTTACTAGCACGGCGGACCAGAAGCGAGTGTGCGGTCCGAGCAGCAATATGCCTGACCACACCCCCACCACCACTCGCCCTACCTACTATACGCTACAAACAGCTATAGAAAAATGTTGGTCAAAGTTACGCATTTCTCATCATTGACTTGTGATTGTTCGATGACAGGCTGTTGCTTCGAATCTGGCTGTTTGTGTATATGAGTTTAAATGTTTGTAAACGCACCCACGATACAGGAGAAATTCTTAGAGAAGGGCAACGTTTAAAAATAAAACTAACATGAAAAGTAGCATCGCTTTACTGCATAAATTATTCTAAGTTATTCAATTATTTTGCTAAAAGTCCCTCCACAAACTGAGGAGGGAGGAGGAATGGCTGCACCTTAAGACCTTTTACAGTGAGTAACGAGGCTAAGAGCTGCATTACCAAAGACATACGTACACTTAACGTCTCTTTAGATTTAATTAAACTTACGTCTTCTACACAGATACGTTGAGAGGATGCGGAGAGAATCTGAGTACGTTTGTGTTGCTAACAGTGTGGGGAAAGAGGTTCTTGTGTGTGACATCCATACAAAGAAGGGGTAGATAGGTATTTAGTCGAAGAGACGGCAAATTCGCTTAGTGTCTCTGCTTAATTTAATAACTAGGTATTTATGTTGGACTAGCTTGCGCCCGCGGCTTCGCCCGCGTGACGTCGAAGAAATAGTATCCTATGTATTATTCCAGACTATAGTCTATGTCTGTACCAAATTTCATCGAGATCCGTTCAGCCGTTTTGACGTGAAAGAGTAGCAAACATCCATCCTCACATACATTCGCATTTATAATATTAGTAGGATAATCTGGTCACACTAAAGTATAAATAGTTGCCGAGGGCCGTTAATGAGCCTATTCAGATTCCTCCAAAATGTGATATAGGAATAAAAAAAACAAAATAAATAGGAAAAAAAACTTGTGTAAGTAGTATTTAGCAAAGATGAGATGTCAGCAAAGCAGAGGGCGCTGCCAAAGTTGCGGGTTATTCGAAAGAGATACTGCGGCCTTGGATTATAAAGAGCAAAAGGTGAAACATGGGTGGATTTTAGTCAGCAAAAGTCTGACGCTCCCTAGGGAAGTTATTTGATGATTTGCCAGCGGCAAAAAAGAAAAAGAGGTATTAAAAATTCTATTAACTTAAACAAATGTTGTATGAAATTATTCGTTTCACAATACTAAGAAGCAAAACACGATAAGGTTGTAAATATTGGAGGCAATCGAAATCCATAAAACGTATTAGACAAGAATTGCAGGAGGCCTAGAATACTAAAGAATTTTTACTACTATTTACTGCCGTAATATTTTCTTTTAATTTGTTCTGCGATTCGTTTTATTGATCACGTCGATTTTTTTGCTCTATTTCTTTCTTGGCAGGAAATACTGCTAATATTTTAAATGCGAAAGTTTGTGAGTATGGATGTGTTTAATCCTCTTTCACGAAAAAAATACAGAACGGATGTTGATGAAATTTGGCCCAGAGTTAGATTATAGTTTAGAATAACACATAGGACACTTTTCATCACGCGGGCGAAGCCGCGAGCGCCAGCTAGTATTTAAATAAAAATAAAATAAAAATATTATTTTTATATTTATCAGCTAGCATTTAGAATATAGCTTTAAACGGGCCAATAAAGAACTTGTTTTTGCTTTCTGGTTATAAAAAAGCGGTCAGATTGAATTGATTTGGATTGATTGTTACCCATGATTTGGTTATGTAGTTACACTAGGGCCATGGGGTTCGACTGCCCACGTAGTATTTCGAGAAATCTCTAAGCGGTTGGTCGATTATTCTCGTGACTTTTGCCCAAAATATTAGCATTGCCATCAAACTTGGAAATGCCAGCCTTCTGGGCACTTTTCCTGTTGGCAGAAATGGAGACGAACTTTTTGACGCCCTGTTATTATATTAACATTTTTATACGTGTACAAGTTTTTTTTCCATGTTCTTACATATTTCTTATAGTTTTAGATATTTATTATAAAAAAAAAACAAACAAAAAAAATTTAAAATACAAAAAAATTGTAGCCCACCGGTATCGGGAAAAAGGTCCAAGCTACCAGGCCAGGCCAGGGCAGAGCTTCATTATTGGTACTATCCATTTTAGGATTTGTCGTTTAAATACTCTATTACAATAATAGTATGCTTATAATTACTGCGATGTATATATAGGTTCATATATATGTATATAAAAATATTTATCGATACCTACGTATCTCTCTTTTAGAAAGTTAATAGATAGTTTGTTCATACCAGTAAGTAATTATTTTTCTTTACTTTTTCTTTTCAGTAAAAGGTTGTGCGATGCTTGCTTTCAAAAGCTATCCGTTGTACTGAAATCAGTAAATTATTTGTCTGATACAAGACAGGGCAAAAACAAGTTAATTAAAAGAACTAGACCAACCATATCAAAGTTTTCCGATCCAAACCAAAAGGGAAATAAAGCAGCACAATCAGTTTTACTGTTCGTATGAAACGTAACTGCATACGAAAGTACAGTCAGGAAAAGATATAAGTAGCTAGGCTCGTTAGATACAGTTGAAATGGTCTTAAACCTAGGTTGTTAACCAGCGTCGGACACTAGTTGCCGGCAGTTTGCCGAACTGAATTTGGCGCAGCCGTGAGACAGATGAATTACCCTTCTCTTTTTGTGTTTAGGTTTTTTTTTTAAATTTTATTTAGCTTTATTTATTTTTGTGTACCTTCTTTGTTTAATGTTGTATGCACTTGTGGCATGCGTAAAATAATTTGATAGAAAATCCATCCGAATCTAAGAAAATTATTAGTACCTATATCCGACGAACCTGGTTTTGGACTTTTCAGTTTTGCTGGGTGTACTTTACGGAGAATACAATATCGATGGGTACGTCGTATACTGCAAAAACACTAACTTTGCAATATGGAGGAACATCCGTGTTTTATTGGATCGTCAGCGAGGTGTCCTAGGCGACATAAAAATGTTGATGATAGCAGTCGTAAGATGGAAAGCGAAGTTTATTTGGTCAAGGATTAATTTTGTTATTTTTGAAGAATGTAACCTTGCACAGTCGGTTATAGGTGTTAGCTGACCCACCCTAAAAACGATTGAATTTTAACCCTATGCTTATAACATTAAGAGTTATTTAATATGTGTGAGTTTATTAGAATATGGTGGCTACTCGATGAACAAAAACAATATAATACAGACACTCAAAAATGATCTGTGACACTAAGAATTTATTAAGAATATAAATAATTTAATATTAATAAGAATTTATATATTGTGGCATTAAGAATTTATTCTTAAACTTAACATCTCCAACTTGTAGCTACATTTTTTGCAAATAAAAAACTATTCTGTTCTAAGTGACGTCATTCTAAATCCAATATGGCGGAGTTTTAAAGATGGCGGATTAGTTACTTTTTATGCCAGGTGCATAAAAAGTTGAAATGTGTATCGATGATAAGGGTTTACTCAGAGAAATACAAAAAATACACGTCACAAGTATATTTAAAAAACTTGTTTGTAAATAAAAATACTGTAATCGTTTTACTATCGGTAGCTAATATCGATTCTATGCAATTTTTAATTTCCTATTATCATTATGTCGGTCACGTTGGCGTGTGCAGAACTAGTCTTTCAATTTACAGTTTTCTTTATGTCAAGACTGTTTTTTGATTTTATGCTAAGTCAAAATTTCCTTTGAACTCGAAATAAACATTCAATTATGCTTATGACTGTGTATTTAGGTCTTGACGTACAATTTTACTTTACAATACTCAGAGAGCATCCACCGATATTTTACATGTTTTATATCACCGTTATCCCGATCAACAATTTAAATCTGGAACCGGTAAACTGATGCTGATGTTCTCGTGCCCCAACGAAACCAGGTCACGGTAGCTTATGTACTAGCCGGTCCGATTTCAATGATATAAATTGGCCTGACATTATTTGGCCCGTGATAAACGGCGGAGATAAAGATGACATGGTCTGGGTCCCGTGGCTTCTGCAGGCCACATTTTTTAGCTGTCAGACTGATATGGGATGTACATTTAGGGTCACATATTTTTGAGATTTAAGGGATGGTTTATACATATTTTGTGTGTCCCCTTATCTTGTCAGTTTTCACTATAGTTAAGTGAGACCCACATCCTTATATATAAAGCGAAAGTGAGTTTGTTACGTCTTCACGCCTAAATGGCTAAACCGATTTTGATGAATTTTGATACAGAGATAGTTGGGACCCTGGACGGACACAGGCTATTTAAAAAAGTATTGAAATATGAAGTAGAAAGACGGAAGAAAGGGGAAAACTGAGCATTGCTATTGCTAATAATAAGTTCGTCGAGTGTTCCCCAAATTTAACGCGAGCGATGCTGCGGGCAAAAGAAAGTTAGACTTATATTTTTGTTAAGATGGTTATCACAGGATTGATATAATTTATTGAGTTGGACTTGGCATACGGAAATCTTAAAAAAAAATATTTTCTCGAAACAACTTGGCATTAATAATCCCAATTCAAAAATATTTTTAAAACACTTCCTCGAAATCTGACTCTAATTGCACTACAATTAAGTTCAACATGCAATGTATTTTATACACGTGCTTTTTTCTCATTTATTGCAACAAGGGCTTTAATTTTTTTCTGATTTCACCAAGGAAATATAAACAACTGGTGATTTTTCTTACTAATAAACAATGACATTTGTTGGAGTTCTCAATTAAATAATATTTAAATTTCATATTTTTGAAATTTTATTAGGCAGTTTAGCGGCATCATTTTCACTTTTGCGTTAACCTCAAAAGAAAAAGCGCGGTAAACGATAATGTTGTGTTTCATAGCGATTCATGGCAAAACTTTTCATTTTGCTATTTAATTTCTCCGTAAGTGTATTGAAAAACGTGGTTTGATTTACGTGGGAAATTATCATAGGTGTTTTTGGCTCTATAACACCCTTTTTTTTCGGGTGGGAAATCATCCAATGATTTCCCCCGCTCTGGGCGGAGCGAGGGGGCATATCAGACTTGTACTGACTAAAACCCACCCATGTTCCTTCTATTGCCCTTTACGTTCCGAGGCAGGCGGAGGCTCTGGCAAGCCTCTCTGCTTTGCTGACTCTCTTTGAGGCGCGCGTGAAACACGAACGCACCGTCGACACGGCCTGTCGTCGATAGACGGATGGACGGTGAGCTACCCATTGCTCAGCCGTCCACAGGCCCGCATCTACGGTAGCCGGGAGTCGTCTCGCGGCACCCGGCACCCTGGGCGTCTCCCGCGGCGGCTGTGTTGGCTTGATGGGCTGGGTTGGCCTGATGAACACACTGATAACACCCTCACCTTAAGACTTGCGTGCAATTTCGCCTCGAAAGCAATGACAAAGTTTCCATACTTGAATCAAAACGTACTATTTTTCACCTCGGTATACTAGAAACATTTTACGTACACGAACATTTTACAACTGTGCTAAACGGTACCCGAACAGTTCCTGAACGAAAAACAAAACACTTTTCGCGAAGATTTATATCACCAGATTTCTACTGAGGGAAAAAAATATTCACGTTTCGTTTTTTTAACATTTGATTGATGACTTTTTTCTTGTTTCGCTTTTCAGCCTTTAGTTCAGTTTTTAGCGTTTTTAGTGTGACCTAAGTATGCTTAATCATCCTAAGTAAAACGTTGCTATAGTTCGGACACATGCCATTTTTACAACTTTTATTTAACCTGCGATATTTGTTTCTAAGAAACTTACAAATTTTTAAAAGTTATTTCCTACCGATTGAGCTGAAATTTTGCATACATGGCTAGTTAAGTAACATAATTCTAAACACAATATAAAGATATGGCAAATTATTAATTTGTTTCATTGACATGAATATCAATTAAAGCTGTTTGCTCATAAAAAAAAAACTAAAAAAAAGAGTTTATGGTAAAAGTAACCCTTTAGTAAGTTTTTAGAATAATAGTTTAGTCTCAAAATGTATTCTCTAAAAGTCTGAGAACTCTTTTGATGAAAGCATTTACTAAGGTCTCACCCCACAATTTAACAAAAAAATTAGCTCGATATCACACACACACATCTTTAAGAATTTAAATCTTTGCCTTCCCCTAGTGTCAGAAACGTTTGTCTTGTGCCCAGTTTTTGTCCGTTCGGGAAACTCGTCGGAGGCTTCAATCGGAAGCACTTAAGCAACTCGTTAAGCCGATGAGTTCTTCAATAAACTAAGTAAACTAAACGTATCCTATACTAACATTTAGATGTTTGTGTACAAAATAGTTTGTTTTCGGAAACCTGTTTAAGTATCTAACGGGAATATTTGGAAAGGTTTATGTAAAGTGCTTTTAATGTGTTTTCTTGAAGTTTTGATTATGTTAGTGTTTATAGATGGCACTAAGTAAACAGGTGTCTGCGAATTAAGAGATGAGGTTGTTGTGTACTTATATTCAGAGTTTTTGACAGCGGCTACGCTTAAAAAATCAAAATGAAAAGTCCTTTATTCAAATTAAGCTGATAATCTGCACTTTTTGAACGTCACATTACAAGAGACAGTCCCACAAAAAGTCTTCGCAACGTTCTTTGCTCTTCGCAACGTGAATTATGCTAGAAAACGTTGTACTGAGACAAATAAGGTATTTTACCTTAACCGCGGTCACGGTCTACCTACCCGAGGTCCAAATTTCCACAGAAACCGGATAGCTGAAAAGGTTGACGAATAGAATGTCTTTGGCAGTAAGTCCGCCTCTGTACATTATATGTGCTTTATATTAAATTATTATAATATATTACTAGATTTCGCCCGCGGCTTCTCTTCTTCTTTCCTGATTTTCAGGTACTTACTACCTGTAGCTTTTGCTCTTATGTCTTATTGATTGTAATAACAGTCTTCCCTTTTCTTCCCTCTTTCTCCCTCATTTCCCACTTTAAAAAAACTTAGCCCTTGTCCGTCTCCAGGGTCCCAACTATCTCTGTACCAAAATTTATCAAAATCAGTTTAGCCATTTAGGCGTGAAGGCGTAACAAACAAACTTACATTCGCTTTTATAATATTAGTAAGGATTTTTTTGTACCTACGGAAATACGCGCCTTAGACGTGTAGTTGCGGATACCAGCCTGTTATACAATGTATTAAATGACATAATATAAATATTGAGGTCTGTTCCTTATAATATATATTAACAAAGATTAGATTAGAGAGATACTTTCTGCTTTTAATGTGCGATGATACTTTTCATTTAATATAAGCTGTATACTAATAATTTCAATTATATAATGCAATTAAACTTGCAATGAAAATGGATACGTGCTCGCCGCATGAGAGTTTGAATCCCAGGTTGGGTAAAGTATTTATTTTAAAGAAAACGTTGCTCAACACTAAGAATTTCTCCTGTATCGTAGGTGCGTTTACAAATATTTCAACTCACATACACAAACAGCCAGACCCGAAACAACTATGTACAAGTCATACAAATATTTGTTCCGTGCGGGAATCGATCCCGTGACTCGCAGCGCAGCAGTCGATCGCTCAGCCACTGCGCCAACCGTGTCGTCAATTATTGGGTTTATCAATAAGAAATTTCGCAGTAGCAGCCACGGAGAGATTTGTGCCCGGTTGACGGTAATAGGCTCTTCCCTATTACATGGGATACAAAAAAACATAATTCGCGAAATGTGTGTAAGGTTTACTTTTAAGTACATCCCTGCTTAACCCTTCGAATATTACGGGCGTTATTTTAAGATCACCAATTTTAGCTTCCTATCAAAATACTAACATTCCTTGATAGAAAATGTCATGCGAAGGATCCACGCTAGTAGGATTCAGATATACCAAACCTATCAATGTCAGCACTCGAATGTCTGCGCCTAACCTGTGAGTGATAGTAGGGTTACCAACATAATTTGTCAAAAATATGGATTATTGATTATTGTTTTCCCTCTTTTGGGCATGGCAACAATATTTTTAGAAATAAAACTTGATATTACCAACAGATATTTATATTTTGTAATTTCTGTCTGTATCCATGACAAAAAGGCGTGAATTAATTTTTGGCAATTAATTTGCAGATTATTAATGAAATACTGGTACTATGATTTTATACTTCAAGCGTAGACAAACATTTATTTTAGAAGGTCTAATAGGCAATTTATGTGAATTTGAAACTCACAACGAAGGCAAATACTGGAGAGCCAAAAAATGCAGATTCGGAAACCTAAACACCAGAAAAAAAATCACCAGTAAAAAAGCGTTACCATACAACGTGGTAACGTTGCCAGTCTCTTTGGCACATACAGACTTATAGCATCGTATTGGATAATTATGTCTCTAAAGGTGCTATAAATTAGTGGTAAATCCTTACTTAATGTTATAAAAGCGAAAGTGAGTTTGTTTGTTTGTTTGTATGTTTGTTACCTCTTCACGCTTTAATGGCTAAACCGATTTTGATGAATTTTGGTACAGAGATAGTTGGGAACCAGGAGACGGACATAGGCTAATTTTTATTTTAAAAAAGTGGGATGTGCGGGAGAAAGAGGGAAGAAAAGGGAAAACTTAGCGTTGCTATTACAAATCAATAAGGCGTAAGGGGAACTGTATTACCCCAAATTTAACGCAGGCAAAGCCGCGGGCGAAAGCTAGTAAATAAATAAATTGAAAGCGTTGATTACAACATTTTGTTTGTTTTGTATTTATAAGATAGTTTAAGTTATTTTTGTGAAGTAAATTAAAAATAAACAAGCAAAAAAACGAAACTACTTCATTTACCAACAGTTCCATATTTTCCCGAGTTTTATATTCCAAAATACTTTTTAGCTCCGGCTGGCATCTCGTCGTCACATTTTTATTTTAATCATCAAATGCATGTTCAACATCCATTTTCATCCACAGTATACATTGTTTTACTATCCCTACGTCCCTGGAGGTCCTCGCAATCTCATTTCCCTGTCGTTTTAAAGCTCGCTTGTTCGGTAAAAATCATTTATCTGGTGCACTCAATTTGTTAGTATGTTATTTTGTGGTTACGCTTTGTGTTGTGTTTTTATGACCTGTGAGAGTTTTGAAGTGATATTGTGTTTTGTTTTAATAGAGTTAGGGTTTAGGTTTGCGTGTCTCGAAAGGAAAAAAACAAACCCTTACTGTTTTTTTTTGTACTACCTACTTATTTTGATTACATTGTTGTCCGTCTGTCTGCATGTCAAGACCCCTTTTTTGCGAATGGGTAATCATCAAATAACTTCCCCCACTCTGGGCGGAACGGGGGGAGTGTCAGACTTGTACTGACTAAAACCCACCCATGTTCCTTCTATTGCTCTTTACGTTCCAGGGAAGCGTAAGTTAGATGTTAGTTACTAAAAAGAATACGGAATTACGCAAGTAAAATATTCCCTAAATAAAACATACAATCAATGTACCTTTTTATGATGAAAAAAATCTTCAGTAATTTCAGGGGAATCGAACAGGGGTCATTCTCCTGACCCCTTTGACGAAGAGACCCCTGAATAAATAAATACTTATTAACATTGGACGGGGTCTTCACAAATAATTGACGTTCTTGTTTTTTTTTTCGGTTACAATCTAGCCCACAGGGTTATAACTTGGATTTACATTTTTATTAGCCGCTGGCCTTCTTTTACCCTTATGTTTTGGCTCGAGATGGATTACGTTATCAATATAAGGATCAAAATTAGCTGCAATCAAAAATAATAAAATACTTTGAATTTGCTGGCAAGCCGAACACGATCGAAGGATCGAGATTTCTGAGCACTCCTGCTAAGGTAAAGCTCACCTAGGTTTTTTTTTAAATTGTGGGAAATCATCAAATAAATTCCACCGCTCTGGGTGGAGCGGGTGAAGTGTCAGACTTTTACTCAATAAAACCCACCATGTTCCTTCTATTGCCCATTAGGTATGTCCCGCGGGCGTTGTATCTCTTTTGAACAACCCGCAACCCTGGCAGGCGGTGATCCTGGCAGGCCCTTCTGTCGCCTAGTGTTGATGCAGCTTTGTACGGCAAGCTAAGCCCTTAAACCTATTAGCCATTTGAAGCCAAAAAAAACGTATAACAAGTCTTGACAAGTGTGCCATTGATGATAAAAGACTTGCCCCTATTACATGGGACAAAAGACATAACTGGCAAAATATGGATGTACAATCAGGTACACTTCTGTTAAGGACCTAACTAAAGGCTCTTCAATGAAAGTAAGCGGACTGTAAAACACTGAATATTCTTATTCTAATGAATACAATGTTGGGATCACACTTTGACAGCAGGTAGGTGCGCGCATCGGCAACCGAGTTTAGTGCTGAAATGCAGTGCCGTCTGCCGTTGGCGTGCTGGCTTGGTGTCGTCCCGCATCGCGTCGCACCCTCCCCGCGACCCCTCGCGCTGATCATGAATTACGCCTTGTGTGCGTGAACACCTCTACCTAACCCGTGTTGTTATGTAACCTATCATGCCACCACAGTTTCGCTGACTAGTTAAATTTAATCAAGTTTAATTGGATAAAAAACGGAGTTCTATAATTCCATTTAATTTAGCACAAGACATTTGTTAAAAATCAACAGCCTCGTGAAATAAGTAAACTTGATTTCTAATGAAACTAGTAATTGTGTTTATCAAATTAAACTTGTATTTACATAACTATGGCTACAAGGACCTCTTTTATTAAATCGGCGTTTTTGATGTATCTAATGATTAACCCCTTGGCCATAACTTTTTTGTTCACGCGACACACCTCTTGCGACAGTGAAGTCTGAATAACCATCGCACGACTTGCTGAGCAAAAACTCGTTCTATAGTTAGTTCTTTCAACTGTTTATTAGTATGAGTCACGTGATCGATGGATAACGAACATCGTGACAAATGTATTAGCTAACTGCGCGGTGGCCACGACTTCAGAGTAGGTGCGACCGACAAGCGCCGTTTGACAAATAGCCATTTCCTCCGACGGTTTTTAACGTTTTCAGCTAAGATGAGCGAGGCTGCGTAGCAAGGGATGTATATGGATCTAACGAATCACAGAGCTCACTTAACTTAAGCTATTATTTAACTTCGCTATTCTAGGGTAGAAACGCGGCATAAATCAAGTCATGTCGCTTGATAGCGTCGCATGTCGCATCTTTTTAAGTTATGAACGAGGTTGAGCTTTGCAGTTTCAATTCACTTCAAGTCTTGTCGCTTTGATGGACATTCATGTTTATTCAAATAGAAGGAGGCTTCTATTCTATTTCTGATTAATAATTGAATGGAAAGTTAAAACATTAAAAATGCGCAAGTATGATTGGATTTCTACTTCAACACTTCTTAAATTCTGAACTTATTTTTAATAAAGTTAGCGATTGGAGTTTGAAATGTTCATTGAGGTATTTTTTTAATATCATTTGCACACAGATAGAAAAAGAACGGTTATTAAGGACACCACGTGGTCAGGATTGCTTTAGCATAGTTTTTCAGGTTTTTTTGTCACACCATACTGCAACGTATCTACTTTTATAAGCACCGTCCGTTTTCAAAAAGTTTTTAATGTCACTTAAAATACTGTATCATTGTCTTGAAGTATAAAATTCAACGCGTGATTAACCTGCGCAAGCGTAAAAATTTACGACTTGGACATGAGCGGGAATCTTAAGTTCTGCTGTTGTGGTCAAGCCAAATTTGTTAATGAAAGATATCATTAGATTACTTGAACAAATTCTATAAATGGTATAAAAAATCTCAGAAGAAAAACTATATGATCAAACAGAAAAACTTGAAAACATTTTTTTAAACATCTTGGGTTCGTTACTCACATCTACAGACAGCCAGACCCAGAACCACTAACTGTAGACCATAAAATTATTTGCTCCGGTCGGGAATCGAAACCGCAAACGCAGAGCAGCAGCCGATCGCTCAGCCATTACGCCAACCGTGTCTTTAAATCATATTGTCGTCAGATTGACTGCGGGTCGCATTCACACAAAAATCCAGATTTAACCAGGATGAAAACTTTTCTATACCACAAGAGAATAGCGTCGCTCTCAGTTTGTGTAAGAAATTGTATTATCGTATCAATCATTCCAGACTTCTAATTTTCATTATACGTAGCATGAATTTCATCCTTCAGTCAAGAACTAACTGATTTAATTTTTAAGGTAAGGCACCATAACATCCAATGGCTAAGCTACCGACGTATACTTTTTTTTTTTTGCGGATTGGACATCATCTAATAACTTCAACCGCTCTGGGCGGAGAGGGGGGAGGGTAATGTAGAACTTCTACTGACTAAAACCCACCCATGTTCCTTCTTTTCCCCTTTGAGTTTCGGGGCTACGATATCTCTTTCGAACAAACACGAAGCTCCGGCCGTGCATATCCATATTAGTGGACGGTCGAGTTTATCTTACCATCACGACATTAATAAGGATGGATGGTGTAGTAACTATTCCCTACCTCCTACTTTTATGAAAATATAAACTTGTTGATTTCCCTGAAGGCTGAAAAATGCAGCCAACGGGAAAGTTTTCCAACCGTGTTCGTTACTTTTTGTCAGGATGTTAGTGTTTTTCGTGAAAAAATCTATCTCGCAATTTCAGTTTTACATAATGGTTTTGGTAGTTTGGGATTTGTTATGAGGAAAATAGTTCTTGACTGGCCATTCCTGAGGGAATGAAAATATTGGTGCGAGCTAACTCAAAAGAGTTTTTGTTAACATTCTCTTTATTAAAAATATAAAAGACGTTTATCGGTACCGGGAGCAGCGTCCAAGCTGGTGGTTAGGGCTCCAGAGACCTTCTCACAATGCCTTCTGAATCAGGCCTTTGGAGAGCTCTCTGTCTCTCATCTCTCTCCGTCTAAGGAGAGCTTCGAGAAATGATGGTCGAGGCTTTTGACCATCAGGCCATTGGCCAATGATAGCCGAGCTTACATTCCACATATCGACAACTTGTGTCTTGCCGTGTGTTTCGGTGTTAATATTGCCGGCGGGGGCTGCTGGTTGGTTCCAAAGAGATACCGCGGCCCCGGAACGCAAAAATCAAAAGGAAGAACATGGATGGGATGGAGTACTGACCAAAGTCAGTACAACTCCGAAACTAAGTTACGCTCCGCCCAGAGAGGGACGAGTCATTTCATAAATAAATAATAAATATCTTGGGACAACTCACACACCGCTATCTGATCCCAAGCTAAGCAGAGCTTGTGTTATGGTAACCGGACAACTGATATACATAGGTATTGATATAATTTATAAATACATACATATTATAGATAAATCACACCCAGACACAGAACAAACAATCATGCTCATCACACAAAGATTGTCCTGGGTGGGATTCGAACCCACGACCTCCGGCTCAGCAGTCAGGACCACTATTCACTAGACCAACAGGCCCGTCGAATGATGATTTCCCATCTGAAAAAAACCGGAGTAAGTTTATTGTAACTGCGGAGAATAGACTATAATAATACTACACTAATTGCTCAGTATACCTGTATTAATAAATCAAGATTGATTGATTAAAAATCAAAGGTTTTCCAAAAAAATCCGGCCATTTACGAGTTGGATTCGTGCCACTTTTTAGGGTTCCGTAGTCAACTAGGAACCCTTATAGTTTCGCCATGTCTGTCTGTCCGTCCGTCCGTCCGTCCGTCCGTCCGTCCGTCCGTCCGTCCTCGCTTTATCTCTGTGACCGTTAGCGCTAGAAAGCTGAAATTTGGTACCAATATGTATATCAATCACGCCGACAAAGTGGTGAAATAAAAATTTGAAAAAAATGTTTTATTAGGGTAGCCACCCTATATGTAAAGTGGAAAGTGATTTTTTTTTTAATTTAAACTTAAACGTGTGATATATTGTTGGAAAGGTATAAAAAATTTAATAGGGGTTTACTAAGATCATTTTTTGATAATGTCAATAATTTCGGAAATAATCGCTCCAAAAGTAAAAAACAATGTGTCCCCCCCCCTCTAACTTTTGAACCATAAGTCTAAAAAATATGAAAAAAATCTGAAAAGTAGAACTTTATAAGGACTTTCTATGAAAATCATTTTGAACTTGATTGACACAACAGTTTTTGTACAAAAAAGACAAAAAGTTGTACAAAATAATTTCTGGACTAAGTTTGTAGTATAATCGTATATGCAAGCATTTTTTGTAACTTTGTTTACATATTTTATTATCCTGAACGTATCTTTTTTCAAACAAAAAAAGAATTATTGAAATCGATTATTGCAATCCAAAATTACCACCGAAATTGCACGTCTTTGTATTAATTAGTAACCCAATTCCTCGAGAGATGGCGCTGTAGGTACTTATTACATTGGATCGGGTATTACCGAATTGTACGGTTGGCCTCATAACTGGGAACACTTATTGTGACGGACGGGAAACTACGGAACCCTACACTGAGCGTGTCCCGACACGCTCTTGGCCGGTTTTTTTAACTTTGCCCCACACTTGGAATTAGTACTGTATCGTGGGTGCTTTTAAAAACATTTAAACTCGCATACACAAACAGCCAGACCCGGAACAACAATCTGTAGACCATACCAATATTTATTTTCGATAAAAGGACAAAAAAAAACATGTTTGTTGTCACGGCTCATGAGATACAGTCTGGTAAGAGACGGACAGACCAACGGACAGCGAAGAAGTAAAAAGGTACCGTTTTACACTGGGTATAAACATAATTATATAAACAGAAAAAGGGAAAATACTACTAGTTTCGAAAACAAAAGTGCAAACAAAGCTACCCAAGCTTTGTTTGCACTTTTGTTTTCGAAAGTCAGATATTTTTTTAACTGTTTTTGTTTTACGCATAACGAACGAAGTGTAAATGTAGATGTTCTATTAAGAACACCACTACCTTTCGGGGATTATAGGCTTGATTATATTAATTCAATTATCTTTCGAAACTCATTCGAATCTTTGACACGATTCAATGCTTGAAACAAAAGCACACATGCTAAAATGATTTTACGATTTCAATCAACACGTAAAAGAAAATTACTCTTCAATTTAGGTAAGTGTTCAACGCTTTTACACACGACTGTACCTTAGTATTACTTCTGTCAGCAATTCTTTGCAAGAATATTCGTTTCGAAATACAACCATAATTTTTAAAATTATTTTATTCAGATACAAAGAATTCTTTGACAGCTACAGAGAATTTCTGATATGTGTATGATTAAGGTTTGAATGAAATCAAAAATAAAATTAAAGAGTTTTAAAAGGAAGATTGTTTCTACATCCTTACTTAATATTATAAAAGTGAAAGTGAGTTTGCTTGTTTGTTACCTCATCACGCCTTAATAGCTAAACCAATTTTGATGAATTTTGGAACAAAGATAGTTGGGACCCTAGAGACGGACGCTATTTAATTATTTTTTAAAGTGAAAAAGGAAGGAGAAAGAGGGAAGAAAAGGGAAAACTTAACTTTGCTATTACAATAAATAAGGCGCAAGGTCAAAAACTACAGGTGGCAGGTACCTGCAAATCAGGCAAGGGAAACTGTGGTACCCCGAATTAAACGCCAGCGAAGCCGCGGGCAAAAGCTAGTCAAAAATAAAATTAAAGAAGGTTTTTAAAAGGAAGATTATCTACCTGATTTAATAAAACTAAGGAAATTGATATAATATTTTTCATTAGTACATTGTAGAATCTTTGAAAATGGGGTACTTCAAATGGTATTTATTGGTTGATCTAGTAGTTTTATAGTATAAATATCAATTTAGCCTTGGTATATGCGCAAACTTTTTTAACGCGTTCGTCAGATAGAGAAGTCTCCATATTCATTGCGGGTTGTTCGAAAGAGATACCGCGGCCCCGGAACACAAAAAGTTAAGTTTAGTCAGAAAAAGTTTGACGCTTCGCCCAGAGCCGGTTCCCCCACTATTATCGGCTCCACGTTATTTACTGATTTTCTATACCAAAAAGCACAGTAATACAAGTCCCTTAACCCAATAATACCAAGCCAATGTTTATTAAAGAACTGCTTATTATAACCATTTTGTTTCACGATGCCACAAAAACACAGAGGTTTTTGCAACAACAGCTGTATTCGTGGAGTGTCAGCGTTGATATTCTCCTATATTATACGACTTTATTCTTTTTACGAGGTCTCTCTTTGCGTAGTATAAATATGTGTCAGTTTTCCTTCTATTGTGAAGTTATAAGGTCTTTAACATTTTTACGACTACATGTGATGAGACATGAAACTTGGGAAATACATCATATTTTTTTTATTAGTTTAATATTGCTATTTTTTGAAAAATGGTCTTCGTTTTCCTATACACCGTTTTTAACCTACTTCGAAAAGATGGAAGTTCTCAATTCGACTGTATTTTATATTTTTTGTAACGCGTTTTTTTCCGACGATTGTATGATTTTTAAATTTCTTTTAATAATAAGAAGCGTATCCTCCCAAATGAAATTATCTATATTGCTTGGGTAAATTATGAGTTATCTTATATAACACATATTTTTTCTTCTAATGTAAATGGTTGATATGCTACTATCTCTTACTAGCAATAAAAAACCGGCCAAGAGCGTGTCGGGCCACGCTCAGTGTAGGGTTCCGTAGTTTTCCGTCCGTCACAATAAGTGATCCCACTTATGAGTTTAAAAAGATGGTGATGGTGTTAAAAAATGAATTTTAGTTTTGTTCTAAATTGCCTAAGCATGTTCTTAATAGAAGTTTTATGTAGTTACTAGCTGTTCCCCACGGTTTCACCAGCGCTGCTCAGCACCTGTTGGTCGTAGCGTGATGTTATATAGCCTATAGCCTTCCTCAAGAAATGGACTGTCCAACACTAAAAAAATTTTCCAATTCCAACCAGTAGTTCCTGAGATTAGCGCGTTCAAAAAAACAAACAAACAAAAAACAAACAAACTCTTCAGCTTTATAATATTATATTATATTATATTTATAATATTATACGATTATACTACAAACTTAGTCCAGAAATTATTTTGTAAAACTTTTTGTCTTTTTTGTACAAAAACTGTTGTGTCAATCAAGTTCAAAATAATTTTCATAGAAAGTCCTTATAAAGTTCTACTTTTCAGATTTTTTTCAAATTTTCTAAACTTATGGTTCAAAAGTTAGAGGGGGGGGACACATTGTTTTTTACTTTTGGAGCGATTATTTCCGAAATTATTGACATTAACAAAAAATGCTTTTAGTAAACCCCTATTCATTTTTAAATATCTTTCCAACAATATATCACATGTTAGGGTTGAAATTAAAAAAAAATCACTTCCCACTTTACATATTTTCTGTTTTATCTTTTCCACACACTGTGTCTACATATCTTATCCAACTTTCCTCTCGCAGGTCTGCTGGAAGAAATTTCTTATGAAATAAGCTGTACCTTTGTGCTCTTCTATCTTAATGTAATGTCCTGTCATGTATTTTGTGTGTGCATAAATAAATAAATAAATAAATAAATAAATAAATAAATAAATAAATAAATAAATAAATAAATAAATAAATAAATAAATAAATAAATAAATAAATAAATAAATAAATAAATAAATAAATAAATAAATAAATAAATAAATAAATAAATAAATAAATAAATAAATAAATAAATAAATAAATAAATAAATAAATAAATAAATAAATAAATAAATAAATAAATATAGGGTGGCTACCCTAATAAAACATTTTTTTCTAATTTTTATTTTACCACTTTGTCGGCGTGATTGATATACATATTGGTACCAAATTTCAGCTTTCTAGTGCTAACGGTCACAGAGATTAAGCGAGGACGGACGGACGGACGGACGGACAGACAGACATGCCGAAACTATAAGGGTTCCTAGTTGACTACGGAACCCTAAAAATGAATACTCGATAAGAATTTGTGTGATATAACATCAGATCACAACTAAAAAGGCTGAAATAAAAAACTTCCGAAAGTCAGTAGCTCTTGTTTGATTCATAGATATTTTTCCACCGACTTCCGAAATTAAATAATTTTTCCGTCTTATAAGGGTATTTTGGAAGCCGTTTTTTTTTTAACCAGACGTTTACAGATCCCTGGTGTATTATATGTCATCAACAAACAATTTCTGATACCCTTCCCGAGTTAGTCTGCTTCTGGTTTGATTTATATTCCCTGTCCTTTTTATTCACTTATTTTATCCCACGAACGCAGCGGGCGTTTAGCGACTAGATGAGCCTAGCGAGGAGTGAACTAAAACGAACATTCTAGAATTAACGCATGTCTTATCCAGGGTTTATTATACTTTAATTGCTTCAACCATTGGTCATTGTCATTCCAAATATAAATTCTGTGAGGTTTGCGTGTATTGCAATATAGTAAATGAATAAGTGTTTTAGAAATAAATAAATAAAAATAAATCCTTAACCGTAATAATATTATAAAAGCGATGGTGAGTTTGTTTGTTTGTTATCGATTTTGATCAATTTTGGTACAGAGATAGTTGGGACCCTGGAGACTGACATAGGTTATTATTTTTTTAAAGAGTGAAAAATGAGGGAGAAAGAGGGAACAAAAGGGAAAATTTAGCATTGCTTTTACAATAAATAAGGCGCTAGTGCAAAAAGTGCAGGTGGCAGGTACCTGCAAATCAGGAAAAAGAACTGAAACTGAACTGTTATCCCGAATTTAAAGCAAATAAATAATAAATCAGTTTTCTGGGACACATCTTTACGTCATAAACAATTTTGATATTGGTGACACAATTTCATTCTGAGTTGCCTTAACTCGTGCGAGGCAAAATTGAAAGTAATATCTAAAGTATTTTCATTACAGTTAAGTGAAGTATATTGAAAACTTCGTAACTTGTCAATAATGGAACTATCAGCAAGTTACGTGGTTGAAAAATAATTATTTGGTAAGTATTTATCGCGTAAAGTTATATGGTCACTTACTTGGTCAACCTATGGTTATCGACTTATTTAAATGAGTAATTTTAGATACCTAGATCTCAAGTTATTTCGTAATTACTTTTACATTCAAACGCAAAGGGATGTTCTGATAGAGCATTTGCAACAAATCTCACAAAGAATTTCGACACTGTCAGATTTAGAAAGTGTAGAGTCAGCAGACAAAAAAGTCCTTGGTAGCTGCATCTTTTATCGACGTTTTATAAGTGCCCATGAAGGCCTATGGGAAATAAAAGTATTTAATAAAATTATTATGGCAATAGGGTTTAAGCTTTTTTTTTGAGCGTGTCAGAGTTTTTTCCTTTTAGGTCCCGAGGCCTTTGGGGGGGGGGAATCATTAAATAACTTCCTCCGCTCTGGGCGGAGTGGAGGGGAGTGTCAGACTTTTACTGACTAAAACCCGCCCATGTTCCTTCTATTGCCCTTTACGTTCCGGGGCCGCGATACCTCTTTCGAACAACCACAACCCCGGCAGGCGGAGGCTCTGGCAAGCCCCTCTGATGTTTCGGGGCCTTGGTGTTTCTTTCGAACAACCCACAACCCCGGATAACATAAATATGGGTGTATTATTAAGTACGTCTCTGTCTAAACCTTCGAGAATTACAGGCGTGATGCTATTTATGCATGTGGCACGTCACTCGGCTTGGACACGGCTTCCCGTTTTACTCCACTAACCCGACAGACAAATCAGCAAAGCATATTACTAGCTCCTATTACCAGGTCTGCAAAGCTCATTCATCTGTTTCGGTTACAGACAAAAGGGAGCAGAGTACTGAATTAGTGATGTCGTGTCGTGGGAACAATGCAAGGCTCATGTGACGGTTTGTACCTCATTACCTTGTAGCGTACGTTGTGTGTAGTCGGACAGGATAATTATCAAAAATATTAGGTAGGGAAATGGTTATTGATATGAATGGTATAATGGAATTAAAAACAAAGATCCCTAGTCTGCAAGTACGGGGGGTACTTACCTAACTTACTGTACTTGCAAACTTGGGATCTTTGTTTTTATTTTTTTTTAAACCATTGGAATCGGTTTCGTAATGATTTTAACTGTTGTCTTGATGGTTAAGGGATCTCGCGAATATCTTTTAAGGTGCCCGATTGGCCGTGTCGACAGCGCGTCATAGGGATGTTAGCAAAGCAAAGGTGACTTGCCAGAGCCACTGCCTGCCGGGGTGATGGGTTGGTTCGAAAGAGATACCGCGGCCCCCAAGAAGAATATGGGTGGGTTTTAGCCAGTAAAATTCTGTCTTTGGATGGAGCGGGGGGCGGTCCATTCAAAGTTATTTAATGATTTTCCATTCGTGAAAAGAAGGGACCCAAATAAAAAAGCAGTACTCCTCGATACAGCTCGCATTATGAGATGGTTCCCGGCTCTGGAGTCCACCATCAGTATCCTGCCCTCAACACTAGCAGACCACACCTTTGTATCTTTTGAAATAATTGTTCTACATAACCCAATATAAATATTAGAAGCGCTTTTAAGTGCCAACTAATTGGACCAGGTATCCAGCTAGTTGGCACAGTACTGTAGAACAGTGCTAGAAATCTACGAATTCGTTCGTCAGATAGTAATTCCTCGAAAAGCCGATTAGCCTAAAATCGAGCTAGCTTTTAGAGTTGGTGGTCAAAATCCTCATTTAATCCTCCTATCTGCTATGCTGCCATATATTCTAAAAATAGGCCCAGAAAAGTAAGTTCAATTAAAGTTCAAATCTGTGAAATAAATCACAGCGAAGATTTATCACCGGGATTATCCTTATTCAGACATTGGAAATACTGTGCGAAAAGTCAATTACGTTATCTTTTGCGAAAAAAAAAAAACGATTTGGAGAGTTAATTTTATACCTCAATTTCTGTTACCACAACGTTCTTTCCTAATTTTCGAACTTTATATAAATTACAGTTATAAAATGTTGCCTCACACTGGGAATGTCTTCTGTTTCGTAGGTGCGTTTACAAAAAAATTAACTCATACACACAAACAGCCAAACCAGGAACTAGAATTTTGGGATGACCTACAGACCTAGTTGGTCCGGCTCTAGCAGTTGGTATGCAAATATTGGGGATCGAATCCGCATAACGTAGAACAGCAGTCACTGTGCCAGCAGTGTCGTCATTACTACGTCATACTTATACCCCTATATTTTCACTGCATGGCATGCACAACATCTATTTATGTTCAGGCAACTTAGGCCCATACAGACATAATATACAATCTTACGATAAAAAATACGTGTGGCACTTGGGGACTGCCACGGTAACGCTATTGCAAAGCATTTTATGCAATAAATAACAAAAAATATCTAAAAATAATATTTTAAAATTCAATTAAAAATAAGTAGCAAAAAGAAAAACAAGACATTGGGTTTGATCCAGCGTACTATCAATAAACAATCTGATTTTCTACCATACACACTAATAGAATTGAAATAACTGACCGTATTCGTAATGAAAGTGTTAGGTTTTTTTCGTTACGGAATTTTCGATTCGATCGCCGCGCTCAAAGCCCGCGGTAAAAGCTATGCAATAGCTTAAAAATAATAGTTTAACTTAACAAAAAGTATTTATTACCCTGTGTATTTTTTTTAAATATATAGTTGCGGGGGCTACGCATAATTATTATTAAGCACTCAAATTCGATATTCCACAAATCTGCCTTTATAATACGCTGGAACTTCCGAAAATACAATAAAGCGCTGCATAATAAATGGCATATTTTGTGGTACACCACAAAATATATAATAACCATTTGGTAAAAGTGAGTGGCAAAAGCTAGTAATAGTACATTACGATATTAGTGCGTTAAGATGGTTATAACATGCGAGGCGGAATTTCAGCCCGAGCCGAAGGCGAGGGCGTAATTGAGCCGAGCATGTTATAACCAATACGCACGTATATCGTACGACGTTTTTTAACACATTTGCGAGGAAACAGAAAAAAACAACAGTTTAAATAAACCCAATCTGTGAATGTGCACACTGTTGCTTTCCCGCCATTTTAACAGCGAGCTAGCGCTGCCTACTTTCGAATTAGTTCAAAATTTGAATAGCAACAGCGCTAAGCGACAAAACCCTTTAAATAAATAAAAAAAAAAAAAAAAATAGCAACAGCGCGCTGCTCACTAGCTGGAGTCGTGCGGCGGCGATCAGTTCCAAATTTGAAATGGCAAATAATACTGTTATGGAATTTGTATGGACTATAACTTAACTATTTGCTTTGATAACACACGCGTTTTTTATGACCCTCTTTACATATTTAAAACTGGTGGAATTACATCAGCTTTACGAGCAAGGGTGTTAAAAAACTATATACAGAAATATTTTACAAGTGGTAACACCAAAAACCGAATTCTCACATTTCAGTTTGTAAAGTTTGACGTACGAAGCTAGTTAATGATAATGGTATAAGCACTTACCGTTATTAATGTTAACTTCGTGACGCACGTCAACTTTTGACTGCTGCTGGTTAATTTTTACAATGGCATCCATTTCCATTTGTTTGAATTTCATTAGACTACTTACCTTTGTACTCGGCTTCGTCTACATCTATGTTGGAAAATGATTCTATGGTTTGAAAGGCTTTTCTTTTGTTTTTCTGAACACACTTCGTTTTTGTCCTTGGAAACGTAAAAAGCGTTTAAAATGTAGTAAATCGAGATAATGAAAACTGGATTAATGCAGAACTAGTTTGTGAAAACATGTTCGCGTAACAAAATCGGTGAAATCCACCTTTAAAGATGCACAGGCACGGAAAAAAACATACGATAAAACTGAAAATGTGGCAAATATGACGCATTGTTAGTTGTATATATTAAAGAGTTCCCCATTTCTGACAAATCTTAACTCATCAATTTTATTCCAATCATAATCATAATCATTTATTCATTTGTAAGACATAGGTTCCCACCCAGGACAAACTTTGTGTGATGAGCATGATTGTTTGTTCTGTGTCTGGGTCTGATTTATCTATAATTATGTATGTATTTATAAATTATATAAGAATGTATATCAGTTGTCTGGTTACCATAACACAAGCTCTGCTTAGCTTGGGATCAGATAGCCGTGTGTGAGTTGTCTCAAGATATTTATTTATTTTTATAGGTAGTTATATTAATAGGATGTTCTAAGTGAGCTCGATCTTGCTATATCTTGTCATACTGACATACAAAGTAAAATTATAATTTAATAATCCAAATATACCAAGTGTCAGACTTAAACCTTTCCATGTTCCGGGGCCGCGAGAGCTCTTTCAAACAACTCGCCACCCAAGCAGGTAGTGGCCCTGGCAGGCTTCTTTGCTGACATAACATTGAGGAGCAGGTGGAACACGAACCCAATATAGACACGCAGCTCTGTGATAAACAAAGAAAGAAAGCGGAGTCTTTGTTATAGGGTTCTATTTGTGAACTTTTGGATTAACATAAAGCTACCGACAAGCTTGTGTGAATCGCGAGAGACGCCCCGGGCGCCGGGCGCCGCGAGACGACTCCCGGCTACCGTACTGCCGTGCAGGCCCTAAAGTGCAGTATGAGGAAAAAAGCGGTTTCGAGAAAACCGCGAAAAACTTTTTAACACTGTTTTTTTTTAGATTATTTATGAGTATGGTGCATATTTTTGTTGTTACGAGGACTAAGTGACAACAAAGATGGTATTTACAAAAACAAATATTAGTTTTGTTAATTAGATTTTAATTAAAATCGGTTTTTCTAAAATCTTAGCTTTTACTGCACGCAAAAATTTACACATATGCAGATTAAAATGCGGTAAAAATACTTGATACTACAAAATATTTGAGTTTTTTGCTACTTTGCAGACTAACTTGCAGCATAAGACTTTCTTTACTGCATTTTAATTTGTATCTTGAACTAATTGCACATGTAGTATGTAACAATTGCTTCCAATTTACGGGTATGTTTAGGTAGGAATTTACAGAAAAAAGAACCTACATTATGTATAGAATTTGGCGTTTATTTTATAATATTATAAGGTAATTGTAAATTAAATTAAAGGTGCTTTGAACACAGGCGGTTATAAAGACATTTCGATAAAAATAAATGGTATAAACCTTTTCGGTTTCGCAAGACACATGAGATCTTTCCTTTAAATGGCACATTTATTAGTTTTATATAAATGTGCCATTTAATTGAAAGATTTTGATTTGTGATTTTCTTTCATCTTGATCTTTGATTTTGTTTAAAGATTGTTCCAAGTTGTGGTGGAATACTTCAGTATAATTTTGAAGCAGCTATGTAACTCACTTTTAATAACTCCGATCAAATAAGTTATCAGGCACCAGTTTTCCTTTCCGGGTTGCCTCCGTGGGATCTGGAGGCGATAGTGCCTGCTTGTGTGGCGCGCGGAGGCACTACACCGGGGGGAAACTCCGCTGCCGCGGTAAATTGCCGCTCAGCGGACAGACCTCCGGTGCGATCTCATGGTGGCATGGAGAGAGCGACTGTCGCAACCCCGTGCAGGGCACGCCACAATAGTGGCGGTTAGTCCCCTCTTTGAGGAGTGGCTGGAGAGGCGTCATGGCGTCCTCACCTACCGCCTGACGCAGGTCCTCACCGGACACGGAAGTTTCGGGAGGTTCCTGTACATAATCGGGTGGGAAGAAACGCCCGGTTGTCACCATTGTGACGATCGCCCGGAGGACACGGTGTAGCAAACAGTGGCGATCTGCCCAGCGCGGGGCGGAGCACCGCCGTGCCCTCGTAGAGGCGATCGGCGCGGCGGTCTCACAATGCAACATGCAATCTCTCGCGTCCGGCCCTGGTTCAGGCCATGGTCCGGAGCGAGAGGGAATGGGAAGTGGTCACCTCCTTCTGCGAAGCAGTAATGCTAGCAAAAGAGGTGGCCGGGCGTTTGAGGGAAAGAACATGAAGCCAACCCAGCCGCCGTGGGAGACGCCCCGGGAGCCGGGCGCCGCGAGACGACTCCCGGCCACCGTAGATGCGGGCCTGTGGACGGTGAGCAATGGGTAGCTTACCTTCCGTCCGTCTATTGACGACAGGTCATGTCGACAGCGCGTTCGTGTTTCACGAGCGCCTCAAAGTGATGTCAGCAAAGCAGAGGGGCTTGCCAGAGTCCCCGCCTGCCGTGGTTGCGGGTTGTTCGAAAAAAATACCGCGGCCCCGGAACGTAGAGGGCAATAGAAGGAACATGGGTGGGTTTTAGTCAGTACAAGTCTGACACTCTCCCCCGCTCCGCCCAGAGATCAAATCATCAAATGACTTCCCCCGCGGAAGTTATTTCATGCTTCGATTTTCTATCTTTGATGATCGCTTCAATCTGTGAGAGTAACGTAGCGTTTCTTTTTGGTCTTAATATTAGTCTTGGCATTGGTATGAACTAAACCCTTTAAGAAAAAGTCCTCTGGATTACCAGTCCATAGACCAGTAATCAGCAATCTATCCAAGATTGCCGTTTATCCTCATTTAAACTAAAAAAACAGTTTTTGCAGAGATTGTGACACGGTGGTCTTATAAAATATTTGTCTAGGTTCTTTTTTTAACTTTTTACTATATTTTGTATGTTTCTGGTTTTTCTTTTTTAATTTTTCGTTTATTAGGATTCGTTTTCCGACTGCTGGCGTATGATCTGATAAACTACTTTCTAATGAAGGCACAGGAGTATATTTTTTATCTGTTACAGAGTCGTCAGAATCTCGAAACTGGTGTTTTAGCTAATAGTGTCACGTTCTGAAAAATATCTGTTGATTTTGGCAAAACCTCAGAACAAAATAAATCTTCTGATATCACAAGATCATTGAATGAATGTTTAGAAGCTATTGCAGTCGTAGCTAAATCCGTTAGACCAGACTAAGGCTTCGCTGCCTACACTGACGCGGCGCAGACGTCTTCCTCCCTCGGCAGTAATTGACACACAAACACGACATATTGAGCGAGAGAGATAGCGACAAATTCTGACTAGAACGCAGTAAAATATGACCTTTACTGCAGCGAAATTAGTAAAATCGTTCAAGTTACCAATTATAATGCAGTAACAGAGTGTTATACTGCGTTTTAATTAGCATATAACTCATTTTCATCTTTTCAAAAATACCGACTATACTGCAGTAAATAATGAACATACTGCAGTTTAAATAGTTAGTCCATATGAAATAAACTAGTGATCAAGCATGCAGTATTAACACTGTTGGTACAAAAACTACTTACTGCGTTTTAATTTATACCCCTCAATATTTTTTTTGGATGTAGAATACAGTTTTTTTGTGGTAATTTAGATATTTACTGCGTTTAACTTAGTAAAGTGACGGATCGTGGTAGACGTAACAGCTATTACTGTATTTTAGTTGGTATTGTAATATATTTAGACATGCAAAATTAAGTTACTGCTATCACAAATTTGATTTTTAAACCGTTTAAAGCATCCTAACAAAAATCTGATTAGATCTTCATGTTCCTTATAACGTGTGCATTAAGGTTCAATATTCAACAAAAAAATGACAAAAAGCCTGTTACTGCGTTTTAGGGTCTGCACGGCAGCGTAGATGCGGACTTGTGGACGGTGAATGGGTAGCTCACCGTCCGTCCGTCTATTGACGACAAGCTATGTCGACGGCGCGTTCGAGTTTCACGCACGCCTCAAAGAGATGTCAGCGAAGCAGAGGGGCTTGCCGGAGCCTGTGCCTGCCGGGGTTGCGGGTTGTTCGAAATACATACCGCGTCTCGGAACGTAAAGGACAATAGAAGGAACATGGGTGGTTTTAGTCTGTACAAATCTGACACTCCCCCCCACTCCGCCTAGAGCGGGGGAAGTTATTTGCTGATTGCCAATCCGCATAAAAAAGATTGTGTGAATCATTGATCCTGTCAATGTCCTGTCTTGTCTAAACCATGAAAAATATTAAAACAATATTTAAGTTGTATCCTCTTTCCTAACAAATTTACCAAAGCGACATTCTTGTTATTTTTCCCTGAAGTCCTTCCTAGAATTACTTGTTTGACTATTTCGATCACCACATAACGTTTTCAGTATATACATAATTCATGGTTGCCTGCGACCCGATATTGAGACTCCACGTATACTATCCATCGATCTTTTTAATGAAAATTTATACGAGAAAATGTCGCCTGCAGGATATATTACACAATTGTTATTAGAGAAAAAGCGTTGTTGAAGATTGGTGGAGTTCATCTTATGCAGTTCTTAGAGCGTTGGAAGGTAAATACCCGTTTACACTAAGACTTGGTGACCTGCGTGGGGTTTTAGAGCAGTTTTACTTTGACGACATTCCAGCGTAGGAAAAAGATGGTGCTAGACACCCTGTATGTATGTTTAGCTCTGTCTCTTTTCCACGTTCAAATGACATGATAACAATTGACAGTGTTCTATCACCATTTGGCATCAACAGCCATCAAGTTCAGGGTTGCGAGTTGTTCGAAAGAGATACTGCGTTAAGAAACATAAAGGGCAAAAGAAGGAACATGGTCGGGTTTTAGTCAGTAAAAGTATGACTCCTCCCCGCTCCCCCCAGAGTGGGGGAAGCTATTTAATGATAGACCATCCGCAAAAAAAGAAAAGACCACGTTTGCGGACGTGTAAAAAAACATCATAACAATCTATAGTACCTACTGTCCATACCACATTAATATTTTTGGAATCGAATAAATAACTATATTTCAGCTCTACACCTCAACTAACCCTTTGGCAATAACTAACGTGATGCATGTTATTCATCTCTAAACAGTTCATGACAGCAAAAGAGATTTAAAAGACTTGTAGAAGTAAAAATATTCCCAATGCCCCCTACATTGGGAATATTTTCTTACAAAAATATTGATCCCGAACATTTTCAAGCAAAAAGTATCGGATTAGGATTTTCTTCATCTTGTCCCGTCTATCACTCGTCAATATTTGAATATCTTTGATGATAACAAACACATACACAAACAGCCAGACCCGAAACAACTATACTTAGGCCGTACAAATATTTGTTCCGTGCGAGAATCAATCCCGCGACACGCAGCGCAGCAGTTAATCGCTCAGGCACTGCGCCAACCGTGCCACAAGTTTTCCAAATTCACAACATTTTCCACAAGTTGAATAATTAAGAACCATTCTTTACAAAGTTAATTCAAACTTAGTCAATGTCAGACAATTATTCACAGAATGTCGTTATTAAGACCTTTGACATCAAAGGAACCGTAAAACCTAAGAACCTATTAACTGCACCCGGCATGGTTGATATCATTTGAAAATATTTCACAGCATTTTGAATCTTAAGAGTAAAATAATAGGGTCAGAAATGGTATAAATTTTTGCCAATAGCTAGAATAAATGGCCTGCCCTCAAAGTGTGGTTTCTGTAGTACTTACAGCAAATACGGGTGAAATGTATACGATTATTTAGGAATCGAAAGTGCTACATAAAGTTGTAGAACTTATAGTTTACGTACCAGGTTTATGGAATTACTAGGAGAGCATTTGTTAAGGTAACGCCTTTATCTTACTCTCATTAGTCAAGGAGGTAGGCTACTTAGCGTGCATGCTTGAGTACCTTTTTTTTGTATGGCATCTCGCGTCTCAACCGTGAGTGGCTTTTTTTGCAGATGGGAAATCATCAAATAACTTGCCCTGCTCTGGGCGGAGCGGGGGAGAGTGTGAGTCTTGTACTAACTAAAATCCACCCATATTCCTTCTATTGCTCTTAACGTTCCGAGGCCGCAGTATTTCTTTCGAACCTGCAACTCCGGTAGGCGGCCTTGGCAGGCCCCTCTCCTTTACTGACATCTCTTTGAAGGGCGCGTGAAACACTACCGCGCCGTCGACACGGCACCGAAAGTGCCTTGAGAGTTTAAATTGAGAACCAAGTGATTACACACTATGGGTACCCTGTGGGGTCCGAGCCTCGTCTTAGGGCATCGCTGAGGGAGGATGGCACAGAGACAAGATGGATCTAAGTGATATAATTATTTACGGCCTGGTTTACTGGCCCAGCAACGTGGGATTTCTCTAGTAATTGTCGGGAGGGGAAATGACCGAAACGTCACATCGGCCCTTGGCCTGAATTTTCATATATATCCTAGTTTCCTTACTACTTTCCTCTGCGACATCGGGAACTTAAATATATGTAATAATACTGACTTAATAGTAAATTATCAGTTGCCCCACACGTATCTGTGAATATGTATTTTTAAATCTGCGACATATTGCGACACCGCGCTGAGACATTTTTCCTTGTACTCATTTTGATATTTAGTTTTATTTTCTTTATTTAGTTTTAATTTGTTTTTCCTGTGTGCATCTTATCATTACCTTATTTTTCGGTAATGCTGCCAGCCTTCTGGGCACTATTCTTGTTGACTGCGAAGCGGACGAATTTTTTGACGCCCTTTACTTATGTTACCATTTTTATACTTGTACATATTTTTCTTCTTTATTTTTCTTTTTCTCTCATTTTGCATTTTTTTCCTAAAAAGAAATAACAAAACAAATATTTAAAATTATAAAAATAGTGGTACACCAGTATCGGAAGCGTACATATTTTTATTATTAGTTTATGTCTGTTTAAGGTTAGAGTTTAATTTTTAGTTTTTTAGTCTTAAATTTATTTCAATAAAACATACCAGTACTAGGTACAATTATTTTACATCCATGACATGTTACTTAAAACATACCAAAAGAAAATATACCCTTTGGAAATCAGAGACATGATATATATTTGATAGAAGGGTTACATCTTAAATAAACAAAATAAATGGCAAAATTATAGAGGCATTTAGTTAATTCCTACTTAAACGTATTAAACGACAATAAAAGCATTTCCATTATATGTAGTTATCATTTGGCTAATGCTTATGCTAAAATTATGGTAATACCTTTTTTATATGGTATGCTAGATAAACAGGGTGTATTCCTCGTATTTAGTACAAGACCCTCCCCCCCCCCCCCAAGAAAAGTTGAACCAGTTGTTTTAAATAGCAACTTAATGTACTGAAAATAATGGAGTAGAACAAAATGAGTTCAGTTTTTTTTATTCAATATCCTGCCTATATTGTCACAGCTATGCGTCTCGCATACGTAATTTATAATTGGAACATACATCATTGTCTAACACATTTTTATACACTCCATAAATTTTGTGTTAGTGTCTGAAATTTTATGGAGTTCCCAAGAGGAAAGTATAATACATGATAATGTACGTGAAACCTTGACTTTGCCTCATAATAAAAATAAAATAAAGCGAGTGAGTGAAGATTTTTTAATTCAAAAACTTTATCTAAACCTAAGAAAGGGGTGGAGGTGCCTGTCAGGGCCACCACCTGCCGGGCTTGTGGGTTCATCGAAAGAGATACCGCAGCCTTAGAACATAAAGGACCTTTGCTGACATCTCTTTGAGGCGCGCGTGAAACTCGAACGCGCCGTCGACACGGCGTGTTGTCAATAGACCTACGGACGGTGAGCTACCCATTTCTCACCGTCCACAAGCCCACATCTACGGTGGCCGGCAGTCGTCTTGCGGCGCCCGGGAACTCAACAAGCTTGAGAATAACAAAAAGTGATCAAATTCTTCTTAGATCTTAATAACCTGTGGCAATAGCTGCTCCAACTCTTCTTTCTTCTTCAATTCATTATTACCATTCAAAAAACAGGCCCTGGCTTTTTCGTTCTAATGTTAGTGTCCACTCTCTCAAAGCTTGGCTTCATCGGCCATCTTAACGTTTAGCCCAGATCTACTTGAATTCCCCGGTCTCCGATGTCATAGACTTTCGTCCAGCAGTGGATTTAGTGTTTCGCACTCAATTTAGAAGGATTCCAAGCTTGGCTTGTTCCATGGCCTTTTGTGCCACTCGTGCTTTTTGGACAGTCTTCTTTGTTAAATTACCATATATCTACAGCATAAGTGGCTTGGTCTGTGACCCTTTGTGCCACACATACTCAGTAGACAGTCTACTATATGAGCTTCCATCTTTCTGCACTTGAAATTTCTGTCGGCAGGATAATATTGGTTAAAAGGGCGGATTTTAAAGACGAAGTATTTTGGATCAAAAAAATGGCAGTTTAGGTACCAAATGGCGTTTGAACTCTATTCGCTTACGTCATTTATACTTGAACTCTATTCGCTTGAAAATTTCCTAAAAACGCTCTGTTTTTTTTTTTGAAAACAACAAACAAGTCATACGATTAAATGCACCGTTCAGTTCACGCAGCGCAGCAGTCGATCGCTCAACCACTGCGTCAACCATGCAAGCGCACAATTATATAGAAAACCGTCACAAAACGTATAGGAATTACAATTAATAAGCAAAGATGTAGTAAAACTGCAATCATTCACAGAAATATGACTTAAAAATAGAAATATAATTCTTTTATTTCAGACATATTCATATCATATTCATTATTTGGTTAGTACACACAACTTAAAAAAACTAATGTTAGTACTTAAATCTACCAGAAAAACAAAACAATCATGAATTACACTCTACACTTGCATGTACGCGTATCCGATGTCCCAGTATGGGGCTGTCCCACCTGTCCGCTATAGTGCGTAGGATGCTGTTGGGGCTGCCACGTACCCTGCGCATGATGGAGGCGCATCGCTTGCGCATGATGGCGTGAAAACCATCTCTGCGAACATGCCGGACGCACTTCAGCTAACAGCATGCCTCTTCGCGGCGTAATAGAACGTTCGAACAGAGCTGCTTTCCAAACTGTTATCTCCCAAATTCGAACGAGATTGCGAAAATTCATTTTCCTTTAAGACAAAACGAATCAACGCTTCAGCTTATAAACGTTACGGGACCGCAATCATTTATAGATTATTAAATTCCCGAGAAATTGTGATGGCACTGTTTCTGAAACATCTACTCGTAAATTGATTTGACAAGTCCCAGTTATTTATGGTTCAACTAGTTTTCGCAAGTGGCTTTGCTCACGTAAAGGAGGGAATTATATTACGAGAAAGTAATATGTGGATAAAAAGTATCCTATGTTCTAACCAAGATCTATGACGTGAGCAAGTTACAGACAGACAGAATGACCAACAAACATCGGTACTATATGGGCTCCAGCGTTTATCCTAGACTAATATAAGAATACGAGCTTTGTCCAGCGGTTTTACTCGCTGCTCAGCTCCTCTGTGTCGCAGCGTTATGTTGTATAGTCTATTAATTTTGTGAAAGCTTTCCTATTAATCCAACCAAGGAGTTGCGTGCTGCTACGGTAACTTTATCACTCTGCTTCATCCCCGTAGAGATTGAATTTTGCAAAATACCATCATAGTGAGCATACACGTTCTAAAAAAGTGAACCCCCGTTCAAAATTTGATACTCCTAACACTTGTAGTTTCTGAGATTTTGTGATGAGCTGTTCAATGATTTTCTCTTTTAAACATATACTAGCTTTTGCCCGCGGCTTCGCTCGCGTTAAATTCGGGGTAACACAGTTCCCCTTGCGCCTTATAGATTTGTAATAGCAACGCTAAGTTTTCCCTTTTCTTCCCTCTTTCTCCCTCACATCCCACTTTTTCAAAAAAATATTAGCCTATGTCCGTCTCCTGGTTCCCAACTATCTCTGTAATTCATCAAATTCATCAAATTCCGTTTAGCCATTAAATCGTGAAGAGGTAACAAACAAACTCACGTTTGCTTTTATAATATTAGTAAGGATAACCTATGTGTTATTATAATGTGCGAGCCATCTTATTGAAAAGTTTCATTCGAATCTGTCCAGTCGTTTCAGCGTGAAACAGTGACAAAGATACACGCAGAAATACAAACTTTCGCATAAAATAATATTAGTATAGATTAATTATTATTGTAACGACTCTGTTTCTGAAGCTGAAATGTGAAAGCAACGAAACTGTTTCTAAAGCTAAACTCGTAAATCGTATTATCAATTCACAGTTATTTGTTATATTTCAATTATTTGTGGAGACATCTTTCAATTACGTGCTTAGTGAGGTTGATATCTGGACAGGAACTTTGACTAATTGAAAATGATGAAGGCACTTTTAATCAGAGCTTATGAATGATCGTTTCAAATCCTGATTTAATTGATTAATGGGTTGATAATAAAACCCGTCTAATTCAATTCAATTATTTTGGAAAATACATTACGTATATTTTATAATAAGGAGTAAATGATGCCGTGTCGTCTGACAGAGGAGAATGGCAGAAGAAAACGTGTTGCGCCGACCCCAAATGGAATGGGACAAGGGCAGAAAAATGATGATGAATAATGGGCACTTGTGAAACGTAGAAGTAGAAGTGCACGATTCTAATTGGTCGTTTGAAAAAGAGGAGTTAAGGAAGAAACCCCATGTTTACTTAAATAATTGACTTATTACATGGTATACTTCATAAGTTCACACACATAAAGGACAATGTTGGGTTGCCAACAATGTAGCAGATTAAAAACAAAAAATCAGGCAAGAGCGAGTCGGACTTGCGCAGGCGCACCGAGGGTTCCGTACAAACTCACAGCTCCAAGGGACCATAGATTTAAGAATATGGTTTTAATTTCAACTTAAAATACCTCCGTGCGTTCCCGAGATAAAAGATTTTGACAGACAGACAGACGGACACTGATCTTATAAAGGTTCCATTTTTCCTTTTGAGGAACATCTACTAAAGGAAAGAGACAGGGCTACGTAGGGTGACTAGCACCATCTCTTTCTCACACAGGAATAAGAACTGCTATAAGATGTCATGGTAACCCCACTGAACCCTAAACTAAAATTAACAATTAATGTTTGTGCTTATTTGAAAAGAAAGAAAAGGCCAAATATTTTCTCATGTGTGAAACATAATTACTTTATTGCCGTGAAATTTGGGACAACGTAATATACACAAACCGTCGCGGTGTTCCGAAATTACTTTACGTCTCCAAATATAATAATATTCAGTGGCTGGGTGCTCCAAGGAATCAAACAATTTTAATTGTTTGAGATATCTAGACTTATAAATATATATGGTACCTTAATTTTTTTATTTTATCTTTATTTTTAGGGGCTTTTGTTCTTTTAGAACATGTTAGCCCTGGTACCTTAATACAATTAGTGGAATGAGAGTGTTTTACATTTAAGTATACTCTTGCCCAGCTCTTCGGGATTACAGGCGTGAAGCAACGTTAATACATTAAAGAAAATTAAAAAAAAACTTCATGAACTCTTCAACTTGGAAGTTAACGTCGAATCCAAACACGAAGGGTGTTCCATAAGCATCAAAACAATAGAAAAGTTTATGAACTGCCAATCACTGGAAACTTCGATTCCCCAAGTATTTGATGTAGAGCCTGAGGTTTTGCCCAAAAGTGAAGTATGTCTGAACTGCCAAAATTACCATAAACTTCGATAAAGTGGGAAAATATGACGTGAATGTTGGACGTTTTGAATGTATTTATTTACTTTCAAACAATAGCCGCTTGGCCACGGCCTACTTGCACAAAATATACTTGTGCGGGAGAAGGAAATGAAGCGTAGCGAAGTCCGGCTGTTTGTGTATGTGAGTTAAATGTTCGTAAACGCACCCACGATACAGGAGAAATTCCTTGTGTGGAACAGCGTTTTTTTTTTAACTAATTAAGATGCATGCCGAAGCATGTTGATTGCCGAACAGAATGCCAAAGAGCATGGCGATTTATCATTGCTCTGCCCCCATACATTGTTCCTGGAGCCAAGATTATCGGAAAATGATACACAGTATTTTCTGTCATTTTAAATCCCCGTTACGAGTTTATTTATTAAAGTGGACTAGCTGCAGATTGATATATGTATATTTTTAGTGCCGCAGCACTAAAAATATACATATATCCAAGACTGCTCACTCAGTTTCTCCTTCAACTCTACTTTGGTTCGCGAAAAGTTTTACTAAAAGTGATTTATAGCCTGCCTCGAAGTTGGCTGTCGAAATGACGGACGAAAGACGACTTCTTCCTATTATTTTAATTATTTTATTAAATATTATTTATAACTATAGCACGGCCAACGAGAAGCGATACCAAATGTAAACAAAACCCATGCTAAAACCCCATCTAAAGTGGCCGCCCGAATGTTAGCGAACCCGTCTTAACGTTGTCATGTTTTTGCCGGGAGAACGAGACATTACGACAAAGGCACAAGATGGAAAGAGCTAAATATTAGATTGTCAACACCACAGTTGTTCTTTAGGTGGCCTTTCGTATCGCTTTCCCTTGGCCGTACAATAGTAAAAATGTTTCTTTAACTGTTGCATTACCTTTTTTTCGAATGGCTAATCCTCAACTAACTGCATCCACTCTGGGTGAAGCAGGAGATTGTGCTACTCTTTTAGTGACTATAATCCATTCATGTTCCTTATTTTCTAAGCTTTGCTGACATGACTTTGACGCGTCTGTGGGACATGAACGCTCCGTCGAGACGGCCTGTTTGAGCAGTACCAATGATTTATCTTTTTGTTATGTTCAGTTCAACAGACATTCTTGTTTATAATGAATGACCGTATAATTTTTCGCGACGGTACTACGTGAGAAAAAGAAAAGTTAAAAGACAAGCACGACAAAGCACGCACGTGACTCTAGGCGTAAGTCGCTACACAATGGCTTCACCGGAGGATGGGACCAGGGCTTAAGACTCTGAAAAGTTATTTCTTTACTTTTAAACATTTACCGAAGCTGCAATCGATCAACGGGAAGGACGATATTTATATTAAAGCATCGTCCATCAGCTTGTCTTTCAAATATGAAACCAATAAAGACTGCTAAGGTTATTTCTTGTTTAGTTTATTTGATCCATTGAATTGACGGACCTTTGAGTGTCAGACCTTTATCCGTAACTAGCTGTTCCACGCGGTTTCACCCACGCTGCTCAGCACCTGTTGGTCGTAGCGTGATGTTATATAGCCTATAGCCTTCCTCCAGAAATGGACTATCCAACACTAAAATAATTTTCCAATTCCAACCAGTAGTCCTTGAGATTAGCGCGTTCAAACAAACAAACAAACTCTTCAGCTTTATAATATTATATAGTATAGATAAAACCGTTCCAAATATCAATTGCATAACCATGCAATTGATATTTGGAACGGTTTTTTTTTACGTTTCCCTACGTTAGGTTTTCCTCGTATATAACAATGCGGGTGCGTTTACAAACATTTAAACTCACAAACTCAAACACACAATCTGAAACAACTACCTGTAGCCCAAACAAACATTTTGTCCGTGCTTTGTAATATGAACTTTGGCAAGTTCGTCCTCATGACAAATATTTATTTTACTTTAGCTT